>OZ012651.1:9434677-10034677 GCA_963942575.1 Priocnemis perturbator
CTTACACTCAACGGGTTGTAATAAATCCCAGTCGTGCTTGATATGCTCCAACAGCGTCTGCATCTGCGGACGTGACCATACGACAATGAATTTTCGTTTATTCCAATGTTCATCAAATATTGCCGCGCGCGCGCGCCGTAATAACTCATAAGCATGCAGCGAAGGGTAAGGTTTACTTTTTTCAGATTATAGGAAAAGTAACACAAGTCTAGAAAGAATATCGTCGACGGTACCGCAAACTGTAGAGCGTACGTGATAAAGTCCACACTGCTTTTCGTTGTCACGACTTTCGATATCTACAATCATTCAAATTGCAGTGGATCGCAATCATTCGTGGATCACAACTTCGTGTTAGACCGTAAAATCATTCGAATGGTAAAACACTATGTTAGCTTACAGATTACAAAATCATATCACATGCAGTCGCTCGAGTCGCAATACAACATTACAATTTCTAGACTATCAGATCGAACTTGTGAATGTACTTTCTTCGCAAAGATAGTAGAAAAGGGGAGTCGTACCATCGAGACCAGTGTAATCGTGAAAACGATAAACATAAAGATCGCTTTGACCGTTCTCAGAGTCCCGTTCTGATAGGGCCATATGCCAAGGACGACGAGAGACAATCGATTGACTCTGAAATAACGATTTTTGAAGAACGAGTCCATCGTGCGTGTGCGGACAGAACACGACTGCGAGCGAAATAGTAGGCAATGCGTCGCTCGCTAACGTTACGGTAATTGCACCGCATTATCCGACACTTTCTGCGGAATACTCTAGCGTCTACTGCGACAGAAACATCGCGGTGCACTATTACATTTTAAATAACTTATAGCTTATGACGAATTCGACTGTGTGTTCACAGTAAATTTCGTCGAATGGTGCCCCATTATTGGAAAAGAAAAGAAGGCTTAATAGCAAAAGTGGTCTGAGACAGTCTGCTACGATTACGGGATTTCTCAGTTGAGAGCGTTAAAAACAAATACTTCCCTTGCGTGTTAGGGGAAAAAAAACCATACGCGCAAGCGTACTTTAATTCCGCGCCACATATATGTCTCGCACTCGGCTCATATTAAAATTTGACATTGCACTAGACGCATCGCTCTATTCGCTGCGTTCGGAAGGAGCGATGGACATTTCGAAGTCATGAACCTATATTGACAGAAACTGATGTGATCGTCGGATTAAGATGAGGTAGAATATACTCTAAATAGTTTACTAAGCGAAGTTCAACAGTTATCCCTGTAGAGAGTTGAGAGCCATATAGTAAGATACTGACATTTGAATTAGCTTGAAAAGAAAAACGAAATAAATTCGCATTATTCGTACGGCGTAAATGTCAATGGATAAAAGCAAAATTACCGCGGCAAAGAATTCAAAGCATAATTTTTTCGTTGTGGTCAACATAAATCCTGTTTCTTTGGTACTCGACGTTATTATGACCAACAACATTTTCTGAACGCTGGACGGTGCTAAATACCACTGCGACATGTACCTACAGACACACAAACATAACAGTTTTAATGAATACTTCATTCGCCAGAAATATGTAGAACCCATATTTGACTGTGTTCAGAGTAAGTACATTCAACTCACATTCTCTTGAAAACATTTTGGTTATGGTTAAGTAGAGTTTCTCCCAAATACGCCATCAAAAATATTGCTATAAACATAACAGTAATTACCACAACACCCGTAAGTATCGCTTTCAAATCCTTTGTTGTATACGCCTGAAACAACTGAACATCCGATATTCATTGTTATTCCATCGAAATCCAGTGTGCGACCTAATTCGAAAAGTGAATAAACAGACGTTGCAAACGTAAATTCATGACTCACCTGTAAGATAGTGCAGCTAAGCATCGCGGTTGCTAATAAAAGCTCGACGCAAAATAAAGGGCCGTACAAAGAATTCAGGATATTCGTAAACCTTCAAAAGTGTCAACAATGATCGTGGCAGTTAGGAAATGGAGAAAATTGATTGTACGTACTCTAATGTCCTGGTATGATACATGATGGTACGAAAAATCTGAACAACTGCGTCATTCCGTTCGCTGGCTGTCGTGCCTTCCTCCCAACTGTCAAAACCTACTTCTAAACGTCGCCTAAAGAAGAATTGTGCGAAGAGATTATGGATTTCCAGATTTTTGGTCTTTTGAATTAATGTCTGTTAGCTTTGTTTACCCAACGATACAGAACAATCCGCAGGCGTGTTGGACACATATTACCAAAAGTGATCCCATTTCAAGTATAAGTAACTCCGTTATGACCGTAACGACGAATACAAGTAGCACAGCTTGGACAAAATTTTCCTGTTCGTCTAAAAACGGTATATCTACCGCGAAGGGTAATTCGCGTGCAGAAGTTTTGTTTAACTCCGCATTATGACTCGATTTGCTAAACATTAGTACCAGCGTGATATGAAGGAATGGAAGAGGAATGCACATTGCTGAAATAAATGCAGCATGTAAATATTTGTTATGCGCGATTAAATGAAATAGGAATGGATACAAACTCATGTAGGGTGAGTCGCACAAGTGGAACGGATTGTAACCCCTTTACCGGTGACTGTAGAAGAAAATGATAGAGGAAACAGTCCTGTGGTATAGCAATGTTCCGTTTTCATACAGTTGTCTTGTAGTTTAATCCAGAAAAAGTCGGAGCTGCAGCACGACCTGATTGCCCGACTCACCCTCTACTCTAATATTGTTATTCTATCATAGCATGATTTTTCATAATATGAGTCTTACACCGCGAATAACACCTGTGGCCTTGTTTCATCTCACTCTATTCTTAACAGCACTATCTATTTCGCAATTATTAATATCCATACTTCGATTAACTTTAAACGTATTAACTTTTGTTTCCTTACTAGTGAACATGATAGTACAGAGTCGTCCGAATTCAGCGTACTCTCTCGCAATTGCAGCATCGGCTGGCTGCAATAGTTTCCAGTCGTACTTTATATGCTCCAGGAGCGTCTTCACCTGCAAAGTACGATGAAACACTAAACGTCACGGTTACCTTGTCATCGTAGACGTAAGAAATACATCTGGAGTGTTGAAAGAAATGTATATATACGTCTGTACTCGCGCGATCATATCGAACGTAAGCGGTAACATTAGAAGTTCTCAAGTGCCCCGGCATATATGACTCTGGCGACAGGGCGTGCGTAGAAAATCGATTTACTTTTTTGATATAGAAGCTCATATATCCTATGTCTATGATAACCGCACCGGTCGGTACCGCACCTTGAATATACTGCGCCACGGAATCGATGCTGGCCTCCGTTCGGACCAATTTCAGCACCTGAAACAAGAGAACAGTGCCGTCCAACATTAGAAAGCGTCATCTGCGAACGAAATAATTCACAATGAAATATAAATCACGTACAAACGAGAGCATACTGCAGATAAACAGGGCCAACACGCAAGGAGCTATAATTATCCGACTGCGCCAGTGCTGATAGGGCCACAGGCCGAACATAGACAGAATTATCTGATGAATCGTGAAAAAACGTTTCTCGACGTACATCTCGCGACGAAGGCAGGAAACAACTGCAACAAGTGTCGCGCAGGGGCTGCCGTTCGACTCCTCCGGCGTCAATTGACTACGTTTTGCACCTTCTCCGCGCACGCCGGCAGGGAGCAAATAATGGGGTATACGGTATTGCTACAATATTCATTGTAATTGTATGAGACTACGCAACCGCTGGGGCATTAAATTGATACCTTTGTTTCGGCCGGCTGTTGTTCCGTGATGCGAGTAAATTATAGTGGCACTCCGGTTGGGGGAAAATATCGCGCCGTATGTGCACCTGCTTCGATTACGTGCAGGGCACGACGAAAAGTCGGATTTGCGGCAACAGCTGTCGATCGCAAGAGGTCCATCGCCGTTCATTGATGGTAGAAATTGAACGTGCCTGTATCTGAAATGTCGGATGGATTGCGAAACGCCGAAAACGCGTGATGCCATTTCGCAGACACTTTGAATGCTTGTAGGCACATTTTTTATTAATACATTCATGAGAGAAGAAGGTATGTACATAACGTTTTAGTTTTGCGAGTGTTAATACATTCGTTTGCACGTATATACGTTTGTCTGTACTTAAATATGCTAGGGTAGAAGTTCTTTCGCACGGAATCGGATCCACGATTCCTACATGGAGTTGAGAGCCATAAAATAGGACACAGACGCTTGAAGTATCTAAAACAAAAATCCCAATATCAGTACATCGATCCGCATATGTTGTAGGAAAGTGCGTGAGTATCTTGAAATTACCGATGTGAGCATTTCATGCGATGCTACTATCGATTTAGTTAAAGCTATTCCTGACGTCGTCAGACTCTTCGCCATTATCGGTATTAATAATTTTTGCATACTTAATGGAGCCAGGTACCAACGGGATATATAACTGAAATTTTAATTTTTCTAAATTAATCAAGTGCTTAGAATGCAACAATTGGATTACTCAGAACGTACGATAAAGTTATTATGTACTCACATTCGCTTCAACACATCGGTACTGTGATTCAGCAAAGATTGACCCATGTATGAGAAAACGAATATGGCCAGGAACACGCATACTATGCCGGGCAGATATGTGTACACCGTATAATTTTCAGGCTTCTCTGCATAAGTCCGATACAGCTGAAGTCCGGCAACGCAAATATCGTCAGTTTTAACTCAATTATCAAATTTATCGTATATCGCAAAGACATAAACACATCGTAACGAAACGGTCGCTCGATATAAATGATGGACATTATTTTTCAAATTAAATTAGGAGGAACGCAACTCACAAGTAAAATGTTTATGGTGAGAAGTATCATGGAAAGACCGATTTCGAAGGTAAATAAGGGGCCATAGAAGCCGTTGACTCTATTCGAGAACCTTCGTGAACAGAATGTACGAATTAATACGCAGTTACAAATGCCACAGAATTGCAATTAGCCGTATCGTAATATCTCATACACCCACTGAATGGCCCTGTTATGAAGCATTATGCTGCGAAAAAGTTTACAATTTGCGTCACTGTCGTAAGTAACAATGACGTCCTCTTTCAAATCGTCAAACATAGTCTCAAGTCGATGCCTGTTCGAAAAAAAAGGTTACGGAACACAGAGCATCGTGCATTTAACACTGCCTCACAGAGACAGCAGTGCGTTAGTTGTTAGTTTACTCACCCAACTATACGAAACATTCCACACGCATGGTGGACTGCACATACAAACAATGTACGGATTCCTATGAGAACGAGGCATGAACACACCAAAATACCGACAGTGAAAGTAATGATGTGATAATAGTACTTCTCCAGCTCGAAAAAGGGAAACTCCAGGGGGTAAGGAAATTCAATTGTATACGTGTCGTTTGACCCTAAAACCGGTTTTTTCTGGTCAAACATAATCATCCTGCCGGTCTGAAAGAAGGGCAGGAAACCAGCTACGGCTAAAATTTGCATCAAATACATCTGGATAGACACTTGAAATACACAGTGCACGGATTGACAATCGTCTGAAGAATGAGACCAGCTAAGAATGCTTAGTTACCTGTGAACAGCAGCGTTTGTGTTCTTCCTATTTCAGCATACGGTTCCATGATTCCAATGTCAACGGGTTGAAACAAATTCCAGTCACGTTCAACATGTTCTAGTAATAGTCTCATCTGCGAGTGCGACGAAACATTGAACTTTTCGCCCGTTTCTCTACAGAATCTACTTCGTTACGGTACTGACACAACTTGAAAATCGAACATATATAAACATATACTTGAATGACGATTACGTATCACGGATGCGAATGAAGGTGGTTTACTTTTTTAGCGTTGAACAGCAGATAACACAGGTCCGTTATGGTCATAATCGAAGGCACTATGTATTGTAGAGAGTACGCAAGAGAGAACAATGACGAGTCGGTCTTCATCATTTTGATAGTCTACAACGATTGAAAAGTCTCAAAAAACCGTTCCCGAGAGTCAAAGTGATCTTGACTCTACGAACGTGTGCACCGAATAGCGAGTCCAACGAACCAAGTGTAAGAATGATTTCTTTTCATACCAATGTAACCAGACCGGCCGCTACAAATATAAATATGAAAGTCCCGTTTAGAATCCGAACTCGCCAACCCTGATAAGGCCACAGTCCCGCCATACATAAAGTCAGTCGATTTACGTTGTAGTAACGATTCTCGAAGAAGTCCATCTCGGTTCGAAGGTTAAACTGCGACTGCTCGCGAAGAGACGGGCACAGAGTCGTCTCCCCACTCACGTAATTCTGTCAAATTATCTATCCCCTTCGAGCAATTTCTGCGGGTCGCGTAGAAAGCAATTGGAAATGTCTCACTGTTGGTATAATTCTGAATATTCAAGCCGGTCGCGCATTTTCTCTCTTAACCCTTGCAAGAAAAATGATCGTCGGACTCAGGAAGACTCGCATGGGCAAGTAGAGGCAGTGCATGTGTTGCGTGCATACAATTTGAAGAAACCTCTCTTCACGTACACGTGTCTTCGTAGAAATTGAAAGACTATTATATGAAATTCGCACAAAAATGAGTGTCTGTATTCTCTACTGTAAAGAGTGCATATGTGTAGGGGACTTGAATAAGCCTTAACACGTCCGTGCCGCGTGGGGCGTATGCGCCTCAGGCTGAAATTTCCGTGCAAATTTTAAAAAATTTGTTATGCAGTCAATTGTGGGCATCTTAATATCATGTATACTGCGTGAATCGCATCGTGGGTGATCGTGGGGAGTATACGCCTCACGCGACCTGAACAGAAAGTGTCCTATGATCGGAACGGCACGGAACGTGTTGAAGCAAAAAAAGCCCGAAGTGAATATGCTGATACGAAACATGTAATTCATTACACATGTATCTTATATACGTCACAATACATGTGATAAATATCGCATTCATTTTTGTAAAGAATTGAGAGTGACAAAATAAGACATTGACATCTGTAGAATCTAAAACAGAAAAGATCGTTTAACCATTAGTTCACTGAATTATTTCATTGACATTGAATTTTGGAATGCTACCGAAAGAAACATTTTATACGAAGCAGTGGTAGACTCAGTCATTAGTATGCCGCATTCCCTATGGCCTCGTATCATGATTATCAATAACATTTTCTGCATTTTCAGTGGAGCCACATACCATTCCGATGCATATCTAAAAGCGTAACATCGAGATTCCAACATTCGCATAAGTCAGTCATGATCGACATGTCAGAAATGAGAAATACTTCCTCTCCGACTTTAAAACCGACTAACAATTTGTTAACTGTATCGCTGCTATGATCCAGCACGTTTTGTCCAATCCACGTCATCATAAATATGCACAGAAGAGCGGTAACAAAACCAGAAGCCGTTGCAATAAGCACAGCAATACCATCCGCATACAATTGAAGCACCTAAACGTCCCAATAAGTTCGTCTGCGTCAGAACGTTCTACACATTTCCGAAAATGTTCACCGTGCGAGCTCATGTGTCGGTGATTATAAAAGTGATTAAAACCAAACATGAAAAAAACGTTCTTTCTCTTTTCTTCTAAGACAAATCAACGGAACACAGAATAAGTAAAGAACGTCGTTTTTGTTAGATTTCTAATTATATCACCGGCGCATATGTTCGACTGTTTCTTCGTGTTGAGGAAAGGAGCAGAACTTACCACACAAATGTTGCAGCTTAAAAGTATCATCAGCAAGCAGAGTTCCGTAATGAATATGGGACCGTACAAAGAATTTGTAATGTGAAGAAACCTTTGAAAGCAACAGATAAAGGAACGCAGTCAGGCTTCTGTCGGTATGTTGTAAACCGCGCATACTCACTCCATAGCCCTGGCATGAATGAGCACAAGTTGAGTTAACTCGACGAGCTTATTCTTTCCATTACAGGCCAAAACATCCTTCTTCAAAGTATCAAACATAAGCTCCAATCGGTGTCTGTTAAAGATTATCACATGAAACGCAATGATTTTATCGCTGACAAGCTAATCACATTATTCCGTTACCCAACGACACAGAACATGGAACACGCATGAAAGGTACTGCTGGAGAACATAGCCACGAAGCTCAAAAACGTCAATCCTATTACAGTAACAGGAACGGGAATAAACAATAAACAGTAGTTGTGGTATTCCGGAAAGTCTAGGAGTGGGTTGTTATCTGGCGGGGGTAACTGGTATACTGCCGTTTCGTTTACTTGGTTGCCCATGAACCGAATCTCAGCTTTTATCAGTTGTATGACGCAGCTTACAGCGGATATTGCTGAAAAAAAAAGGAGAATAAGAGTCGTTTAGGCCTAAATTAGATCTCGGGGAAAAATAAAAATGAAGGTTGTTCACAAATCTCATGTCATATGTCGTGTGTATATCGTTGAGTCGTGCAGTTAGTATGATCTTAAGATTACGCATGAGGTGAAAACGATTTTACGAATGTACTATTACAATTTACTTGTTGCTTTAATTGTGAACCTTCTCGTGTATTCAGCTTTACGTTCGATTATTTCCCTATCGCATGGTTCGTGTAATAAGTTCCAGTCATCTCTAATAAAATCAAGCGACATCTTCAGCTATATTAAAATACATACAGAATATAAAAAAAGAATTCACTTCGACACTCTTATTATAGAAATAGAGAATTGAAACTGACGGACATCAAAAATCGATATGAAATCTTAACGAAAGCAACGCAAAGATTATTTACTTTTGTTGAATTGCAGAAGATATAGAAGAAATTAAAGGTAACTAGGACGGTAGGTACCAGTAACTGAAAAGATTCCATTGCAAACGTAATAGTGAATTTTGTTATAGCTAATTTATACCCCTACAAACGACAGTACTGAAATTAGTTAGTTTAACAAATAAGTTAGAAAATCGCGATTTAAACACAGGAAATCGGCACTGCGTCAACGATTACCAAATTGGCGGACGCAATTAAAAGTATAATAGACGTGAGGGCAGCCTTGGTCACTCTTATGGGCCAATGTTCATATGGCCACAGACCGATTATGTATAAAAACGATCGATTTAGCCTGTAATAACGGTTCTGAAAGAAGTCCATTGCTCGCAGAAGGGTGCACGACTAAGGGAAAGAACAGTGACGCAACCTCTGTTCCCCTTCAGTAATTGCATCCAATTGTTCTTCTGGCTGACGCATGGCAATAACACACATCATTACGAATTCATACGAAAATTACATCACTTCGACTAATACAATCTACACACGTTTTCGACAGGAGAAGGGTTGAAATGACGGAAAATTAGAATTGCAATGCCATTCGAATGCACGCGGAACGACAAAGTTTTCATGCGAAGTGACATCTGCGTTTTACCGCCGCCTTCATGAACCATATCATTGTGATTTCAAAAGAAAATGGCATCATTAGGGGTAACACAAAATATACTTTTCCGGACTGAAACGACGTAATACATACTAGTGTTTCCATACGTTGAATCACACAATTGTAACGGATGAAAGGGTGTAATGACGGAGAATTAGATTTGTATAATAGTATAAAGCTCTCGTGCAAAGTGACATATGTGTTTTTCGCAAGACAATTCATAAAACTTCAGTTGTAACTGAATCGCTTGTCGTACAAGAAGAATTACGTACTTGAAACACTGAAACTCACAATACTACAGTTATCATATTATACTGTTGAAACTTGATGACAAATCTCCATAATTAAGTGATTACGACGTCAGTGTCGAATGAGGGTATGTTACATTGCGGAATATGAAAAAGGAGTTTTAATTACCTAAATCACAAGCACGAAACAAGTGTCATCGCGCACACCGAAATATAGTGCAGATTATTTATTACAACGTATAAATTCTGTATGTACATCTGTTCACAAACTATAATTTATACGAATTTTACTCTCGAAAGACGCAACTCACTCGTCAACTCAATGTCAGTGTTATACCAATTCTGTCTGCTTAATCTCAGTGATTACTACTGGCACATTCGTAATACATCAGTTTCAGTACACGTACACAGCTTTTTGAGATCACAAATAATACTTTAGTGAAGAATACCGTACCTATTGAAGATTTGGTACAAGTAGCTTTCATCTTAACCTACATTGCAAATACATGTAAGTAGTCATCCCTGAAATTAAGTGGACAATACTGATACCGCGCCGACTCAGACCCATCATAGTTATTCGTTTTGCATGGAACTCATAGCCATGAAGTATGATACTGACATCTGAAGCATCTGAAACAGAGAATATAATATGCTTTCCTCACACAATAACACATTGAATGTCACGTGAAATTTTGTCAATTACCGAGGCAAGCATTTCGAAGGACGCGGTAATTGACTTCGTCAGTGTTATACCCGACTCCTTCAAACTCCGTATCATAATAATTAAGATTAATTTTTGTACCCTCGGGGGTGCCGCCTGCCATTGCGACGAATAACTGGAAAAATGTATTTATTCCTGTAGCTCTGTGTAGTATGCATTGTAAGCCTCTTGAACCGTCTGCACTCGCGTGTCCACTCTCAGTGGCCAGGGTCTGATTTTGAGTCCTTGACGATATACGGGTTTGATGATAAATAATTTACTTTTTAAATAACCATTCTTCAACCTACGTATACTGGTACCGTTTTATCCTCGTGTATACGTAACGCCATTGGGTGGGCACTGAGAGGGGACATACGAGTGGAAGAGACTTTTACTTCAGGCCACTGTGAATGGACACTAATGTGCAAAGGATTAACAATAAGTTTAACTTGCATTTTCTTAGGGATGTCATTACTGTGATCCAGCACTATTTGGCCGGTGTAACAAAAAACTCCTATGATCCCGAGCACGCCAACAAAATGTCCGAAACTCATAAGCAAATTTCCGGAATCGTGTACATTGCCGTAGGCCTCGGTTAACTGAATAACGCATTTGGATTTACAGTTTGCAACATTTTAATCAGAAGCATACTGAAGATAAACTTAATGGAGACAACGTCGTACGACTCACCTGCAAGATGTCGATGCTAAGTAACACAATTAGAAGGCTCATTTTGGTGAGGTACAACGGACCGTAAAATGCATTGACGATATTGATGAACCTTTCACATACAGAAAATTAATGAAGGCATAAAATAGTTATTATTTGTATAACGTTAGTATCATAAATGCACTATTAATACAGTTCTACCCACGTAATGGCTCTGGTGTGAAATAGTATGCTTTGGAAAACTTCAACATTGACTTTGTTCTTGCACACAAAAATATCATCCTCTAAATCGTCGAACATCGTTTCCATCCGTCTTCTACTTGAAATGCGGACCAAAAGTTGATCGAAGTGTCAAGATATATTTTATATTTTACAATCACATACCCTGTTATGCTGAACATTCCGCAAGCATGTTGTATGGTACACAGGTACAACGTACCGACCGCCACTGTGGTAAAGAATCCTACGCAGCAAACAACGAATACTCCGAAAAGTATGAAAAGCAAGTAATTCTCGTATGCGACATCGGACATGTCTATCGGTACCATGAGATCTAATATGATGGTATCATTCGAATTCGAACGTTTATTCACTTGGAAAAGCGGTATTGACGCGAAAAAAAAACTCAATACTGAAATGAATAAAGTATCATATTATTTGTAAATGTATGTATTGCGAAGAGCTACGCAGAACACGCAACGCTTAAGATTTTATAGATCTAGCTCTGCCAAATCTTATCTAGCGAGTGCATAAAACACAGGAATACAAATTTACAGCACATTACCCGTTGATCCCAATGTGAAAATTCTTCCAATCTCTGCGTATGGTTGAATAATTTGAATATCACACGTTTGAAACAGACACCAGTCACATTTAATATGATCCAGCATCACCTTCATCTGCACACACAGATGGCCTATTAATCTATCCATTAACCCAAGCGTCAATCAAGCCTTCGAGTGCTAAAACTCGCTCTACATCGTAAACACACAAATACCTCAAAATATGAGAAACACAAGATTGCTCAATTACCGGCACAACTCACGACATACACACACACAACATATGCACTAAGAATATTTACTTTGTTCGCATTAAAGAAGCAGTAAACCAAATTTGTTATAAACAGAAAAAACGGTACCACGATTTGCAGACAATAAGTAACGAACACTACCGTCATATCCACCCTTATCATTTTCTGTATCTACAAGAAACGACGTTAGGATCAGACGTCATGCAAAAAATTAGTTTGCGCACTATCGAAGCGAAAGGCGAAGATAGTGTTATACCATGATGAACATCATGCCACCGAGAATAAGGAACAAGATCGTCGTACAGACGAGTCTCCTGTGTAAATCTTGATATGGCCAGAGGCCGATCATGGACAAGACCAGTCGATTGACATTGTAATACCGATTCTCGAAGAAGTCCATTGCGCGGCGAGGTGGGTCAACGACTACTAGGTAACATCGAGCCGTACCTGTCTCGCAGACACGGCCTCTCATCTGGGTTGAGATTCATGTATACACGCACGAGGTTTATGCACGCACGGCCGAGATTGCGCTATTACAGGTTGAATAAATGATGCACCCTCTCTTGACGCTTCGTGCACTCCTTTCGGTTGTTTTCTATCATTGCCATAGAATCGTGAGGTAGGCAGGACAAAATAAGAGCAATTACGTTCAGTTTTCAATGTTGCGCCAATTGCCATACAATGAACGAGTCGGTCCCCTCACGGTGTACACATTTTTCCGATGAATTACGCAGGTCTTATTCGTACGATAATTCTCGATCGCTGGTACAGAGTTGGTAGGAAATTGGAAGTAAATCACGCGCGGGTGTTTTAGGCAAATTATCTTATGGTAGAGAAGAGAGACAGAAAAGTTAGAAGTTTAGTTTCGTTGACACCGCCTTCGTGGCTGTATTGAAGCATACTAGCACTTAGCATTGCAGTGAATGTGCCTGCTCGTGTCGAATATTTGGATTATTTGTTCGTATCGTGATTCAGTACTAATATTCTATTGCAATCTGTACCAACACCTCGCGAAGTAGAATGTCTCGAGTGACTAAAAATATGTACGTAATATTAACGTTTACTAAAGTGTAGAAGGCAAGTGTAAGTATTGGCAACGTAAAAAGAACTTTAGATATTCTGACGCGCCCATGTTCATACGGTCACAGGCCGACAATGTTCAAAAGCGATCGGTTCAGTCTGTAATAACGGTTCTGAAAGAAGTCCATTGTACTTCTGACTTCCTCATGAGAATACTACGTGCCAATGTGGATTTTTACAAATTTTTAAAACCAATTAGAACTGACTCATTTATACGTCTTAATCGATCATTACTATTTATTTTGCAGCGAACTAACAGTCATGAAGTACGATACTGACATCTGAAGTATCTGAAATAATTAATAATATGCCTTTTTATAAATTTCACCAATTTACACATGGAAATATGAATATTACCGTGGCAAGCATTTCGAAAGATGCAGTAAACGACCTGCTGAGTGTAATACTCGACTCCTTCAAACTCCGTATCATTATAATCAATATAAATTTTTGCATACTCAAAGGTGCCAAGTACCACTGGGAAAAGTAACTGAAAAAATGTATTTTTGTGGAGTTTAATTCAGTATGCACTGAAAGGGTCCTTCTAAGCTCAACTCACATATTCCTAAATATGGCGTTGCTATGCTCAAGCAATATTTGCCCGGTGTAACAAAAGGACCCTGTCACCACAAGGACACCGACGAAATGTCCGAAGCTTATCAGTACTTCCCCGAGATCGTAAATTTTGTTGTATGCGTCTGACAACTAAATAATGCGTTTACATTGATATTCCGCAAAATTTCCCTACCGAACGTGTCAAAGCATTCGAAATAGTAAGTTGAAGATGAAACTAATTTCATTTTCTGAATACTACGCGGTACGACTCACTTGCAAGATGTCGACGCTAAGTAGGATAACGAAAAGTCCCATTTCGGTGATATATAAAGGGGCGTAAAAAGAATTGACCACATCGCTGAACCTTTAGCAAGCGAGGAATCGGTTTTAGTATAAAAACAGCATAAATGTTTTTAATTGCACTCTACCCACCCGATAGCTCTGGTATGAAAACTTATGCTGTGAAGGATGTCAAGTACGACTTTTTTCTTACACGTGCAAGTGCCGCTTCCCAATCCGTCAAACATCTTTTCCATTCGTCTTCTACTTGAAACGAAGGCGTAAATATCGCTGAATTGTCAAGATTTTAGTAACATTTTATATTCACATACCCTGCTATGCGGAACATTCCACAAGCATGCTGCATGCTACACCAGTAGAATGTACCGGGAGCCACTACGGTTAAGCATCCTGAGATAGAAATTGCGAATACTACGAACATAACATAACGTAAGTTCTTCCCGTAAATGGCGTCAGAAATATCTGGCGGCATGACCAGGTCTATCAAGTCGGTAGAATTCGAATGCGAATCGAGTTTCAAACGTTCAAACATTTGCAACAGCGGAACCATCGCCAAGACAGAAGTACATACTGAAACGGATAAAGCATTGCATTACATGTGAAGATAAGTGTTACAAACACACATATGGAACAGAGGAAGCAGTGTACAGTAGAACATAGTTAAATGGTTAAATGTAGTAAGTATAAATTACTTGTTGCCCAAAACGTGAATAATCTTCCTATTTCTGCGTAGGGCTCAATAACTTGAGTATCGCACGGCTGAAGCAAACTCCAGTCGTACTTAATGTGTTCCAACATTATCGTCATCTGCAAATATACAAGTGTCAACGTTATAGTAACGGTTCGACAAATAACCGCAAATATGAAAACATACATACGCACGATGAGTATTTACCTTGTTAGCATTGAAGAAGCAGTAAAGCAAGTTTGCTATGAAGTCAATTAATAATATCTCGAATTGGAGGTAATAGGCAACGAGCGCGAAAGTTATGTCTTCCTGAAGCATTCTCAGTACCTAAAAGAAATGACATTAACACTTTGGCGGCCGCACTGTTTGTTAAAATTTCTTCGCTTGGCGCCGGCACCACTAACTCTGTTACTTCGAATGTCACCACTGTGGTGTCGCTGGCCGTCAGGCAATACTTTGCGAAGATCACCACTGTGGTGTCGCCGGACGGCATAGTGTTAATAGAGATCACCCGTCGCACAAAATTAAGTCGCCGTACGATTGGAGCAAAGTGCGAAGAAACTTCCTACCATCAGAAAGAAACTGGTCCCAAGCAACAGGAACACAAGTGTCACAGTGACCAGTCTTCGACACAAACTATGATATGGCCAGAGGCCGAGCAACGACAAGAGCAATCGATTGATATTGTAATACCGATTCTCGAAGAAGTCCATTGCGCGGCGAGGTGGGTCAACGACTACTAGGTAACATCGGGCTGTACCTGTCTCGCAGACACTGCCTCTCACCTGGGTCGTGATTCATGTATACACGCACGAGGTTTATGCACGCACAGCCGAGATTACGCTATTACAGGTTGAATAAATGATGCACCCTCTCTTGACGCTTCCTGCACTCCTTTCGGTTGTTTTCTATCATTGTCATAGAATCGTGAGGTAGGGAGGACAAAATAAGAGCAATTACGTTCAGTTTTCAATGTTGTGCCAATTGCCATACAATGAACGAGTTGGTCCCCTCACGGTGTACACATTTTTCCGATGAATTACGCAGGTCTTATTTGTACGATAATTCTCGATCGCTGGTACAGAGTTGGTAGGAAATTGGAAGTAAATCACGCGCGGGTGTTTTAGGCAAATTATCTTATGGTAGAGAAGAAAGACAGAAAATTTAGAAGTTTAGTTTCGTTGACACTGCCTTCGTGGCTGTATTGAAGGATACGTGGCACTCAGCATTGCAGTGAATCTGCCTGCTCGTGTCGAATATTTGGATTATTTGTTCGTATCGTGATTCAGTACTAATATTCTACTGCAATCTGTACCAACATCTCGCGAAGTTAGTCTCGAGTGACTAAAAATATGTACGTAATATTAACGTTTACCAAAGTGTAGAAGGCAAGTGTAAGTATTGTCAACGTAAAAAAAAAAAAGAATATACTTATCGAATAGAGAACCTCCTCCTTTTCTGAACTCGGTTAAAAAGAACTTTAGATATTCTGACGCGCCCATGTTCATACGGCCACAGGCCGACAATGTTCAAAAGCGTTCGGTTCAGTCTGTAATAACGGTTCTGAAAGAAGTCCATTGTCCTTCTGACTTCCTCATGACAATACTATGTGCCAATGCGGATTTTTACAAATTTTCAAAACTAATTAGAACTGACTCATTTATACGTCTTAATCGATCATTACTATTTATGTTGCAGCGAACTAACAGTCAGGAAGTACGATACTGACATCTGAAGTATCTGAAATAATTAATAACATGCATTTTTGAAATTTTACCAATTTACACATGGAAATATGAATATTACCGTGGCAAGCATTTCGAAAGATACAGTAATCGACCTGGTGAGTGTAATACTTGACTCCTTCAAACTCCGTATCATTATAATCAATATAAATTTTTGCATACTCAAAGGTGCCAGGTACCATTGGGAAAAGTAACTGGAAAAAAATGTATTCCTGTGCAGTTTAATTCGGTATGCACTGAAAGGGTCATCTAAGCTCAACTTACATATTCCTAAATATGGCGTTGCTATGCTCAAGCAATATTTGCCCGGTGTAACAAAAGGACGCTACCGTCGCAAGGATACTGACGAAATGTCCGAAGCACATCAATACATTCCCGAGATCGTAGATTTTGTTGTATGCGTCTGACAACTAAATAATGCGTTTACATTGATATTCCGCAAAATTTCCCTACCGAACATGTCAAAGCATTCGAAATAGCAAATTGAAGATGAAACTATTTCTTTTTTTGAATACTACGCGGTACGACTCACTTGCAAGATGTCGATGCTAAGTAGGATAACTGTAAGTCCCACTTCGGTGATATATAAGGGGGCGTAAAAAGAATTGACGACATTGCTGAACCTTTAGCAAGCGAGGAATCGGTTTTAGTATAAAAACGGCATAAATATTTTTAATTGGATTCTACCCACCCGATAGCTCTCGTATGAAAATTTATGCTGGCAAGGATGTCAAGTACGATTTTTTTCTTACATATGGAAGTGCCGTTTCCAAACTCGTCAAACATCTTTTCCATTCGTCTTCTACTTGAAACGAAGGCGTAAATATCGCTGAATTGTCAAGATTTTAGTAACATTTCATATTCACATACCCTGCTATGCTGAACATTCCACAAGCATGCTGTATGCTACACCAGTAGAAAGTACCGACAGCCACTACGGTGAAGCATCCTGAGATAGAAATTAGGAATAGTACGAACATAACATAAAGTAAGTTCTTCCCGTAAATGGCGTCAGAAATATCTGGCGGCACGAGCAGGTCTATCAAGTCGGTAGAATTCGAATGCGAACCGAGTTTCAAACGGTGAGTCGTTTGCAACAGCACATACGTCGCCATGACGCAAGTTAAAACTGAAACAGATAAAGTATTGCATTACATGCGAAGATATGTGTTTGTAACACACATATGGAATAGAGGAAGCAGTGTACAGTAGAATATAGTTAAATGGTTAAATGTAGTAAGTATAAATTACTTGTTCCAAAAAACGTGAATAATCTTCCTATTTCTGCGTAGGGCTCAATAACCTCAGTATCGCACGGCTGAAGCAAACTCCAGTCGTACTTAATGTGTTCCAACATTATCGTTATCTGCAAATATACAAGTGTCAACGTTATAACGGTTCGGCAAATAACCGCAAATATGAAAACATACATACGCACGATGAGTATTTACTTTGTTAGCATTGAAGAAGCAGTAAACCAAGCTTGCTATGAAGTGAATTAATAATATCTCGAATTGGAGGTAATAGGCAACGAGCGCGATAGTTATGTCTTCCTGAAGCATTCTCAGTACCTAAAAGAAATGACATTAATAGAGATCACTCGTCGCACAAAAGCAAGTCGCCGTACGATTGGAGCAAAGTGCGAAGAAACTTCCTACCATCAGAAAGAAACTGGTCCCATGCAACAGGAACACAAGCGTCACAGTGACCAGTCTTCGACACAAACTATGATATGGCCAGAGGCCGAGCAACGACAAGAGCAATCGATTGATATTGTAATAACGATTCTCGAAGAAGTCCATCCTGCGGCGAGGTGGGTTAACGACTACTAGGTAACATTTGGCCGTATCTGTCTCGCAGACCCTGCCTCTCACCTGTGTCGAGATTCATGTATACACGCATGAGGTTTATGCACGCACCGCCGAGATTACGCTATTACAGGTTGAATAAATGATGCACCCTCTCTTGACGCTTCGTGCACTCCTTTCGGTTGTTTTCTATCATTGCCATAGAATCGTGACGTAGGGAGGACAAAATAAGAGCAATTACGTTCAGTTTTCAATGTTGCGCCAATTGCCATACAATGAACGAGTCGGTCCCCTCACGATGTACACATTTTTCCGATGAATTACGCAGGTCTTATTCGTACGATAATTCTCGATCGCTGGTACAGAGTTGGTAGGAAATTGGAAGTAAATAACGCGCGGCTGTTTTAGGCAAATTATCTTATGGTAGAGAAGAGAGACAGAAAATTTAGAAGTTTAGTTTCGTTGACACCGCCTTCGTGGCTGTATTGAAGCATACTAGCACTTAGCATTGCAGTGAATGTGCCTGCTCGTGTCGAATATTTGGATTATTTGTTCGTATCGTGATTCAGTACTAATATTCTATTGCAATCTGTACCAACATCTCGCGAAGTGCAATGTCTCGAGTGACTAAAAATATGTACGTGATATTAACGTTTACTAAAGTGTAGAAGGCAAGTGTAAGTATTGTCAACGTAAAAAGAACTTTAGATATTCTGACGCGCCCATGTTCATACGGTCACAGGCCGACAATGTTCAAAAGTGATCGGTTCAGTCTGTAATAACGGTTCTGAAAGAAGTCCATTGTACTTCTGACTTCCTCATGAGAATACTACGTGCCAATGTGGATTTTTACAAATTTTTAAAACCAATTAGAACTGACTCATTTATACGTCTTAGTCGATCATTACTATTTATTTTGCAGCGAACTAACAGTCATGAAGTACGATACTGACATCTGAAGTATCTGAAATAATTAACAATATGCCTTTTTATAAATTTCACCAATTTACACATGGAAATATGAATATTACCGTGGCAAGCATTTCGAAAGATGCAGTAAACGACCTGGTGAGTGTAATACTCGACTCCTTCAAACTCCGTATCATTATAATCAATATAAATTTTTGCATACTCAAAGGTGCCAAGTACCACTGGGAAAAGTAACTGAAAAAATGTATTTTTGTGGAGTTTAATTCAGTATGCACTGAAAGGGTCCTTCTAAGCTCAACTCACATATTCCTAAATATGGCGTTGCTATGCTCAAGCAATATTTGCCCGGTGTAACAAAAGGACCCTGTCACCACAAGGACACCGACGAAATGTCCGAAGCTTATCAGTACTTCCCCGAGATCGTAAATTTTGTTGTATGCGTCTGACAACTAAATAATGCGTTTACATTGATATTCCGCAAAATTTCCCTACCGAACGTGTCAAAGCATTCGAAATAGTAAGTTGAAGATGAAACTAATTTCATTTTCTGAATACTACGCGGTACGACTCACGTGCAAGATGTCGACGCTAAGTAGGATAACGAAAAGTCCCACTTCGGTGATATATAAAGGGGCGTAAAAAGAATTGACCACATCGCTGAACCTTTAGCAAGCGAGGAATCGGTTTTAGTATAAAAACAGCATAAATGTTTTTAATTGCACTCTACCCACCCGATAGCTCTGGTATGAAAACTTATGCTGTGAAGGATGTTAAGTACGACTTTTTTCTTACACGTGCAAGTGCCGTTTCCCAATCCGTCAAACATCTTTTCCATTCGTCTTCTACTTGAAACGAAGGCGTAAATATCGCTGAATTGTCAAGATTTTAGTAACATTTTATATTCACATACCCTGCTATGCGGAACATTCCACAAGCATGCTGCATGCTACACCAGTACAAAGTACCGGGAGCCAGTATGGTTAAGCATCCTGAGATAGAAATTGCGAATACTACGAACATAACATAAAGTAAGTTCTTCCCGTAAATGGCGTCAGAAATATCTGGCGGCATGACCAGGTCTATCAAGTTGGTAGAATTCGAATGCGAATCGAGTTTCAAACGTTCAGACATTTGCAACAGCGGAACCATCGCCAAGACAGAAGTACATACTGAAACGGATAAAGCATTGCATTACATGTGAAGATAAGTGTTACAAACACACATATGGAACAGAGGAAGCAGTGTACAGTAGAACATAGTTAAATGGTTAAATGTAGTAAGTATAAATTACTTGTTCCCCAAAACGTGAATAATCTTCCTATTTCTGCGTAGGGCTCAATAACTTGAGTATCGCACGGCTGAAGCAAACTCCAGTCGTACTTAATGTGTTCCAACATTATCGTCATCTGCAAATATACAAGTGTCAACGTTATAGTAACGGTTCGGCAAATAACCGCAAATATGAAAACATACATACGCACGATGAGTATTTACCTTGTTAGCATTGAAGAAGCAGTAAACCAAGTTTGCTATGAAGTCAATTAATAATATCTCGAATTGGAGGTAATAGGCAACGAGCGCGAAAGTTATGTCTTCCTGAAGCATTCTCAGTACCTAAAAGAAATGACATTAATAGAGATCACTCGTCGCACAAAAGCAAGTCGCCGTACGATTGGAGCAAAGTGCGAAGAAACTTTCTACCATCAGAAAGAAACTGGTCCCAAGCAACAGGAACACAAGTGTCACAGTGACCAGTCTTCGACACAAACTATGATATGGCCAGAGGCCGAGCAACGACAAGAGCAATCGATTGATATTGTAATAACGTTTCTCGAAGAAGTCCATCCTGCGGTGAGGTGGGACAACGACTACTACGTAATATCAGGCCGTACCTGTCTCGCAGACACTGTCTCTCATATGGGTTGAGATTCATGTATAGACGAACGAGGTTTATGCACGCACGGTCGAGATTACGCTATTACAGGTTGAATAAATGATGCACCCACTCTTGATGCTTCGTGCACTCCTTTCGGTTGTTTTCTATCATTGCCATAGAATCGTGGGGATGGAAGGAAACAATAAGCGCAATCCCGCTCTGTTTGTTGTGCTGCATCAATTTCCATACAGTGAACGTATCGGTCCTCTCGCGGTGCACACATTTTTCCGACAAATTACGCAGGTTTTACTCGTGCCACAAATTACGCGCGACGGTACAATGTTGGTATACAATTTAACATAAATGACGCGCAGGCGTTTATAGGTAAATTATCTTATGACAGAGTGAAGATGCAGGAAAGTTAGAAAGTCTTTGACTGATACACTCTCTCCGTGACTATCGAATCATATGTGGCGCTCGTCTTGTAGTGAATCTGGCCATTGGTGCTGTTTATTTTAATTATTTGTTCGAATCGTGATTCAATACAAACAGTCTACTGCATCTGTACCAATGTCTTACAATATATGATCACACAAATCACTAAAAACATGTACGCATTTTTAGCATCTGGACACACGAGAAGACACAATGTAATGACTACATTTTTCTACCCTTGGACCTAAACAATGAATATGCGTATGAATAAGAGTAAGTTATATGTTTATTACGAAACACGCAAAGAGTATGCAAATTGATCAATCTCCAATCACAATAATGCCAAACAACACTCGGGTACGTAATACATTTACAATCACACACGTATATTATATACACTACCACAGATGACATCAATCTTGCATATATACTTGTAAAGAGTTCAAAGCCATAAAGAAAGACATCGTTGTCTTTAGAATCTGAAACATAAAGCGTCACTTAACTGTCAATTCACTAAGCTAGTTGATTAAGACTCAATCTTTGAACGCTACCGAAAGGAACATTTCAAACGACGCAGTAAGACTCTTAGTTACTAATATGCCGCATTCATTTTGGCTTCGCGTCATGATTGGCAGTAACAACTTCTGCATATTTGGAGGAGCCACATACCATCGTGATGCGTAACTAGAAAAGCAACGTTAAAAGCGGCGTTAACATATTAAGCTTATCGTGATAAGTATCGCAGAAATAATAAAATACTTTCTGTCCGGATTACTGATCCCCCTTCAAACTCACTCACGTTTTTCTGAAGACATCGCTACTATGATCCAATACATGTTGACCGATCCACGCCAACGTAAATATACACGTAAGGGCGCCCAAAGTATTTCCAAGGCACGCAATGAACAGGGCCATATCACTCCTGTAGGTCTGAAACAACTAAATGTCGCACATTCGTACAATATCACAGTGTTTTGCCCATTTCCAAAAATGTCTTCTCGGTTGAAGTAGTAACCGAACTCACTACGAAGACATCGCAGCTTAGCAGTCCGGTTGCAACAGTCATTTCCACGATAAATAAGGGAGCGTACAAAGAATTTATAATGGCAACGTACCTTTAAGAACGACATAGAAGAACACCTTGTCAGCTTGTACCATTAGTACTTATGTTCTAATTCGAGCATACTCACTTCAAAGTCCTGACGTGATAGGCGACAATTTGAACGATGTCGAAATGCGTCTTTTTCTTTTTACAAACTACAACAACCTCCTTCCAATCGTCAAATATTATCTCCAGTCGCTTTCTGTTAAAGATTGTCACATGAAACGAAAATGTCGAAATGAAACAATTAAGTATATCTTGATGGGTTTATCAAATTATTCGTTTACCCCACGACACTGAACATTCCACATGCGTGAATGAAGCTGTTGAAGAACATACACGCGACGCTTACTAATGACACTCCTTCGAAGAAGATCGCTACAATAATTAAGGAATTCACGTAGTAATGATGTTTTACAACATCTAAAAATGGGATTTCCACTGGTAGGGCTAATTCATAAGATTGGGTGTCGTTTGTTGTTATAGTCCCATTTGAAAGAACAACTTTCAGCACTTGGGAGAAGCCATAACTAAAACTTAGTACTGAAACGAATAAAAATACGGGTTGGTTACAGAATTCACGTAAAACGTTGAGATAACTATGTCATTGGGTGATTAAATGTACACATCTTGTGATACTTGACAAATCGTTAAGTCGTGCTGTTAGTAGGAACTTGCGGATTATACGTAAAGTGAAAACGGATTGACTAATGTACTTTTCAAATTTACTTGTAACTATCAAAGTGTACATTCTTGTAAATTCACCGTAACGCTTGACTATTTCCATATCGCACGGTTCACATAAGTCCCAGTCGTCTCTAATTAAATCAAGCGACATCTTGAACTACATAAAACATGAAATAATTTATTTCTACACTCGACACTTACGCGAATATACAAATAACAGAAATTAACCACACGTCGACAAGACACACGAAATTCGATTAACAACAACAACAAAAAGACTATTTACTTTTGCAGAGTTGACGAGAATATAGCTGAAATTTAACAGAACTACGAAGGCAGGTATCGTAAACTGAACAGACATTAGAATAAATGCAAGCGTGTATTCTGTCGTTACAATTTTCAATATCTATAAACGAGAGTGGCGAAATTAGATGGACATCAAAGTGTACAATTTAGATTTTGAGAAACGAAATGGCAAATCACTGATGGTTACCAACATGCTGAAGGCCATTGTAAGTAGTGTAAACGTAAAGACAACTTTTGGTACTCTGATACGCTCATGTTCATACGGCCACAGGCCGACAAAATGCAGAAGCGATCGATTAAGTCTGTAATACCGGTTCTGAAAGAAGTCCATTTATCGCAGAAGCCTGTACCGTGTACGACTGAGGGAAAGGAACAGTGACGCATCCTGCGCTTCCCTTCAGTAATTGCATCAAATCGTTCTTCCGACACACGCATGGCCCATAATCCTTACCATAAGAAAATGACATCATATCGAATAATACTTTTTTGACAGCAGAAGGGTTGTAATGATGGAAACTTACAATGGCAATGCTATTCAAATGTGCACGGTAGGATAAAATTTTGATGCGAAGTGACATCTGCGTTTTTCACAAGACTCTATTCACTTCATGACACATCAGTTCTAACAGCGTCGCGTACCGAGCAAGAAGAGTAGCGACTAGCATTGTCATTACTACGACGAAGCAATGTTTGCCCAGTGTATTCAATTAACATCATTAAGTCATACGTGCCTGTTGGCTTGTGCCGAATCTGCTCCCTCATCTTGACTGCTCTGACTATTAATTCCTTTCGTAGTTTGCTAGAAGTAATCTACTAGATTTGGATTGAGAAAAAAAAACGAGTACCTCCAGAATTCACTTACAATCATTGAGGAAGTGTCGGGGGAATTGTAACAAAATTATGCGACTAAAGTGCGCGACTTATATTTCGAAATTGGTCACATAACAAAAAGTTACATGCACGTTCTAGGAGTGAGGTAGGTATCACACGCATGATATATCATTACATCATGTATCCTTCTTTATGCATCCCATTCTTACCCTGGCCGTTAGTCGTTCTCTTCTTGTAAAGAGTACATTGCCATGAAGTAAGACATTGACATCTGAAGTATCTTAAACGAAAAGCACATCTGTTTTTGTCACGACAGTCAGACAACCTGCGAGCGTTGAAGGATCCTCTTTACCGAGACGAGCAACTCAAACGACACAATAATGGATCTTGTCATTTTTATCGACGACTCCTTCAGACATCTCATCATTATGATCAACAGCGGCTTCTGCATCTTCGCCGGCGCCAAATACCACCGACTCGAGTACCTAAAAAGGAAGGTCGTAAGTGTCGGTAGGAAATATGCGCGGCTTGATAATACACTCACGCTTTTATGAATACTTTACTGCTGTGATCCAATAGTACTTGGCCGGTGAACGAAAAGATTGACATGCAGACGACAACACCGGCAACGTGCATCGCGCAAATCACGACTCCGTCAGAACGGACGTAAGCCTGGAACAACTTTATCGCCAGCGTGCGTTGCATGAAGATCACGATGACGACGAAAAATGACATCGGACAACGTCTGTGTCGAGCAAAAATCAACTCACGCGAAAAATGTTACTGCTCAGAAGAACGATTAGAAGACCAACTTCAACGAGGTACAACGGACCGTATATTGAATTTAAGATATTGGTAAACCTTTAATGAACGGACAAAATCAAATCGGACTACGCACTTGTTATAGCAATCGAAGAATATCAATTAATATCGTATGGCAACAAAGTAATCTACACCCACTCTATTGCTCGTGTATGAAACATTATGCTGGTAAAAATCGTCCCACTTTCGTTCCACGCTATAACGTCTTTCCCTATGTCATCGAACATGGTCTCGACTCGGTGTCTGTGAATTGTGAAATAAACATTGCGTGGCGTCGCTGTACATGAATTTATCGAAAAGCGCAAAATATTGAATTGTCTACAATTTCTTGTTAACGTCTCACCCGACAATATCAAACATGCCGCAAGCATGTTGAACACTGCACATGTACAAAGAGCCAACGGCCGCTGTAACTAGCATGCCGAACGTGATGGACAGGAAAATATGAATGTAAATGTAGCAAATGTTCTTCTCGTGATCGATGAAGTATTCCACTGGAATGGGTATCTCTACATGATAAGTCTCATTTGACTCTGAAACGCTGTTGGAAACGTCGGACATACTGAACGCGATAAATTGAACGAACGGAGTCATAACAGCCAATGCTGAAAATCGTGGAACAAACAACAGGCAACGTTGATATATGAGAATTAATTCTTAAGGTATAAACGAAAACTTCGAATGTGTCACTGTATTTACCTGACAGAATTAACGTATACACTCTTCCCATTTCGGCATACTTTATTATAATGCCGGTATCGATCGGTTGAAATAAATCCCAATCCGACTTAATATGTTCCAGCAGCATCCTCATCTACGAGAAAACAGAAACACAAGACCGTTATCGTCGTCATGAATATATTAGATGAAAATAATGCGTGTATGTACAAACGATGTACTTTCGTACTGTTGAAAAAGCAGTAGCACAGATTCATGATGAACACGAGGCCAGGCACGGTGAATTGAAACGACTGGGATATTAAGTCTAGATTGCTCTCCGTCGTCAGAATTTTGCATACCTGAAACAAATGATAGTCTGCAGGTTGACGAGACAAAGTTTTCACAATGGTCGAAGGTACTTACCATCGCCAGCAGGATAGTCACAAGAACAGTGAATATGACGATCACCGTAACCGATCTCGTGCCCCAATGCTGGTACGGCCATAAACCGCTTATAGACAAAGTCAGACGATTAATTCCGTAATAACGATTGCTGAAGAAGTCCATTTCTCGAGGAAAGTTGACTCGTGACTGGAATGATACGGTAGCGTAACTCCATTGAGTACGACTCACCGTTTACGTCCAATTATCGTACACATTGCACGAAACATTTTCTCAACCCTGCCACGTGCAATCAACTTCAATATTGCGCCGTGAATAATAGAGCATTTTGTTGAAACGATTTGACGAAAACGCGTATACGTTCTTGCGAAACTGAACGGCACGACGCGAATCGATTGTTCTGCATATGTTATTATCTTACGGCGAAGTAAAATAATGAAGGGAAGTAATTTGATACAATTTAAACTGTGTGATTCTCTGCGGAAGACAAGTAGTCCCTGTTCTTCGAATATATCCGGACAAAAATGCGTCTTTACTTTCTTTGCTATGCTTTCGTATACTTTGCGTCCGAGTAGCTTTCATTGTTTCCTCGGCATTCGCCGGCTGCACATTATCGCTCATACAGATATATTCTTGGATAAACCGAAAAAAACCATGACTTTCAATTTTCCTATTCGTTCACTTTTATTCACGGAACTCACTGCTGCCGTCTCACGTTGTATTTAGTAGCATGGTGTTCAGTAAGTAAAAATGTCTTCCATGGATTACATCTATCTTTCTATACACCAAATGACTTCGTTCAGTCTGTAGGTAGGTAGAAACGTTTCAAATAAAGAGTTATCCTCTTCTCTCTCAGTCTGTTAATGCAATCATATATTTTGTCTATACACTCGTACACGATGAAACAATGAATATTTATAAGCCGCGCAATTTGTACTCATTCACCTCAATCCATGCGTAGCAATGATCACTCCTCTTGCTGGAGAGAGTACATTGCCATAAAGTACGACACTGCCATCTGAAGTATCTTGAATAGAAAACGTCCCGCCTATTTTCGTCGGCAACGACAAATCGTGGAGCAAAAAGTAGTAATTCGAAATTTACCGAGCCGAGCAATTCGAAGGAGATTGTAATCGATTTTGTAATCCTCACTGACGACTCCTTCAGACTCCTCAGCATTATCAGCACTAACGACTTCTGTATATTCAAGGGTGCTAGGTACCATTGTGATTTGTAACTGAAAGATAGAATGTCCGTGTCGCACAGATTTTCTTCCTTGACCGGATTCCTGCGAGTACTCACGCTTTATTCAAAATCTCAGTACTGTGATCCAGCAATTCTTGGCCGGTCAGTGAAAAAATTCCCAGACACACGAGGACTCCGCCAATGTGAAGTATGCATAAGGGAAGATCGCCGCCATACGTGTATACATGGAACAACTGAATAACGTTCAGGAGTTAAGATCCAACACAAACCGCTTGTTTCAATGTTCTGTCGACGAGGCGATATTTTTCATTATAATAATTTAGTAGAGTATATAATAATATAGTACACTTACCCGAAATATGTCGCTGCTTAATAGTGCCGTTAATAGAAGAAGTTCACAGAGATATACAGGGCCGAAGAGAGAATTTAAAATATTACAGAACCTTCAACAAACGTAAAAGTTGTACGTAAATGCCGAAAAGTAACAGATCACGAAAATGGAGCAAAATGATATAAATGCGTGCCATTTTAATGTTTCTACCAATGCACACGCTTCGGACACAATACATTGCCGCAGAAGCTTTTCAAAATGTTAGTATACCCACTCTATTGCCCTCGTATGAAAGAGTATGCTATAAAAGAATTTCCTCAAAATCGTCCGATAGTCCTCGAAAATGAAATCATCTTCTCTCAAATCATCGAACATGGTCTCTAATCGATGTCTATCCAGGATTCAAAGAAATGCAGCAGGAAAATGTATTATCACCCTCGCGGAAATTTGCAAAAGATATTTGTTACGTAAAACGTTTTACCCGACAATGCTAAACATTCCGCAAGCGTGTTGAATGCTGCTTATGTAAAACGTGCCAGCAGCTGCCGTGACTATCATCCCCAAGTCGACGGAGAGGAACATGTGGATGAAAATAAGAAAAATGTACTTTCTGTGGTCGACGAGATAGTCCACTGGGATTGGCAGGTCCAGCTGACCGGTTTTGTTTGATGCCGAGGAATCGGCGAGCAACTGGAACCCGATCAGTTGAACTGGAGGAATGGTAAAACCTAACACTGCAGGCAATGAAGAAGACAAAGGAATCATCATCATAAAGAGTTGCATTCTTTACAAAACCTTTCAACTTGTAATAATACCTAATCGATACATATTCAACAGAACGTCAGTTATTCAAATTTGTATTCAAAAACTTTATTCCGAATATATGCGTGAATTTAGTGCAAATTAAGAAAGACTAATAATTTGTTATAATCCAAATATATGTTTGAGTGTATAAGACATTGTAATATGTGGGCTACTGCTAAACTTCATTTCATTTACCTGTTAAAACCAATGTATACATTCTCCCCCTTTCCGCATATTTTACGATGATCTCAGTATCCTCCGACTGAAATATATCCCAATCACCCTTGATGTGTTCCAAAACCATCTTCAGCTATAAATGAAACTTATTTTTCTATCTCAAACATAAGCATGTCTTTGTCGCAAACATCCCCAATATAACGAATAACGTGTTGAACTAAAGTAATCGTTAACAAAGGTACATTTATATATAAACGCATGCGACATATCATTGGTAACGAAAGCAATAGCGATGGTTTTCTAAGTGTTTCATAAGCATTCAATCTCAGATCCCACATTGCCCATAATGTGTTACACGAATGTGAACATTTTCAAGTAATTTACAGTTTTGACGTTAATGGTGAAATACATCAGGTTGATGCTATGTACCGTCCCAGGTATCATGAACTGAAGAGCATACGTAATGAAATCTATGCTCCATTCCGTTGTGATGAGTTTGAACACCTACAACAAATCGCATTTGAATGAATCGTTGCACTTTACAAGAAATTTCTCGTCGCACCGACTGTGCTATAACATTTAAAGAAAACAGACACAGTAATCAACACGTACCATCGTACACGATGCGAGTCCCAGAATGAAAAAGAGAAACAACCCTTTGATAAGCCTTATGCGCCAATGCTGATACGGCCAAAAGCCACTTATGAGCAAATTCATTCGGCAGATTTTGTAGTAGCGGTTTTTAAAGAACTCCATTTCTCCGGAGAGTTGAATCGCGACTGGTGCGCAAAATGAGAAACTTCTTTTCCGAGTTCAGTGCAAGTTGTTAATTGCATCAAATTATCCAACTTGCTACGGGATACGTGGAACAAAGCGTTCGCTTAATCCCGATTGAGATAATAGGCGACTGTACCGTTGCGTAAATAATTGAAGACGTCGCGGCGTCGCGGCAACGTATGTGCGATGTGCGTAAAATCGAAGTCATTCTAGCGAGGCGGAGAATCGTTGACCAAGGAGAGGAACAGTAGACGATTCAATTATGTTGTAATTATCTATGTCTGTGGATGATTGACGTTCGTATTTATTCTTCAAATTTGCCCGGACGATAGTCGAGCAGTACGTGTACATTGTGTTGTGAGGAACATTTTCCTCGAATGTAACGTTGTTGCAGTATACTTTCTTGTAATTGTTCATTTTTTCCAGGAAATGAGAAAGGAGGAAGCGGTGCACGGAATGAGTTGGTAAAACGTGCCATGTTGTCGAGGATGGAATAAGAGATTGCAAGGTGTCATGTTCGTTGCGTTGTTTCGGTAAGTAATTTTTATTAAAAATTTGTTTGTTTTCGGATATGCATTAGATACAATTGACACTGAACACAAAGTTCAGTCAAATGTTTGTCCGTACATAAAATCCGTCAACTTACAATGCTACACATTCCACCGTGTACGTACACTGCCATAATTTGCAGTTGCAAGGGCTCTGACTTGCAATTTTAATGCATCTGCACCCTTGCCGATAAAGTAAATTGCTTCGGAACAATACAAGTCGCGATAAAACGGCAAATGTAGCAAACTTCTCCCTAACTTCTACTTTACCATCGACGGATTCTGACAATCTAGATGGTCGAAAAATTATGAAAAAGATCTAAAATGTTTTTTGCCGCTAACCTCTACCATTTGATAGACGATAATTTGCGCAAAAAATGCACCGTTGGCTGCACGCTGAACTCCTAATAGTAGAGTAGAAATTATGGAAAAGTTCGTGGTTTGGGTCATTTCATCCTGTCGAAATCCTATCGATCCTATGCCTCATCTGTGCTACTAGCAAGCGACTGCTTTATCTAGATGACGCCACGTGCATTAGTTCTTCAGGATCATAATGTCGATCGCGCTCACTTTCCAACACGCTGTTTTGCTTTAAAATCGGGTCAGGGTTGAGGTCAACCCCGGCGCTCTGAATATCTCGTGAACTCACTTGCTTTTTCGCGGACAAATTAAGGGGGGCATGTGCCGACATTCCTGCCTCGCGGTGCGCGTCCAACAGGTCAAAGCTTCATGCCCGTGCATACGTTCACATCTCTCCGCACATGTAATTTCTGAGTAGGTGGGACGTAATGCACTTGTTGATCGTGCCTAAGTACTCGAGACATTGTTTTTACCCCGCAACACGTACCTCGTTATGCATGACCGTTCAGAAAATGAGAACTGAGAGATTGAACTGTAAGTAAATGTGTTACAGGATATGCGATGCAAAGGACGGGCATCAGGACGATTCGTTCTACCGGTTTATGCGTCTTCCGCGAATCGATACCCGCTGCAAATTATGCTTCTCGAAATTTCGCGCTGGTCAAGGACGACCAGATTCGAAGAAACGAGACGCGGCAGAAGATCCTTGCCATTTGTATCCGGATTTTGCTTTGGCGAAGGATAGGAGAGAGTTGAGGTTTTAGAGACATGATCAAAATGTGGATGCAGAATTAGTTCTGCATTCGATTGGCACTGCGTATATTTCGGATTATTAATATGATCCAGTTTTTAATGTTTGCTTTTAATAACGTTTATGGTCTGCGTCATTCTACGAGCTATTGCAATCGTGTACTACGCCTTGGAAAGTGCGGATCGATTTTTGAGGGAATTCCAATGGAATAGCGTCGCCAGGGTAACGCGTTTCTGCGTAAACATTTTGAGGAATAAAAACTCTGTCCGCCGGAAGTCGGAGTGAGAGCAGCGGAAATCAATCAATCCCTTGATTCACAATCTATCGAGTACTCCAACCGGTCTTGTACTGATTACACCTTCCGACTGTATTTTTAAATATGACCCACGCCAAAGCTGATAATGTGGTATTTAGCGGCCGAATGATCAGTTTTCCTCGTAGCTCTAACATTGTTGCGGTACCCGTACGTTACAACCAATCACAATAGCTTCCTGCATGCGACGCAACAAGCAAAGTGCAACGTTTGCATAACATCGTTCAACAAGTTACCAACGTAACACCTCCCACATCGCCGCACGTCAAAAACAGATAAGACACAAAATGACATTGAAATTCAGAAGTTTGCGCTATCGCAAACGATCTCGATCGATAAGCTACATGATGTACTTCGATTGTTCCGATAAGCGACATCGACGTCGCGGCAAGTATACCCCCGCGTCCGTCCGTTGTCACGTCATTGCATGCAGCGTCGCGACGCGCGTCGCATGACGTCAGCGGCGTGCAATTGTTGCGAACAAGCAGGGGTGCGGAAAAGTACAGAGCGCAGCAAAGGGGAGGCGCGCCCCATTTCGATTGCACACAGTAGCCAGACATTGCGTCGGAGCCCTAGTGACCGAACGGGCATTGCATCCGTTACTACTGACAGAGTCAGTCTCGTCCTGCGTTTTTCCACTCGCGCGCTCTCTTTCCTTTTCCTCCCTTCCACACGCTCTCGCGCTCCGTTTTTCACCGGTTCTCTCGCTCCAATTCATTCGTATCCTCACTCCTCGCCATTCGATCTCACTCTCTCACACTCGGCTTCCCGGTCCCGCTCACGACTTCATTCCCTCGCTTCTCCGTACTCATTTTCCCGTTCTTCCACCGACTCCTTCACTCCTGCCCGTGTATTCGTTCGCGCTCTCTCACTCCGTCGCGCTCGTATCCTCACTCCCATTAACTATTCTCCCACTCTCCTCGCACATTCCTTCTCTCGCTCCGTTCTTCCCGGCCGCGCTCTCTCACTCCCCCGACCCTCGACTCCCTCTCTTCCTCGACGCTTCCTTGCCGTCACGACCCCGCTCTCTTCCACCCGCAGCCAGTTCACTCTTGTCACTCCCGCTTCCCCCACCGCGCTCCGCGAACATCAAGCGGCCACGTTCCGCCTCGAACGATAAGTGAGATTTCGCTGGCGAGCGACGAGGAAGACGACGCCGACGTCGAGATGCCGTCGCTGACATCGTTCCGGATCGAGTTTGACCACGCCAGCAACACGTACGCGCCGTCCGAAGTCGTGAGCGGCCGCGTTATCATACACCTTACCGAGTCGAGGCGTGTGAAAGGTAACTCGCGCCCTTCAACCTTCAGTAAGAGACGTCACGCCGTTTCTGCGGAACCGATTTCGAGCAGCGAGATAGAGACGCCTAACTCTTCGGGCCGGTGCTATCGATCGTGTCCGCGTGTGCTTTTCTTAAGTCTGCCTGAGCCCGAAGGAGTGCCGGCTTTTGTGTCAGTGCCTCTTACGTCTTCTCGGTTCGTTCGTATTCGATCTTTCACGCTCGTTGGTCCTTTCGTGTCCCTCACTTCTTTCTTCCTCGCCACTTGCCCTTCGCGTCTTTCTCCCGGTGCTGTACAGTGGGCGGTTTGAGTGGCGTGTCAGCTCGGACGCCAGCGACGGCAACAGCAAGACCGCGCTTTCGAATGAATTACCCTGAAGACTTCCCACTCCGAACCCATCTTACTTTGTGCCGCGGATATGATGAGTATACGGCGCGCGGTAATGTGCACCGGCGATTTGCATAATGCATTCTCGGCGTTCGGGTGCTCGTTCGTTGTAATGCATACTGTGCAAAGTGGTGGACGGGAGATGTTGGATGTTGCGTGTGACTTGTGAGTATGGATTGTGAAAGAGGAGTTTGTACGGAGAGTGCAGCGTCAAGTTCGCATGATGTACGGACACGTCATGCGTTTGGCGCCATCCGGGAAGACCGGAAGTGATATCCGGGAAACCAGACGGGATGTTCAAAGTTATATGACTGTCGACTGTTCGAGGATTCTTGTCGAGTGAGAATGAGAGTCGAGTGCCACTTCGGGATGGAGTTCACGGATTATCAACTTTAAAAGCGCGGTCTCTTGTTGGTTGATTTTTTTGTCGAAGATTCAACCGCGTTATCGGCAGTGTAAACAGAATGAACGCGAACGAACGACGAATTTGTAGCGTCAGTATCGTATTCAATTACGGAGTCGCGTCGCTGATATACTGAAAATGGAATTTCGATGAAACGTGAATCGATAGCACTCATTTTATACCGCTCCTGCATCATTGAACATCGCGAGTACTCCACAACGCACACATTCGTTGTTTACGATATCGATATGAACTCCTATCATTCCATGTATGACGTCATGATTGGCATAACATATATCGAGTAGCATTTGTGGAACTGGAACAGATCCACTCTATGTAGTTATTTAATTCGATGTCTACGTGGCGCGAAAAACCGATAACTCCTACAGACTCATTCATACGTCATACATTCGATTCTTCGAATAGAAGCGGGTCTCACGGATAGATAGTTGCACATTCACGTTCACGGAAGCGTATGGACGATTTATCAAATTTATCGCTTGTCGAGTACATTGTTGCTTATCGTGATTTCATCGATGTCGTGCCCGTGTATGCGACTGACTCCTGCAAAAACTTTGCTTTGCCGCGTGATCTCACGGACTCCTGTTACTTCGTTACGGATCTAGTTTTATATTTAGATGCTCGACAGAGCAGGTTACGCAATAACGCGTGCATAGAAAGTAGCCATCGACCTGATGCGTTACTAGCATTTCGAATTAAATGTCAGTTTAACAAATTTATTCGTGAGGTCCATATTTCTTAGCCAATCGTAATAACAGACTGTACAATATTACTCGCAATTATATTTCTACATTTCCTTTTAAAATATATTCTGATCAATTTAATTGTACGTAGAGGTGAAAGTATCGATCAAGGGTGAGGCCCATGTGCAATGGGTAAGGCAAAAATCGGAACGGGACTCGAACAAACGAGTGCAAGCCGTAACGACCACTTACCAGGCATCAGAGCAATACTTTCACCTTTTGTACACTCTATTGGCCCCGGATTCAGGTGAGCAGCGTCTTTTTTTCCTCCAAATATTTGCGACGTCGTCGACGTTATCGTGCCCGCATTGAATTTTCTATTGGAAATATCAGGTCGGCAGGATGTTGAACTCCGACAGGGACGAAGCGAGTATCCATTCAGGTTTCAACTGCCGAACAACATACCGTGCAGCTTCGAGCATGAGCTCGGCTTCGTCCGATACACTGTCAAGGCAGTTATCGACAGACCTTGGAGATTCGATCACGAATGCAAGTCGGCCTTCACTGTCGTCACGCCGTTTAATCTTAACATGCATCCGGAGGCAAACGTAAGACTGTCAAAAAGCAGAATTTGACAACGGTGCAACATTGACTCGATCGATGTCCGACGATATAGGTAGGCGAGAAATTAGATCTAGAGCAGTGTCGAACGTTTATGTTATTCATGGTGTGAATGCTGAAGGATCTCAGAAATCTCGCGCATAGCGCATATAATTATAGTCTCATTCAAATGAGGCATACCTTAGTCATCGGACACCTCGGTCGGAACGATGTTATACCGAATTCGGTATTGACCTAAGATGCGAGAAACTTTGCCAAGAAATTGTTCTGTATACCAATGTACATTCAGTGGCGCCAACGGTCCGTCTCTTCCAGACTTCTACGTGATTCAATACAATCTGTCTCGTATGCTTTCGAGAAATTTCGTTCTTTCCTATTTCTCTTGTCACACACATACCGTGCGATACTTCAATTTATGTACCGTTAATCTTTATCAGTCACTTTGTATTACGCGCAGTATCAATTTGACGATAAAGAGTGCTTGCAGCACAACTTATACACCGCTATTAATGGAAACGTTCTAATATCGATCTGTTACTTTCCGATCGTAATTGTATAGGTGGGCGTGAATGACGATATAAACAATAAATTTTCCTGGTGCTGTTGCTTCGATCGCGGATCGCTGAAGGGTCACATTAAAATACCATTCACCGGATACGTGCCCGGACAATGGATCAATACAACAGTTAGCTTTCATAATTACTCGGACTCGGTACGAGTCACGAAAATCAGTTTAAAATTAGAGCAGGTACGTATGGCACATCCAAATGTGTCTTACACGGAACGAAGTTTTAGCATTAGACTTCTCCTTTTTGCAGACAATAAAGTGTCACGCGTCTAGGCCACAACGAGATCACAAAACCGTCAGTACCATAGTGGCGCAGGATAAGAAAGAAGGACCATTCAGTACGCAGGAAGAATTATTCTCGCGTCTTTCAATACCGGCGTTACCACCGTCCACTTTGGAATACTGTCGAATTATTGAACTAGATTATAAGCTACGCGTCAGCATCCACGTGTCTGGCATGCAAGTTCACTGTCACCCATTTTTATTGGTGCTCTGTGAAAGTTCCCGAGAATGTAAAGATTGACTTTTCTTTCGGACAGGCATTGCAGTATCAAGAGACATTATCCGATCATGATCGGAACGATTCCGTTACACTCTACCGCAATTGGACCGAGTGCGCAACCAGTCAGACCATCGGCTCCATGGGAGACCAGTAATGAGCGTGCGCCAATGCCAGTGCCAATGCCAATGCCCATGCCCATGCCAACTGCACCCATTACAGATTCGCAACCTCTACCATACCCTTATCCAGGAAATGCACATGAAACGGGACCAATGGGTTTCTCAATTCACAACCAACCGTCTACCTCGCATATTAACTGGGACATGTGTAAGTAAAGACGTTCAAAACTACCCCTAATCATAAGTCTATTTTTTTCATATTTGAATGGAATTTATATATCTCTCATTTCTCGCGGTTACCAAATTCGCTGTTTCTACTTCTTCATTATTATGTTTATGAAAAGTGATAGGCGCGCTGAGCACGCAGCATGCACTCAAAGGTTAAACTAGATGAGATATAATATCGATTGATGTTAGCAGAGTTTACCTTTTAACACATACAGCTCCACCGTCGTACGAGGAATGCATGAGTCGAACGGAACACATCAGGGAACACGGTGAATCGAGTTACGTTCGTGGTGCAAACGAACCGTTCGCCCCCAGATATCCAGTTTTTACTTTCCCTCCGCCAGGTAAGATATGACAAAGTTCATGTAGCGGCGAGGATCTTCACAGATTAGAGACTACTTGCTGTGGCATCATCCAGAATGTTTCTTTCAGACGCACTGTCGAAGTAAGCGGTCTAAACACTTCTCAGTCAACGAACTTCTTTCCATCTCTTTGTCTTGCCTTTCCGGACAACTCTGTTGCCACGCATACACGCGTCCCACGTGGTGATAACTACCTCGAAAAGCTTCTGGTGCTTATATATTTTCTTATTTATAAGCGTGTTGGACAAATATTTATGTATATTGCGGGTTATCCATGAGAGTTTATATGTATATACACACGACGCACAAGATTTACAGAAATACAGAACCCCGATGACCTTTTTTTTTTCCATGAGGAATTGCAGCGGCTCCACCTAGCAAGTCGATTTTCAACGGAATTCAAAGGGCCACTCGTGTATATTGTTCAACGACAGATCAACAACGTATATTTACACAATTTATTTTATATCTCAACATCATATCATAATCATAATCATCATCGAGTCATATCAATAGCAAAAGTAACATTAATTACCATTAGAAATGGGAGTGGAGGGGAGGCTGGAGGATTGGATTTTCGTCGAGAATGGGATGCGCAGAGTGTGGAGAAGGGAGAGGGAAGGCTTTTCTTTTCATGTACGAGAGATTCGTCGTTTTTTTTAATAATGCGCATATACATGTGTGTGTATGACAAAACCACTCTCAGCCCCGAATCGATCGTTCTCTTAACTTCCCTCGGCGAGGAAGCAGGAGGACAGCGTTCGGATTGGGGGATTTAACAAGAAAGAAAAATTATGGAAACCGCTGTGGACCTTCGATGATGCGCATGCAATAAAATGGAAATGGAGCAAAGGAAAAAAAAATAAACAAAAAAAAAAAAGAAAAACACATGAGGAAGGCTTACGCACGACGAGTCGCGAGCTTAGCACGAAGATAGATCGCTCGTTTTACATAAGGGGGCGACGTACTTGCTACAGAGTGGTGTGTATATCTCGTCGAGAACAGAATTGGCCATCGTCACACGCGTGACCCACGCGTCAACGCGACATTCACGAATTCGAAAGAACCACCAAAATGCCCGGCGAAAGAACGTTATTTCTTCGTAGGAACTGAACCCAACCGCGCCTTGATCCGTCGATCTGTCTGAAAATACTGGGATGCACGCCGATTCTCCTCGTGTATCTCTCGTCTCCTCTTACTTCGTCGGCGCTGTCGACTGTCGTTGGATACCACCGATGAGTGACGAACCTTAAAATATATACGCTCTCGGCTGCAAAAATGTCCATTGCTTCACCCGTTTGCTCCGCTCGTGTACCTGTGCTAATTTAATGTTCCGAGAGTCATCTTCTTCTCCGCCCGACTTTCACACCCGCTGATAGGATCTCAAGTGAGAGTGTTCGGTGTGAAACGGAAGAGAGCCAATAACACTGCGACAGATGGTCTGCGACGTACTTCGAGTGTGGTCCAATGTAATTGGAGCGTGTGAAATGTGTGTAATCCTAAGTTGGCTTTCGGTTGTCGCAAATGGGAGCTGTGTACTTTGTTCGATATATGTATATACGTCCATGAAGGCAGGGCCCGAAAGAAACTTGAAGACGGGACAAACTTTACGCTTGGGCCGTGAAATCGGCCGTTGTACCTAGCTAACTCGCAAAAAGTACCTACGAGATGCATCGAATCTTCTTTAATCGCTGCTCTCTCATTGACGACAAGCAAAGGAAAAAAGAATGCGGCAAAAGTAAAGTCAGGAATTATCAGGCTTCGGACCTGCGTTTCTGTCTCTCTATGCACGGATAGTGTAAGCTGCGAATTGAAACTGACGGTTGTCGAATGAAGCTAAACAGTATATGTTCTGAAAGTCCGACTATAATAATATTCTCGCATAACGTAATCTAAATTCTCAATCGTCGAGTTCGATAATTAGGGTTATCTTTGTCAAGTGTGACGAGATACTTATACGACACGACGGAAGGCTCTTACGGTGAACTTAAACGCATATTAGTATTTTCGGATATTCGAACATACACGCGCGTAGACGGGAAAATATAAAAATATTGGCAAAGTTCGTGTCGCAAATCGACACACACATACATATATATATATATATATATATATATGTCCTTGACTCGATAATGTTTCCTGACTTCCTTTCTACATATTTCTCTAATTGTCCTGATTCATCCGAAGAGGGAAAGGAACTGTGCGCTCCGACTTTACAAAAATTTGCTTCGCTTATATTACAATAACCTTTCCTCGATTTAAGACAATCAACCCTTAATATATTATTATCATAAATAAATTTGGTCTATCGGTAATATTGTGAATACGCCGGTACAAATACTGGCAGTATTTGGTTAAATAAAAAATCATGATCACTAGAAGACGTAACTGGTACCGAATACGATCGAAAGTGTCTGCGGATTATTATTCTCGTTTCTTTAAATAACTATCGGTGCAGAGGAACGACACGATTCATCAGTCCGCGCGGCAAGGCAGCGTAAACTATAATTTTTCAAAGCAAATGTGCTCCTAACTACGAAGATTAGTATTTAACAGAATAATCCCGAGAGTAATATGAAGCATCGTGCCATCGGAACAGCATGCTCATATTTTTAATATTCTTCCATACAACGCACAAACAAGTTCCATTATATTTTAACAAGAAGATATCTCAATGTACAGAACGTTTAATATCCGTACAATGCCCTACCGCGTGGAGAAAAAAAAAGAAAGCAAAGTGCGACACGCATGTTACAACTTCCAGTAAATCTTGATTTAACGTTTCTTTGAATAGTTGGCCGGGGTTTTTGCATATCTATCCACGACGCGAGGCAAAGCTTCTCGCGTGGCCGGAGCCAGTTTAAAAGAAGTTGCTCAATCGAGTAATCTTAATCGTATGAAAAATTCAATTAATATATTAAAATAGAAAACGTACGAAATCAGGAACAGTTTAGCTATCTACCCGTCGTATGGAGAAAAAAAAACACGAAAAACTTGTACGTATTGTAACAAGAATCTGATCAGAGATCCCATTGCCTCGTGAATAGATCTGTTTCAATGGAAACCGATAGGATAGTGCGGCGAGTTAATAGATCGGTCTTTTTTTTTTCTTTTCTTTTTTAGTGAACGGTTACTTTTAAACGATATCTCTGATATATCCATTTGATCCACAAAACTGCCCCGGTCAGCACTTATTGTAAACTACCGCGTCCCATCTATCCGCTTTTTCTCAGCGTTCTGTATTTAAAAAAATAATCAATGTTGTTGCGCCTCTTTTTTTTTTTTTGACGCTTTGGATTCAAGACAAACATCAACATCTCATCTCTACCGTATCCTGTATACATACGATCGGGACAACATTAACATTAACTGAGATTAAGAAAAGGCATAATTTACATTGTCACCGTGTTGTTGATCTGAGTCATGAACCAGAGGACACTGAATTGTGCACGCGTATAGTGTGTTTGTATACATGTGGTATGTGTTTGCGCAATCACTTTACATTGTTAGACTTTTTTCAGTTCGCATGCTTTCCGAGAACCTGCAAAACCGAAAGAAAAACGTTCTGCAACCCCATGGTCCTAATTCCGGTGAAACGTTGCAATTATAGACGGAACAAGACGTTGATCAGAGTAATACAAAAATGATATGCCTGCCATACGACTCACGAAGACATGATATAGAGTATATATCTTACCATGACTACACCTGCGAGTATTTAGCCTTCCCTTTTAATGGCACCTGGAGCTTCAGCCAAACCTTTAACTTTGAGTCGATCAGCGGTTTTGAGAAATGCGGGTAGTTGATCTTGCGAGACATTTACTTCGCCCGCATACATAAATTCTAAGATTGCTTGGAGGTGACTGTATGCAACGTCTTTAAGAATTATGATTGGATGTTTGGACGGATTTTCCTGTAACAGAACGCCACCAAACCAAACCATTAATTCTACTACCAAACAACATAGTAATACAAATTGAGTTCAACATCTATTTCCTTTAACGCACCTCTAAAAGTGATTTGAAATAGGGACTACAGGCAGACAACACCATTTTATGAGCTTTACAGGTCTGACCGTCACAGGCTAACGTTACATCTGTAAAACTTTTCTCGTCCCGCAGATGTTTGAACGATGACACCATGTTCGACTGAAAGTCGTTCCACTTAAGAAAAAATTGTTGTTGCTCCCCAGCCATTGTTGACGCCGATGCTTTCCTATGGTTTCAGCGCAAAGATGATTTCTGGAACATAGCGATAGCTGCGTTCATTGACCAGTCTCTCCCTCTAACAAACTCTACCTACAACTGCGCCCAACTCTCAACTTGTCAAACTACACAAGAAAACTCTGCATCCCAAACCAGCAAATATGCCTATATCGCCTAAAACACGTGACAAAGTACAAAGAAGACTCACATTGGTCGAGTAGAAATGAACGTCAGCAGACGAGAGCCAAAGGTGCCGAAACGACGGACTCGTCAAAACACATACGGGATCCTCCGGGATGAACGTTGTAGCAGTGGCGAGGTTCTGTTTTATAGGTTAACCCGACCGATCTCCTGGCTGCTTGCAGCGAACGGGCGCATCGACGGTATCTGAAAGCGTAAAATTTCCGATAACGGTCATCTCGCGACCGCCAACAGGCGAGCCAACGTATTCGGCCGGGGACGGTGGCCAAACTATGATCCGTATTTCATCACAACAATACGCGTGCGTCCGTCAGTCCGTCCCGTCAAAGGCGCTCGGGCCCAAGACGGCCCCGACTGCCTCGTAAACGCGCGAGAATATCTATCCACCTCACCTGCCGCTGACGGATGACGCTTTCAGGGCGCGGGCGACCTCCGGCTTGCGTCGAGAATTGACCCGCGAAAAGTGTGTGTGTACGCTTGCCGAAAAACTTTTTACGCGAGTGCTACGAATTTTTTGTTGTGGCTAATATCACGGCAAGGGAAATTCGTACGTGCTCGGCCGTTTCCGTCGGGAGTCGGCGCGCAACTGTGTACCGACGGGATTGATGACGATGATGCACGCGCGATGGCGCGACGTTCGCCGTTTCGCTCCCGTCGAGGGAGCTTTCAAATCGCCTGTTGCAGCTCTTTCCAGAAACGTACCCTACGTATAATTGTGCGCCAATATATATGGCAGCGGGTTCCTCGCGAGTGAAAATGATTTTGCGAACAGACACGTACGGTTTGGTCTTCTTCCGATAACGCGACGATTGTTATGTCGAAGAGAAGTTATTGTCAGCTGATGATGATGAGTTTTACTGCGAAATCTAGCAAGGTGCGTGACTCTGAATGTTTCATAGATAGGCGTTGCATTTTTGCGGGATCAGCGAATATATCGGTATGTGAACTTGGGAAAAGTTTGACTGAGGACTGTTCGGAAGGGACGCTTCGTCGAAATGTGGACTTGTTAAAGTTCATTGCGCTGAACGTGCAAAAAAGGTTGGAGACCAGTACTTTCCCATCAAGGCGATTACGGCCGATTGCGCAATCTCACGTAAATAATTCAAAAGCGCTTTTCTCCTAGCCACTTGTTGATGAGCTGAACCTTTCTGCCGCGATCTGGAAACGAGCTCCACGTGCAGTCGTTAGCGCGCACCAGCGACCAATGCTCAGCCGCGAGTTTTGCTTCACACCATAACGTCCTCCCAAAGATCTTTCGCGAACCCTTCTACCAACAAAGCTAGACGCAGTAAGCAATTATCTGAGAACATTACTTATTACTCGTAAAATAACTCGATCGGTGCGCTAGATCAAAATCATAGACAAGACAAAGACACAAAGGAAAGCAAAAGAAAAAGGAACGCAGTGCAAGAAAATTGGTACCGCGACCATAAATGCCGAGAAAAAGGGCGCAAGAATCAAGAGCCCGCCACCATTAAAAAGATAACGACCGCGTAGTCAAAAGCGACAAGGAGAAAAAAGAAAGGATGAAGAGCGACAAGGACGGCTAGAGATGGTGGAGCATAGAGACACGTATGCATTCATGCGCGAGGGGAAAAGAGAAAAACCCAGCGATGTCGAAGGAGGGAACGAGACAAGACGCAGAGAGAGAGAGAGAGAAAAAGACAGAAAAAGAGAGGAGCATGTGCTCCTCCCTCTCTACGGACGCGTCGTGTTCGCGCTCTAAAGCTGTAGAAGAGACGAAGGGGGTAAAGAGAGCACGCTCGCTCGCGAGGTTCGGGGCGAACAGGGGGAGCGTAAAGCGTCGCGAGCGCAAGCGCAATGAGCCAGAGAGCTGCACTCGGCGCGCGCCACATTGAAAGCTTGCGACATGCCGCCAAGGCGCTCAGTCGCGCGCCAGCTCTCGTGCGGGTGATATCGTTTGCTCGTTGCTCCCCGGCATTCTGTCTATCCGCGCTGTACCGTGTGAGCCCGCGAAAGGCATCGTGCGCACATCGTGTAGGCGTTCTCCACTGTTCACTGACAAGGTGTACGTCTAGATAGACATTTTTTTTCGTTTCTTTCTAAACACGAAGGCACGACAGGCGGGTGTTGACGCCTTGGCGGAGCGGCGAGATAATCTAACGCACACGTCCTCGGGACGTTCGGAGTGCTCGTTTAGTCAGTTGGCCAGAGCACTTGGAGCAGTGTCAGATCCGCGCGCGGATCGTTCAAGAGACGTTCCTCGATCGATCGTAGATAAGATCGTGGTGAAGTTCTACTGCCATTCCCCAAAGCGTAATCTGTCTCTCTCCGGCAGCAGCCGTGCACATCATCGAGCGCGACTGGGTTATCTTGAGGACGGTGTCGCTGAAAGAGAAAAAGAGAGAGAGAAAGAAAGAGACGAAGAGGAAGGTGTACATCCGACGAGAGATTGTGAACGGACGACGCGTGGATCGGCGGGTAGCGGGCGTTCGTCGGAAATTCTGTTATTTGTGATGTGCGAGTGAGCGATGGAGTCACCGGTCATGTACGATTCGGCGGCCCATCAGGCCCAGGCCCAGGGCGCGGCCGAGCTAAAGAACAAGGTGCTGAACAATAATAACAATAACAACAATCCCGGGCAGAACAACAACAACGCGGCGAACAGCAATAACAACAATAATAATTCGGCACTGCAGGTGAACCACAATCACAGTCAGCAGCAGAACAGCGCGGTGGTGAGCAAGGTCTCGGCGAGCAAGGCGACGCTCCATCAGCAGTACGCGGAGCACTGCGCCGCGGCCGGCGAGCTGACGGACCTGAACACCCCCGAGATATCGCTGGACCTCCAACACCTGATCGACGACAGCCACTTCAACGACGGCCTCCTCGACATGCTCGGCGCGAGCAACGGGGCGGTGAAGCACGTGCGAACGCCGGGCTACCCGCGCACCACGCTGGCGTACATGCCGCAGCCGGTGCACAGCGGGGCGAGCTATCATCAGGGCAGCAACAGCTGCAGCGACAGCAACAGCTCGAGCTCGGAGTCGCCGAGCATCAAGGAAGAGCCGCTGGACCCGGCGGATTACCGACGCCACTGCCCCCAGTACCCGCCCGGTGGCTACAGTCCGGTCACGAACGGGCCCTTCGCGAACGGCGCGCCGACCTTCACCACCCTCACACCCTCCACGGTGCCCGGCGGCCACCCTGGCGCGCCCGTCCATCAGCCCCCGCCCCGCGGCACCGGCGCTGGCCCCATGAAGCCGGTGATGGCCCATCAGCATCACGCGAGTGCCGCCGCGGCGGCGGCGGCGGCCGCGGTCGCCAGGAAACAGACCAAGGCCATCGACAAGGCCAGCGACGAGTACAGGAGGCGGCGCGAGAGGAACAACATCGCCGTCAGGAAGAGTCGCGAGAAGGCGAAAGTCCGCTCGCGGGAGACCGAGGAGAAGGTGAAGCTGCTGGTGAAGGATAACGACCTGCTCAAGAAGAGAATCGAGCTGCTCACCGAGGAGCTCAACGTTCTCCGCTCCCTCTTCAGCAGCGTCGGCGTCGTGCCGGAGCAGCTGCACCGCGAGATCTCCAGGCACCTCGATCAGTTCCAGCAGCACGCCGTCGGGCCCATGTAGCGCACAACGGCTGCGGGCAGAGCGAACTGCGCCGAGCCTGCCGGCGCGGCCGAACAGCAGTCCTGCACTTCGTACTTCTACGCCGACGACCTCTGTCCTCCGTCTTTTCGCTCCATTAGACTATGAAAGAGACTTTTATTTCCGCCCTCCTCCGACTCGCCCTCTCTATTTCTCTCTCTCTTTCTCTCTGTCTCTCTATCTCTCGCCCGAGCTGGACACGCGCTTCCGGATCTTCTCTTTATGTCCTGCTCCGAGATTCGAGAACGCGCGCACGTGCGTCGTTGGAGTTGAGAGGAGACGGCAGGTTGGGGGAGGACGGAGTCCGGAGAGTCGCGTGGGACGACACTTTCGTTCGCGATCTCTGACGAATCTTCGGCGGCAGCTGGGATCGTCGTCGTCGTCGTCGTCGTGCTGAAGAAAAGTGTCTTTATTATAGCGGCGAACCGCTTTTGGCAAGTGCATAGGACACTTCGGTTCGTACACGTGTGTACAAAAGATAAATAAAGCGCAGAAATCGCGAGCGGGCACGAGGAACAGAGAGGGAGAGAAAGAGAGCGCGAGAATAAACGAAAATAAGCGGGAGAGGGCGAATAGGACTCGTACTGCCGCCATTTTGCCGTCCTCCCTGCGGAAGAAGCTGACGAAAACGGGTGGTTCGCCGCCACTCGGACGACGCGTCTAGCGATCCTCCTTTATTCTCCGCTACTCGCAGACACTTCTTTTCTCGCCCGTACCTACCGTCTTTAAACGAGTGCGTAAGACTGGGTGGGATCGTCTCTCAAACTCGTCCCCAGCGACCACCTCACATGCAATTCTTCTCGCGCGGACGTCGCGCGACCACTCTTCGAACAAATCACGCATCGACGCGTAATGTGCGACTCGCGCGTAGTAGATTCATTCAAGCACACTTACGCACGCATACAGAGGCAAGCGACGTGCCGCGCGTGACATGCATATGCCGCACGAGTACGGTGCACGAGGATCGACTGCATGCAAATTGCGAGCCATGTACGTACATTGCGCGCGAACGGCCACGTCGTTATTGTGTGATTAGATTCGGTCTTTAGATATCGATAAATTAACTAGATTATCGCTCTCATTACCTTGTACCTACCTAGCGGCATGCCGAAGAAAAAAAGAACATACAGTGATTGGCGATTGGCATCGACTTCATCGATTTGGCGCGTGACGAACTCTGTCTGTCGAGCTATCCACCGAGACGCACGCAGGCCGAGGAATGGCGAACGGCGACGCCGATCTCTCGACGCGCATCTTCTCTAAACAGCCGCTCCGTGCCGAACCGAACATGCCCTTGTATTATAGCTCTTATTAATTTTATTATATTCAAGATGTATGTACATAAAAAGCTAATATATTTTGTTAGAGAAAAGAATAATAATGTATGTGCGTGAGAGTGCGAACGGGAGAGAAAGAGATCGATCGACCGAGTAGAATGTATGTGCTCCGACTCGGTCGGCGGTCGAAGGAAACTGTTATAATTGCATATTTTATGTGGACGAATGTCGTGCGACTGACAATGAGTGGGAGAAAATGAGCGTGTGCGTGAGGCGGAGCGAGAGAGAGAGTGTGTGAGAGTGAGAGAAAAGAGAAAAAAACATAAGTACATTGCGCCGACGTTACCTGGAAACGGCACCGCCGAATCCTCATTACTACAGTTACCGTGTAATCGCGTGAAGCGGGCTTCATTTACTTCTTTCTGCGTCGTTCATCGACTACGATTGCGTGCGAGCGTCAGAGATTTTTGTTACGATCATCCAATGCGTGCGTATGTTATGTCACAATTTGTCATCGCGTAGTGCGCTCATCATTGACTCTCCCGGCGACGACGATGATTATTAATGATGACGTGCGACGATGCGACCTGAAGAACGTGTTACTTATGGCGCGTGTACGCGCATAGAGAAAGAAAAAATATATGTATATGTATCACCGCGAATTTGCACACGCGCGTGCCTTGGGCGAATGACTGACGTATGTTACGGTTCGAGATTACCTGTCACGGTTGTCTTCTTGTCTATGCACAAATATATTTTGATATAAAACGTACGCACCCCCTTTACTTTCGTACCCGCTCTCTACCTCCCCTCACCTTCCGCCCACATCGAGTCCCGAAGTATCCTCGAAGACACCAAACATTTGCCAACTCCACATTGTATAATAATTCATTCAACCCCGCGCCGTTTCGAAATCGTCGCGAGAACGGCTTCGAAGTCGCGGCATGACTTTTTATAACGCCTCGTATAAACAAAATCATCGATCAAAGCGCTTTCCACTTTTCCGGTTAAAAGCGAGACCTCCTAATGAGATAAGGAAGCACGTCCCGCGAACTAAGGATATAAATATTCCGCGAATTTCGGACGCGGAACATAAGCATGACAAATTGTACCTGCAGCAGGGTTAAACAATTGCCTCGAATTTTCCACCACCTAACATTTCGCTTCCCTGCTGTATCTCGCGCAGGACGAGCCGATCGAGAGAGCCTCTGACCACTTGCATCCTCTTCGAATCTCAGCAAACAGATACCTTCGACGAAGTTTATAACCGAAACCGGTTGGTCACATTTCACCCTCTCGCCACAAGAGTTTCGCCCCGGCTGACAGTAACAAAGGGTATCAATAGCCACAAAGACACGAACAATGACTGTACGGCGTATTAATCTGTCGGCAAAAAAGTTGGCGTCGCCAGTATCGTGTCTAAGAGTAAGTAACCCGTGCATAAAGCGATCGGGCCTCTCGAAGCCGCGAATCCGCCGGGTTGGTGTGAGTCACGAGATAAGTTTGTTGTTAGTCAGATAAATAGATTAACAGCATTGTGACGATTGTGTTGGGCTCCCGCTGCAGAGTCTCGTGGAACAGGATACGAGATTTGTACGTACTTACCGCAGTCCATGTTTCTCTTTCTCTCTCTCTCTTTCCCTCACTCTCTTTCTATCTGTCTGTGCCTGCCTCTTATTGCACAAACACATATAAAGAGCTCGGTCATATGGCAAGATCCGCGAACGAGCGGCATAATTTGTCAAACGAGTTTTTCACTTCGCGTTCCGAATGGGAAACGGCCGAGGAAAAAGACTCCATTTGGTTAAACACGGAATTGCAGGAAGCTTCGAACGCGAGTCGTTTCATGTGTCTTGCCTCATTTCGGAGCACTCGTCGATTCTCTACTGAGAAAAGCGCGGGATTGATTCCTGTTACTAAAGATTGATAAGAGGAACGGCTGAAAGGGACAGAATGCCATAAGTGAAAAAGAAACCGCATACCATGCGTTTTATATATTCTATATTTTTCTGTAATGATCTGATACTTAGAGATGAAGAAAACGGAGGGAAGAAAAGGAAACTGATGGTACGCCGCAAAGTATTCACGCATATTCCAAGCCGTAAACGACGCATACGCAAAAGAACAATATAAAGAAGCATGCAGCGGGGCTCTCGTAGGCATTAAACAGGTTTCCCGGGCCGCGACGTGAAGGAAAAACACGTGAAAGATTCATGTCCATTGCTCTTCCATGCGCGTACACGGCCCCGACGAACTCGAGGCATAATTCGACGAAACGTCGGCAGCGAATTTATCGGGATCTTACGTGACGCCGTGCAGTGGATCGCGCGAAATCATCGACAGATCACGAATTGCGGTGAACTTTCGATGAATGAGATAAGTGACGGACAAAGAAAATGCTCGGCACAAAAGATAAACCAGTAAGTTTGTTGAAATTCGTAAAAACGTATCCAGCACAGTAGTTACACATATGTGCGTTGTGTTCTAATTGTTGTTTGTGTCAGCGTAAAGCTTAGTTAAAGGTTCTACCTACTAATTAAACTTAAGGATCTGAGAACTTGTGAGTTCAGTGTAGACGACTGAAATTCTCACATTGCATACGGTGGAAGTTGCACCATGCTCGGCGAGATATCCCAATTTTTTTAATTCTGTCGGATTTGCAGTGAAATTTGCATCAACACGCGCTGAAGGTTGCATCATTCTACCTGAGCTTTTTTAGCTTTCACAGTGTGCCCTCGATATGCGCCAAAAATATTGCTATCGATGCTGAGGTCTCTTCAATATTGACATTCACTTCCGTCCGCGGCCGGAAATCGAATAGAGAAGTACATCGTTCGGTCGACACGCGTATTAATTCATAACGCGAAGGCTCGAAATCTCACAACTCTCAAAAGTCACGTAATCTGAAAATACAGATGAGTGCGCAGGATAAAGACACAACCGGAAACGCATGGAACGACGGATGAGATAATAAGCGCGACGTTACTATGTCATCGTCTCGAGTGTTTTGACCCGGCTTTCACGTCTCGATCGCTTAACGAACATACGCGATCGTCGATCGCGATATCGATAGCACCAAATTGCCGCTTCAATGTTGATCAAAAAACATATTAGCGACACTTCAATGCACGCTCGCGATTTTCTCCCGATCCCCGACCACTTTCGACTCTTGCCCCGACAATGATAATAGCGCGCTCACGATACCATTAAACGGATTATTTACGTGCCTCGTTAATTACCGGCGAGAATACAAAGAGTCTCCCCGATCGGTTCGATAAATATCGCATTACTGATGATCCCTTGGGATTAAAAGCGAGAAACGCGACGACGGTGCGACGTGCATATGTGGTCGCTTGGAAAAGCTCGCAAACACGCGCGCGTACAGTGTCATCGGCTGGTAAGTCTGGCGTGCAGAGCTTACACACCTGTACCGTGCAGACTTCACGAGAATTCGGTATATCGTGACGGCGTTTCGATAAGAGGCGCAGACGTTCCGATAAAAATGAGGTCTCTGACCCGAGGAGATAAACAATGTTCAGACAATGTCTGCGAAACGCGTAGCGCTTCTTCGCCACCTGAGACCTTCGGCGACTTAGGAGAGAATCGAAAAAGCTCGAGGCCAGAACCCGACGCGTAACGTCGTTCTTCCGCGTGATATATCGATTTTCGAAAGTATCCCCTGGCCTGCCCCGAGGTCGAGGCGCACTTCGTTCTACGATTCTTATCGAGCGAGTGAAAGTGACGACTTCTAAATTTGGCCCTCGTTAAACGCCGAAAGACAATGGAATATTGCGCTCCGGGCGCAGAACTTTTCACACGAACTTTCAATCGACGAAAGCGTCGATCTTCCTTTCACGACGCGACTCCCCGATCCGTCGATATACATAGTTACCTTGCCAGGGTTTATAGTCATTCAATGCGAAGACCACGTTATTTCTCTCACTGACATAATTATAACATAACGCACAGAATGCGCCACGATTCTCAAATTGCAAGCGGATCGAATTTCTGTCATGACGAGCGATACCTTCGAAGACGAATTTATCCTTTTAAGTAGTACAAGCATAAAACGAGTGCGCCCTTCAGAAATCTGCCCAACGAGCAGACGTGAAATTCGCGAGAACGATGTGTCTCGTTCGATGAGCACCTAGTGTCGTTTCAGGGCTGTTACTCGTTTTGTGCGTGATGAATAATATTTTATAACGACTAAACTGCGCTCCATAATCTGTCTCCGAGAAAGGTGCGCGAGGACGGTGGGTAAGTCAGGCCGCAGGGTAGATCCTCGATGTTGTGGTTGGCTTGGCACCACCGTCTTAGCACGCCAGCAACGATGAGAGGGTGACATAATTAGTCATTAGCTTACGTCAACTTGTCTCAGGGCTGAAGTCTGTACCCAGGGGTTATAAATACACGAGCCGCGGCACGAAAACATGACTTCGGGAACTGGCACCCGCGGATTTTCCAACAATCACGACGCTGTTGTCCGTTCCAGCGGACACGTTCCTCGAATGACTTCAAGTTCCATACCTCCGATTCAAGCCGATCTCGAAACATATTTGACTCACTCGCCACGAAGCAGATCACTCGACTCGAAGGAAAACGCGGAAATAGTTCTGATGGCATCAGAATAGTCCCCATAAACATCATCCTAGATTACGATCTTATGCATGTGTTAAAATAGCAATAAAGTAAGACTATGTTAATATACAAAATAACGCATCCGTGAGGAATCAATAAAAGTGCAACGTACGAAGGAATCGATGTTGCGTAGGGTTGACGGAGGCGCGCGAAGCAGAAACTACGGAGCGAAGACAAAGTTTCCTCGAAATTCACTCCGATGATCTCAGAGGAGCCAGTGACATAATCATAAGCGTGCGCGTTTCCGCGATCGTTTCATATGGGTCAAGGTGGACGATTGCTCGCGTTAACGGGGAGTCGAATCGGGCGCTAACGAATTCAGATGCGATCGTGTGTGAAACGGGCCGAGAACGTGTGCATTTCGAACAACGGCGGTAGTCGTTCGAATCAGATGACTATCGTAATTATCGGGGCACGTTCGATTCCGTAACATATTGTATCGGCGCGAGCATCGGCTCGGCGGAGTCAATGAGCGAGCGCACGCGAAATGAGCCGTGAAAGTGTAATCGGAAATTCGTTAAATAAAGAACGCCGTAACGAAACCACGGCCAACGAAGTGATACATGAGACTCGGTGCTATGCCAAACGCACTGGTAGCCACTGTCGGGCGGGTCGCGTATTTTGAAAGTGGTGGAAGTCCGATTTCAGAAAGAAACGATGATGTGGTAGCTGTGGTTACGAATAAATGCTAGGTTGTCGCTTACAGCAGATCGAGGGTCGGTTAACAGAAAAGTGTACGGGTTAGATTGAAAGTCAGTGGAGTCGTCGCGAAAAAGTTCATTTCTATCACTCCCCAAACGAATGCCTCGAATATTCTACACGCTACTCACATACGTCTTCATAAAAAGGTCAATATTGCGGAGTTATTTATTAAATAAAACATTGCAAAATTTCCAGCTTCACTTACTTCGCGTCGCATCAATTTACACCGAATGCATTCCCGCTCGGATCATCAACGCCGGCGACGAAGAGACGAGCGCGCTCGGAATGAAAATCGCTGTCACGGCGAAGCAATGACATAATCCGCCAAGTTTTGACGCCGAGGTGTCTGCGTGCACGTGCCGCGGTCGACTCTAGTTTTAGACCCCCGTAAGCTCGGCCAGCTTGAGAGCTCGGTCCGCGCGAAAACGTCGATTTTCGCGTTCCCCAGTTTTTCCGACGCGCGCGTGCCTGTGCGTGTGCGACTCGGCTATGTATGTGCGAGAAAAAGAGTATGACGAAACGAGAGGCCGGCGTCGACGCCCTGGATAATTTCGTTTTCGACTTTATATGCGAAATGCGCGGCCTTCGGCGAGTCGAAAGCGAGAAGCCGGTGCGTGCAACGGTGCGTGATAGTACTACCAAGGCGCATTAGAAGCGCCGGTTTAGCTATCGTGGTCAAACACGTTCCGCGCATTAGCTTGTCCTATTATCGAAGATGATTTTGTCAGCGATACTATGGACGACGGTAGGCACGCACCTCGAGACGCGGGGACGCTGGGAGGAAATATGTAGACAGCGGATAGAAATAAAGAATGTGTAGCAGTTAGAATGGAAGTTAGTTAGACAGTGATAAATATTGGCGTTGGTGCTAAGTTGATAAATGATGCATGATATATGGGTTCGATATGGTATGATATATGCGTAGATAGACAAACTTCTGGGTACGCATGGTGTATAAGTACTCGGGGGAAGTATGGCGGAAAAATAGGAACGACGATAAAGTACGAATTACGATTAGTATGTTCTTTTCTTCTGATATCGTGCCGTGCTTAACGGATTTTCAGATTACGCACATTTATGTTAAAGTCACGTCGGCGCTAGTACGTATGTTTAAACATTTAGTTGAGATTAAGTGCTGGTAAGGTAGTCGTAGAAGTGTCACAGTGCAATGACGCGTCTCGATCGTTAGACGAGGAAAACTCGTTTGATCGTAAATCGTAATTCTTCACTTTAACGATTATCGCGGCGAATACGTTATCCGCTCATTATTCGTTCCTATGAAGAATCTGTAATTCTGTTATTCATGCTTCTTACCGCATATTTATCTTTGCCCTCCCTTCAACCGTTTGCTCGATCTCCGTTTCTCACCGGCATCGAACTGAATATCGTGAATGAACTCGGTATTGATCCCTGGGAACTAGCAGTGCCGTACATTAAACAGTTATGAAATCCTTTCACTAAGTACTCCGGTCGGAAGATGCCTGTCCCCTGCAAAGATCCGCTTCGGCATATTTATTATAACTCGCGTTCCTTAAACCGCTTATTAGACATCGTTACTTAAAATCCACACTACTAATTGTAAATAAATTATTGCAAACTGATTCGGTGGACACTCGGCGCCATGCGCACCGACATTCATAATACAATGCTTTCCTGCAGTCCTCATTACAATTCATAACCCTCCTGATCAATTCTTCAAACACCGCTACATTTCGCTGGCATACGCTTAGAACACTATCCTTCTGAAACTACCTGAAAAAGAACGCATACACATAGCGCACGAACCGCTACCGCTCTACCGTGTCCGTCGAAATTCGCTCGAAATTGTCAAACGAGCGATCTATGATCCACACCGATCCCTTCGCCGCTCATTGTTTGCATTCCTCGACATGCGGCGGGGCATCGGGCGCGAGTTAATAGACAAGCCGCTAACGAGTCTGCCCGCGTCCGGTCGGTCCACAAATTCTCTGCATCCTAGCCGCGCGAACTATAACTACCTGCGCTCCTGTCATCCGCCTGCTCTCTATTCTGGCTCCGACGTTATATGGGTTAGGGCCAGCTCTGCCAACACCGTCCCGCACCCACGCGCCCGCGCCCGTTTCTTCTCTTTTCGCTCTCCGCAGCGAGAGAGAAGTCGGAGACACATACGCCCACACGCGTGCACGCGCGCACTCGCGGCTAGAGAGACGAAGACTGGGAAAACGGGGGAGATGGGGAGGGAGAGAGACGCACACAGGGGCCGACGCGCGAGAACTGGCATTCCTCGCCGCTGCAGCCACGATCTACGAGTAGAAAGAACGGCGATGCATTGATTCGCCAAAGTGGCCGGGATGATTCCGAGAAGCGAGAACGAACCGTTCGAAATAGGCTAAGCGCGCGGTGTGTGTCCGAGTCGATAATTCAGGGCGCACGTCGAGCGTCAGGTCTTACGGTACCAAAGTAGCAAGTATCGTATATATGTAGGATTTTGTACGAAGGCGAGACTCGCTGCGAGGAAATGTGGAATGAGCGAGATGCGCGCGAAGTACGAAGCTGTAATTGTAACAAGGCGGACAGTCAATGTCGCGACGTTTGGCAAGCGGAGGTGCGCGCGGAACTGTATCGTCGAAGATCATTTTTCGGCATGACGTGTTTAGAAGCGTGCTTTGATATCGGATGCTGCTGAGTTATCGGTCCCGCCTCGCATTTCATTTCCTTACCGTCCGATTCTGGGATTTCGGTACGTCGCCGGCGTCCATCTATCTTTTTCGTCTTTCTCCTCACGTCCGTTCGCATTTCGAGCGTCGGGGAGCCGTCTAACTCCTTAAATCGAAAAGTGGCTGACCCAGAGTAAAAAGGGAGCTCTCGTAGATCGGCATCGCTCGGCACGACGCTGTCGAGGCGCGCACCGATGTGGGTGTGACCTGGTTTCCGAGAGTTTCACTTTCCTGTAACATCGCTTGCACGGAGGAGGTAAGGAGGATTCGACCCCAAGTGCGTTACGTCATGCATTGTTATGCCGGCCGTAACGGGTCGTAGCCGTACGTGCGGAACTCTGCAGGAATTGAAATAAGCGGTTGGCATGCCGTCTCTGATCGTCCTGCCGGCCACGCACGGATCGATTCTTCATCGCCGATCGTCGCTGATCTCGCGATCTAATGCGCACTGAAGAACGTTTCTCGAACTGGACGTTTGCGATGTGAACTGCAATGATAATCTTTGGAATCTGCGAAACGCTGTCTCTGAGTTACTGATCGGAAAATGTCGAATAAGAATAATAATCTTAGTATTTATTCTACGTTCGATCGATTACGTTGCATGCGATTTTTGAAAGCAGTTCTTTTGAAGAAGGAATTAATGATGTATCATGGATTATGTGAATATCTCTATTAAATTGTGGGATATGCTGTACGCTGTGTATTCTAAGCTACCTATTATATCGTATGCATAAAACGAATTTCCCAAAGTGCTTAGTAAGCTGTTTAATTTCAAGAGTGAATGTACGTAGGCACACGCGCGCTTATTGTTAGAATATTCGCGCTGCGTAAGCGCATGTGCCCGTGTGTGTCGCCGATGCGTGGCGGCATATATGATATAAAGGAGCGTTCTAGCGTACGACCTATATTCCACGCCTGCATCGCTATATTAGACGCATACGACGCATCAGGGATTCTTTCTCTTTCGCTTCCCCACCCTTTCTCGATCCTCGTCTCTAATACGGCACCACTAATATGTCCGAATTCAAAGGTTAATCACGCGGCTCTTGTCGTTCTATTACGCTAAGTAACCCGCGATTCGACACACACGTCGTTGTCAGTGAAATATTGCAAAGTCACAAGATAAAAACACTTTTGTCCCGTTCGCATAGTCGTCTAACTTGCAGTTTCCAAAGGAGGAATGTCATGGAATTAAGCCGCCGAAATGTGAGATGAAACGAGTAACTTGTATATTTGACATACTTGATGCGAAGAGCGTGTGTTTGCTGGTGAAGTATGAAGTGTTGTAAAAATCATCAGGTCAAGATTAGATCATCCTCTATCAAAGTAAAGCGGAGAATATAAATGTGTATTGGTGATTTTTGTCGGTATTCAAATGTTAGATAGTATGAACCATACTCTTACGTTTCTACGAAATGTTTGAATATGAGATCACTTGAATATTCCCGAGCCTACTAAGCTTCGATGCTCAGAGCCGTTCAGTCAGCCCTAAACCGGAAGTCAGCACGACGCGTCGGACGCGTGTCTCGAGCAATTTCGGGCAGCACGCTCTTTAATCAGCGCATGCATGCCCCTGCGCATAGAGTGACGTTGCGGTGCGGCCACGCACCCACGTTTTTAACCGCGAGAGGAGGCCGGGAATTTATTTTCGTCGCGTTCCTTTCGCGCGACCGGAGGCCTTCACCCACACACGCCGCAACGTTCGATGCTACCGCAAAGGTTATCGCGCCTTTACATAGTCGTTTACACGTTTTACCCGGTCAAACGTAATCGCTTTTGCCGAGAAACGATTCTGTGATTAGCGAGTTTTTCTCTCCCTATGCATGATGTCATCGGACAGATGCGATTTCGGACGCTGAGACTCGCGAAATTCGAAGGGAGGTAAACGTTTTCCAGGCCACGAATGACATTTGATCGAACCTTGCGAGAGGATGATTGTTCGGTCGCGTAGTTCCAGGTTTGGCGAAGAATGCCTATAAATGGCATCGACATCACCGATCCAAGGCTCGTAAAACGTAATCCCGCGTTCACACTCAACTCGCTGACCTGTCGCGTGCATAAAGTGTCCATTTCGTATCTAGAAAGTTGACTAAATATACGGTTCCCTTAAAGAGGCGCTAACAAAAAGCCAGCAAGTTCTCTCATTTCCACGCGAAATTGGAAGCAAAATCACATGAAATCGAAAGTGTAGGTAGGACTCTATTCTCAGAATTCGTAATGTCGAACCGACATGGAAAAGCTACCGACGACGACAATCCGTCCGATTCCTGCAACACAAATAAAGCAAACCCACAATTCCATATCCGATTATCAATTCCCAACTCTTCTTTCCGCCGATTCAAAAGTCAGTAATCGTCACAGTAAACTGTGAAACAAATTTTAATCTCTCGATAATTCTCATATTAACATACTCTTTGCATACCAAGAAACGTCTTATCAGTGTCGTCGTTAGAGTTCGACTAAGCGATTCGGTTGGCCGCAGGAGTGAAAATCATCGGGTCGTCACGGTCGAGTCTCATCGATCGTCCGGCGCGATACGATCGATCGAGGGCGATCGTTTGTCGATCGGTCGGCGCGCGTAAAGGCTCGCACGAGAATCTCGATCCGCCGTTGCCGACGATATTAATAAACCGTCCGAGAAAGAAACGCGACGATTCCGTTCGCCATATGGTCAACCTAAATTCTAAAGAGCGCCCGCTCGTAACTAGCATAACCGGGATAACCTACATAGAGAGACGATAGGCACTGAACCGAGCTGGATCCTAATGGCAGTGCGTGCGAATGGAATGTCGACGGAATTGGCGCACGACGAGGAGCGCGGAAGACATTGCCGCTGTATTTGACGTTCGCGAGAGACGTCAGACGGAGTCGTGGAGCGGAAGCGTTGATCGGGATGGACGAATGTGTCATGTTCGAGCCTCTACACTCGCGCACGCTGTATACTCATGTCAGCGAGTTTCTCGACTGCCCCTGTATTCGGTCATTACGAGAAATTAATATTATTAATCAAACTGGTCGAATTAGAACACCGACTGACGTGTACAAAGTTCCGCAACCGTTAATCTTGATACAGTTTAATTGTGGATTTAAATAATCATGACTGGATGGTGGATGAAAAACTGAAGAACATGACGAGTGCGACGAGAACGCATTAGCACGTGTTTAGCACCGCGAGCTGTTTAATACGTCAAATTCGAGCACGTATTCCGAGCCGACGAGTGGCACAATTAGACGCGACCGGTCTCACATTTTCTCCGCGGCATCTTTCGATCATCACTCTCCGATTCCGCGCTTAACGGCCGGCGCGGCCGTTCTATGAACTGCGGTCGAGACTTCTCCCATTAAATCACAAATGAATGACATTAGCGGTGCTATAATATCGTACCACTATTACCGTGACGGGTATTACGTGTCACGAGGCGCGCATTTTCCCCTCGCCCCAACACTCCCGCATCGCGTTCCTGCTTCCACTCTCTTTCTCCTTCTCGACGTTCGCCCCTGCACTTCGTTTCGTTTCTCACTCCCTCGCGCGCACGTTCTACCATCTTACCTACTCTTTCTCTCTCTTTTTCTCTTTCCCTCTCCGCCTATTTGTCTATCTCTATTTCATTCCCCTCACTCCTATGCTCGCGATCCATTCTATCTTCTTCTCGTCTCATTCTCTCTCTCTCTCCTACTCACTCCTTCTCCCTCTCTCAGACTCTGGAAACACTCTTACTGTTGCACGCAAGGAATCAGGTCACTGCGCTGCAAGAAAGCAAAAGCCGCGCGCTCTATGAGCGCGGATTAGTAGTATTATCGAATATATACGTACGTGCATGTATAACGCGCGTGCACGCAAGTGTATATACCTATATCCTCCGGAAAAGGACGATGACTAAGCCGCGTCGCGTTTCGACAGAACTTTCGCGGGCGATACGTATGTGTATACGTGCGCCGGCTGGAATTTTGTACAAGTACGCGACGCTGGAAGGAGAGTGCCTGGGTAAAGGGGCAGGGAGTCGTTTCGAACTGACGCGAGATGGAATCCGGTTTTTTCTCAGCCGTCGCATTTTTTTTTCGACCTACCCGCGGTAGGTGTCGGACAGCAAAACAAAAAAAAAGAAAACGCAACGTACGTGCGAGAGAACGTGGACGGCGCGGATCGTGATTAGAGGAATAATTATGGAAAAATGCATGAGCTTATTTACATTGATTTTCAACGGTTCGGCTGATTGGCGAGTTCGGACGATGTATGCACGGGGCAATGGTGTTGTGCGATTGTGTATCGTTCAGTGGGAAGGCATCCGAGATCGGATTTATGTTTTTTAATACAGATGTTCGATATGCCTTTTTTTTCGTCTCAGTAGGAACAAGTTGCAGAGAGCGTTTATTGAAAGGTATCTAGTTAGCTTGAAGAAGCGTGTGCGCGATTCCGTAGCCTCGAAGATGCGCCTTCTTTGTACTGGAAATAACATCGCTGCCAACACAGAACTATTCATTCATTATCACGATTGTACCGAGGTTAGCATGAATCCCGCAGTGTCTTGTCCAGAACGCGAACATTGTACGCCTGACATATAGTGTAACAATGAATTATTGAGTGGCTGAAGAACGTGGCGAAGGATAGCGTTGAAAGTTTCGACGTTGTAACTGGTCACGGTTCATTTATTTCCACGACATACACGTGTACGATGATCATCCGAAGTCAACTCATTGAATTACAGTTGCTATGAAGAGTCTCTGCGCAGGCCCAAACATTAGTATATCCGAGTATTATTTTATTTTTAAATTATGATCCGAAATATTGCATCTTTTTAATTTAGAAGCATCGTACTTGAAAAATGTTACAATATTCTATTATAGGATGACTACAGTTTTGTTCGCTATTTAGTCTATGCACCGCAATGTGGAATGCCTAGAATCACGGTTGCTGCTACCGTTTTCGGACGAACCGGCGAATACATAACATTTGGACTAGAAAGGCAAACTGACGAACGTTTTAGCCAAATCCCGGCTCAGCGAAAGGCTTAATCGCGAGTTCTTTCTCATGAGACGAATCACCGCTTTTACCTCGATCGCCGTCGATGCCGAATACTGACCGTTGCAATTATAACGCGCACTCAGCGAGACAGCAGACTGACCTGTTGCGTTTATGAAAAGTAAAAAGAGCAGCACGCCACGAAGACGTACGATTCAGGAATGTGCAAGAAGAGGCCAACGAAGGTAGGATTGTTCGGGTGGGTCGCGGTTTAATTACTGCATGACGTCCGGTGTCGAACGCACTGTATCGCGGCCATATTCAGCTTCATTCGACTCGCTCGCTTCTCTACCTTCCCCTGTCATTTATATAACACTTAAAACGTGTCTTCGTACAATCTCTCAAGACTTCCTTCACCGACACATCCCGCGCATTCAGTAAATTTTAAACAGCGAACGTAAGCAGGCCAGAGTAACTCACGTGTAATCGTGCAAAATTGGAGCGCGGAATATTTGCTAATCCGGATTTAATGCGTCGCCGGACGACGAAACGTTGAAATGACGTTCGTGAGAGGAACACAAAGAACTCCTTGGTACTCTTGGCTGATGCTCTTTCACCCTACTTGGGCCGCGTTCAACGAGATCGCTGCGGAGAAAGGATCGGGTAAAAGTACGCGATCGTCCAGGTGGGTCGCAGTTCAATGCCGTTCGTTCGTATGCATCACATGTGCGTAATCCGCCACGGTACTGACCACACGTAAGGCAATTAGTCGAGGATAATCAATTAAAATGCCACATCCGTACGCGCTTCGCCGTTCTCGAATAATCGAGACATCGGCAGATGGAGCCAATTTTTAAGAACTCGATCAGTCGTGGATTTTACCGCAACACTTTGTTCCAAGAAAATGGACCGTGTTCTCGGTCGAATGACATCTACGTGTGCATAGTATTTCAGCTTAAGTGCGCGTTTTATTTAAGGACAACGTGTAATTAATTCAAGCGCATTTCCGAATTTGTGTCATACCGTGGCACTGACCGTGCATAACGAAGTTCCGTGAGATGGACGAGATACGACATCGTCCGGCGAGGTGATGTACACACGTAGTAATTCAACGTTGCACGCTGACACTTTAATTAATTAGAGAATTAAGGCAATTACGTTGCAGCCAGCCGTCGACTTTCACGAAGTCACGACTCGCGTAATCGACTCGCGTGTCAATTTAATTATGCACTCGAACGCTTCGAAATCGATGGTATTGAATAAATCAAATTATCACAATTATGCTCTCCGTTTGAGATTCTACGCCGCACTTCGTCTTTTATTCGCTTATCTCGTTCCTTTCTGACGCTTGTTAGGTCTCACTCAATTTTAGAACGCTCACTTACGCGCACGGTGCCCCAGTACTTGTTACGTCATTTATTTTCAATTAGTGATTCATCGACGCACGTGCATATTCGTTTTTGCCCGGTCGATTTGTTACGTTTCTCGTTTAATGCACTCGCGCTTTCGGTACGTTCTGTAAAGCAGATTTAATGAGCGATAGTTAGAGTTTAGTGTTCGACGATGTTTTCAGATTCAGCTGAAGATTGTGCTAAGTAAGAACCGGGATGCGGGTTTCAAGGGACTTGAGTCTTGCGCGCCGTCTCCATTATACAGATTCAGTTCTTGAAATTGCATGCCGATGCCGCATGGGATATTCGTTGAATCGATAAGAACAAGGCAGCTCTTTCGTAGTTCGATGAACCCCCCTATTATGACAAGTGACACATAAAAGCGATCGCGAGCACTATTATCGCTGACGCGTCGATTTTTTCGACTTTTCAAAAACGTCCACCGGCCGACTCTCACCTCGTTTCGCCGTGCAAAGGCACGTGCCGATTGTTTCATGCTAATGGAATTCGCTTCTTGAAGCTCGAATTTTCTTATATGTTAATAACCTTTCATCGCCATCGCTACACCTGACATGAACCAATTGAACGAACACATTTAACCGTGAACAAAATCGAAGGAATTGTCTAGAAATTCGGAAGTCTTCACACAATATGGAGATATTCAAGGAAAATGATAGAACCTCAACAATATTAATAACAAACGTTTATCCACCGTTCAAGCCGAACGAGATGAATCATGCGTTGGGGAGTGAATAAAATCAAAGGAATCACGTGTCGGAATCGGAAATCGTCGGACACTGGCGGATCGTGCGATCCGAACGAAAGTTCTCACATTCATCTCGACGCTTATTAGAGCTCAAAAGAAATACCGCGAGCGCGGCGACAAAGGACCTCTCTCTCTCTTCCTGGATTCCGCGAGCGAGGACGCGCCAGTCTCATCCTGCAAGATCCCCCGGATCTTCGTCGTACGCGCCGGCGTCGATCAACTCATTCCAATGGCACGATACTCTCTTTGTCCGATCGGCGCGGGCTGCTCTTGAGAACGGCCGTGCCACTTTTTTTCCCCTTAGTCCGGCGACTCGTCAGCAAATAGCGGCCGTTCCATTTTTCGCGATCGTACCTTCGGCGCGACTGACGTCCGATCGGTCGGCGACGGAGGAAAAAATGGGGGGAAAAAAATTCAACACATCGTCGTCCTGCTCTCACCCGCGGGCACCTTAGTCAGCGCGAGAATATGAGAGACTCGAGAGTCCGCAAAGAAAATCCTGCTCCGTTCCACATAAGCGAAGGCAGGTCGCGACGCTAACGAATCGCGAACGTCGGGATATTACAAAGAGTCAGAACGCTGGAAGATTGAACGTTGGCTGAGCGGAAATCGCGGAGTCGGGGAGCGAAAAAAATCCTCGAATTTCGTAACGCCGGCTCGAACGGCTCGGGAGGCAAAAAGAACGAGTGCTCGCGCAAATTCGCGATTCCGTTCTTGCCGCGTCCAATCGCCCCTCGTCGCGGATTGACTGCCACCCCGCCCCGTCGCCCCGCTTTTCGCAATTCTAATTCCCGCCCCGTCGCCGATATTAATTTCGCCCGATCCGACGCCGGGCAATTATTCATTTCGGCGGCAATAATTGTCCGCCGAATCGCCGTCGCGTCGGCGGTAATTATTTGTAATCAAGTGGGTTGCAACGGGTTACAATAGACGCGAACGTCGCGGGCGCACAATCGGCTCGCGATAATAACGCGACGGCGACGGCGGCGGCGACGGCGACGCCGCGATCATAATAATTATTGCATAATGACGCCGGAGGAGGCTTACCTACGGCAGACGCGGTAGCAGTCACTTTCCTTTTTCAGTGGCCTGGATCATCCTCTCTTCCTCTCCGAGCGCGAAACCGCGACGTCGGCGTTCGAGAGAATTCGGTGTCCCTGTTACAGTCGGGGAAAAAGAGGGAAAGAGCAGCATTCCTACGAAGGCGTCGTTTCACAACTAAATGGAAAAATTAAGGACGCGGAATCGGAACGAGGAAAGTGGCCGAAACCTATGAAATTCAGGATAAGTCATCGGACTATCGTTTCGGGGGATAAGTACCGATTAAGCCGAAGCAGATTAGCGTGATTTATACCGATTTTCGTAAGGACGCGTTTTTTTTTTTTGAAAGGTGGGTTGTTATACGAAAATCCTCTTGCGCGTGCGAAGAGACGCGCGTTGAGGGATCAGGGATCAAGTGACATCGTGCATACAGTACGCACTGCTCAGCCACGTGTCCGCCTAGATACTAGCTCGTACCACTACATCCGCGCATGCAGCATAACTAGCTCTACACAGTTGCACACGTGTCCAAACCCGTACGTACCTTTTTACGCGACAAAAAAAGAAAAACGCACTCAGCACACACACGTGTGTACCTAAGCATCCGTACTCATACACTCTCGCGCCTGCACCTTCCGAGCAAACAAACGCATATTCAGTCTCGAACACACCCGACCGGTACCTTCAAGCACGGTGTATATGCGTAAAGATGCATACGTATGGCGCGATGTATGGGAGTGTGCATGTGAATGTGCGTGAACGTGTGCGCGTAAGTGCTCACACTTGTGTTCCCTCAACACGGGCATAGTCTCAGGCGAATGCTAATGCACGCTCCGTGGCCAGCGGCTGTTCCAACAGTGACTCTCCAACGAGAACTTCCGGCCACGTTCACCTCGCCGTAAAATCGTCTATGCCGCTCGCGAGGGGCAGAACGAAATTTTCAACTCGGAACGTTCGCCCCGCGAATCTCGACACGTGGCAAGCCCGTCACGGAACTTAATTGACGCGATTCGTCTTAATTAACACTTAAGTCCTGCCCGTTTCAGAGATTTCGTGTACAATCTTTCTCCAGTCGCTACACGCATGAAACGGCCTGATGTGGCCTACGTAATTAAAACAAAAAACGACCATGTACAAGCAACTCGCGTCTTGTGTTCAGAACGATTTCGTTCTTTGCTCTTGATTGACTTGGCGGAGTGTGCGTGTCTACTTCCGGACTGTTGTTCTCTGATGTCGATTAAGTTCGCAAGACTTATATTTTTTTTAATTATCTACCGAATGTCCGTTATTGGTTCCGATTAATAGGGAGAACGTGTTGCTTCTGGACCGAACTTCGCGAAGTGGAGCTCAGTATATTGTTACATCCCTCAGGTATACGAAACTCCAAAATCAAGTGTGCAACTGAATGTTAAGAAGTGAGCTTCTTTATGAGCTCCTCAACGATGTGTCTCGATATCTTCGTCAATTTTTCTCTGACGACCTCGTGAATGTTAGGAGCGGAGGCCTTAAAAAGCAACGAAGCCCCAATTCGAAAACATCCGCACCCGGCCTTGACTCGACTTCATCACCACGTCAGTGGCAGCATTATTATTTAGGTTACTCGTTTTGTTTGATCGGCAAACAAACTCTATCGCGCCGCTGTCAGGAAGCTTCGTAAAAGTGTGACGACGACGAGGAGGAAGACAATAAGAACGCTTACTCGCGACTTCGGGCCCCGCGTCGCGAGAAGAAAACGCGGTGGGTTGAAAAATAATGTGGAACGACGAAAGTTGAGAATCGTACGAGACGTCCCGCGTGTGAAGCAAATTTCCACATGCGCAGTATGATTGTGAAATTTTGATCTGAGAAAGACTGGAACGACGAATTTGTGCTTCGGTGAACTTCGGCATGATGGTGTTGACAATAGTATCATATATGTTATAATATATTTGTTGAACCCGTAATAAGCCGCCGATAAGTCAAGCGACTTGGCAAATAAGTTTTAACGAGAAAAATTGACGATTCCGCGAAAAGTGTTGCGTGCGAAGCAATTTTTGTTATGACAATCAATTTCTGTATCATTATACGTACTTTGTTACGATGGTGTTGATGGATGTACGTTTCTACTCTAATAAGCCATTATCTTACAATTACGCGGTAATCCGTCTGCACAATGAATTATGCAATATGCAAGTGACTCCTTCGACCAGATATAAGAAAGAGTTTTATTTTCATTTATTCACGTGGCGCCTTGCTGTGCAGATCGTGCCCCCTCGATCTCCTTCCATTCACACCCGCCCACTTCATAAAAATTCTTTTCAAAATTTCCAAATACCTCCCCCTCTCTACAAATCCCCCCATTATTCCGACGCCAATCTCCAGCTCTAATCTTCATCAACACACAATGCCTTAATGCCTTAAGACTCTTTCATCTTTAGACGTAGCCACATGCACCTCTCCATTCACACTTTATGAACCGGTCCAATAAATAAATGAAAAAAAATGAGTCTTCTGTTGTTGTTTCTTTTTTAAATGACTGCAACTTCGTACACTCGTTAGTCGCGTTAAGTCCCACAGAGTCAAGGATTCCTCGCTTACGGCAGGCAGGCCGCGGAATTCCGAAATTCTCCGAGTCTGCGAGGAGGAAGACGCGCCGAACGAACAATAATTTCGAGGAGATCTTCCACTTCTTTCCCTTTCTCCGGCTTCCCCACGGTTCTCCGCGGTGGGTCGGGAAGTGGGTCAGCTAGATACGAAGGAGAGGAGCGTAGGAGAACAGCTCTCGGCGAGCTGTTCTCTCGCGCTCTCGCGCGAGCGAATGCACGCGAGGCGAGCTGGCGAGCTTCAAGACTTCGAGATTTCCAGACTTCGAGTCGTACGCTTCCATGATTCTCGTATTCACGCGAACGGGCGTTCCGTTTATCTTCATTGATAAGGGCGTCACTTTTCGGCGTCGACGCGACGGAGTATCGTCTGGAGCGACGTCGGTACTTCGTGGAAGTGAGCCGAACCTTTTGATCGTTATGACAAATTTGTTTTTGTAGTCTGATGTGTCGGTGGTGTGAATGGTGAGAATGCGGGGAACATAATTTTGTTTGATGTTTTAAAACTTTTGAGGTGGAATGCATTGATTTTGGAAGGTTCGGATTGTACGAGGGATGGGATGAGTAATATGGCGAACGGTGGTGAAGAATGTCATCAAACGTCGTCTTACGTTTTAAGGACTGTAATCAAAGACTGTAAAGTAATTGCATTCGATGTAAGATATGACAGATACCTCGGATGTGCGTATGTAATTGCTGGGACGGTTCAATCATTTTTCTCGCCAGCAACGCACGCGATACGTGAAACGCGCGTTGCTTCAGAGATGCCCGAAATCGAGAACGGGAGGAGAAATAAATGATGAAGTGGAGGAGATAAGGTACGCCGGATCAAACCGGATTCGTACTTTCGAGCACGCTGTTAACAGCTTGACCCCGCGACATTATTATAGGGCCATCAAGAGAGACCTTTTGCGCATAACTCTTTTATTACCGTCTCTTCTGTCATTTTGTAAGCAGATAAGCTATCGGGTGTCATTTTTTTGCCCGAAAGGATGCGTGTCGGGATGTGCGCGGAGTAAGTCACGTAAGACTGCTCATTCTTGTACTTTTTTGTCAGACGTCTAGGTATATAGCAATGTAACTGGAGTGAAAAATGAAAAACTTTTTAAAAAAGTAAGACCGACTTCAAAATAGCATTAAAAAGGATGAAATAATTTATTCCTCTTCTACTCCCGTTGAAACTTCATTGCAAGGCAAAGCTGACACTTTCTTCCGGTGGAGTCAGAACATCTACAGACGTGGACATACTCATCAATGCGTGCAGATGCAGACGGCAGAAGCGGATCGAATGAGATCATTGCGAAGAAATGTGATGCTAGAACATTCTTCCTTTCCAGTTACATTTCCTGTTACTCATGCAGTCCTGACCACCGTCTTTGTGCTTACTTTTATTCCTACCGTCATACGCAGCAACGTTCCTGCACACGTTCTCTCAATTCCTTCTGGCATCAATTCATAATTCATCGTCAGTGCAAAAAGGATTCTGCACTCGACGATCATAATCACATCTACTACGAATACGACTATAAAATGTACGATAAATACGTAATAATGTGCCACCTGTCGTCGATAAGTCTGCTAAAAACGTACGCGACGACGAAAGAGTTCGCTAATAATAGAGTAGATATGAAATTTGATAACGTGACGATATTTCCGTATGGAACACTCCACACGTGATCTGCACGATTCCCTGTCATGTCCGATCAAGTACCTTCTTTATTCCTCCTCTTTCCGCAAAACCATGATTCTTCATCACTGATCTGAAAGTCGATCGAAACGAAAGCCTCTTAAGATTTTCACTCGTCAAAGAGATCGACGATCGATGGACGATCGTGCGAGAACTTGGACGAGGAAGAACGATATGTTTCCTATCACGTACCCATGGCATGAATTTTAATAGCGAACTGCGCAGCCACCACTGGATTAAACTTGTTCCAGTAAGTCCGAGAGAGTAAAAGAGAGAGAGAGAGAGAGAGAAAGAAAGTGACGCGTAACGCAAACGCACGGAATTATGAATGTGACCGAGAATGAGAGACAGAGAGGGATAGAAATGATAAGGAGCACTCGCGTGCTCGAACTTATCACATAAGTGGTGCGATCGCGCATACGACCGCGACCCACACTATTTCTGGACCATTCCTACTCAATGCACGCGCATTTTTTTAACGCACAGCAAAGTAGCTGAATGAACAGCGTCGTAAGCATCTTCAAGTTCTGCCAGTTGAATGAATGACACGCACACAATACCTTGGCCAAGCGTTAAATAATATTACTAGTTCCACGTTACAAGCAGTTTCTTAAATATATAGGAAGAAGTTATCCAGTAAAATAATGAATTCCGAAAAACAGATTGACCTCCTGCTGACAACCCAAACCTAGTTATCTGTCCCGTCGCCATTACAGTCGATTCCACGCGCGTGATCGAGTTCATCGATCACATATTCCAGCGCGCAATCGGAAACTCGGTAAATCCCGGCAACAGAAAAATCAAAAGCGGTCGCCACCGCTGACAAAGCAACGACACATACACTTTACCTCTTACTTCAAAAATTCCATGCTAAATGTCAGCTGATCTAATTAGCGACAGAGCGTCAATCTGAGGGATTGAAAATATTGCTTGAACGTAAGTGCCTACTCCTACACAGGGACGTCGGCGAGAAAACGCTGGCGCTTTCCTCGACACAAGAGGAGCAGATATTTTATCGATACGATAAAAGTGTCGATCTTTTCCTCGGACGACGATACGGAACGGGCTTATCGCTAATTAACACGCCGCCAACGCCGGCCGACAGACACCGACAGGCCTCTCTCGACCGCGGAGTTCGGCAAACGTGTTTCTTAGAAGAACCGATAATTCCGTTCGCGCGGTCATTCGTCTGTCGCAGGACAGTGTAGTATATCCGAGAAACGATGCAGACGACCGTGCACCTCGCGCTGATGACACGTTTTAATGCAAGACGCGTGCACGCGCGCGCACCTTTTTAATGCGGCCGGGCTTACCGGTTAGCAGACAGCTAACAATGCGAAATGTCGCGTACCGGGTAAACGAGGCGAATTCCGCGAAAGAAACGGGAACGGTATTATTCGGCGCGATCCGCATCGCGGTTATGCGTGTTTTTTGTGCATTTTTCGTCGGTACGTCGAGTTCGTCGTAATTGCAAATCCCAGAGACACGATTCGGCGAAGAATTATCGGCGGCGAGAGCTATTGTCGCGGTGGGTTCGCGAGAAAAGATGCGCGATGCATGACGGTGTCCAGATTCTCGTTACCGTTTTCGTCGATGGATAAAGTTAGGCGTTACTTAGTCGTATTAATGGTGGACATTCCGGTGGTGCGTGAAGTTGAAGTATTTGTAGGTTGAGGAATTGATCAGGGTGGATTTGGAGAGGCTCGTTGTCGGTCGTGGGCGTGGTATTTGTAACGGGATTAGAAACGAAAATTTCTTGTCGGACGGTGAAGAGAGACGTGGTTCTCGCTGGTAACGTGAGAGTGATAAGGCGACCTTTCAAAAAATGGACTGCGTGAGATATCGTCGCGTAACCTCGGCCGCTCGTGCAGCGCTGCTGACCGTTCGCTATCAGGTCGTGCGATTAATTATTAGCCGAAATTTGCCGCACGACTTTGCCGCGTCACGCTCGGAAATTCGTCGGGAGAAAAACACAGGCGGAGGAGTCGCGAGTTTACTCGTAATCAAGAGCGTCAACTTTATTCAACGATGGTGCCAGGTACACACCGGATGATTGTGAGCTAATGTGCCGAATCAAATACACACGTATGCGCACGATCGTGTGAAATATTTGTGTGTCATCCGTGATCTCCTATGAACTATTTATACAGACTCTGTAAATATGGACATTGTAAGATATAAACATCGCATTCCGGGGATCAAGGTTGTCCAGATCGTAATTCACGGTTTATCGGCACGCGATGTCGAGTTACCGAGGCATTTATTAAAGAATCAATCAAAATACTCCAATCTGTTTAATTATCGTTTCCGCGATTTAACAGTTGGGTCTTGTGGGCTAAAACGAGAGGCTCGATCTCGAAATTCTTTTCGCCTTGATGTATGCGAACGATGATATCGATGACGATTATCGATGCGATCGAAAGTCGTTGGCCTCCGTGAGATTCTTGGAGGGAAGAACACTCTGTTGTCAACTGCAACGAAAGCGCACGTGCGCACACCCGGGGATTTTATTCACGCGTTCGAACCCAGAAGGAGGGAGTGGCCATTGAAAGAGAACACGCCGGCGCGTGTACTAATCGTGCGTGCTACGCATCACGTCAGTGAAAAGACTTTTTTGTTAATTATTAAATATGTCAATTTGCACACGACGCGGAAAGTAAATGATACCCCGTCCTAGTTTATTTTCTATTCATCGTTGACTTCGTTAATGACAGTAACAATGAAAAAGCAAAAGAAAAACACTCGATAGAAAGATCCAACGCTCGTTACGTGACATAAGCATAAGCACTTATTATTAAGCATTAAAAAACATAACACCACAGCACATGGCGACGCAGATGTTCTTCTGCGTTTCCGAGGGGGCGGGTGCAAAACACGTAATTTCTAGGCGATCGCACGTCAAACGTCGTGAAGTGCTCGTATGATAAGGAGCCTCATGGCGGGCCTCTACAAATATTTGATCTCCTCCGATACTCAAACTATCCGTATATCGTTACCGTCTAACGAATCAAAAAATTCAGTCGGGCAACGCACGTGGACCAACTGTCCGTTCTCACTTACATCCCACCGTCATCGACGGTCTGCAACGCGCAATGCATACCTGCATAAAACAGCTTCTATCATAAACCATCGCTCGACGCGGAAAATAGCTCAACACCTGAGCATTATTACATCCATTGACTCACAAAATCCATACGATTAATCCTTCGCACATCGCACCGCAACCACCGGAATCCTCGCAAAACGTGTGTTCGACAGGTGAGAAAATTGTCCAACTCCTTCTGAACGAAGCTCCGGCAGTTCGCGTTGAACGGCAACTTATTTACGCGCCGTCCCGCGCGTGTACTATTGTACATGCGTGCTCGTCGCGCACGCTTCGTCAGACCACGAGGGTATTTAAATGTGCCACGTCCGCGGAAGAGGCGTGAGCGCATCAGTCGCGGAAGTTGCGCTGGTTTCACAATTCGGCGCAGAAAGACGATAACCCCGTGCACGAGCCGTGGCGCACCATGGCGTCAGCTTGATAAAAAAGGAGAAAATGGAAACGGCAGCATGCGCAAAAAAGTGACTCATCGAATTATTAAGAGGTAAATGGTAGCGCGCGAGGTCGTTGACTCGGGCCCGATGATGACCGGACGATCATCACCTGTCGCGCTGCGAGGCGACGAAACGACGACGTTGAAAATTTGCCGACGATGCCGATGTCGGTCCCCGCAGACATTAGAATGACCCTTCTGGCTCGCGCACGCTGAGCAGAGACTTCCGAGCATTAGTATGTGCCGCGCAAAGTAAGCTTGCTGGACATTTCGCTGTAACTGCTCGCGTTTGTGTGACGATGTATAATATGGAAAAGTTCGACAGATTTTATTAAACAATTTGAGGGATATTCCGCTTTGTTTCGTAGACTTTTAAGAATTCTCGTTCGTCGTCGTAAGGTACGCGTCTGATAAACGATACTTAGAAATTATTGGATGTATGCGACGTGTCGGAAGGATTTACAAAATTGACATAAATATAGAATGATACCTTATCAGGAACATTTAGAACGCTGGCGTACTGGGATCATTGACTGGTATGACGAGAAGCGTGAGGTGAGTAGTGATGACCACCTGTCGCATGCGCTCGTCACAGAACGGAAGCGTTAATAACGCACTATCCATTCCTTTTCCCGTAAATCAAACTGACGTTGGAGGTCAGCTTTGAGAACGCAAGACGTTCACTTGCGTGACGTCACCTCTCCCGTCACGTCGACAAGCGTAATAAACGAAAACGTAGAAAAAAAAATCGAATTGTAAGAAAATAAGAAAAACAATCGTACCATAGTACCGCACTAGACGTTAATTAATGATCAATGCATCCTCCCTGCATGAGGATGACACAAAATGTAAAGAGCAAGGAAGGAGTGAGCTAATTTAATTCTTCTCTCATTCCGATGTTTACCTTTCAAGTTTGACGTTCTGTGCGTTAACGTCCGACACGCTAGAAATTACTAATCGAGGTGGCACAAAAGCGTGGGTGCTCTCCACCCACGCACCGCGTTGCCCACATGCATCTTCCATCGCTCGTTTTAATGCAATCGTACTATCCCGGTGATAATTACCTGACGAGCGGACTCTCATCCCTAGCAAAATCATAATCTGGCAGTGACGTCACGCAGCACTGACGGCATGCTGGCTGTCGTGCTCGCACAATGCTGAGAATTAGCACGAAGATCGAGATCTTCACGCACGGATTAGAGTTAATTGCACTCGGGCGACGTCGAGCAACATTCCTTTCATTATCTCACCTTTGCCTTATCAAACAGTATATCTTCCGCGGTCGAGACTTTTGGAAGAGGTTCCACGCGTTTAGTCTAATCGTATCAATGTCGCATAATGGCTAATTGTTCAAACACGTGGATTCTTACTTAAGATTTACGATCACTACCACATCTCCGCTCTTTACGCGTCTCGCGCTTGCACCCATATTATGCATATCAGAAAGTACGAATTAAGCGACGTTTACTATCACGCTCTCTATCGAACCCTACGCCAATGTGCACCATTATCTCCATAAAAAGTCAACTCGTGTTATACTCTAAAGTAAGAACACACATCAAAAAGTACCTCAAAACGAGGAACAATAAAATTAAAAAGCGGACTCATAAATATGAAATTACATGTGTCATTGAAGATGAAATGTGTCGGTATAATCAAGCTTAAAAAATGAAGGAGAGGTTCGCAGCGGAAGAATTGTACAACTGAACCCGTTATGTTGTCTATACAGTCAGTGAGATGTGATTTCGAACGGATCTGCACATACGTCGATGCACGAAGAACGATTGGAGGGGCACGGCTACACACGTATACATACATGTTCCCTCGTCCCATCGCACGTCGAACACGCCGTGCACTCTTGCACTCGCAATGCACCGTGACTCCTCGTCTGCACCTGCGCGACAAAGATGCCCAGACGAATGCGCCTAAATCGATCGCGGATTAGCTCGGTCTCATCGAGTCATGCTTTATTCCGCGAATCGCGCCAATCATCGGCGCGCTTGTACGTCGGGTCAGTGATAAGAGCGACGTTAATCGCAGTAGGGAAAACATTAACGTTTCAACTGACCGCAGCTCTTTTTCCGCGACGTTGACGGAATCGAAAAGTGGCCGGGTGAGAAGATTATTCAATTGCAAATAATTGAAGCTGCAGCGAGCTATGACATACAAGCATGCGAGATAAGTTTTAGACTATAAGCTACAGTAGGAATATGTAGACACGTGGCGCCGTTTTCGAACTACCGCCTTTAAGCTTTAAGGTCATCGTTCCTGAGACGTGGGACTTTTTGTTGAGGTATTTTTATTGTTCGCTTCGGTTTTCGAGAATGCAGGTATTAAGCTGAGGTAGAACGCACGAGCGAGATACGTCGATTGTGACACGTTGCCCTGAAGCGATACGCGAGACAATAGAAGGTTAAGGATTATCGGGATTTATAATTACAGCGACGCATCGGATCGGGGGTGGATCGCAAATTGCGCGGAACCAAGTTCCAATTATCAGCGAAATTACAAGTTTTCGTTCAGCGACCGGACATGCCGACAATTCTCGATGATAAATAATGGGGCAAGCGGGCGTCGCGTCGCGGGAATTCGACGTCGGCATCTTGCTCGCGCGTCACGTTTACGCATACGAACTACGAAGGAAAAGAATTCCTGGGAAAAGACACGGAAAATCCAGGATTTTTCAGCCGTGTGGGTGCTTACGATACGATTAGCCGCCGATTCTGGGTTTTCTCGCGAGGAAGGCAGATTGTTTTCCTAACGTGCACATTTTCTCAACTGTCCGCGGCCCCTTCTGTCTCCCGCCGCCCGTTTTCACCCGCCTCGCGATTATTCCAATCGAATTGATCGTTGAAGTCATAATATATTATGGTTCGGCGTCTACGCGGTGACGGGTATTTTGATTTCAAACGATACGATTATACAGCTCGCCGATTTCGCATATTACAGCAGGGAAGGACGTGACTACACCTGTCGCTAGATTCACGATAACGAATGTATGAAATTTTATTTATATACGGCTCTATTTTCGCGATCACGTAACATCGCCTGCAACGCGCATAAAATATGTGTCGGCAATTTGGAAATCGAGCTAACGATGAGTGAAGAATTCATTTTTCTTTTACCTCTCGCGTCGAATCGATTTGCATTACAGAACAAGTACACTCGACTTTCATAATTAACGACACATATACCGTTCTTGAGGTCGTGAGGTTATAATTCTTTTCCGTTCTATGGACGATATACTTGTCTCGTTCTCGTGTTCTACATGTTCTGAAATTCTCACCATTAGTTCTACTAGTCGGGGCCGTCCACAGGACGCCGCGCACGTGTCGCGCGAAGTCATGAATGAACACCCGCGACGAAGACCACGCCAGACCGACTTTCGACGCTACGCTTGTAATCCGCGGCTATTTTTAAGTGGAGCGCAGACGATTATCGCTTATCAGCGATTCTGTGCAGATACCGGGCGTAGCTTATCAATACCGTCGTACGCATGCCTGCAAGACGTAGTACGTGCGTGACTAACCGAAAGAAGAAACAAAGAGTTGTCGCGTCGACGTTTTCTGATTTAACGACGCGTTCCGAAAGTTCACATATATACGGAATCATCGTGATCGATATATCGATGCTACGGGCACGTCGGCAGGATATTTTACCGCATGCGATACCTCGCGCGTTCCTGCATCTACGATGGCATCCCTCGCGACGGCCCGCTCGACACGTGTCTTACCATTAGTTTCCGAGCTATCAGCTTCGCGCGACCCGAAAGAGGAAAAGAACGCGTCCAAGTGTACAGACGTACCGTTTGTCTTGCGCGTCGCGAGTTATCGGTGTGCAAACAGCAAATATACTTCTTTCTCCGCTCGTGGTCGACGGAAAGGAGGAACTCTCGAAAGGCGATACAGTGCAAATAATCGGCGAGAAATAAATCCTGCCGCGGGTCGAACCAATTAAAACGATCAGACGCGGGTACTCGACTTCAAGGATGATGCCGACGGCCACGCGTTGCATCAGTGACAGTGGGATTTTCATTCGCAGACGTAAACACTTTCGAGCCGCTCCGAATCGGCCCGAGCGATCGTTCTACATCCGGATAAACATCGGCGCGTATTCGCGGACGTGCCCCAAATCTGAAAATCATCGGGCGACACTCGAAGCGGGCCGTCGCGTGCGGCGGAAATCCAATTAAAGCGATTAAGATGTCGACGGATAAGAATTACCTAATTTCATTTATCCGTTGCCCAATTGCCGGCGTTGCATAATGATAAGCTCGTTTGCTGGCGTGTAAAAATAAAAAAGCAGCGAATCATCGAATTAAGCGGTACAACTCAACGACGAAGGGCTTCCTTTCGAAATTCGAATTCTCAGGATATAGTATGGTATAGCCTATCGTGGTATTTATTTCAATTTTTTTTAAATTTAAAAGAATTGATTAAGGCGGAGTTCATCTTGACATAAGAAATGCTACAATAAAATAGAATGTCGAGTTCTGCTCGCCATTAAATGGTTAATTGCTGTCGGAGTCGAGGAGTCAACGGATTCGAGGATAGAGGAGAATCTTGGAGACGTGGAAAAGTGGTTCGGAGGTAGTAAACGTCCGTGACCGCTCGGGAGAGCACGTCAATGCGGAAGGGAGACAAAAAAGATAAGGTCCACAAAATCGTCGTAGCGCCGTGCTCCACTTTCACTCCGACGAGGCAGGACTTGCCCAAAACACGATCTACATGAATTAACGCGGGCTACGTGTCACTCTTGATCCCGCGACAATGCTGTGAGCCCGTAACGGTTCGTGCACCGGCACACACTTATGCTGTTCAGGCTCTTTCTACGTTTTTACGAACACCGCGTACTCTGCCTCAAACGTCGACTTCTTTCAAGTGACATTACAGTTTTTCTCGACGCACCGTTCTAAAAAGTGAGTGCCACCAGCCGGGGCCGTCGACATTTCAAAATGTTCAACTGCACGCGATCGGCCGTACTTCAAGTTTTTCAGCTTCTTGGAGCACAACTAAAATTCGTCGAAATACTAGATGGCCAGGAATCGCAAACGTTTAAATCTTCCAACGATTCGCCGGGCGCGCAAAGAGAATGCTAGAGCGGACCGTAATCGTGTTGATCGTAGCTCGCGGTCCCGTGCCGATTGATCCGAAACAGAGGACGGCCGCCTATCGATCGGCGGATTGACAGTATTCTCCCGACGCAAGAATGTCGCGGCATCGCCTACGCCTCCTCTGTCTTCCTCGTCTTGGTACACGGGGCACGTCCCGTCGAACTAAGGTAAGCTAAGGCAAGGTAAGGTAAGGCGAGGCAAGGCAAGCCAAGACGAGACAAGACGAGGCAAGGTAAGACAAGGCGCGCAGCGTCGGTGTCGGGAAAAGTAAGGAGCCCACATAGAGAAGATGACGGGTCGGCGGGAGGAAAGGGGCGACTTCTGCCTCCGCCGTTACATAACCGAGCGATTCTCGGAGCCAGCGGCGAACAGCAGTCGAGCGACGCGCGAGAGTGAGGTCAATTTGTGCGGAGCCCATCGAGCGACTGCTCGCGCGCGCGCGCGCGTGCGTGAGTTCGTAGGTGTATGCTCGTGAAAAGCGACGGCGACGGCGACGGCGACGCTCGCGAGCGTGCGAACGAGCGCGTGTCATATTCCGCGCGCCGCGCTCTCGTAGGGCAGGCAACAGTTTGTCGACGCGCATGCTTGACAAAAGTAGCGCTTGCGTGCAACGCGCGAATTCAATCGCGCGGTGTACATGTTGGAGGGAATCGAGGGAAGCGCGGCGCAGATGAGAGTGCTCGCGGTTTCACGTGAATTTTCAACGTCGACGTCGGTATATATGTATGTGCGTTGGGGCGTGCGAATTTATGGGCATGGGATGAGAATGTATGCGATGGAACGCACGTTTATGTGCGGGCGTGTTTACATATCGCGGGTGTGTGGGCACATATGAATGTAGAGGCTGCGCGAATGTGCGGAGACTGAATCGAATTGCAGGGGACGTGACTAAAAAAGAAGGGGGTACATAGGAAAGTATAGGAACCATACATACCCAAATATCAAATACATTCATATTACAGTAAAGAATACCTCAACGTACAGAGGTTACTTCAAATTTCACGAGTCGTAACTAAGAGAAAGGGGGTGTAGAACAACAACAAAAAATCGAGAAAACCCAACTCTTCACAGTGTCAAGAGCCCACAGTGACGAACATCCACTCGACGCACGCTGAATTCGCGCGTACATATTCTCAATGTACACGGAAGGTGCACACAAATTCACGTACTTCGGACAAACGTACCTTAAACGCACCTTCGCATATTTACATACCCCAAATACGCAAATATCGGACATACCCACATAAAAATAAAGAACGCACTCCATCTACCAAGACCCTCTACCTAACAAAGATTCAGGGGGTGTAGAAGAAAGAGTCGAAAGAAGCTCGCGGCTCTCACGAGAGTGAAAAGTCAGAGCCACCGTGACGAGGATCCACTCGACGCTCGTCGAATTGGCTTGGCGAATAGTCGAATAGGCGAATCGATCGAGCGTGCGTGGATCACCGTCGGCCCGGTACCGAACCTCGGACCCGGTGAAGTGGAGTGGAGTGAGGCGGAGTGGAGTGGTGTCGAGTGGAGTGGAGCGTGGAGCGCGGCGGCGTGGGGGTTGCGCCGGTAAGTGTGCCAAGGTGCACTTCTCGAGAAAGCCGGACCGACCGGACCACTACTGCCGTTTGCCGTGCTCTCCGCTGTTATCCCGAGACCCGCACGGATTCGGTCCTATTCTCCGTCCTGCCATATTACGCGCGAGAGGAGCCCGTCCCTCTGTCCCTCCGTCCCGTGCCGATCTGTAACTAGGCGATCGACGAACGGTGAACGTATTCCGACCGACGTATTATTCCGCCGTGAGCGGCAGGGATGTTTGCCGCCGACGTCGTCGCCGCCGCCGCCGCCTGTTGCTGGATCTTTCAAGTTTGCGCGCAGCGGTTCTCAGCGGAGCGCGGCGAGCCTCCTTACCCCGAGCCACGTAACCCTTGAGGATGGATCGACACGCCGCGGCTGGATTCGTAGGAGCGACGCCTTAACGCGAGTGTGATTCTTTGAATAGGGCATGGGTCGCGGTCTACACCTTGTGTAAAGCTGCGAGAGTTTTTTTGACTTGTTCCGATGACTTTCGTGGTTTTCGGGAATAGAATGTAAGGAACGACGAGATCTTTAAATGGAGTGTAAATATGGGGAAAAGGGTTAGGGGAGGAATGAATGGAGGGTATGGTTTGCGTTGTGGGATTAGGGATGGTTATGTTTGAGTGTTGAGTATTCGGTGACATGGGGAACTTTTTGTATTGCTGCGCATGGAGAGATTGTTTCCGAAAATTGTTTGATTTTGTACTTTTTAGCGAGGAAGAAATAAAATGGAATGTTGCGGAGAAGACAACGAGGAATACGGGCCAGTCCCGTGGCGAAAACAGTGGTCCTTATAAGGATTCCTTGCCGTCACCTCCGAACCGCGTACAATCATTACTCACTACCGTTACGGTCAAATGATAAATCGCCGGTACAAAGGCATTTGACACGATAGAAAAATCTTGACAATCGCTCGGTGTATACGTATACAAAAAAGAAGTGTAAAGTAACGGTACCAATTGAATTTGATCGATTGCCAGTACCGATACCGCGCGTCGCTGACATACAAAGGGAGTATTGTGTTGCGAAAATGATCATCGACGAAGGAAAATCGTCGGCAATAATTTTGAAGCGTGGAAACCCAAAATGTTCGTCTGAAAAAGCATCGAAGTTGACACACTATACAGAGTATTATCCAAGAAACCCGCGGCTACCCGGACGAACCGCCTAAAAGTTCGTATTTAGCGGGAAAAACGCGTCGACTTCCGCTCGGTTCGGCTTCGCTCGATTCTCTAAATATACCGACGGCTCGTCGAGTCTCGAATCTCGCGAGGTTCCTCTCTCGATGCCTCGACTCTCCTCTAGTGGCCTAGGCCAGGCTGACCAGATTTTCCTCTCTTTGCTCTCGCGTGCATCCACTCCGCGACGCCCCTAGATCCTCTCGCTATACATAGGCGTATGCACACACGCTTACCTAACGCACGTGCGTATACGCCGAATATAGATACTGGTATTGAGGGCAACCACCCTAATAATAGAAGTCGAGAAAATTTTTAGCCCTTGATGCCGGCCGTTCTCAATGTGGCATCCGATTTGGGTCTCCTGCATTCGACGAGGGGGAGGGGTGGCGAGGTGAGTAACGCCTCTCGAGTAATTCGAGAAAGTGGCCGTGATAGAGGGAGATATAAGTGTCGGCGGGGAACGGCGAAAAAACGAGAGGAAAGGCTTTTACTACGCTAACGAAATCCGCGCGGTCGCTGGCGCGCTCGCGGACTCGCGGATTTTGGAAGTGTCGTTTAGCGCGCCGAGGGGTCGCGCTGGCCCAATTAAGCGACGCGCCAATGTCGGCGAGCCGGAGAAATCACTTTCCCTATCGCGTCGACTGTTATTGATAGCGAACACCAGTTTGTTTTTATTGTCTCTCCCGCGGACGGGGTTATTATTATTTTCGGGACGGTATCTCGCGGACGATGCAGAAGCAGCAGCGCGGCGCCAGAAACTTATTTTTATCTGTCGCACGTGATACCCGTGGCGATAAGGTGTCCCCAAAAAAATTCAACGATCTCGGATTCCTCTATGGCTCGCGGGAGGAGGCCTCTGTCGGTTCGGCGGGACGAAGGTGCGCAGCCTCGTGTCGCACCTCTAAATGTCAATATCAACGACGCTCTCGAATATGCCGAATTCATCCTAGACCTTATCACTTGAGCGATCTCCGGTAAAGTTCATGTTCATCGTCAAACTTATTCATTTCATATCATTACTATGCTCCTCCAACTCTGCTTTCACGTCGTCCTCGATTCGTTATTTCGCCCAAACTGTTCTCTCTTCGCTGCGCCCGACATAGCGGATGCTTATTAGTATTTCTAATTTATAACTAGCGGCACGACGGCTGAATCGCGCTCGCTGTTAATTTATGCAATTATAATTTGACGTCAATTAGTAGGATCTACGCTTTTCTGCGAAGAATGAATTATGAGACACCAATGTCGTTTCCGTGTCCATATCATCGATTTCTTCTACCTGTTTTTCTAAGACAGTGAGAATTACGCTCTCCATCCCCTCTAATATTCCCTTCAAACCTCACAAAACCCACTCCTCATATCGTCCGTTTCATCAATGACATTACAGCCGGATTTCATCATCGACGCCACCGCCGTTCGATTCTGCACACTCTCAATCTTTACGCTTACCGATCATCGCCCAGTGTCTCTCCCACATCGAGCTTCTTTCATGGCGATCGCGCCAGACGAACTCGATGATCGAGCCACGAGCATCGTTCATAGTGATTTGTCAGAGATACCCGACGACGATAAGATAGAGGAGACAGCCGTGTGAAAATAAGATAGCCGCATATGCACACGCTGACGCCGCCGACGTCGCTGTCGATCGTCACTTTTTCACACATTAGAGAAACCGCCCTCTTCCTGGTTAAAACATATACCTACTACGTATTAATTTGCAAGAAGACACGCCCGAACCAATGCAATCGTTACTCGACTCGTAGCGACCGAAAGAATGGGAAATTTGTCATGACAAGGAAATTGTTCTGTATTTCGTCGAGGATTCACTCGGCTGGACTCATCAGTAGGCGAGTGATGATGTGAACCATCCCATACACGCGGTTATGCAGCAGCGTTTGGAACCTACGCATCTTTACAATCAGCTTTTTCTCGAATGTGTAAAATTAAGACGTTCAAAGGCACGTTGGTCGTTAGAATCGTCATGTTCGGCGCGGGCGCTTACGTGGGTTCCGACGAATCGGCGATTCGACGACATTCTTGGGAAGCGTCGAGTCACGGGCGCGGAAGGTGGCGGGCGCGACGATATGTTCGCTGAAAAGAAATCCGCGGACAGGAAGCGCGATAACTGCGTCGCCACGAGGAAACTCGGAAGGAAGAGAAAGGAACGGCATTACGCGCGCAATCGGCACAGACGGCTGACGCATCGGGATTTTGATTAAGTGGGTGGCTGTACGCGAGGGAGATAAGACGCTTTTTTAGACACTGCTCCGCGGATTCGAAGTGCTGACGTTTGAAGTGGTAGGACGTCATCGAATCGTTATGTAGCGTCCCCATCAGCGAACTGCAGCGCGCAACGCAACCATTTTTTTTAATATGTGTATATACGATGCCGATAGACATACTGTCGTGCACGATCCCGCGCAAAACTTCGTTGCGCGCTGCAGATCGCTTATGTGGACACAGCTTTATACTGAAATGTCGAGTACGAAAGACTCGGGCAACCGGAGGAAATTCTTCGACATTCTTCATAAGCCGTTACTTCCCGTCTCGATTATTACTAAAGCACCCAGGTCGCGCCGTCTACGTCAAGCGGTTTAAGCTATGTTAGCCAGGAAAAACAGTTTTTCGACAATCACCATCAACCGCGTGTCGAACTCTTATACTACGGCGCTCGTTTCTTCGTCCGAATTTTTCCCGCTCACTCGGAATCCCGAAGTCGTCCTCCCACTCCCGGCGTTCGCAAGTCGAAAGCTCCGGTTTTGACTGTCGGCCGATCGTCGACGTTTTCGAGCTCGCCAGGGAAACCGTACGACACGGTAGGGAGACATTTTTAACGCACCACCAGCAATTAAACTGGGACACGATGACGCGCACGTACGCGCGCGTTTCTGTGTGCAGGCCTGTACATATGTGGGTCCTTCGAGAAATGATGGGGCCAGGTTACGGCGCCCACGATATCTCGCTCTACACTCTACACCCCGAGCATGCCCTCCAGTCGCGCCAAACTTCGAAGTTCACGGATCGACGCGACGTGTCGTTAGACAATTGTTTGAACAGGTTTCGGCAGTCGGTCGACAATGATCCGCTTCACGTAATGGGGCCCGCCCTCGGATCCGCGCCAGGCCCACGGTCTTCAACGCGACGACCTTGCTGTGTTACACGTCATTTGCCACCGTCAGTTAGCCGCGCATAATGGGACGACGCTTAATTTCGCGCGTGCCGTTAATTGTAAGGTGATCGCATGGCCATTTAATTGGGATACGAGCCTCGAACGCTTGGGCCAAGAGGCCTCGTCGGTCTATTCATAGTCGTACTAGAACTAGATTCGAGGGTGTCGCGACTTTGATCCGAAGCCTCGTTCCGGCTCGTGGCGTACGTTTGTCATTATTTTCTCTCCCTACTTTCGCTTGCCGCAGTCAGAATTTTCTTGAAATTTGGCTAGTACTGTGTTTGAAGACGGTTGTGTACATAGAGCGATCGTGCGAGTGAGTCGTGTTAGACGTTCACGCTAGAGCACCGCTGTACGTTTTTTGTAAAAATCGAAAGGCTCGACTACGGCGCCACGCTGTTATCGTCGGTTATGAGTAATGACATTATTGTGATCGCGATAATATTAGCTGTCTGAAAATCGTGCACGTAGACTCCTATTACCGATAGAGTAACCAACCGTTTCAATACCTATCGCTACGACATTTTTCAAATTGTCTTACAAAAAATTCACGAATGACTTCTTTTGCATTTATAAACAAAACATTTGCATAGCGCAGAAAATTGATGAAACTTTTTACTCCTAACTTCGATTACGACCCTTCACCATCCTCACTTACCAATCACACTACGTATAACTATCATAACACACTAATATTTCCACCCCAAACGAAAAACGTGACTGACATAGGGTGCAGGAGACAAAAAGTAGGAGAAACGCGACAGAACAAAGCTTAGTCTAGCCGGCCGAGCTAACTGTGCGACCAGGATGCCGTTACTCGTAACCGGCCCTTGTAATAATCGGCCGGAGTACGTGAGAGTCCGCTGAACGAGACAACAATTCACTTTCTCGTCCTTGATCGTCCCGGCGAGGCACAAAAGCGCTTCAGTTCCGGCTGCCGGCTCGCGCGGTTTCGTGAGTCCGAAGGCCTACGACGATCGCGGAGCTACGGGCGGACGTCGCTAGCAGATGGACATACGCCGAGCAAAGTGGGTCGTGGTCGGGAGAGAGAAAGAGAGTCCACCGTTTGATGACACGTACTGGGTCACGAGGAGGGCTAAGAATCGCTCTGAAGAAACTTGAATCGATAGTTCCCGAAACGCGCTTCCCGAAATCGCCCGACGCAATTCATGCATTTATGCGGAAACGGACGTCGAGGATGAGCGAATAACTTACGTGCGGATTGGCCGAGATCGGAGGATTAATTGGTGTCGTAAGATAATACGTGCGAGGTGAAGGTTTTTTTGAGCGCAGCGAAGTATTGGTGACAATGTATTCCTCGTTGAATGAACTTATCTCTTTGCTGACAGAAGATGGAACAAATATATGTAGATGTTAAGTAATAGGTAAAACGACTCTAGTAGTCGAAACTGCAGATTCTTAATGTAACGTGTCGACGATGTATTACGGGTGTCGAGTCATGCGGGAGGAATTTCCAATTTTGGAGTACCTACAGGTTTTTTCGCATAGCGATGCGAAAGGCTGGGAACTGGTTGGTACTTGAATAAATATGTGTTTAGCGTGATAAAAAATACGCGGGTTAACGAGCGGTACACGTGGATCGATAATCGATCAAGTTGTCACTTCTTTAAATCGTACGTAACAGAGTCTTTCTTTCCGCGGCGAACTTTTTTCCATTACACATTCCGCGTAGAATTTTTGCGCCTCCATATAGCAGATTTGACGGTTTTTTTCTCGCCGCTCGTTACGACACGTTCGCGCTGATATATCTGCCGGTCGGGACTCATTTAACTTACAAATTACGAGATCGACTGTCCCTTTAATTTCGCACTAATCCGTTAACGGACCATTCCGCCACGATCGTGAAATAAGTGTCTCATTACACTCGTCTATATGTAAATTGCGGTACGAGACGCCTTCCTCAAATTTAAATAATAATCGTCAGACGCGCGCGTTTCCACGAAATCCGCAAAATGTGTGATGAATCCGAGTGAATTAACAAGAGTGACAAATCGTAAATTCAGAGCGTGCTTTCAGTCATGTTTCACTCGACATTTCATTCATCCCCATAAAACACGATATCCCTTGCTTATGCTTACATCGAAAAGTACAATTTGGAAGATGTTTCTTGATGACGTTCGAACGAATCGTGAAGATCGTTCGTCGCGCACTTGTCCCCGAACCATGCTAGAGAATAAAATCCGGGTTGCCGAAGACGGGGTGGCCACCAGTCTTCGCTCGAGCGCTAAATTTACCGTCCGATCACCTAGAAGCATTTCGGCCCGATCGAAAGATGCCATTCAAGTATTTTCAATTAAGACCTTCCGTCGTCACGGCGCGCGACGAAGCCGTCACGTTGAAGGTGCTCCTCGCTGCGGAGACTTTGTTCGGGAAAGACGACGAGAGGAAGCCGCGACGTACGGAAATAAAATCACATCGCCCCGTTGCGTCAGGCGGCTGGAAATTAAAAGAAACCCGAGGGAGGCGCGGCAAAACGTTCACGCGACACGGGAACGTGCGAGAGATTAAAATGAGAGCGACTCATTTCGCGGCCATCATGGACTCCTAATAAACTAAATAACCGATAACGTAATGTACCTGATGACCGCCTAATGATTTATATTCGAAGCGGATGCGACGCTGAACAATAAATTGAAGAAAATATGTCAATATCACTGATGATCGACCTTATCAGTTAGCCGACCATTTTATCACCTCCTATGACTACAGTCTCAAATACCATAACCGTTTGTCAGACGTCATTAGAGAGGAACTGACCTCTAGCCGCGACTCGAAAAGGGCCGCGAGTAATGTGCTCCGAGTGTAAACCGTCTAGCAGGAGAAAGTGACGAGCTCGCAGCTCGATTCCCCATAGAGCGTCGGGCGGGTGGGACAAATTCACTGGCGAACGATGTCCGATCAATTCCGCGAGCGTGGTTCGGCATTTCCATAATTTCCAATTAGTAACCAGTCGGTAGCTGCGCCTACGTTGCCTTCACCTCATCACCGACGCTGCCAACTCTAAGAGGCAGAGAACTATTTGCTACTCCGGTGCGTGTACGTACGTACGTATGTACATACGCAGCGGGCATTTAACGTGCGTGAGCGACGTCGCACTGACACACACGCGGGGAATCCGTAAAGGAACACGCACGTACAGTGGCGGACATATACTTGCAAGCACATCCGTTTTGCCGTACAAATATATTCCCTATTTATAAATTCATAGTTTCAGTAGAAGTCGAATATTGTGTATTGAGCGTAGACATGGTATTTGCACAGGGCTCACTCGTATTTTTAGTTAGAACATTAATTGAAAATGATTCCACGTCGACAGAAAATCGTGGCATATTCAGTGAAATTTGTCGCTTTCCACAAAATACGCTTGGTTTGTTGACAGCGATTATATTAGCGCGGCTGACGATGTGTGAGTATATGTCCGCCACTGTAGGTACTTGTACTGTAATGCCTGTAAGAGCGGAGGCACGCAACGCGCACACATTCGTGGAACGAACGAGTGCCTCGTCGTTTGCCCGCGCACGTGTGTGGGTGAACGTCAGTGGCGGCGGCAGACCATGCCTGACCGGTGTGCCACTTTCACTGGCTCGTATTTGGGTCATCGCATCCACCTCGGCGGTTCCTCGACTCCCCCTTTTGCGATTCTTTCGAAAGGGGGTTGAATGCAAGGATCGCAGCGATTGAAGGATGCGACGCGCACGTGACGACACGCGCGAGTCACCGTATATGTCATAAACGCATCGTAAACGTAATACTTTCTCGTACGAACGTACGCGTGCACGATCCGTTTATGTCATAGCGTAAAAATAACAAACTATTTTTCCTCGGGCGGGCCGATGAGAATGGGCCCGCGGTTGTGATGGATTGTGAATTTGAAAAAACGATAGTATTGAGAAGTATTAAGCGTGGAACATTAGAGGCGTTCGCAGGAAATTTCGTTTAGAAAGTCGAAGGAAATGGGCAAGTGACAAGCGGTAGTTGTCAACGAAGCCCTTGCCGCCCTCTCCGAGAATATGGGTCAGTGAAAGTACGTACTATGTCGATCAAGCATGAAGAGCGCGCTGTTCCGAATAAAATTCAGGGAGACAAAACTTTCCAGCGGCTCGCAGCTGCCGACGTCTGTCTATCGTCTCGGAATTAAGGATCCTCGGCGAATCGGTGCCGGAGCGATCGACGATTATGATCCAGCATCGGAGCGAGACAAAGAATCGGACAGCTCGCGTCGCGGAGGACGTGGAAAAACGTTCCTGAACCTTTGCACGTCGACAGTCAGCGACAAACCGCGGAACAGGGAGGCATTAAGAAGCGGCGAGCGACGTGCTGGCGAACCTTTTGCGAATTCGTGAGTAACTCCAGCAGGTTTCAGGCGCAGTACGTTGAGTCTAGCATCAGCGGCTTTGCTTAGGACGCGAACAAGCTACGACGATCTCTCTCTCTCTCTCTCTCTCTCAAAGCGCACACCGACGACAGAAACACGCGTACGCACGTACCAACACACACATGTACGCACGTACTGTACAAGGTACACGTACAGAGTAAACGTAAATGTGCGCGGCAACACAGAAACACAAACGACGCGCATACACAGAGGACAGACGTGAGTGTGGTACAGGCGCAGATTGTGGTTCTCCCATTTACCCAGTTCCCCTCGCGCGCGCACGAACGTACGAGTTATGTAACCAAGTGAAAGTGGCACAAGCACCGAGCGCACGGCGAACACCGACAAGCAGCGACTCGCGAACAACCACCATCCACCATCCGCCGCGTCCGTCCACCTTCGGCACCCATCCGATACCCAGATACGATTCTCCTATTCCGCGGCTCATTCCTGAATTATTCCTGAATTATATCTCTCGCTTTCCAGGTCGATCGCACGGTCCGTGTCGCGCTCTCATTTTTATCACCGTTTGGATCTGCGCGATCATCAGACCACGCCGAGCTCGTCCTCCTACGACGAACGGCGGCGAAGAAATTCAGTGGGAATACACAAAGAGCGATCTGGGAGTATATTCGCTTGCATAAGGCAGGTAGATTCCGAACCGGGCGAGAACGTAAATTCTCGGCACTCTCGCCGCTATATGCCCCCTCGTCGTCTTTCTCTCGGAATTTATCGCCAGCATTCGGCCGGCCGATGGGGAACGCGGTTCGGCATAATTCGTTAGCCGATTGTTCTTCATCGGAGATGATTAGTGTACCAGAGGCTGTCCGCCCAGATACGATCTCCGGCTCCGCGGCCGAGGGAGTATCGTCCTTTCCTGCTAACCGATTATGAAGACCGCAATATAGAGCCATCCCGCTCCGCCTTTGCCTTTTATGGAGGCCCCCTTTGTTTCTAAGTATCGATAGAACGATTGGTCGTTTCAGATTTCTTCGGAGATTCCTGCGCGTCGTGTGTTCCATTATCATTGCGCGATCGAAGTTTACGGGTTTCTCAGGATCGTACGAGTCTGCTTGAATGTGCTCCAGGTAATGTCAGGCGCCCGAATGCGCGCGATGACGAACGATTTGACATTTTCGTTTGCGTCGAATTCTTTATAGGTGCTGCACTGATGCACGATTGAACTGATTTTTATGGTTAAAGGTATTCTTCATGTACGTCGAGGGACGTGCAGCGCGGCGCAAATATACGCGAGTCCATCTTCGCATTCCTGGCGGGGAAAGAAAAAGTTTCGTGGCCTCACGAGTGTAGTCGACTTCCAGTGTAAACAGACGGTGGCGTAATCAGTTTTCCAGCCGGTCTGGCTCGATCGGCTATCGAGGTGAATACGCCGTGGCCGCTATTATTGGCTCCCCCAACAGAGCGAAAGGAATTTGCTGTTTTGTCGCGATAAATGTAAGAAAAGAGAAAGGGCAAATGGGTTGTTAGAAATTTGCATTTTCGTCACTCGCGGATTCGTACAGAAATTTTTCCAGAAACCGATAAAATCGATCAAATTATGAAGCTTCTTCGTATAAATATTCGACTCCCAAAATTATCCCCCGTATTATAGTATTATAGCCAAGCCTGCATTGTAACGAGAAAGGGTTGTAAATGTACCTTAATTTATTAATGAAACTAGAGTTGAATGAAATTAGTAACCAAAAATTGGGACGTTTCCCTTGTCTATATATCTGCCAGGAAGCGTATTTCAGAGAACTCGTTATGGAGTGCGATGATGGTGTTAAGGTCACGATTGCAAGGGACAACGGGGAAATGAAGTAAGCGCGACAGTAATCGCGGCTGTGAGCAGCGAACGAACGAGTAGATTTCAAATTTATCGCGATCGCATTATCAAGCGTGAAACCGGTTGAACTGGCAAACGGTGCAATGGTAGCAATTCGAGCGTGTGCGCGCTGAGAAGTATTGGTAAAGGTCGTTTCTGCTCGATAAGAAGGACGTCTCTATCGGAGCAGGTACAATTGATCAACTTCAAAGGTTGTAAAAGTTCATGTTCTCTGTCACGCTCGACGGAGATCGAATCGAAGAAAAATATCGAAAGTAGTCTGAACTCTGCATGGAAACGTGTCTTCTCGAAGCAATCGACGTACACGAGCGTCAACACAAGAACCTCTATTAACAACAATGCGCTGTCGTCAATTTCCCAAACTTCGATATGGAACTGGGACATTTTCCTGATCAAGCCCGGTACATAGTAGCGAACCGGAACACGTAACCCGTAACGTAACCAAATTCTATCAATACAGACGCTTGGCTGCGTGCACGCATAATTGTCAGAATTTGGTTACATTAAGTGTTAACAGTTCGCCAATTGCGAACCCAACGTCGCCGATTCTAAATACCAGCAAACTCAGAAAACAGAATAGAAATAACGCGCACACTAATAACATTTAAACGTTACAGCAACAGCTAACCTAACCCGAAGATAGCATGACTTGCGATAAGAAAAACGCACCCATCGAATCGCCTTCTGCCGTCTAAACGGTAACAATGACTCGAACGCGCGTTTCGCTTCTCTGCCATCTCGCGATCTCAGCAAGATCACTCTCTCGGGCGAGGTGTGACACGGCATACGAGCGTAGAATTGTATGCACCCCGTTTACCGACACCGACGGCGTAGCAATGGCCGACGTTGCCGAGACACTTCGGCCTACGAACTCCGTTTCAACCGGTTATATAACGGCTTAATTACTCTGCCCCATTTTCACGAGGCATTGTCTCGATGGGGCACTTACTTTCGAACCTCGCATCGTCGAACGAAGCGTGCAGCGAGTTAGAGGTTTAGAGGCTGACACGACTATCGCGCGGCAGAAGTGTAAACCGCAGTCGAGAGGCAAGCTTGCGCAATCGAGAGGCTCCTCTTTTTTCGCGCCAATCTTTGCCCCTCTCGACGCTGTCGGAAGAGGGTAAACCGCGGGTTGGTTGGTCGGTTAGCCCGATCGTTCGCGGCGGCGGACAAACTTGCAATTAGACTGTCTCGAAAAGGATAAATAGGATAGGATCGATTTCTTTCGAGAGAACGCGCTCGATCCGAGCCGCGATCTGGTACGAAAATCTTGATAGAACAGTGTGATAAATGACTGGACTTGTCGATTAGGATTGAGATCTGGCTGGTAGGTTACATGTGCGTTGTACTGTACAAGATTTTTTTACATTTTATGTCCTGCGATACATGCATCTTGGGTGGGTGCTTATTTCGAAAGATAATAGATCGCTATTAACATATTGCCCCTCTGTTGTCATAAATTATCCGTTAACGTATAAAGCGAAATTTCTCACACATGCACACGATTTCCAGCTACACACGTATGAACATCAACGAAACGGTACAAATTTCCGCGTCCTTCTATGGAATTCGACTAAAAACGTCGATGACAAACCAAACCGATTAACACGATCCTTTTTATCACAGCCACACAGTGGTGTCATCGGACGATACACTCGTGCGAGAAAAGTCCAGGAAGTCAGTTACGTGGTCTCGTCCCTACGGACCGACAGGCTGCTTCTGTGACTCGTCGCATTAGAAGACAGGATGTCTCGCGGTTTGCGATATTATAAATAGGGACACTCGTCACATCCTCCGGCCGAACGGGACAGGATCTGCCGCTGCATCGCCGTCCCTGGAAAATTTGCGGTTAGCTGCTAGCGTGGGTGCCACAGCTACGATTGACTCAATGCGAGCATTACGAATCGGGAATCCTCTTCCACCGGAAGCCGGCCGGGACTTCCTGCCGTGACCGTGATTTACTTCCGAGTATCAGCTCGCGTACATCCGACGCTCGAGAAAACCGTGAACGCGGATTCCAGATTCATTCCCCTGCGGTCGACAATTTTATTCTGGCCGATGTGTCACCTGCGATTACATCGTCTGCCTAACTCGACCTCGACTCGAAGCTGTATTAACTATTCGGACATTTATTGATAACCTCTGGAAGAAACCTACGGCGACAGTTCTCTATCCTTCCACCTGAACCGAGCGACGAAGACAGAGGTGATGAATGAAAATTCTGAATAACAGTTTCTATAAGAACATCTTGTCATCCCGTCCTCTCTTTCTTTCCCTCCGCGAAAAAATGAAACAACTCGAGTCGCGCACATAGGATCGACCACGCGTTATCGTGCCGCTGAATAAATCCAGGGGCCCCCGTCATCCTGCCGCGCCAATCGATATATGTATATTTATGTATATATAAAATATACGCAGGCCATGACAAGTGGTCACACACGTGCAAGCACGCACACACTCGCGGTCGCGTTTCCCTCTCAAGGACGCGTTCAGGCGTACGCCTGCCGACGCGTTGTGAGCCTCGATCCTTGTCTTAATTTCTGCAGATTGGTATTTCAACCGCGGCGGCGCGTTCTTGGTAAAGGTTTACGATCGAGAGCGTTCCGCGGATATACATTCGCCCCGTTGATTGCCGGTTGCCCGGAGAGGGATAATGTTTAATTGAGTGCACTCCGCCGTAATTAACATGAATATTGACCAGGATCGCACGGCGTACGTACTTACGTGTATTACACGGATTGGCAATAAGCGTAATTGCGGAATTGCTCAACGCCGACCTGCCGGGCACTCGATTCCACCCTTGCCTCTTACCCCGAGGAGCAGTCCGCTGATACAAAGGTGCTGCCGTACAATTTCTCTGCTGCGAATCTTTCGGCGGACTCTTATCGCTCGGCCGCAGATGGGTGTATCGGTAATCGGTCCGAGAGCGAAAAAGTGAAATGCGTCCGTCGGCGTAACGGATCTTGCTTGAAAATGCCGATTTCGCTCAATCGAGGTCTTCACTCCTGTACGTATGTGCACTTACGGCGTTTGGGACGGCGAACGCTTCCACGAAGGCTCCCGAGTTCTGCGTCTTTCGGGTGATGCGGACAAATTTGAGGATTTATATAAGAATTATTTTTTATGCCGTTACGAAATATGAATTATGCCGAGTGCGTGCGGTTTTTATGCAGAATGATATCTTTATTGCGGTCGACGACGGAAGGACGACCAGATCGAATCAATGCTCGTTGACGATCGTCGAGTCAAGGCGACAGATTGGACCATTGCTATGTCACTTTTTACGTAATTAGGTAGAATAAAAACAAATACGTGTTTGTCTTCCTGATCGAAAGATCAAAGACCATACTGGTGATTCTTATAAAGATAACGGCTTGGCACGTTATTGTGCATGCAACAAGGCGGGTGAATGGGAAAGAAATTAATTAATCAATGACATACGGCCCGCCTACGATGACAGATCCAAATGGGAGGATGAATGGCGAGACTTTCTTCTAATCCTTCAAACTGTCACGTCTGCCTGCCCGTCAAGCAGAAACAGACATCCATCGTCAAGATCTAGTATTAGGAACTCTTAACGTAGGCTCGTATAGGCTTAGAACAGCAAATCACTTTTAGTACAGTCCAGCACAATGCAGTTCTCATGTACTTACATTAGAACAGAAAATCCTGACTAGAATCTGCAATTATAGTAGCCCACTTCGTAATACAGTTTTCCCCCAAGCTTAAATCAGCCCCCTAAAATACAAATCCCACGCATAATATTAAGAACCGCTGCATGCGTCAGTAGAGAAGTCAATTTTCATTCTCCGCAACGGGCGTCCAGCAGACCGCGCAACAGGCCAGTCAAATCGAAAGCACAGATCGATTATTCGGCAGCCATCGACGGCTGAATCGAAAGTGAAAATGTATTATTCGGCAGTCGTCGATTATCGACCAAAGGCAAAAATCGATGATTCGGAAGTCATCGACGACTGAATCGAAAGCGAAAATGGATTATTCGACAGGCATCGAGGACTGCTAGGTTCGAGAGGACGAGAGAGTGGCCCGCTGGACGATGACTAAGCGAGCGATCGTGGTCGCCTTAGCCGACTACCGCATCTTGACATGCCCCGTAGGCAGTAGGCAAGGCAAGGCAAGGCAAGGCAGGACAAGGCAGGACGAGGCACACGGAGAGGCGGAGAGGCAAGCAATCCGGCTAAAGTAGGCTGTTATTTAACGATTTTAGTGAAACGTTCGCGGCATTATACAATCGGCCTAGATCCCGAGTCACGGAGCGTCACGGATCGTGAACGCTGCCAAGCAAGCAGCCAGTCACAGCGATTGCCTTCACCGGGAGAGCAGTAGACACTTCGCTTCGCTTTTCGAGCGAGTTTCGACTCGCCTCGGCCGCGCTTTGACACGTGCGCGCGATTTATGCGATTCGACATTACGCGGATTCGCGGCGCGGAAAAGGGCTCGTTTTCACTCGGGGAAAATCGACGGAGCAAAAAGCGTGCTTGATGCGGAGAGAGAGAGAGAGAGAGAGAGGCATTTCGGGCCGCGAAAGTTGAGGTGTTTTTTTTTCGCTCAACCGGCCCCCGTGGCGCGAGCGTATTATAATCGGACTGATTAGATCGCGCGCGATACTATTTACGCGTGTCATTCGACGCGATTCGTTTGTTTAGCTGCGAGCTGCCCGGCATTGTCGAGCTTCGGGGAACTTTTCGATACTGTCAGAGAGACACGCTTTTAACACGTTTTCGTACATTGAAATCGCTAAGGAGTAAGGGAGATTTATTTGGAAATTCAGTTTATTATTGCAGCGAATCGATTGGTCGTGGGAATGTCTATGGACCGGTTCTCAATAATGGTTTCTTATTACTCTACCGGAAAGAGTATGGTACCGTTTTTTCTTTATTTTAACATTGCATGCTCAAGAGCCTTTTTCATACAGCGTTAAACGTTCGCTTTACCGCCCACCTATTAGTATCCACTCATTCTGCAGTGCCTTAAGTGTTCTTTTTTCTCAGCCGAATTTGGCACCCGAAATTACGGTCCCCGGGATTAGAATTACAGTGCCTGTACTGTAATTGCAGCGTCGAGTTTCGTCACACGAATCGTCCCCTCTAAAAAGAGTCGATTTTTTTTCCCCCCCTCGGTCGACTCCTACGAAACGCGAAGTCGAGAGAATCAAACGGTTGTCTCACGCGGTTAGGCGGTTTCGCCGATAAATAATGCTTTTTCCTCCCCCATCGACCTCTCCGGATACAACGACAGCGAGTCCGTCGGAGCTTCGTTCGACAAATTTCAGAAAGGAGGAAGAGCAGGAGGCTTTTTGGTTGCCCGCTTATGCAATGCAATTTTTTTCCTCCTGTTTCTCCTTTCCTCTCCTCTCGCAAAGCCGAATGCGCGCGCATCGATGCACATCCGCGCGCCTTTTTCTCCCCTTTTTTTTTTCCCCCTTCTGTCCAATTGGCGACGAGCAACAATCGTTCCTTTCCACGTGGATAGACAGTCGGTTACCTCACTCGCGAATTTGTCTCGTGAACGCCGCAGAATCGGTGGAAATAATTGTTATTGCCAAAGATCTCGTGCGCAGTCAGTCGTCAAGCTACAGCCCTATTCATTGACTACTGTGATTTGCTGTTATACGAACCGGGAGACGGTCTTTTGAGGCCTACAGAAAATTTCTTAAGATTTAAATGCTGATGTCGTATAACATCTACATATAGAACAAGACCTGTATGCTCACATTCCTTCACAAACAAAAGTCTAAGGGTGCGCGAGCTGTCGTCGTTCACGTTTCCCGTACCGAACATTTTCTGGGCTACAATTTCGAAAAGTTCTCGAAATTCGATCTAGCAACGGGCGTTGGTAGACACACGAATAAAGCGGAATTTGAAATTAACACGACTGGTAGCATCTTCATCCATCGTTTTCGTCGCCTTTCTCTTTCGACTTCCGCTCTTTTCTATTCCTTTCTACGCGGGCCGTCTAACGGAAAGCGAGTCGTCCGTTTCGTGGCGCGAGTGGCAAGGCCAAGCCGAAGCGGGCCGAACGAAAAAGTCGACGGTGAAAAGTATTTGGAAAGTGACACGGCCCGCTTCCGGCCCTTAAAAGTTTCTCGGAGACGGATCGATCTACCGCGACCGGTTCCCTACTTGGAACAGAAATCGGGAACAAGCGTTTAACCTTTGCCACGCCGCGTAATCTATTATACGCGCTCCAGAAATTCGGTGAAATTTGTACGGACCCGTTTCTGGCTCCTCCGGCTCGCGCTACCTACTTCGTTACACCTTCGCTGCATTGTAATAAACATAACACCTCGCGAGTGCCCCTCGAATTGCGAAGCATATATTTCAAACGCGCGACACCGCTCGCGCCGATTCGAGCTTTGTGATTTATTTCTAGCGAAAAACATGATATCGATACTAAACAACCTTTGATCTCTCGCAGCGACAATTTCGAGAGGCGCGTTAAATTTGAAGGCCTGACACGCGGCCCGCGATGCGCCCGTGGTCGTTATTAAAGCCTCGAGCACTCGTGTCTCGCCAAATTGCCGGATCCTCTCCTTGAACCACAAAGTCCGTCCCGAAGCACATACTCCACCCGACGCGTCCGACGTCCCCCGCCACGCTCTAAGCCCCGGCTCGTCTTCGTTCGATTTCTTTCACTCGGACACATCGTTTCTGTGCCCTTTCGGAGAATCCGGTTCCCACTCGTCGCTGGAATGCTCCTCTTCGACGTTTCGTTCCACGCGAAACGAATCTTCGCCTCGGACGCGACCCACTTACCTCAAATTTCCTTTCCTCCCCCCCTCTTCGCGGTTTACTGCCTGCCGATCGACGATTCTTAGGCGGGACGAATTACGCAATCGCGACAACGAAAACGAAACACCGCGGTCGAGGATGATCGTAAGTCGAAACGATCGCGATTTTATTTGCGACGGGTAGACCCGCTGACACACTTACTAGCTCGTTGAGTCTCATACCGGGGAAAGTGACAACGCGCCGTCTCCCGTTGCCCGACCATCGTAACCGAGTTACGTCGTTGATGATGCGCGCGATGGTGTGCGAGGCTTAAGGCCGCGACAGAGTCATTCTTCATGTTCTATCATTGCGGTAGATGTGTTCGCGATAGTGCGCTGTACTTGAAATTGATTCATGCTTTAAGGTACGGACGCGAATTATATATTCCGAATGTATATCATAATGAAACGGGTGAATGAAAAGGGACATGATTTTATCTTTGCATTTTTCAATAAATATTGTATTAAAGTACGGCTTAATTTCAAGCGCACGTACAATATATATAAAAATTGCGATGCAGTTGAAGTATTGAGAACCCCTCCGCTACGAACGTTCAGAATAACAAAGCTATTGAAAGTGCTCGCTATCCCGCGAAAATTCTCCGCTCTCCCCCGCACCTACCGATAACGACCTATCGGCCGGACTCCGGCGTCGCTCGAATTCGAGTGCGAGAACGGCCGAGAGTGAAGCGTACGCGGCCGCGTCATTATTAACGGCGTCGCCTCGCGAAATTCCGCGGAAAAGAAAGTCGACCGTGAAGGAGTCTCGGGGTTTTCGCTGAAGCCGATTACCCGCACGGGTGCATATCGTCGTGACGAGACGCGTTACGTTCAACGCGATCGTGTGAAATCGAAAGCATCGCGCCGTCTCGCCTCCTCTCGCGGATATCGCGCGCTCTATCCCGAATGCGTGTCAGTAGGTCTGCCGAGCGTTACATCAGCCGCGAGGAGACGAGCTTCCGCCGTCGTCAGCGGTTGCACACTGCGGAGAGACAGAGACGAGATTTCGTGCGGCCAGCATCTTACGGTATTCGATACTTATCGTCCGCTTGCGAACTGGACGATCGTGCGAGTTCGTTTTTAAGTCGGAATTCCATTTTGTTTCGCTCTGCCGGAGAACTTGTATTGGCATGCGTAATGTATTCGATTTCATAGATTCCTGCTGCACGCTTCGGGCTGAAGTCGTTTTTGAAGAGTATGCCGGAATTTAAGGCTTTAATTAATGTAAATTAGGTGTACGGTGCATTAAGCTATCTTGATTTCGTCTGATATTGTTTTCGCAGCCGAGACTTCGATGGAATGAGAAGTGGTATGTTATATTGAAATTTGCATGTTAGAGTAATAGCTTCGGTAATACAGTCATTTTGTTACAGCACGTCACGATAAAGATGTTTGTCGCGTCACTCCTGACGCCGCAGTGGATTCTGAGGAAAATCGCTTAGCACGTGTTCGATTTATACGAAATTTAAACGGCGTCCCGCATTTTTCTCGATTGGCTGCCTGGTGCTCGTTAGGTTATCTCTCTGTCCTTTCGACGATAAGATCGTCTTCGAAATGATTCTCCCGAGAACGCGCGACGAAGCAAAAGAAAACTGAAGTATCGTCACGAAATTATATTAACTTGAAAACCTCATCAAACTCTCGAAAAGTCGCGAACGTCTTCAAATAGCATACAAGTATCTCAAATAATTATATGCAAAGTACATCCTGCAACTGTCATATCTACCTAACTTTCAATACCAGTAATTATAATATCAGACAGACAAACCTTTATTTTTACATTAAAAAAAAAAAATGTATGAGTTAAAAAGTATTGGATCATCCGGTCCAGATTAAAAACGAGTTTAGACTCCGTCGACCGATCGATTTAAAACGCCAGAGACTGAACCGCTTCTGAAACTGTGCCCGTCTCTGTCCGATAGTCGAGTGCGCCACTTACGAATTAGCACGACCATACGCACGTACTTATAAAGAGTTTCACTTTCCTTCTCGTTGGCTCGCTTCCGCCGGTTATTTTCGTACCTCGTGTATCACGTGGTCGCCGAACGCGCCATAGCGACACGTAGTCGTCTCTTTCTCGCGGAGAAAGTCCAAAATTTCGAGGGCCAACGTGGGCCCGGGCTCACGACGGATCACGAGAAAGGAACTCTCACGGATACGCGCGCTCGTTGCTCGACTAAAGAAGAAACTTCCTATTGAATTATTTCCGGAAGAATGTGAAACTTGAATCTTTACACGAAATGCGTCGTTTGCCGACTGTTTTTTGGTTCTGAGTCCAGTAGTTTCGATTAACAAAACTGGTGCAAAGTATTCTAGATCGGAACCGTAACAAGAGCAACAGGTGGTCGGAGCAAACGGTGCCTCACGTCGTTAGAAGTCAGCTCTGAAAGTGGCGTGTGGCGTTTGCTGCTGTCACCGGCGGGAATCTAAACATTCTAACAGTTTTCCCGCAGAAAATGTTTCGTTGTACGTCGGACGTGCTGAAAGTAACGGTGTGCCCAAAATTCATACGGGCGATTACACGCCCCCGTTTTTCGTCTGACACGGAAATGCTTAATGGTGGAACGACCGAGGAATCAACGACCAAACATTTTCCAATAAATCATTACAATGAAACAATCATCGATTTCAATGCTGGTAAACACTTGTGCTTCCTACCGAAAATTCTAAACCGAATTTCTAAATCTGAGTTAGGGTCAGAGTATGCACCAGTAAAAATCATCGAAGCTGACAAGGAGTGTGTTAAACGTGCAAGAAGACTCCAATTACACGTCCGCGGAACGATAAGTTCGTTTGGCGATTGTCTTGCCGAAGAAGCCGCGCAAGTTAATTAGTCTGCAAGCTAGAACATCAAGATGGCGATACGATCGAGGACGCTCGTTCGGCGTTCGTGCAGCGTTAAGTCTTTCAAAAACGAAAGTCCCGCCTCTTCGCGTATTCCAGCCCCGTGTCGCCGCCGCCGCCGTCGTCGTCGTCGAGTTTCACCGAACATTCGCTACGTGCGCGTGTCTCTAGTTGATGTCCATGTAGAATCCGAAACTCGAGAACGCGAGACGGCAGAACGTCGAGGTGGAAGTAGAAAGAGGGGTCACGCGAACGTACAGAGAAAGGAGAAACGTTAGACGGGCCCGCGCTCCCGAGGAATCAGACGGAGAGAACAATAAGATAGAGCATCGAAGTCGTGGAGTTTTGCATATCAAGATCACGCGCGGCATCTTTTACGGATCGGTCGCGCTCGGGGAACGTAATCGTGCGGGAGTCGTGCCCGCGGATAAGATTTGCGCATTTTTCGAACTCTGTTTAAGTGGCAAATGCTGATTTCGGCCGGCCCTTCTCCATAGTCATTCGTCGTTCCTAGAGACGGAGTCGAGGTTATTCAAAGCGGGAGAATAAGGAGAATACGTGAGCGAAAGACGCGCCTACGAGCGCTGGCGGCGTTCATGTAAAGAAGTCATTAAAAATTATCATAAGCACGGGCGTCTCTGAGTCCTCCCGCCCAGCTACAGACGATCCGGGGAGAGTGCAAAGGGTCATTGGGAAGAGAGAAGCGGGGACAGCTGAATGTCACGAGTTAATGCCGACAGGGAAGGCGTTGGAAATGTAACGAGACATCGAGAGTACGCCCGGAACAGAGTCGCTCTCTGAAATCTCACGGAAAATGGTACATTTCCAAAGTCGCTCCTATCAAGAATGTAATACCCACGACAAACCAAAACACAGTTACATAAAACGGCAACATCTATCGCGCGCGATCGCTTATCGTGGAAAGTATTACCGTTTAACACGTAACGATTACATAAATGACGTAAAATTCAAGTTTGCTGCGTTTGCACGTAACCGCGTCGAGTTTACGCGGAGAAGGTCGAAGGAAATTTATGAACGCAACAGTGGGAACGGGTTAACAGCGGGGCTCGCAGCATCGAATATGAACAGTGTACATGCCGACGCTCACGTCGACGCTAGACGAGCTGTTCAACCTCCTCCCGATGGTCGCGGAGCGTGGCGTCGAACGCCTGAAAAAGTGAAACTCGGCTCGCTGCGCGTGTAACCTAGAAACGACGAAGCGGTGCTCAACCCTGCGGGCACCCGTACGCGGGTGTCCGCGCTCGTCGGGACTGCGATCGATCTTTCCCTTATCGGAGGAAAAGCACGGAATTTCAGGTAATCGTCTCGATTCGACGTTCCGAACATTTCTAAGAGCGAAAGGGCAAACTTGGCTGCTAATAGAATTCTTTCTACATACGGCTTCGATGCGTATGGATATACGCTTCTATGACACGATTATCAGTTTTCTGAACGATAGAGGTTGATACACTGCGAAGGGAAAGAAAACGGCATGTTCTATGATTGTGAATAATAATGAGCGTGATTACTTCCTTTTTTCTCACGAAATCATTGGTTATGAGTACATTTCAAGCGTTTCGTTTGAAGCGTCGTTCTTGGAAGCTTCGACAAATTTCAAATCTCTTCCTGAACTTCATACCCACCGTCTCTCCAAACATCTTCCTGAGCATCGAACCAAACACTTCTCGGACCATCTCTCTGAACATCATCCCGAGCACTTCCTCAAAGATCATCTTGAACTCAAAGCAAACATCTCCCGCGCGATCCACCTGTCCTTCTTCGAGCTGCTTAACCCTAGGACCAAGGAAGGAAGTCGAGGAAGCCGGAGACGACTGTCGCCATTCAGTTGAGAGCCTCTTCTAAGTTCAGTCTAGCTGAGCGAGCATAATGCGCGAGGTACGTACGAGTGCTCGGGATAGGACAGGACAGGACAAGACAGGATAGAGTACTTAGTTAGTGAAAGTAGCGAGTAGCGCCGAGCGGCGGTCGGCTTCGGGCGACTGCAGCGCCAAGGATCAAGGCCGGCAGCTTAGACGTCGACTGCGGAACGCACGATAATAAGCCCCGTTCGCATTTTCCACACAATCCTCTAAACCCGAGGCACGGCCCGATCCGCGGAAGCCGGGGGTCCAAGTGAGCAGAATTCGAACACTACTCGGCGCACTGATTTTCGAACGGTGCCGCGTTTCCAAACTTCCGGCGACACTGAGGGTGCAACAATGAGACGAACGCTTTGTTGCGTTCGCGAGAACACCACAGCAGAGCCGGAGAACATTACACGGAATCTTAGGTCACATGTTTTGTAGCGCGAACGTGTGGAGAATGGCGTGGAAAAAAGAAGTGACGCTCGAGATCCGGCGGATGGGAAATGCAGGAGAGATTATTGAGTGGAATCGTTAATCGATTGAGGATCGCTCGTCGAACGAGGCACGCGTATATCTCGACGCGCAAGATTCGCTGACGTTATCGAAGGAGAAGAGAACAAGATTCCGTCGGAGCGCAAATAAAGTTTATCACTTCCCCGTCCGACTTCCTGTTACGCGCACGGCTCGCGCCATTGGCCGGGCGTCATTTCGTTCATGGACCTCCATAATTCTGTCGTCCCTTCTCCGGGCCAGTCGGTGAGGCCGCGAGTCCTTTCTCTTTATTAGCGGTACAGTTTGGACCATTCGGTGGACCGCTAGACGGTGTCGCAACTCTAAGTAAGACGCTCCGCTGCACTGCCATTCTTTCCATCCCGTTTCCCATACCTCCCACACTCCGCTCTCGTCCCTCGTTGTCCGGGCGCTCGCAAAAATTTCACGGTCTGAAAGCGACACATGCATCGAAAGCAAAGGTGTACGCGCGCGCCTTGATTTAAGCTAATTGTTTAACGTCTCGGTGTCGACTGACGCCCTCAACGCCGTGAGCGGGTGCTACAAGACCGCAGGCGAGTATTTATTACACCTCCGATACGATCTCGTGCAATGACCCAAACATAAGCTTCCATGTGACACAGAACGGCCGATAAATGTAAGCGGCGCGCGAGGGGGTGGGACGCGTATTACGCCCAGTGTGCCGCCGCGCTCAAGATGAATTCGAAAAAATGCCAGATCGACCCACAGTCACGAGCGACCGAACGCGCGAGTTCAGCGAAGACCTTCTTCTCGCCCCCGTTCCACACCTAGCGCCGCCCACGTGCGTGTTCTCTGACTTATGTATATGCGCACGCGTGTGCGTGCGTACGTGTGCGGCGGATCGAGCGTGTGGCCGTTCGGCGTGAGAACCCGTCGATCGTAAGTACGCACCACGCCTCGATTTTCCTACGCGTTTTCCTATTTTCGCAGCTAACGATCGCGGATAATTATTGTCGTTTTAAATCGGTTATTACCGCGCGTTGCAGAGAACCGTAGGGCGCACGAGACAGGCCGAGTATCTAAGGCTAGGAAATTGAAAGAGAAACGGTGACAGATGTACGAAGTGGATCATAGAATATTAGGAAATTAAGACATCGATCCTCCAAAAGCGGAGAATTTAAATGGTAATCGATGTTCGCATACTGACGCACCGCGCGAAATTTCTTTGCACAAGAACCGTTCCTGCTACTTCGAGACTCACGGCGTCGAGTGTCAGATGAAAGGATAACAGCGACAACACTAGCTGAAAACACGATCTCCGACGTAATGGAGTCATGCAACGTCGGCACGTAATAATGCGCGTCCGTGTCAGCGACCACGCCGTCAAGCAGTTAATGCCAATCGGCAATTATCAATACTCGGTCCCCGGAGATCGTGGCCAATAAAACGAAACGATTATCGCCAATCGGGCTCGTAACTTAGCCAACACCAGCGAGACCATTGTCGATGTCAGAAGCGCGTGCGTGTGTGAGAGTCGAAATAGTTTACAGATAATAGCGACGCATCGTATCAGTGAACCGCATCGAGCGACGACCAACGTCGTGTGCGAAGCCGAATAAACAGCGACGCGAAAAAGAAGTTCGCTCGAGCTCGTGGTAAACAGAGCGTCCGTCAGTGAGTTAACGTTCAAGGAGCGTCAAAGGCAAGTTATTCCACTTGCTGCGCGAATCCGCGTATCGTAATAGCGCAGCCGGCGCGCTTCCGCACGTGGACACTATCGGCGCGAATCGATGAAACGTCGAGTCGATCGCGGATCAGGCGTCGTATCTACAATTCCGAGGTGACGAATGCTGTTAGAGCCTTAAGCTGTCGGAGACATTTCAGGAAAGCCAAGGCGACTGTGTTCTTTAAAAATCGAATAAGCAGATCCCGGCGCATCGGACGTGAAGATTTCTGTCACTCTGTCGAAAGTGTCTCGTCGAACACTCTAAAGTCATGTTCATTTCGATGCAATAATTCTATGTACACCGGCACCCTGTTATCGTTCGGCGGCAGGACCAAGAGCGTCCGACAGGCAACACTCGCGCAGAAGAAGCGCATAATTCAATGGAAATCGTATCAAACTGGCATGTACCGTGCACCATGTACCGCATACCACGATTCTGTACCGACGTCTGAGACGGCCGGTCGAGCCGAGTAGACAGACACGATTATGCAGCCGTCGCGCGTTGGCTCATTCCCGCATGCAGCCTTCCAAGCAAAGTTTGTTTTCATCTTGTACCCGCGCTCGCCAATGACGACGGCGACGATTCTCGATTTACACGTTTCGCATCCGCCGGCCGCGAATGCATGCGAGAGCACGCGCGCCGCGCGCTCAAGCTCAAAATGCCCCCATGCACTCGGACGCATACGTGCAGGCTCGAGCGTTCGAGTTACATCAACGTGGCACACGCCGGCGACGTAACTGCGAGCGGCGATCTGTTACGCAAGAAAATTTACTCCGTGGACAACACGCAATGCGTTCTCTCGCGCGCACGCATACAGGCGTGCGTGCGTTCTTTGCCACGTTCGAACGGTAGCGAACTCGTGCGCGCGCCAAAGGTCACGATCAAACGCGCTTTTTCTCCGCGGAGTCACCAAGGCCGCCGAAGGCAGGCCACGCGATCTCATAGGAGGAACGGTCGTGCGTGACCTATACGAAATGATCCTCGCGAGAGCTGGATCCTCCGATAGGGTCGATAAGGTCACGGCAGACGGAACGAATGGAACGTGGGTCAAGCGAGCGCAGACGAGCGAGAAGGTTCCGAAAGGGTTAATACAGACTTCTTCGTGCAATGCACTCGAGTGCAACATCGAATTCGTCGTACTATGTAGTGGGAAGCAATAATGTACCTGCCTGAAATGAGATATTCACGTTCTGCATGACTAAGGGGCGCAAATTGTAGCAACTAAATAAGCACTTGCTACTGTGAACGAGAATCGATATCGCTTCGACGTAATCGTCGGTAATGCGAGGAAAAATGTACGTACCGCTTGTACAATTTCTAGTAATTCCCAACAATCTTCAAGATACAACGAATTCCGTCGTGTACAACTTCGTTTGCTCTTATCGCGAGATATACGCGACATTGCACACTGACCTAACAGTTTGTCCTTTCAATATCAGCCGCGAGGATTTTACTTGGTCAGCAAAATCGCCGAAGGGTAGAATGAAAGCGAAAGCGAGGACGCCGAATGCAATTCGCGAATTTGGCAGGTCCGTCGAACGGTGAAAGGTCCGTCGCAGAGAGTCTCATCGACATTTAGAGAGTGAGAAAGAGAGAGAGAGAGAGAGTGACGTCGCCTAAGGGGTTCCCCGGACAGAAGGACCGGTAGAGAAACGACGTCGGTATTACTCGCCGTCCCGAATACGTAACGTTTCGCGCGCGTATGTAGGTTGGGTTAGGCCTAACAGCTGTTTCGCGAAGCCCTGACCTTGGTTCGCGCATGCCGGTGTACGTACGGCCTACGCCAATCCGCTAGCCCAGTTAGGTTCAGACAGTTAGTCAATCGGGACGACCAGATGATTCGGAAGACGATCGATCGACTCACAACAATGACAACGCTTACACATCGAGATGAGCATGCTCAAAATCGGTAATTTGATTGAGACGTTAACACAGATAGCATATTTACTCCTGCGAACCACTGACTGGCAGCATTTTATTAGAAAGACGCAACGAGAAGGAACTTTCCAACTGAAACGAAACGTATCAAAGCATCTGTACACAATTGCGGACGAGACGATGCATTCCGCTAAAAGGACTGCAATTTGCCATTACACGCACCGTGTCAATAAGTTCGTCACGCGTTTCGATATTATGCACACAGATTTATTGACATTAGAATTCGCTGTTGACGCATTCGAACGAAATACGCGATAGCGATTATCGTCTCGATATGAAGACCCATCGTTCCGTCTGTTATTAGACTTTCAGATCGAAGGAAGATTCGGAGTTCGGACCCGCGGAGCTTTCGGTCGGCGATAGTCGACTGTAATAACACGTCGATGCAAAACGAAGCGTAAGTCCGATGAAGCGCGTCACAGGGGAGATCACCAGGAAGCGGAAAAACCCGGCGAACAGCAGGAGGAAAGACGTGGATATCGGCGTGTCGAAGGAGCGCTGGAGGGTTCGCCCGCGACCGTGCCATTTTTAATCTCGCACGGGCTATATTTAGTTGAGGAAAGAAGCGCGGAGCCACGCAAAATCTCGACGCGCCGCTTTATTTCCCCGTTTCTCTCGCGAGCGAGTGCGTGCGTGATGCGGGAGTGGTTGGAGTAGGTCGGGAGAGGACGCGAAAGTAATCGCGGTGCCAAACGGTTTGCTAAAGTCAAAAGCGAAAGAGAGAGGTTGGAGCGTGATCGCTGGAAGCGACTGGTCACGCTTATATACCGTGCCGCATTTTTTCGCCGAGACATTCGCGGAACGGCGCCCGCGAATTTCGTGCGCCCAGAGCACGCGGCACTTTCGTTCGTTGCGAGAGGCAAATTCGAAATGTGCGGATCGATCGGTCAGGGGGCGGGTGGAGGTGGATTTGAAAGCGTGCAAAGTGTCTTTTACCGTTCTTCCCGCGGCCCGACGATCTGCATTTCTAATCAAGCTAGCCTCCCATTCCGATGTTTCTTAAGGGTAACAGAGAGTGCAAAGACATGTTTTAATCGAGCTAATCGATTTTCCACCTTCTGCACGGCGACCATTCTCCCGAGACCGAAATCTGCATAAACCGCTGTGTTCCTTGCCCTACCGCCCGCGCCGGCCGTACACCTTCAGAGTAATTGAAGTTCGATGCACTGTTTCCTACCCGCGCCGCACGTAAGTCGATAGGCAATCCAATATGGTAAATCGATAGGTACAAATCGCGACTCCTTTCTCCACGTTCCCCTTCTGCACTTCTTTTCCTGTATCTTATCCCGACACCTGCTCGCCTACTGCCTAAACTCACTACAACAGCAGCCTATCTTTTATCTCGAGGAGAAAAAAAACACGCACACAAGTCCCGCCGAGTGCAAGAAGTACATAATATTCATTCTCGGTCCCGCTGTTTTTCGTTAAAGCGCACGCTGTGAAGAAAGGAAAAAGAAGTAAAATTCTATCATTGAGCAGCTTAAATGTGGAGCACGAATGCGGGATCTTATCTCGCGGCGCATTGTTTTGCACAATTTTCAAGTCGCGCACGCGATCGAGAGTGTTATCGCGGCAATGCGCGTTATTATACGCGCCAATACTGGGTACGCTGATAATGTGTTTTCCGCGACGAGTAAAGGACCAGCAGAGGAAGAAGCGTCCGCGTGGAAAAACAAAGTCGTTCGTAATGGTTGCGCGTCATGCGTAATGCGAATAATCTTGACGGTCGGTAATCGAAAGTGCGCTCTCTGTTTCGTGTCGCCAATCGCCTGCCAACTTCCATTCTTCATGTAAAACGCGGCGCACATGGATAGAAACGTGACTATCGCTGCGGCTGAGCACGTCGATTTGCTTGGCGTTCACGTTGAATGACACTCGCGAAGATGTCATCGCTGATCATATATTCGTCAGGGCGGGTAACCAGATAATAACTAATGGAAATCATCTAGCACGCTTCGATATAATATATGGAGTATAATTTACGGACGGTTGTTGGAGAAATCGATTGCAAGTACTTGCTATCGGTTTGTATATCGTTTTCCTATTTTAACTCTACAAACAGCTATTTCCCGCGCGCACCGTAGGAAGAATTTTCAAGCATCCAGTGCATCCAACGTAAACGACATGTTGCTCGTTTCACCGAGAGCCTCCTACTGTTGCGCGTGCAATTGAAGTGATCGATCGTCGGGCAAGAATATCGAGGCACTATTTGATTCCATGACGGGAGCTTGTTCGACAGTGTGCCGTCCATTGCGCACGGGCCTCATTTACGTTTGTGAGGATTTATTTACGTGCCAACCGGCTTGGCCGACCTCCAGCTATTGACGACTGACGGCCGAAATTTCGCCCAGCTGCCAGCTATTCCCTATCTCGGTCCCGGCACACAAACGAGCACAAACAAGCGCACACATCTAAACCTGCCCTGTCGCCCAATTTTCACGAAACGCTCCTCCGACCCTTCATTTTGCTCCTTTTGCGGCGCTAGACTCGAGAAACGGTTTCGGATGGACTATTTAACCCGAAGCTAGTCCCGGGTCATCGGCCTTCCACCGTTTTGGATATCCACCAGCACCTTCTCGCTCGACTCGTCGTCAAGGAACAAAGGAATCACAAAAAAACTCATCCTCGGCACCCGTTCTTTTCTGCCTCGTGCCACATCTCTCATCCTCTCTTCAATTCAGATTCACACGCACCCTGCTCCCGGATCACTAAGATCGCGTCTTGCGAACACAGTTTGCCTGGAAAAATCTACCGACTCGCGAGCTGTGTGCCGTACCGGAAGCAAAGTTCGTTCCGGCGGAAGATGGACATCGTAGAGGGCCGGGTCGCGGGAAAGGGTCGTTGGCCTGCAAGAGCACAGTCGGTGAGCGGCGTGCGGCTTGCGGCGGCGCGGCAAACACAAGAGAAGAGTCTTGATCCCTCCGTGGGGCCTGACAGAGAGAGGCGTATCGCCCATTGGGCCTCACCTGCACCAAATTCCTAGCTGGCCAACCGCGGTCGTTCACCCCGGGACCCGCGTAGAAGAGCAACACGCGGCTTCACTCGTGTGCTCGCTCCTGCAGCGTGCACATCCAGAAGAAACTAGACACTCGACGGACCGACGCGGGACCCGACACGAAATCTGGCCCGAAAATCAGGAACGGGAGTAGTTGCCGGGCGAACCGGTGGTTTGCTAGCCGGCGAACAGAAAAAAAAAGAGAACCACCGAGAGTGGTTAGAAAGGAGAATGACCCGACGGTCGTTCTTCAAACGTGCGTCGATGTCGTTCGATTTTACCCAAGTTCTGGGACTCTGATTAACGTGCTCGGGAGATCGTGCTGTGATTCGAAATTGATGAGGAAAACTGAACCCACGTCATGATGGCTGAAGTAAAGAGAAGCTCGTTACTTTATGCGTACGCGAAGCTGACGTAGACGGAATATTTTGGAATCGTACTAATTGCTGGTTGACAAAGGATGACGGTAGTCCATGATGCGATTATGCTCAGCGGTGTCACACGACGTCTTTCTTGAATTCTAATCGAACGTGCATGTGAGTTTGCCGTAGTTGAAATTAATATAGGAAAACGGGAGCGAAGTCGGAGCCAATGGAATTAATAGCGGGATTAGAGAAAAGCTTCCAATTTCAGAGGTCAAGCTGTTACGCGAACGTATAGCTTCGCACGCAATATTTCTGTATAATATCGTTTAATCAGCAAACGTCGACGGCAGTCCTTGAATCGATTGTGTTCGTCCGTCAGTCTGCACGTGGAGAGCGATACCGACTGCGCTGAGGTCACGGGTAACGACTCGACCCGTGAGCAAGTCGTCCTCTCTATCTGTTGCTCTATCTGTGCAGCTTTGATGCCGCGAGTCGACTGCCAGATATATCTAGGTCTAGTCGGCTACGCTTCTCAGAAGGCAGGCGAAGACGAGCGCGTACTCGAAAGCGACAGTAACGATTTTAATAAGTCATCGCTCGGCAATGGAACAATGAACGTTCTCACTGCGAAACCATCTAATCACAATTCCGTCTCATGAAACAAGAATTCCTTACTTAAACTGGGTTCGAAATCGTCTGAAACACAAATGATGCATATGACAACGAATCTTCTCACTGCGAGACAGTATTCCTTCTCATTCATTCCCCGCGTTTTACATTCAGTAAACATTTACCATTACCGCGATATGACAATTCTTACAATCAATTGAACGTACAACGCACATCGCGCATCCGGAACATCGACGATAACATAAAGACGCTTTAGCACGAGCGACCGGAGTGCCGTATTTACCCATTTACGTAACCCTTCCCCTGAGCCGTAAAAAATCGGCTCCTGAAACTACCTCAACGTGCGAGCGTCAAGCGGTGCGAATGCGAATAAAGTTCCGCGATTCTATTTCTGTCCGGATGCCTCGGAACCGGTTGACTCGAACCGCGTCATCGATCTACGACGATACCGTCGCGTACGCTCCGGAGGTGGCGGGAAGGAGAAAAAGACGGCGTAAAAAAGAGAATGCCCGGGCAGTGTAAGAAAATGTAGACGCGCCCGAGGAGTGAGAAGAATGGAGGCGGGAGGAGCGATGAGCGACGGGCGAGAGAGCTCATGGAAATTCTCGAGGAAAATTAACAGGAATCCCCGCTGATGTCACGCGAACGCTCGGTTGCATAATTAACGACAATGGACCCCGACGAAGGTCGCGAGCGAGTTACGCTCGAAGGAAATCCCACGAGTGTAAGACGGCACTGGCGTGTGCCGTTTGGCGCTGCCGATGGATGGTCAGAATGAACTTGACGGGCGGTCAGGGGTGAAACGTTCCAGGCTTTTGATTTTAGGACTCGATTTTAAAAGTATATATTGCGAATGAATTCTTTGTATCGGATGGAAGAGTGAACCGAAAAATGTGAAACGTATATATTACCGTTATAGGGCACCTTATACGGCGTGACTTGTCTGCCACTCTTAGACCGCTTGAACAGACGATACACGGAGTCAAGCTCTGAAACCTTGAGGATTATGTCGAGGATTATGATCAATCGTCGCAAATGTAACAGAAAAAAAAGTCAAGCGCCGTCTAAAATGCAATTTTTCATCTCGATCTGAAGCAATGCTTGCATGCCGCAGCGGCATGTCAAATGACAGATAACAGTATTAATGAATGTCGCGAGTGTCAGTGACACAATCTTCACTACCAATTTATTATACCCTATGTACGTACTATAAGTACTTTACTAACTTAAGACAGAATCATTTTCTCAATTTAAAAAATGGGAACAAATCAACTGTGAGATACTTTCAAGAAGAAAAAGTACAAACAATGGCCCTAGAAGAGGACACGTAACGTTGTTTCTTTCCGAAAGAAAAATTGCCGCACCGCATACCAGCAGAACGTGTTTATTGTGCATTTGAGAATCGTGTAATTAGATGCACTGGCGGGAGAGATACCGGTAATACCGGCACTTAAATTACTGAAGAGCAGCTACACCGACAGTGGACGGAACGAAATGTCACATCCTTCTGTGCACCTTCGTACTTACAGCTCTGAAAAGCAGATAGGATGCAAACGGTAATCCAATTGCGTGCTTCTGGTCTTTTCAACTGGTTTCTTATCGCGAAACATCGTCCGTCGTCCTTTAATTCATTCACACTTCGCGCAATCAACTGTACTTTAAACGGTGTTCGATAAGTGTGTGCTATTACACGATCTAATGTATATTATCGCGCAAAGTGCAGTCAGATGTTATTCAATTTCCGTTTTCGCATTTGCGGAAGGTGCAGAAAGGTTCGGCGCATTACGTCTCATTCCGCGTATATCTGGACAATTTAACGTAATGTCGATTATTTCACAATTATATCTGCTTCCGGGAGCGAGTCTCCATCAATCGCCACTGAGTCATTCATTCTGTTTCAATATTTTTCCTCTTCTTCCGTACATCATTACCCCAACAATCATGAGCATCTGAAAAACTGCAGAAAGCTCCAAAGCATTCTGCGTCTCCATCGGGACGCGTCCGAAAAATATTCCGCTGCCATACATTCCGGCACGATTTCTCCCGTCGGCAGACCTAAATCATGGCAACGAGGAAAAAGCAATCCGTCCCAAGCCGCGCGCTCCTCGCGAAGTCCGAAACGAAGGCCGAAGAAACCGGGTGTTTCCCGTATTTGGTGATTTCGATGCCTCACACGCCTTCTCGTTTCGACTCGGGCCTCGGCGCGCATCGTACGGACGTCGGACAGGATAGATCCACCATTGAGAATCACTGCGCCGCGCGAGGCTTCCTAAACAATGCTCGACTCACTTTCACTTCGTCCCCACTGCCTGGCTAAACCACCTCCAACCATCGTCGGCCGTCGGCGTCATCGTCGTCGTCATCGCCTCTCGGTTACGCGTCGAGCGTAACACGCTTTCGATAATAATTAATTGCAATAAGGCAATAAGAATAATAGATCGCCACGCGAGACGCGTGACTAGCGCAAGGTGGGCATCAAATTCCGCGTCACTTCATTCAGCTCTCTTTGTTCGACTGGTCGCATTCGGCTTCCGTTCCATTTTCCGTTCCTCTGTGTTTCATTCTTGGCCACGTTTATAAGCGTTCCTTCAAGCTGCCTTTTCGAGTTCAGGCTTTGCGGCAAAAATTGCGAAGACAATGTCGTGGGTTTACATGGTTTGCGCAGTAGTCAGTGTTTGATAGGATGGTACTAGCTATGTGTTTATGACGGTGAACGCTTCTTGCGTAGAAAATACGTTAATTTTGCCCAGTATATATCAATATTGGCGATTGCAAAATCGCTAATGTTCCTATAGACGAATGATTTGTATTCTGCCACTGAGCTAACGTACGAATGAAATGTCTCCATTCCGCGTATTGCGGGGCGAAAAACTAATTTCAGATTCCAATTAGTCGTTTGCTCGCGATCGAGCGAAGGTATTGCGCAGCTTGCGTGCATTTTTGAATCGGTTATCGGTGCCGCGAGGAGTATTTACAATACGCCGCAATAATTATCTAGCTGCGGGTCGTTAGGGAAACAATAACCCGCGCTCTCGCGGTGATGCAAGTTGATGGGACCGCGATCGAGATTTGCAAGCAATGCGCAATTAACAGCAATACGATTAACCTTTTCCATCTAAATATTCATCGTGCATTATCGAGCACAATGGACGAGGTGTACCGGCAATGGGACAGGCGGATGTAATAAGAACGACCGTGCCTCGGAGACATTGACGAAAGAGAATCGTGGTCTTGATCGTACTGCCTGATCACGGGATTTATCCGCGTGGAATGGAATGAACCCAATTTTTTCTCGCATCACGTTCACTTTAGTCCGAGCAGTGCCTTAAGTTCCGAAAATACGGAATATGTTAGCTCTATTCTTTAAACTGTACAGCAATATTTTGATATGGAAATTCAAGTAATTGGAATTAGAAAGTCATGCAGTCAATGAAATTAACAGGGTCAGACAGCGATCTCATGATGTACTGACGTTACCGCGCAACGCGTTCGAGTCCGGAGAATTCTAGAAAATGGCAATGAACGAACGCGAGGAAATAAGGGCTGCAAAGTATCGCGCGGCACTCGTTTACAGGAATATTCGACGCAGTTTCGCAAGGGCCTCCGCCGGATTTGCAACGTCGCTCATTGTTGCGCGAACTTTTGTCGGGCGTCTCTTTTGAGGCGTCGATTGGCGCGCCGCTTAGAATCGGGCCTGGGAAGATTGCAAAAGCGGAATTCTTATGCTCGACTACAATGGGACGGACGGACCGTCGAATCCGCTCCAGATTCGCGAAAGAGCGAGGAGGAGAGAGACCGAGGCGGCGGAAAGGGAAAGAAAAATGTGAAGAAGCAGAGAGAGAGAGAGAGAGAGAGAGGGGGTGGCGCACAAGACGAGTCGGTGATGAGAAAACGAGACGGAACGATTCCGATTCCAGTCTGCACGAACGACGACCCGCCGCTAATTGTCGCAATTAATCTATTGTAGCCACAGCACCGCATCGTTCCATACGTCCAATACGAACCCAACCGTGCGCGGAGAACCTTTCGACGTTCCTGCGCGGCGGCGGAGTGGCAAAAAATTCCCGCTGAATTTCTCGAACGCGCGGTCACGTGCCGGCAAATTAACATTTACTTAATTTTACGTACCCCGGGGGTCACTCTCCGTACACTCGGCTAATTGCTAAAGTCGCTCGGACGTCGGGTCACGTACTTCGTACGCGAAACCGTGCTTCGACGAACTCCGACGGTAATTTAGCTAATAAACCGACCTATCCTGCCGCCGACAAATGAAAAACCTAAGCGCGATTTAACGAAATTCGTTCTCCAGCTTTCATCGCCCCGATCGCTCTTAACGACGACAGTAATTTATGACGGCGAACAAATCGACCTATCTCTCCGTGCATAACGTAGATTCGTAGAACGAAAGCGCGATTTAAACGACATTCGTATTCCAGCTTTCATCGGCTCTTCGTCCGTCCGGCTCCGTCATTCATCTCTCCACGTTGAGCGTGCACGGCGCGCATTCCAACCCCTTCGCAGAAATCGACGTGTCGGTCGCGCGTATCGGGGAAATTCCATTTATACGCTTCGGATATTACGACTGCGGCGTGAGCCTCGTGACGCTTTTTACCCCGTTCCTTTTGTTTTTCATTCCGCCACAATGACAGCAGTGTTTTGTCCCGGTTACTCTAGCGGAATGGTGTCAGTTACATAAGGACTCCTGCCGTGCCCAGAAGTGTCGAGGGTTGCTGGAGGGGGTTTCGCTCGACGAGTGCTGAAGGAGGGGAGAGTTCGTGAAGACGAGAAAGAGAAAGGGAGAGAGCGATGGAGAAAGAGAGAGTGGAGTCTCGTGAGGCGAGCGAAAAGGAGGGAGAGAGAGAAAGAGAGACAAAATGGTGAGTAAGTCGGACGAAGAAAGAGTAAGGACTCTGGTGGAAGTGGATAGATGGAAAGAGACGGAGCGAGGCAGAAAAGACGTAGGACGAGAGGGGCGAAGGATCGATTGGGGAGGGAAAGAGAGGGCAAAGGAGCATGAACAGAGACGGAGGAACGGGAGAGGGATCCGTGCGAGGGAGGAGGGTCCAATCAGCGGAGAGATCGTACGAAAATCGTCCAATCACGGCCTGGTACCGCCATGGCTCTTTTTACGTCGCTCGTCGAGGGGAGGGAGGGCGAAGAGGTGAAAAAAGTGAAAGTTTGCGCCAACACGGCGAGCGACCAATAACCCCGCACCCTCCGACGTCCCCTTCACAGATTATTCTCTCTCTCTCCGTCTCTCATTCTCTCTCCTTCTCCGATTTTTTTGCCACCTCTTTCTTTTCTATCTCCCGTTTCTTCCCTCGCCAGCGTCCTCTTTCTCCTTCTGCGCGTATCTCCCGCGAGTCTCCTCCTTTCCTACCTTCCCTGCCGTTTCTTATCCCGATGGCAAAGATCGATATGTTTACCTTCGAATTTCTTCCTCGCGCCACTCTCTTCGACCGATCCGTACGTTTCTATTTGCGTTTTCTAGAACGCCGATCGCGCCGCCGCGACATTTTCGCGCTCAGGCCGCCACTTTCATTCAGCTCGCCGCACCCTGTGCGTATCCGTAAAGTCGCTAATGTGTGCGCCCCGTAGGAGAAGCGTGCCGACGTATGCGGAGGAAAGTTCGGCGCGCAGTATTGAAATATGAATCCAGATCCATTGTTAACGCTGTTTGTCATGCGTCATTGGCTGGATGCGGTAATGCCTTCGTCGCGAAAGGGTAAACAGAAAGCACGGCGACGACGTCTCGTTCGTCGATGATTGAAAGCGAACTGATCGCTGAGCGATGCGCCGAACGCGTCGACTTGATGGAAGACAAAAGAAGCGAGGGGCGTTCTTTTTCGCTCGCTCAAATTTATCTAGCCTCCGCCGCCGCTTTCTCGCCTCCGAGCTCCAAGACTTTTCTCTCTCCCGCGCTCTTATCATCCGCGCTCGCCGTTTTTTTCGCGTTTCACAGCCTCACGCGTCGAATTCGTTCGTCACGCAAGATCGAAGAATTACGGTATCGCCGATCGCCTCTCGCCCGTTAAACAGTCTCCACCTCGCAGAGTGTGAGTGAATTATCGACGGTGCTGTTGGGTAAGCAGAAAACACGACAAATCCCTGTCATCTATCCAGTTCTACATCACTGTTACCCTTCGAATTTTCTCAAATTTTTCCCCACCCCTCACCACTAAACTATCAATCCCTGACTATAAAGCATATAAGACGTTTTCGAGGACTGTCCGACGCTCCTTCTCAGCAGTACCAAGGACAATAAGCTGTCGAAGAAAAAAGACGTTTTTTCTTCTTCACTTTCAACTCTTAACCATGACAAACAGCTCGCTCGCCGCCGGCCAGCGCCAGCGTGGATCCGGCATCGGGCTCGCGAAACAATCCTCGCACTTCCTTCTTCCACGCATCTCCCATAAAAATCCGACGCGTCATTCAATTCGCGCTCGCGAGCGTTCCCTACCCGCGTACCATGGACTCGCGCCGTTACTAATAGCGGTAACACGTCGAAGCTATTTGTTCCTATTCAAAGCCGGCGAACACGGCGCGGCATGGCGGGGGTACCCGCGGCCAAGCAAATACAGCAAGACAGGCACTCTGGCGCCCTCGATTTCACTTTCATTACGAGGCCAACGGAGCGCTTCGCTTACGCTCATTCACTCTCGCACGTAGGTAAAGTAAGTAAGCGAGCGGACGAACGAGCGAGTGAGCGGGGCAAATAAGGGAGCGAGTACGTGCGCACTCGTGATTTTTTTCCTTTTTATCATCAGCCCACCCGTTATCGGCCGTAAAAATAGACGCGAGCCTCCCGCGCGAAATCGCGCCGACGGACGCACCTCATAATCCGCCCGACGTGTCTCGAGTGTGTTCCGCGATCGACACGTCACGGACGCGTCTGAGAAACCGAAGGGGAAGTCGCCTATGTTTTTATGAGAAGCATATTGTTTGCGGGGTATGAGTATGCGTCACGCTTAGGATGGGGACTTTTTTCAGGCTGGATCAATGGCACGGTGTCCTTCGGAGGCTAGTACGAAGATGTAGTGGGCAGTCAATGTTCAAAATGTTTGTTTAACATGTTTATGGTCGGACTCCTTCCGTAATACGCGATGGTTTAGATGAAAATAGGTCAACGACTCTTACGGACGCTGTAATGCATCTTTCAGCGAGTATAAGATCGATACCCTTTCACTCGATCCCTTTCAATTCGCAGGACACTCTCGGCGGAAGGGCTTAGCGCGGCAAAATCGGTGGCCCGCTGCTCACGACGAACTCACGGACGATAATTATCGCAAATTGTGAGGGACCACCGGGCGCGCCTTGGCGAGCGTTTAATCCGATACGTAAATTACCCACGGCGGGATGTATCATTAAGCGACAATTAAGAGGGATTAAATTAAACGTTCTCCAGAACGGTGCGCTTTTGCTTTCGAACGCCCGCGCCCGGTGATCCTGTGACAAGCGCGAGTCTGTCTCTCGTTTGCGAATAGAAAATTGTACGCACTGTTACGCAATTACGGCGAAAATTGAGTGGAAGGAAACGATCTTTCTAAAATGATTGATATACCTAGGTTTCCATTTAAAGTGGTCTGATTGGATGTAAAATGTGTAAAACAAATAATTTTCCACATTTTTAGCTTGTAGTTAAAGAATTTTCATAATCATCGACACACGTATCGATCCGTCTGTTATTCCACGTATAAACATGAGATTGAGCAATGGGATCGACGTATATCGTCGCTACGCACATTTCGATTTTTCCGATATTGTTGACTGTTATTTATACTTATTTGTTCGCTCGGCTCCTCAATCCCTCGCACTGTGACGTAAACGGTACCGCGCGCAAATCGACTCATTGCCTCAGATGTACAATATTAAGAACGGAATAGGCTCTGTATTTGATAGCGGCGATTACTCGACGAAACGTTATCGCGCAGCTGACGTAGAAATTTTAACTCACTCATAACCTTTTTTAACGCGCCCGCGAGGTATTCTCAATACTTCGCGTATCTTTATGCTGCCGACTCTCGCAAATTACGTTCATTTGAGTGTCGGTCGGAAGGAAGACGATCGCGAAACTAGCACGATTAATTGAATAATCGACTCATCCATTATATGTAGCGTAACAGAATGTAGAGGATGAAAGACGTATTTAGGAAACCTAACTCTGCCAAAACAAAGCAAATTAGCCACGCCCGTATCCATGAACGGGGTTAGCTTTTTAATGGAGCCTAAGTTTCCATTAGTTTTAAGAGCCTCTCAACCCTATCTTTGTCAGTCGCGGTGCGAGATAAGAACCTATTACAGTCCCGCACGAGACCTGAATTATCGTCGGGAAAAGCGTGGAACGTAATCTAGCGTAATCTTTTTCAGACCGCAGACGAACGGCGGCGAAGGGGGAATTACTCGTTACGGCTGAAAATGACAAATCCGCGATTAAGCAATTTCGAATACGGCAATTTGCACCGTCCGCCGATCGACGGTCTCGATTCGTCCCGACATCGATATTTCGCGTTTAATCAAATCAACTGTGCACGTCAACCAATGAATCCCACTCTAACTAGCCGAAACCGGCCAAAAACCTACGTTCTTCATCTTATATCGCCAGTCGTCAGACGTTCTCATGTTTATTACGGTCCATTGCAAGCGAAAGTTCAAGCATTGCAATTCGAAAATCGACTTATCTACGCGAAGACATTTATTACGGCGATGCATGCAGAGTGTCGGCAGACAAAGGTCCTAAATCATTTTCGCATGCGAGGATAGCGACGCGTCGCTGTCTCTGCATGCCAATCGCGTTCGCCAGCGACGAGAGAAGCGCAAAAAGAAGATCGTCCGTGCCGGGTGCCACTGACTGTCGATTTCGTCCTAATTGCGGTCGATCGAGCGGCGCGGCGCGCTTTACGAGCCGATCTAACTGCACGGTAAACGATTCGCGCGGATAAAGCGGATTATTTCGCAAACGAGAACGAACGAACGAGACTCGAGCGCACATAATTCACTATCGCGCGGACTGCATCGCGAAACTGATGCAACTTCCCGAGGATATTTAATGCGGCCGAAAGGGTATGAAAAATGTATAGCGCGCTCGCGTCTGAAAAACTGCCTGCACGAGTGCGGGATGCGCACGTCTGAGAACGGCATCTGGCGACTGGACGAGACGTTCCAATGATACCGTCTGCAACAGGTAGGAGTTCGGTCAATGCATCTGTCGATCCTAGGATATATAACTCGTTACGCGTCGTGAAAATCGAACAAGATTTCTGTAAAAATTCTCTTTAAACTTAAATCGATTCAGTACAACATACATAAGCAAAGAATTAAATTTTATTTGTTTCTTGCCTAAGACAATTTTGATAATCACCGGCACAAATCGCACGTAGCACACCCTGATACAGAACGTAACGTCAATTATTAATCCGGCAATGCGACGATGAACGATCGCTGATAATCGGCACGCGGGTGAATGCTCTCTGCACCGCTGAATACGAAATGCAGTTCGCGTTCGCAGCTGACATGACGCGAGAAGCGACGCAATGAATTGATTAGAAAAACGCAACCGCCTCACGTTCTCGCATCGCGCCACTTCGAATCGATCGTTCCTATCTCCCGACCGGCCGAGCTGAGCGGACATACGATCCTGACCTCTCATCCGGAAGCGCTGACAGTCCTGTCGGCCGACAACTCGATCCGCGAGACCACTTCTTGCAGCCCGCCCTGACATAACCGCATCGTAACTGGTAACACAGTGACCGAAGTGGAATTTCGCAACGGCGCAGAGGCGGCAAGAAACGACTCGGTGTCGCCATGGAATCAACATAATCGGTGAAAGTACATACCCGCGTACCTTGGCCTTAGATTACCGACTGTCTTAGGATAAACGAAGTGCACCTCGACCATTGCGCTCGCACTAGTCTCTCGCCGCGCTCGATTCCTTGCCGGTGGTCTACTACTCGAATTCACAGTGCGTTTGAGAGTGCAGAGTAAAATATAAATTCCACAAGTCCCTCTCAAACAGTATGCTTGCCGTGAAAATAATTCTTGTCGCGACTATGAGACTCATTTATTGCTCGACGCGGTCGATCGTCTGCGATGAGAAAGTATTCTATCATCAGGTCCGTCTGCCTTGGACCCCGAATTTTCTCGAAGGTCGGCACCTCCCACCGTTCGTTTCTTCTTTCGCCGCGAACCCGAGCAACCCCATAACGGAAAGTTGCACGGCAGATTTGCGTAACGCACGCCGCCAATCGCCAAACTGGTGTCCGTCACTTTTACCGTTGCTCCACATACGACCCAGGTACGCTGACACCGAAGTGTATTGGCTCGACGCTTGAACATACGATTCGCTTCGGGCGATACGCGAATGGGACCGCAGCCGTGTGCGTGCGAAAACGAAGGCCAAGGTCGCACGTTATACGTCGACGGTGTCGACGACGGCGTCGTTCATGACGTCGATGAAGACGTCGTCGTGAATATCTAGTCTCTCACTTCAGTCCCTTTCATGTTCTTGATTCTCACCATCAATCTGGATGTTCGACGATTCTTACGAACTTATTTATGAGAGAGTCAAGCAGTAGAAAAGGACGCTGCATAGTTTGTCGTAGGTCGTGGTTAGGTTGTGTGGGTTATTAATCAGTAGAAAAATGTGTTATATGGTCCGACATTAGGTGTTGACTAGGTTGCGAAGCATAGATTTGCATGGCTACTTAGGTATGCAGGTGTAGTTAGTAGAAAAATGCACTGTGCGGTCAGAAGTTCGTCTGATTTAGGTCGCGAGCAAGTTCTCGAAAGTCTTACTTAGAATTTTCAAATCATTCCACGGTCAATTTTACGTTCACATAGTTACGTTCATTACCTTAATCTTTGCATATCTCGGCATGAAACTTTAACTCGATAAATGCATTTTGATACACATAGTTGAACAAGTACGATTTGAGAGAAGAAAGGTCGCAGGACATCTAACAATTTCGTTCATGCCGCGTTCAGTTTCGTTTCACTGTCGTTTAAACTGATTTCATAACGAATAATCGATCATTTCGTACGGCCCGAATCTCTAAACTCTTTCACGAGCGAAGCGCCCCAGTGAGTCAATTCTAGGATCGCCGGCCGGATTGTCAAGGCCGAGTATTTTTGTTTCGAAATACATATAGACGATCGACATACAAATGGAGAGTATTTTTGCGCGAACGACCGACGTACGTATGGTAATTCGTGATAGACAACGGTCGTTTGAAAGTCGCCAGGTGCCTTTCCCGACTGAGAATCGAAGATCACCGCATTCAAAACAAACAGTTTTTCCTGTATAATTTCTTACATTAGCCGCCACTGCATTTCAAAGAGACTGCAACGAATGTAAGGAAAGCATCCTTTGGATGACGCGTATGATTAAACGTGGATATATCAAATTATGTAATTTCAAACCATCTGTCACATGCAAAGAAAATTTGACGATACCGCGTTCGAAGGTGTGTGACTGAACCTCAATACACCGAATTCGTTCTGCCACGTCTGGAAAAAGAGTCTCGAATTGCTCTCACGTACAGTGGTCCAGAGTAAATTGGCCGTTTTTCCGCGTTCTAAAAATGTTTCACGAAGGAGACCAGCGCCACCGTATCAGCCGGCACGATATTTAAATATCGGCGAAGTTCGACGAACTTGTCCATGCCGCATTCCTGCTCGGCCTTTTTCCGAAAGAGGACTCGGGCAACCAGTGTGTTTGCATTCCACGCATGATATATGCAATTGCAACATCGTCGTCGAGCTTCCTCTTCTGACTCTCCATTGAATCGGAGAACTCGCGTAATCAGTCGGGCCGTCCGCTTCGGGAGACGACGAACCGTCATTGCTCTCTTCCTATTTATTTACAACAAGTGCATAAGATACCCCACAATGATACGACTAGTCTATTTCAATTCCGCGCTGACGACGCACACAAAAAACTTTAAAATTAGCTCTATGAAACAACGCTATCTTTCCTAAAAACAGTCATCCATTTCTCTTCACTCAACCGAAATTTCCTTGAAATACTTAGTTGCCAATTCAATTCCAAGTCTTCCCCACTATATATTTTCTGGTGCACAAAATTCGTTACTCGCCAAACATTTTCCTCTGCAATCCGTACTCTCTCTCTCCCTCTCTCTCTCTCTACATTTCTACGTCACTTTATCCACACGACACGATTCAATTCGTACCGCGCGCTTTTTCTTATGCCCCCAACCACACTGGCCCGAACTTTCCAAAGTCGATTCGAGCAAAGGGCTCGAAAGTCGCGGCAACTTTCTCGCGCTCCTCGACGTATCCTACTCGCATTCTCGGGAGACGGAAGTGAAAGTGGTGGGATGTGAAAAGGGTCTGCCCGACGATTTGGTCCGCACATCGGTCACCCCGCGCGCGTTCGCATCCGCGAGTGTGGCAGCGATGACAAGTCCGTTCCCGTAATGCCGTGACCTTGACTCTGGCTAGTCGAGCAGCTGCCTGACTGGCCAGGAATAAGCTCGATGCGATGCGCGGTTACCATGTTGCGCCGCTAATATTAGCGTGCACAGGCCGCGTGTGCTGCGAGTGGCCGAGTGACCGAAAGCGTTCTCGGTGCATCTGCGAGTCGCGACCGCTTATTTCTCATCGCGACAGCGGCATCCGGCGAGTTTGAGAAGGCCCCAGAGACAAAGTGTCTACGGGAAGAGACGAATTTCGCGGCGCAGGCTTACGTCGTTCGCAACATGGCCCGGTGATTATGACTCTATACAAATTTAACAATAAGTAAGAAATTTGCGGAATCTTAATATTTGTTATTTCTACTGTAATGCGAGTCTGACATACGAAAAAAGGGAGAAATTATATTTTTTATCACTTTCATAATCCCCGTTACGCGTGTTGAATCGAAGCCGGATAGAATGAAAGTTTTAACCAAAGTCGGGTGGTGTGATATTGTTTATTGAGTTCGGATAGGATTTTAGTGTTAATGTAATCTAAAAATGACCGCCCTAGAAAGATTTTTGTTCGGTAAGTTTTCATACAAATTTTGATAAATTCACGGATTGTTTTGCAGAAACGAAAGTGAGGGAGAATGTTCAAATGCGAAACTTTTGTCGTCTTCTCGAGACGTATTTTTATCGGGAGATAACTGCAAAACGCGTAATAAGTGCGACCAATGGAATTTAACGTATTAGCATGAACGCGTATGTGTCGCATCTACTGTCTAACTAACGGAATCGTTCAGGGGGTCAAAGAACAAAGTCTGCCATCCGTGACGATTAAAGCTGCTAATTATGTTGTTGCAAGAGATGTTTGAACGTAAATGACCACTGCAACGCGACGTCTAGGCCAAAGGTAGCTTTTGTGGGTCAGTCTGTCTTCCGCGTCTAAAGTTTATAATAAACAGAATTCTCTAACATCGGCGAGAAGTTCTACTCATTTTTACGATTTCTGTACTATTCATTTTCTATTTTTAATAATAAAATATACACCAACTGTGCACGAATAATAACAAGTTTCTTTAGGACTTCTAAACGTGTCACGCATATGTGCCTGAATAAACGAAGTAACGTTTACCCTTTCACACGTATTAAAATAAACGAATGTCTAATGATAATGATTACAGGAAAAGTTTACCGAACGAGCAATTACATCACGCTTTCGCAGGGTTCTTTCGCGCTCGATTATCAAACGAATGAATTTTTCCGTGACGCAACGCGAATTAATTGCTCGAAATGATTCGATGCACGCGAAAGGCAGCGATCGGCGAATTATCGCGATGGATAGAGGAACAGCCTGGACGCGTTAGAAAATAATCAATGAATCACTGTGATCAGCCGCATCAAATACTCCCATTACGGTAGTTGCAACAGCAAACTCTGTCATTAACTCCTCTGTTGAATCCGACCATTAATTCTTCATTGAACCGAGCCGAGATACAGCGACAAACTCTGTTCCTTCACTTTCGTCCGATGAAAACGCCTGAGAAATCAAATCACCCCGTTCACAAAACTACATTTCCAAAATCTACTCCCCATTATAAATCATCCGAACTCCACCAAAGCTATTTGCAAACCCGATAACACCCTACTCTACAGAACCTAACCCCAATGTACTGAAAAACCCGTCCAAAAATTTCCACAAACCACCGCACCCGCGGAAAGTGATCATACCGACGAATAAGTCTCTGCCAAAGCATCGGCAGCGGACAATTTCGCGCTATTAATATCCAACAGCTTCCATGTATCCCGGCGGCCGAACGGAAAGATATCGGCGAGCGTTATCGGTCGGCCACTTAACGATGGCCGAACGACGAACGGAGGAAGAGGCGCGCTCAACGTTGGAAAAGACGTTTGCTCGCGCGTGGTGATGCGAGGGGAGCGAGGATTGGCGAGGAGAGAGAGAGAGAGAGAGAGAGAGAAAAGTGAAAAAAAGATTATAAAGAAGCCCGATCGATAACCCTGACTGACCACTCGGGTGCCATTTATTACTGGGGGGTAACTGACGCAATGGAAAGGCGATAGGCGTCGCAGGGGGTCCTCGGTCGACCGTTGTTATTGTTGTTTTCCACTTTGCTCGCTGCCTTCGCACTCTTCCCCCGTCGTATCACGCGTCACCCTATCCGCGCGAAACCCCCCTGACACCCCCGCTTCGCTGCCGTGCCAATCTCATCCCAGAAACCGTCGTCGCAACACGCGCACGTAATTTCGCGAATTATCAACGGAGTTTCGACGTCAATGCCGCCTGCTTGATTGTATCGGCAGCGGCGATGATGAAACAAATTGTCTAATTGCTGGAGGAGCGGTTGAGACGGAATCGGACGAAATTGGGAGATTCGCGGCCTGAGGACGTTGGACTGTGAGAGGCGTGGTCCATGGGACCAATTGTTTTCCGAGTGTTGTTTCGCGCGATTTCGATAATCTGAGGATTTTAATTGCGTACATGGAAATGGAGTAGAGAGCACGTAGCGTGGTGATTTGAATGTTGTAATTGTGGGCGTAATGATAATGTAAGGATTTTTGATCGACACTTCTTCCTTGCACGATTATCAGGATTTTCTTTGATTAGTCTCATTCGCTCGGCTGGTTCAGGGAGAAGTTAGACGTTACTTTCGTTTTCAGTGTTCTCTGGCTGTTCTCCAACTATGCTCGCCTACTCCCGGTACGTTTGCCGCGCTCACACCGGTAGTATACTTCCATCCCATTAATCACTTTTGTCGACGATTATCGCGATAATTTGGATACGTTCATTTTCATGGCGGTAAAAAAAAATGGTTGGGAAGAAACAATTTTCCGTCCACGGTCGACGGTACTCTTTGCGACGACGTCCGACGTAAGTGTTCAAAGGTGCGACGATAAATCGAACGAGTCAGCCGATAACGAAACGAACGAAAAAGTGCCGATAGCCCTACGCCGCCGATAACCCTTTTCCCGGTCTCCCCGATAACGTAAAGCTTAAATAATGAATTTAATCGTCTACCAAGCATTATTCTCCTGTATCGCGCTCCTTTTTCACGTCTACACTGCACATTATACCGTCGCCCGCCTCCACTTTTGACCTAAACGTCGCTATCGTCTCGACCTCGGCAATCGGTCCGCGTGCGAATGAACTTTTTGGATTTTCGAGGCGTGGACTTGGAAAAATATCGAGAAAGTTCCGCGGCGGCGTGACACGGCGCCGTATTAATGGCAGGAACGTGCATCAGCATAATTATAAGAATAGTCTCGACACCCGACTATCGCAGGGTTAACCACGCGCTGCCGGCTAATAAATAATATCGTCCGAATGGAATCGAAGTAACTAAGCAGGAAATTATCTCGCGCAACCTTGCCGTTTTGTTAATACACAGTGACGCATCGCGTCCTTGTTGGCCTTGTTTTAATAACAATCTTTGGCGACATGCTGACCGTACGAATTCCGCGGCACTCGTTTTTCACCGTCCTTCTTACTCTCGCTCGCTTTGTGCCCATTTCGAGCTCTCGATTCGAAGTGGGTTACGATTCTGGTAGTTTCCTCGTAAAACCCCTACGTACATACTCCGCACACCTACATTCATAATGAGGTCCACTCATACTGACGTAGCTTCACGTATGACCGCGTTGTTGCTCGGACGATTCAGCGGTAATCAAGATTTCGACATAAATTGAGGTATTCCCTGATGTGGCTACCTTAATCGCCGTCGAAGTGTCTGTCGACGTTTGGAATCACGGACTATTATGAACCCGTTGATTGGTTGAACCTAATCATAGACGTAACGTGATCTATTAGAGCTAGTACATGGCATTCGGCAAACTTGTACATACGCTTTCATTTTTCACGTTCCAAATCGTGCCATAAGAATCACTACACGTCGCACGCGGTACTAGAAGTACGAATCTGCACTCTTCCCGAGACTTCCGAGATGCGCGAGACAACATACTAAGAATCACACTGACAAGGGAATTCCTTCGGCAAAAAATTTCCCGACGCCTGCGCCTCATCCTCGAAATCTCCATGAACCTTCTAAACCAGACTCGCACACGTCCACGAGCAACGCCGCGTGACCCATGCAACAGTTACCGTACAACTTTCGGAAAACTGATTTATACGCTTTCCATTTTCCGCGAGCATCGCTGGACACACGTCCGCCGGGTGTAAATTCAAATCCGATTTCGATATTGCTCGCTATCGGGCGCATCGTGCTGGCGGGTTCTGCGCATTGCGCCCTGCGAGCGAGGAACGACGTTGGTTCCGGTCGTTGGTCCCGCCGACTATCTCCCCTTTCCACCCACGGTAGCGAACGATCAGCAGCGGTAACGGCAGTTTATCCCGCTGCCTGTATTACCGTTACCACCACCACCAGCGCCGACGCCGACGTCGGCGGCTCGAAGCGGCCGCCGTTACTCTCGACTTCTCTCTGCTCACCTTCACCTCGTCTCTTACTCAACGATCGAGTCTCTCTACCCCCGTTGCGTAATTTCGCTGCGCACGATCATTACCGAGTCGAATCGTCACTCGAGCGGAATAAGTGCGTGAAAAGGAAGAGGGGAGGCGAGCGGCTCAGGTGGGAGAGGATATCATTAACCGCGCGTTAACGCACGCGAGTTCAGCACGGCTGAGTGCGAAGTTCGAGCGTGGGGTGCGCGTCAAAGAGGGTTGTTGCGGTCACTTGCTCATTCACCCGACCACTCCATCTAATCTAGATACTCTTCACGATCGTCGGTGGGCCGTGGACGGGACACGATATTGGTATGGCGATGTATGTAGGTGCCGAGGACGAGTGCGAAGTTCGGTTATGACTTAAGGCGATCGCGTGGGAATGGAATAAACTATGTGTGGTTTTTTTTCTTTTCAGAAATTCGCGTGGGACAAGCGCGACGCGTATTGTATGATGTGAAGATAAGCGTACGATGTACGTGTATGGGTATACCGAAAAATATTGTGGATAAAAAGCAGGGACGATAGTTTGTGTCGACGGAGAGAAGGATCCAGGAGAACGACTCGCGTCAATAATCGCAAGTATGCGTTGGTCTCCTATGCGTGGTACAGCATCGCTACTGGAAGGAACTATCAAACGTCGTCCGAGTATTTATTATTGCCAGCGATCCTCGCTTTTGCGTCATTAGCCGACGCTGTCATCACGAAGAACAAATAAGATAATTTGATAATTTGACAGTTCGCTTACGTAACCGCGCTAGCAGTGTGTTTCCCCAAAGTGATAAAAACGGAACAAACAAAATTCGCCGGGCGGGAAAGGGGGGTCTCGCGCGCGCGCGTTTCAAGTACCACTGCGGGGGACCTTTGGTATCAAGTTTAGCGAAGACAGATTAAGCGTCCCTCTATCAGACGTTACGATATTTGTTCCTGTCGACTGACTCCCTCGACATGCGCATCTCCGACGCGTAATCGCGACATGTTTGACTCGAGATTTTGCATTTCGTCGACAGCCAAGGACCTGGCCTCCGCAACTTCTTTCAGACCTATTAGGTCGACTCATTAGGCGCGTTCTCTCGCGGCGTAAACATTCGGTGCGTTTTTCTCGCGCACAGCCGTTCGTCATTGCTCCGCGTTGCGCGTCTCTACGTCGCTTCCACGCGTTCGTCTGTCTCGCTTTGTTTCTACGCACGTTGACGCCTGAGGCGAAATAAATCGCGTCCTTGCTCGAATTGAACATTGAACCTCGTCGGCGTCGGACGTCAATAGGTTAACTCTTTCGTCGTTCCTCTTCCCTCGTTTCCCTCTCGGCCGGCTTAGATGTGAATCATCGATCAACGACTCATCGATGCCCGCGCTCGATCTTTTCCGGCTCACGCCGCGACGAGTGTGAACCGGGAAAAATCGTACTCCGCTCGACGCGAGAAGACTGCATTTTATGCCGCTGAATGGATCGGGAGACTTACGATGTGTTCAGCCACGGACGATTATCTATGGTGCGAGTTTACGACTGTGCAGACTTGTTTTTTCACGCGGATGTTTTTGCAGGACAAACTACGAAACTAATCGAAACTTGTTTTCAGTTCAATCTGCGTAATGCAAGTACGTTGAGCGGACCGAGTAGTACAACAAATTCTAATCAACTTTGGTACCGTTAACTATAAAAGTGGTCTAATGAAAAAATGAAATATTCAAGACTTCTCTCGTTTCCTTTCATAATCACCGGTGCATATACTTTGGATACAAATATGAACGTTTTAAATATTTGTAGTAGCAAATACTGATTAAGACACTTCAGGAATGAGGACAAATATTTTAACGCGACTCTCGGCTGTAATCTGTCGTTTATATTATTCCAATAAACTTGCGCTATCGAAAGGTGCGAAAGAAGTCGCGACCGGACAAAAATCGAGCAAGAAGACGGCGAAGTAGCGACACTATATGCCAGAACGGTTTTAACTTATCGAATCTCTGCGTGCCACCGGCGACCCCGCGACCCTCGAAACCTGATAAAACTCCACCGTCTTCTTCCATTCGAAGAAACTGCCGCCTCGTTATCGAACGATTTATCCGCTGTCTCCGTTTTGCTCCGGACAATATCGCACTCCCGTATCGTTCGGGGGATTCCAGGATGAAGAGCGGGATAATTTAGGATCGTTGATTGATACCGTCCACTCTCCAAGCCGCTATTATACGAAATTAAGCGCTCGCTCAGAACGAACCATTTTCTAAACGGAAGTGGAGCGACGGAAACGATTAAATTTACTCCAATTAATCGAAACTTACTTCTGACTTCGAACAGATCGACTAGCAAATGCAATTTCCTTTCGTTAAACTATCCTTCCCGTGTTCTGCAAGGGCGCCGAACAAGGTTCGATAAGACAAATTTATACGTCTGATCGAATCAGACTGCTGATAGTACAGCGCCCCTTCGAAAATTGACACTGAAGGCATGACTAATTAACGAGGTAACTACCGGAGAAGCAAATAGCTTCGTGATCCAACTCCACCGCGTTCAGCGAGTTCCACGAGGCCGTGGAAGATTGTTCGGAGGGTAGGGAAAAACGGCGCAGGAGAGCGAGAAGGACAAGAGGCAAGATGCGTTATCGTTATCGGTCCGCTCTCCGGCGAGCAAACATCGGTCAACTGGCCGCGGAGGAATCGCAAAGCGAAAATATACAAAAGCATTATCGGCCGCCGGTGGATAACGTCGGTCGCGTTTATGGGTGGTGCGATCTGTTGTCGGACCAATTGGAATTGGCCATCGGATGCCTTACCCCCGTAACACGTGATCCCCTCTTCGTGGTGCCTACGTCATTATCGCTGACCCCGCGAACAAAATAATACGCGATATTTAATAACGTGAGCGGACTGATTCGAAGCAGGCCAACATATTTTGTGCAGGCTCGCTCGCTCGCTCGTTCGCTTGGTATCGCGCATCGAAATGTGACGTGCCCTCCCCGACTGATTATCTCGGCGCCATAAATCACACGATATTGTATGTACCGCTGGGCCGTGCAGTTCGGCTCCACGTGCCGCGATATGTACGTGTATGTGTGTCGCGTCGCTCGAGTTGGACCACCGTAGTCACAGAAACCTCCTCGACGCGAGTGTCAGACATCGTCCTACCAACAGTCGAACTGTTGATTGGAAAGAATATATTCGACGAGAAAATGCATGAACTGCTTGGTAGTTAGGTATATGTGGATAAGTAATAGTTTTGATTCAATTTTTCAAGTTTCCGATTGACTCGATGAGCTTGAAGGAGTTTTTGTATTCGCTGAAAAGAGCGTTACTGGACTTGCAACTGTATATCAAAATTACGTAGATGCGTATATTAGCAATGATAAACTTAACGATTAAAATCACATGTCAAACATATATGGCTTCAACCCCGCATCCAATAAATCATAAGCAACGTGGACACGTTTCTTGCTGACATGTACAAAAGTAAGCATTACAATTTCGTCAAGGATACGACTCACCAACAATCTGAACTTCTTTAAAATCGGCCAATTTAGCTTGATGGATGTTCCACGCTGATTCTCTGCAGATTTTAGACTGGGCTTTGCTGCAACACCTGTATTAATCATTGCAACAAAAAGATTCGAATTTATAATCAATCGCGAACAATCTACTTCATATCTCGAATTGATTCTGATAAATCGGTTATCCATTCAACACAAAATGTCGCTGTCCCTTGGTGACGAAGAGCCTATCAAAAAATTCTTAATTACAACAACAGTGGATCGAGTTACCTATCCATTGTGTTCTCTATTAACAGATCTCTGTAATGATCACACAACACCATCATTACGACTCTGGGAGTTGATAATTAATTTCAAATGATTAGAATAAATTTGCACGTACGCACTTTCAACACCGTTCATTTGGCGCGACTAAATTGCAGCGAATGAAATTATTTGCGCCTGCAGATGTCACTAGCGATCAAGTATGCCTGCTGGATATTGAAATACCGCATTATCAGTTGTACAACTACCGGTAATATCGAACGAGTTTGAAGAAAATATCATTCCACAAATTATTTGTTGAAATACACATGAATTGAATATTAATTGGTTACACAATTACAATATATTAATGGATGGTATTGTCACTGACGAGGTATAGTATAAACCCCTCATCTTATGCGACAATGTGTCTCACGTAAGAAATTACCGACTGTGCCCAAAACGGCCTCGAGCGCGCTCTGTGCCAGAGAAAATGAAAATTGAAACTATTATGTGCTACGATAGAAAAATGCATGGTTGCGACAAAAGACTTCCAAATTTAAAAGCTTCCAAATTTTATTCGGTCCTGACGAACGGAATGTATCATTTTTTTAACTGCGAGCCGGATAATTTTTCCCACCCAATCGTCCAAACGACATTTAATTAGTTACGTTATGCAGCAATTGTTATCTTTAAGCAAATCCATGTACAGAAAAACTTCATATTAGCAAATTATGTTTATTACTGTCCAATCAACTCATCTGGACAGTTGTCGTTCCACACCCAGCCGGTAACGTTGGCTGCAAATGCTGATGATACGGTAACGTTGGATGTGACACAGAAATGGTAAGAAGGTTAGCCTAGAGCCCCTCGATCATAAGACACATTTGCATTGGATGAACAGTCTATGCTATACCTCGTCAGTATAAACCGACAACAAAATTACATTAACATTCAATAATTAAACAACACTGATTGTACATCACAAAATGCTACACCTTGCGATCGGATAAACAGTAGGGCCAGTCACAATATGCTGGAAAAAAAATAAGTAAGCACAAAACAGAAGTCATACAATACAAAAGCCAAGGGGGCAACTGAGATTAAAAATTGTTTCAATATGTGAATGATTAAAAAATGAATGAACAACTGAGCTCTTGCGGAGAGCAGAATACGCGATTTGCAGCCTTCAGCTCGGTATGATCTTCGATTCAGATTTGAAAACCGATTCGTGGATAATACCGATTTCCCAGGTCACACCATCGGGGAGGTTGCTGCAAATGGTGACCCACCCGCGTTGCAAAACGGGCCCAACCTCCAGCCATTTAACAAATGATTCCACATCGGCATTGCCCGGATAAATATTCTGTCAAGAAAATTGATCTGAGAAGCAATGCAAATCGGAATCGAAATTTACCTGCCGCGGAGAATGACAGACAAGAGAAGCCTGTCGGCCATTCTTTTACAAAATTGAAAGCTTTACTGACTATCGACACACACCACATTCATCGTCGCAATCATACCGCAGATTACAGAGAACCGTACTCTTCACTTTCATACAACGCTTACATTCTTACAAAACTTATATTAATTTCTATAATTACGAATCTGTTGCTTATATTTTAAGATTTATATTCTATTTTAACTAAAAGTATTTATTGCGAAGCGGATATTTCAAGTTGTCAGTTGATGGCTTCGATGATTGAGAAGAAACCTAGCTGCAAGAAAAAGAAAACACAAAGAGAAAAGGGAATGTATTGCATATGGGAATATAGGAATCAAATATGAGTGCACTCATGACAGAAGACAATTAATAGACACATATAGAGTACATTGATTATATGCTGAAAGAACAAATTTCGTGATTAATTAAACTGAAAATAAAAGTCCTGGAACAAAACCATTCTACACATCAAATCAAACGAAATAGAAATATATAAAATAATATCCTCTGCTATGGAAATTCTATAACAAAAAGGTGATTTTTAATAATCATATAAATGTGCGCCACGTGCCACGTACAGTAAAACGTGCCATAAGAAATAGTTTGAATTAAATTCCATGAAAGACCAGATTGCGTGATGAAAATATGGTGCTCCTGAAACAGTAAGCAAACATTAATTACCACGAATAGAAGCAGAAAAAATACAAATTTAATAATTAGTACCACGAATGTTCTAGAATTTCCTATCATATATTCCAAATAACAAAATTACTTTATCTTGTCTATCCCCCTTCCGTCTCGAAATCCTCTATACCCTTGCCGTCATTTCTACCCCGAACCTCCCCCGCCCCTCAATACCCGCTCCACTCTGTCCCATCTTCGAAAGAATTCTCAATTTCTCTATTCCCTTTCTTAACTCTTGGTCTACTCATATTTCATCTCTGATTTCGTTCACTATTTCCTCTATGCTCGTAATAACCTTTCCTACGCCCTATTGTCCCATGCATCTCTGAACCTCTTCTTGCCCCACTCCTCATGATCTCAACCCTCTGCCCGCTAACGACAAATAAAATACAATATGAAAGCTTAAGAAATGCCAACGAATGTTAAAGGTGTCCTGCAACAGAAAGCAGACGAACATTAATTAATGAGCATGTTGAAGACTCTTAAATCCTTGATGCGTGTAACTGCAACCTGCAAAAGAAAATATATGTTATTATAAGAAATTTAAGTATCAAGCTGTAAAAGAAATGATATATTATTAGTAGCCCCAACCAACCCCACGGAAACATGATATTTTGCTCAGTATAAGGTTCAATATTTTATTATAAAATTGACTTAATAATTTGAAAATATTACAGTATAAGCTATGCGACCAGTTAATTTATGTCCCATCAACATGTATAAATCATTAAACGTATTATGCGTAATAATAATTAACAATACAGCCAACCAAGATTGCGCACCCGTTAATGCAATACAACAAATATACTGTTTTTAAACTCGAAGCAAATGGAACTATTAAATTTTATACTAAAACATTTATAGTATAAAATGCAGCATGTTTCAGCATATATTATGTTTCAATGACTGTTCGAAAATCTTTACAATTAGAGAAACTTTGAGCTTCTAACTTGTATTATCGAAGTCTACTATTATATTTATATTATAAAACATGTGCATGTGACGAAGTGGCAATCAAGGCTAATAATAGCTTAATTAAAACCAAATTCGGGTGAATTTCTTTAAGATAATGAGCTACAAGAGCAGGCAAAAGAAAATCAAAACATGCAAAGCAGACAATTAAAATTTGTCATAATATTAATAAGCCTGGAACAGAAATGGTTAAAATTATTCCTGGGAAAAAAGGCACATATTAGTACATAATTGAACCAACGATCAAATAAGAATCAATGTACATCCTGCGTCAATGTAACATTGGCAAACAACTTTCACTACGCATTCAGTAAGAATCAATAGATTTCAAAAATAATTTCTTGGAAATAAAATAGCAGCCAGCAAAAGCGGCGCTTAAAATAGAATAACGTCATTAATTTTCAAACCCTCCCAAATTCGTTAATTTCCAGTCAAGAGATGCCAGCCAAAATAATTCGCCAATAATGAGCGCATTATTCCTTATTTCATAAACATGAATATAAGAAATAACAAACAAATGGACGATATATCAAGGCGACGTAGTTTCATTCATAAACATATATATTAGCAAATCCTTAATACATTTGATGGCAATTAGACACGGTTAACTCTTCAATATAGACAAAAAGTATTTTATGTAACTAATAATAAGTTAAAATTGTAATTGAGGACTCTACTATGTATTACAAAGGAGAATTGTAATAATATTTTTCTCCTGATATGCAAATTCTGAAATTATTTAAAAAACCAATATTTCAATCTAACAAATAATATGTCTTTCCTCTACGTATATCTATTATGAAGTTTACATTTAATATATATGAAAAAAGAAGAAGAGTTAACCGTTGCATATTGTATGTGAATTTCATTTGCAGATGTAACTGCTACAAGTTACATGTGCAACACCTAATAATGAGCGAGCACAGTGACTAAAGTGGTATGCTAATCCAACGACGAAACCCCTCTTCTCCGGGCCGCTTCGACTATGTCAAAATAGTCACTTCATTCTTCGGATATGCATAAGCATAGCCCCCCTGATTGGGATTCTATAAACAGGGATTGAAAGTTTTATATCAACTCGAGCACAAATTCGAAGGCAAAGCTAGCACGCAGGCATTGACAACATTAAAACATCTGGGTAGATAGCGGTAATATAAACTTTTACGCAAAAAGTAATATATTAAAATGTATAACTTTTTAGGTGTGTGTGAATTTAAAGACAAAATTATTGACAGCTCATAAACGTGCACATTTAACCGAAAATCCCAATCAGGTTGAATTACGTAATTCGTATGTGTAGTGAAGTAAACCTCAGTGGCACCATGAGAAGTATTATTTAGACGCATAGCATAATTTTATATACTTTCGTACAAAACTCAACAAACTCAACAGTACACTGAGGTGTTACTTCGTTTGTGCAATGATTACGTATTTCTGCTTAAAATATAATTATCATAAGTTTAGCAAATGACAGTTGCAACCGAACTCTACGGCGGGTATTAATAACACCACTTTCATAAAATGAAAATGTTGCTACATAAAGTACCATTGATGTGATACAAGTATTGACTTTGAATATAAGGAGATATTTGTGACAATAAAGTAATACAAGTTAATAATAGAGAATATTCATAAATATTGAGAATATTGATAATATACATACATAATATAGTTGTAAACTAATAATTACTAAAGTAAGTAAGATTGCGAGCAAAATGGTATGGTTGCAATAGTCAAATGAATCCCAGGTAAAGACATATCACTTTAGCGCCTAACCAGTATTCGCGAGAGAAAAGTGATAGCTTCCGCTGGCCCTACCTACTTAAAATTAATCATTCACACAGAAGTATGCTACCTGCCTTCCTAATTCCTATAAATAAAAATGCAAAGCAATCACACCAACACACACGCTCCCGGATTCTCACACATTCCGCCCGGGTGCAAAAGCCTATTTCTAGAGAGTACGTCCCGGGACGTCTCCGACACCCGAGCTCAGCGCACATCGTCTTTCATTTCACTACTTTACGTACCAGTTCCTGAAATCGACTGTCAAAGGCTAGTGCCCATACAAGGTAGACGCGATCGCGAATTTTACTAATTCATTTTTCTATACAGCCAAATGCTGTATAATTCATAATATGTATTGCGTCGAAATTAACCGTGAATATCTACTGTCAACAAAAAAAATGAGTAATAACCCCGGTGATTGGGCATGAAATGAATTAAGCGAATTAATTAAGTGTCACCCGAAGGCAATATAAGTTTATGTTTGCTTATCCAACATGCAATCCATAACACTACCATTCACACAACATACAATGGATAGCATGTCGGTGGGCACTAAACACATCGACAGTCGCTAGTTCAAATTAGTAAATCTTAATAAGTACATCCGTGTTCACGAGTCTGATCCATCCATGCAGCACCTGGGCGCATGAATGGTTTCAGACTGAAAGCAATGAACACGGCCAACAAAGTGTTTACCAACCGTATTGCTGAAAACATCCTGATCTAAGATTAGTAAACATATTGTATATACTATATGTATGCGGACTAATGATTCATTTTCATCTTATATGTAATTCAATTTGGTTCAAAAAATGTTCTTTAAAAAATAGATAAATGTAGAAACTTTAAATATGGAAACATATTAATATTTGTAATTTCAAGAGCAAAGACTGGGCATGCATGAAACTCTACTTTACGTAATCTTTAAAATATTATTACATAATTTCGCAACTTGAATATTAAAATATGTTTGAATAATTTCTCAACAAAATTAACCTGAAAGAAAGGAATGATTAACCTCGAGCGACCCTTTTTCGGAGAGACTTTTGTAAAGAAACTAGTATGTAGTGCATTAGTGTATCTCTCTGAAAGCAGGTACTACCCGTCGCGAAGCGCCTTCTTGCTCTTTTAAACAAATTCGGAATGCGAGAACGAGATTGTTTCTGATTATAGATAAACTATAACCCGAAACTATTGAGTTGAAGAAATCAAACCAATCATGTATATTCATAACATATTTTCAATACATGAAAGTACACTCATGAATTTGAAATTAAACATGGACATATTTGCTTGCAATTCTTACATTTATTTAAGTTAATGCCTCGAACGCGAATCGCGATATGGAAATAAAACATACTATGAGCAAGGGAGACCTATCCTACTCTGATTAAGCATGACAATAATGATGGGCCTAACAAAATACCACTCATAGGTAAACTCCTCAGAGTTTATCTATGGTCACTGTGCTCTTCATTCAAATTTCTAAGGAGTAATTACAACCAATCACCCGTGTCGATTCGGACCATTCGCCCTACGACATGATTGAGTGACTGGAGGGACATTAAAATTTCACTCACCAGTGATGTCTTGTCTGCATACCACAGGAACATGCTGCAATAGTTTCCTGTTGGCCCTCAGATCCTGGATTTGACTGCTGGACTAAGGCGTCGTTGTCATCTTCTTCTTTATCGATCCACCATGATATCTAAAATAAAATCGTGCTCTGTAAAATAATAAAATTTGATTAAGTCCAATGTGAACATGTATAATATTAATTCAAGATAAACACCAAACCAAAATACTGAAAGTAATAAAACAGTTTTAAACGTACCTTGCAAAGGCAACAGCATTGCACATAGTTCTGAATCAACTGTTGTGACTCAGTAACTTCTTCTGGGATGACTGACTCTAATACCGATAAATAATTTACAATATACTGATAATATAATATGCCAAAAATATAATAATCGAACAACACTGACTTTAATTCGCGACTAAAAAGTGTGGAATACTACTCCGCTGCAATAATGACTCTAATTCGCGTGGCTCTACATTACTTTGCAAAGGGATCAAGTTACAGGGATCAAGAGCTCATACAGCTTCAACAGGTAATAAACATTTCGTAATCAATGAGTGACTCTAAACCGCATTGCACGCGGTCACTATACCCTGCAATCACTGACTCTAACTCCAATAAATAATGTATAATATACTAATAATATTATAACATAGTAATATAATAATCGAACAACACTGACTCTACTTCGCGTGACTCTACATTAAGTACTTGGCAAAGGAATGAAGTGACAGCATAGAGCTCATACAGCTTCAACAGGGAATAAACATTTCGTAACAAAAAGTCTCTAAACCGCATTGCGCGCGGACACAAAATGCTGAAAGAAGAATGGTTAGACAGACAATAAATAAGTCATACACTACAAATGTTGATGGGACAATTGAGACTCTAAAATTGAATTTTTCCTGATCTGAATAATTTAAAAATGAATGAGCAGTTCAGCTCTTTCCGGAGAGCAAAAGACGCGATTTGCAGCCTTTAGCCCGGTATGATCCTCGATTCAGATATGAAATCCGATTCGTCGATAATACCGGTTTCCAGGTCACACCCTCTTGGAGGTTGCTGCAAGTGGTGACCCATTAGAATTGAGAAATAGAATGATCTAATTATGTTTAGAATAATAATTTCATCCTATACGACATATATAATTTTATTGCACTTATTTGTATAATATGTCGAAATATTTATTTTATTGAACGTGCAATCTGAAATTTTCACACTAAATTTATATTTTAAACATCCTATATCGTATATATCTATCGGAAATATAACTGAGGAAAAAATGTTATTGTTAACGTTACTCGGACGTTCCTTCCACGACTGACGTCACCGCCATTTTCGAACGGTTGCGTTTGCGCACTTGTGCTTTCCAACCAATTCCTACCCTCGATATTGGCAAACTGAATAATTGCTTTTCATGCACAAAATATGTTGAATAGACCTGATGTTTGTGTCGAATTAGTTGCTACTACCGCCCTAGCACGTAAATCAAGTACTGAATGATGTCAAACTCACCGAAAAACATGTGAAAACTGCGAAAAGCGGGGACTGGAATACACGGCGTCCTTCAATTTCCCACGCTGCCAAGAGTGCCTGGAATAAGAGTCAGATATTTCGATTAATTTACAATATCAAGTCAAAATATATGCACCTCCACGTTGCCCGCTAGTTAATATTCAAGATTGTCATAAATTTAAGGATGAAACAACGAATATTTATAAAATATCTGTGTTAAAAGTGGGAGCTCACCTTTTCCGACGACACTTTTGCCACTGTCTGAACATACTACCGAAGTGAAGGCAGCAACTTTACAGTGGCGAATCACGACGAACTGCACATCCGCCATTTTGAAACTGTTCAAATTGCGAGACTGCTCTCAGACACATTCTTTCCCGCGATATCGAAAAACGCAACAATTACTTTTCTAGCACGAAGCATGTCAAATAGACCCGAAATTTATGTCGAATTAGTTGCTACTGCAGCCCTAGCACCTAAATCAAGTACTGAGTAACATCAAACTCACCAGTAATGCTGCGAAAGTTACCAAAAACGATGGTTCAGCTCGACGGCGTCCTTTGATTTTCCAACCTGTCAAGACATGTCTGGAATCAGAATCAAATATTTCGATTAATTCACAATATAAAGATAAACCATGTGCAGAATTACGTTGCCCGCTATTCAATTTACAAGACTGCGGCAAATTTGAGAATGGAATATCAAAATTTTATCAGATAATTGTCTTAAATGTAGGAGCTTACGTTTGCTAACGTTGCGTCACTTGTGGGCACTTGCGCACTGCCTCGGCCAAACTACTGAAGTGACAGGCAGCGTTACAGTGGCGAATTCCCGTACGAAAATTCAAACGGTCTGTGTTTACAAGTCACACGTCGGTATCGAGGTTAGAAGACAGAATACGTCAATATTTGCACTTGTAACACAGAATGCATCGAATAAACCCGATATTCGTAATGAATCATTTGCCCTCGCGGTCCTACCAAAACCTAACCCTCGCGCCTAACAAAATACCACTCATAGGTAAACTCCTCAGAGTTTATCTATGGTCACTGTGCTCTTCATTCAAATTTCTAAGGAGTAATTACAACCAATCAACCGTGTCGATTCGGACCATTCGCCCTACGACATGATTGAGTGACTGGAGGGACATTAAAATTTCACTCACCAGTGGTGTTTTGTCTGCATACCACAGGAACATGCTGCAATAGTTTCCTGTTGGCCCTCAGATCCTGGATTTGACTGCTGACTAAGGCGTTGTTGTCATCTTCTTCTTTATCGATCCACCATGATATCTAAAATAAAATCGTGCTCTGTAAAATAATAAAATTTGATTAAGTCCAATGTGAACATGTATAATATTAATTCAAGATAAACACCAAACCAAAATACTGAAAGTAATAAAACAATTTTAAACGTACCTTGCAAAGGCAACAGCATTGCACATAGTTCTGAATCAAGTGTTGTGACTCATTGTCAGTAACTTCTTCTGGGATGACTGACTCTAATACCGATGAATAATTTACAATATACTGATAATATAATATGCCAAAAATATAATAATCGAACAACACTGACTTTAATTCGCAACTAAAAAGTGTGGAATACTACACCGCTACAATAATGACTCTAATTCGCGTGGCTCTACATTACTTTGCAAAGGGATCAAGTTACAGGGATCAAGAGCTCATACAGCTTCAACAGGTAATAAACATTTCGTAATCAATGAGTGACTCTAAACCGCATTGCACGCGGTCACTGAACCCTGCAATCACTGACTCTAAATCCAATAAATAATGTACAATATACTAATAATATTATAACATAGTAATATAATAATCGAACAACACTGACTTTACTTCGCGTGACTCTACATTAAGTACTTGGCAAAGGAATGAAGTGACAGCAAAGAGCTCATACAGCTTCAACAGGGAATAAACATTTCGTAACAAAAAGTGGTCTCTAAACCGCATTGCGCGCGGACACAAAATGCTGAAAGAAGAATGGTGAGACAGACAATAAATAAGTCATACACTACAAATGTTGATGGGACAATTGAGACTCTAAAATTGAATTTTTCCTGATCTGAATAATTTAAAAATGAATGAGCAGTTCAGCTCTTTCCGGAGAGCAAAAGACACGATTTGCAGCCTTTAGCCCGGTATGATCCTCGATTCAGATATGAAACCCGATTCGTCGATAATACCGGTTTCCAGGTCACACCCTCTTGGAGGTTGCTGCAAGTGGTGACCCATTAGAATTGAGAAATAGAATGATCTAATTATGTTTAGAATAATAATTTCATCCTATACGACATATATAATTTTATTGCACTTATTTGTATAATATGTCGAAATATTTATTTTATTGAACGTGCAATCTGAAATTTTCACACTAAATTTATATTTTAAACATCCTATATCGTATATATCTATCGGAAATATAACGGAGGAAAAAATGTTATTGTTAACGTTACTCGGACGTTCCTTCCACGACTGACGTCACCGCCATTTTCGAACGGTTGCGTTTGCGCACTTGTGCTTTCCAACCAATTCCTACCCTCGATATTGGCAAACTCAATATGTGCTTTTCATGCACAAAATATGTTGAATAGACCTGATGTTTGTGTCGAATTAGTTGCTACTACCGCCCTAGCACGTAAATCAAGTACTGAATGATGTCAAACTCACCGAAAAACATGTGAAAACTGCGAAAAACGGGGACTGAAATACACGGCGTCCTTCAATTTCCCACGCTGCCAAGAGTACCTGGAATAAGAGTCAGATATTTCGATTAATTTACAATATCAAGTCAAAATATATGCACCTCCACGTTGCCCGCTAGTTAATATTCAAGAATGTCATAAATTTAAGGATGAGACAACAAATATTTATAAAATATCTGTGTTAGAAGTGGGAGCTCACCTTTTCCGACGACACTTTTGCCACTGTCTGAACAAACTACCGAAGTGAAGGCAGCAACTTTACAGTGGCGAATCACGACGAACTGCACATCCGCCATTTTGAAACTGTTCAAATTGCGAGACTGCTTTCAGACACATTCTTTCCCGCGATATCGAAAAACGCAACAATTACTTTTCTAGCACGAAGCTGTCAAATAGACCCGAAATTTATGTCGAATTAGTTGCTACTGCAGCCCTAGCACCTAAATCAAGTACTGAGTAACGTCAAACTCACCAGTAATGCTGCGAAAGTTACCAAAAACGATGGTTCAGCTCGACAGCGTCCTTTGATTTTCCAACCTGTCAAGACATGTCTGGAATCAGAATCAAATATTTCGATTAATTCACAATATAAAGATAAACCATGTGCAGAATTACGTTGCCCGCTACTCAATTTACAAGACTGCGGCAAATTTGAGAATGAAATATCAAATTTTTATCAAATAACTGTCTTAAATGTAGGAGCTTACGTTTGCTAACGTTGCGTCACTTGTGGTCACTTGCGCACTGCCTCGGCCAAACTACTGAAATGACAGGCAGCGTTACAGTGGCGAATTCCCGCACGAAAATTCAAACGGTCTGTGTTTACAAGTCACAACACGTCGGTATCGAGGTTAGAAGACAGAATATGTCAATATTTGCACTTGAAACACAGAATGCATCGAATAAACCCGATATTTGTAATGAATCATTTGCCCACGCGGTCCTACCAAGTGGAATGTTAAATACTGTCTGACTCACCAAAATTGACGTAAAAACTGCGAAAATTGAGGTTTCATATCACGGCGTCATTCTTTTGTCCTCGTATCAAGATGAGTGTCTGCAATCAAAGTCGAATGTTTCGATTAATACACATCACTCAGCAGAAACATTTAGATGAACGTATTGCACTCTACTCGAATAGCATGTCAGTAATAAATTTGGAGATGTAAGAGCTAATAATTATAACTACAATGGGGCAAGTGCGACAACTCACCCACTACAATACATAACCTGCCGATGTACAGAGGGAACTGCGTGCTGCGGATGTGCGTACATCCCGAGCCCGAGCTGAACTCAGCTGAACTCGACTGTCTCCTGAGTGTCCCTCTTCTAATGCGTTCATTTACACTTTACACAGTTGCTGACAGTCTTTAACCGTTTTAGTGCCAGAGATTTTTAAAAATCCGTGTCGAGTTGTGCCATGAAGCGCGATAGCGCTTCCTTCATTTATCTGCGAGTAATGCCGCCCGGTGCGCTCGCGCTTCAGATTGTTAGTCTGGGGAAAAATAAACCTTGGGACTCAATGTGTTAAAGAAAGACAGCTAATTATGCAGGTTGTTTACGATTATTTGAAAGAAATTTATAATTACAAGAGGAAACTCTGACAGACTCGCGACAAGATGCGCGAAAACAAGCGACACGCTTCACCACAGTACGCGAACAGCGCGATCGCGCTGCGTGGCACTAAACGGTTAAGTGTAACTGGTCATTAGTTTATTACTCTTTTTTTTCGACCAAATTGTTTTACTACTAGTTTCGAGCAGGATTCGTTAGAGTGCGCCACTACATTGTTTCACGGCGCTTGCGCAGTTGTTACCTATACCGTTTTCTCGCAGTGCATACAGACCTCACGAATATTTGAATTTAAATGCAATTCACCGTAGAAAACTTACATTCACACTTAATATTTTTTACATACTCTAAAGGTTCGACGGAGTTGATGGTTAACCGCATGTTTGTAATATTAAAATGTAATGGTAGCAGTTGATCTGAAATAACTTGTGGCAACATAAAAGTTCACATGCGACAATAATAAATTCACGGAGTATAGAGAGCTGATGACTAGAAATTAATAGAGAATAATAAAACATAAGCCGCATTACAATTATCACTTGCAGTCACGCTTACCTTTACTCTCTAAGCTCTGTAAATTTTCTAGTAAATAAATCTGCATCTAAGCATAAACGCATACACAATGAATGTAATGACATATAAATTTCAGTTTATTGTGTTTCTCTCGCTATAATCGTCGTTAACATGTAATTGAATTCTGCAATTATAGATTTCGTATACGGTATCTTGACGAGCGTCTTAAATACTCAATTGACTCTGACGAAAACGCAAACGAACATTGTCCTTAACGCACCAAACGTTCGTTCTGCATTCTACAGTGCTGTGAATACTTACTTCGATGCCGACTCTCAACATCTCCTCCGCCCTCTTTTCTCCACACCTTCGACGACTGCGCTTTTGTGCGGTGAATTTAACACAGGGATCATATCTATGACGCAGTTTATTATATAATTACAATATTCTCACTAATCATACGTTCATAAATAATAATTGCAGTAGTCATTAGTATATTTATATAGGTAACATGAACTATTTACGATTGATATGGATTTTATTTTTACATCATCACCGCATCACCTCCCTATCCTCGCTCCGTCTCTCACAATACGTTCGTCGACGACCGTGCCTGTTCGTCGTGAAAATTCGTCGACAGAAAGCGGCGGCCGGCTTTCTTCCGGTTAAGACTCTTCTCCTACGATTATCGCTACTATGTTGATAGGAAGAACCCGCGCTCTAAAAACACGCCTCTCGCTTACGGTCGCTCGAGATCGCCGTACGTCTCTTAATACAAAATAGTTAAACGCTTTTTCGCAACGAGCACGTGACGCTCGATCGTCACGGCGCGTTTTGTTACTCTTGGAAAATTTTTTCGCTTTCTCTCTCTCTCTTTCTTTCTCTCCGTAAGAACTGTCATACCGTGCTCCGTTCGTCGTATATCGCTATTTACCCCTAACAACATCCGAGTTCTTCTCAGCCCTAGCACATGCTCCACATATCATACGTCTCGCACTAGCGTCGATTCGTATGCCGGCGACAAATTCGGACTCTGCCTCCACGCGAAATACGAGTTACACATCGAACGTTACGTTAAAGACTAAATTTCACTTGTTAATCCTAAATAATCCTCTCGGAGGAATGTAATCATACGTGTTCTACGATTATTCGACTAACTGGTACGCCGGAACAATATTCTTCTTGCCTCCAATATACTTGTGCTAAAAACATCCCATCCAATCTGTTTGCATCTGCGTCTCATCTGGGCCCCGCGATTACATAGTCGCGCCGAATGACATATTTTTACGTCCTTGCCAGCCGACTGTTAATTCTATGTACACGGTTTACCACGTTTTAAGGACGGTAGGAGCAAAACACTCGGCTAATTAACGCGCAATGAAACTACACTGCCGGGCACAAAGGAACGATACCTCGTCGACGTGCCTTCCGCTCGCGAGAGATCAAACAAATGTTACATGAAACTTCGTCGATGGGAACGGGAGTGTATTGTGTGGAAACGAACAAAAAAAACGTCGAAGCGAAATAGTAACTGAAATCTCTCTAATGCTTTTATTCTCAAATAATAAAAGTTAAAATATAATGAAATAATAATAATATAATAATAATATAATAATAATATAATAATAATAATAATAATAATAGATACGACAGTGCGACAATCATTTGCGGAATGCGCCGCACGATTCAACGAAGAAGTAAATCGGTGTACGATGGGCTAGTGACAGGGGGGTGTGAGGGGGTGGGATCAGAAGGACGGGGGGAGTGCCTGTACCTTTATTCATTATTATCTACAAAATACTAGCGCGAACGAAGCTCGAAACCCCCTTCGCATTCCACCCAACATGTCTTCCCTCCTAGCCCTGACTCTCGATCTCTCTCTTGTTTCTCGTCTTCCAACCTCCGTTTTCCTTTTCACTAACTTCTACCCCACTTGTCTTTCACTCTCGGACCTTCCACGCAATAATAATCTGTGCACGTACCGCGTATCACCGTTTAGCACGGCTTTTAGGAACTCTTTTTTACTCGTCTCTACGTTTTCCCATTGTACTACATTCTCGTCGTGACAAACGTCGCTCTTCGTCGTTCTTGCCTAGTTTAATAATGTGGGGAGTTCAATGTCGGCGATGAAATGCAGATCGGGGGGTTCTCGATACCGACACGGAATGAACCGAAGGGGTGCAGATGCAAAGAAATCACGAACTCGATACGAGATTAATGTAACGATCGCGAGAGGGTACGATGGATCGACTCGATCGATCTCGCAAGAAGGGGCGATGATCTTTACACGCACAGATTTTTGATAAACGTTCGCGCTCGCACGGTATAAAAATCTCACAGTGACGTATTATGTACACAGCTAATGGCCATTAGCGATTGCCTACATTTAATCGTGATCACTTAATGTTAATAATGATGATCGCAATAATGGTACAGTTACGGTAATGATAAAATTAAGTCGTCGCAATGTTAATGATAAGAATAAAATAATAATAATAATAGTGGGGATAATTCCGTAGTTATAATAATAATAATAAACGTCGCTATTTTAATTATCCAGCTCGGGTTGGTCGACCTCGCCAGGCCTTCTACCGTATTTTTACTATATACAATTTTCTCGTTTTATACATTTATATATATATATGTATATATATATCTTGCATCCTCACATGCCGACGCGCCATGTGTACATCCATTTATGTATGCAGTATGTATACGATGGTACAGTCAATTACGCGCGCACTTATGTCGCTATGATATAGGTCGCTATGCGTATGTATGTGTATGCAATACGTCTTAACGTAAACTCGCGCATCGATATTCCCTAATACACACACGCGCGCGTGCGCGCAACGCAAAGGCTTCGTTTTAAATGTGGCCGCGTGATCGGTATCGTATGAGGTCGTATCATTTCGAACTACCATACCCTAGGATCGTAGTCCCTTAATTAATCACCGGGGGTTCACCATCTCGAGAGAACGATTATTGCGAATGGGTAGTTCCGAGTTCTGCGATGCAGTGCAGGAGAGAGAATACGTTCCTCGCGCTTCGCGGCCCTCGTAATCATTCGGAAAAAGTCTACTTGTAACATATCAGATATGATCTGACGATTAATACGTGGGACGTCGAGGATTGAAAAAACGCGCTCGCAAAACCTCAAACGTGTCGCGTCAATTCGTAATGTAACGTGCATGCACACGTCGACGGTATACGACGTATGCATTTCCTTCGTAGTACGTATACCGTGTGTATACATTATTCACGCGTTGCCTCGTGTATCTACAATTATTACAACTACCGTACGTGCCTGTCAAAAAATGTTTCGTCGAGAACGCGAGTGCGACCGCAACATTTCTCGCCTCTATTTCTATCTATCGTTAGAGAGGAGAGGATCAATCAAAGTTTTCGCTTTTCACTTATATAGGTGCGCATGCGGCGTTTATCTTAATCGTATCTCGTATAAATCCTTTGGCATGAACGGTTCGTCACTTATAAAATCACTGAATCAACTTGGAAAATTTGATTCGTCCGCCGTTCGCTCGCGTTCTCGCTCGATCATTTGCATCTTCTTCTTTCTGTCTGTTGGCCCTACGCTTTTTCGCGACTATGTACACAGTTTCACGGACACGGATATGTACGATCATTCGACAGGCGCGCAATCTCGTTTATGTGTATGTACAAATGTATTGTCGGACCTCGCCGCACTTTTGCCATTGAAACGTACGTAACCCTGCTTACCAAACGGGGGCTGCGAAAGAACCCCGCAAAATGAAGATTTCCATTTTTCAAGTGGCTTGTTAGTTGATTTAAATAAACGTTGAGCGAAGTTAATTTACAGTATGTGCTCGTGAGTATCTGCTAATCTTTACCTTGCCAATTTCAATCTTCACTGTATCGGTAAACGTTCTCACGCGTTTATTAACTTCGTGAAATAGAAACGATTTCGAAGAAAAGAGGATGTCGGAGAAAGGAATTAATTGACGATTCAACTTATCGTCGATTAATTCTTTCCAGCTCGTTTGGGTAAATTTATTGAATCTTAATGGTATAGGTTGCAGCAATGTTTTTGAAAGGAGAACTTATTTAATATTACGAAGTGTTTGCTGTGAAAATATCTATGCTGACATTGTGACTTCAAAATAGATGATACAGATCATCGTGTATGTTATTTTATACACATCATTAAATATTTTTTTAAATGTCCTTGTCAATCACGTTTCTTGACAAGCCGACTAACGTTGTCATAGGAACTTTCCCTTGCAGTAGATAAAGATGCAAGTAAACGTTTAATTAGAAGATTAAATAAAAAAAATTGTCATAAATTAATAATGCTAGAAGTAGTCGCAAGAAATTATTATACTATTAAAGTAGTAAATCAAGTGTTCCTTCAACAATTTCAAATGTACCGATACAGTTCTGACCTGATAAAAAATACTGCCAACTGGAAAATGCAAAATTGTCTCACAAACATACTAAGATGAGACCTTCAATAACTGGCATAAACGCTTGAACGATGACAGAATCAACTTTCGTCCAAGCTTCCATGCAGTCTTCAGAAATGTTAAGGATTTTTAATGCCCGCCAACGTTGCATACGACGCTAGTAACAATTTTTCACTATTTACCTTGCTTACTTACTTACATAGTTGAATTTGCATGATGAACATTGGTTTGACTATTCAAAAGTAGGACACACTTCTTCGCTCTCTTTTCCTCCTTCCCGTTCTCGATCGGCGCCATCGCATATCATCGCTCTTTCAAAATGGAGGAATGTATTCGTATACTCTTCGTCAAACAGAGACGACTTCATCTTCGAAATTATCAGGTATTCCAAAAAGCAACGACCAGGAGCCCGTTCGAACCGCTCGATTATTCTCCTTCTACATAGACCTACCCCTATTTCATGTACCAGAGTCCATCCAGCACAGAAATGTACGTCAACGATATGTTCCCCAACACATTTCAATCATTCCACGACTTCGATCCGTTCAAATTCTCATCAAATTCGACTGGGCTATCCCGACGTTTGTCGCTTCGAGAGCGTTCCATGCCAAAACGATATCTGGCACCCGGCAAGGAAAGACTACCGTTTCGGTACCTCTACGTGTTAATCAGTACTTAGATACCGCGAGCAACCATTCAGGACGATCGTCTAAACGTCGACAGCCTCTCTTGTCTGCGGACCGATCATCTAATGGTAGAACTCGGGTAGATTGCACAAACGTCGTTGTTGCTGTTGTTGTTGTTGCTGCTGCTGATGATGTTGATGATGGTAGATAGCGTCCCCTTGATGGGTCGCTGGCTGGTGTCACTCGTGGGACTTGCCGCTCAGCGGATGATAATTCCCACCCGCCGACGCGACCAGCGCTAAGGGTAGGGGTGAACCGAGCGGGGTCGCATGGGGGTGGGAGTGGCCCATCCCCGAGGAATGAGTCGTCAGGGCCAGCGGACTGCCGGACATTGAGCTTGCGAGTGAGGCAAAAACCGAGGGTGCGGGCGACGCCATTGTTGGACTGCCCATCGCCGCGGTCGGTGGATTGATTCTTTTCTCCTTTTGCCGTCTGTCAATTCAACATGGTTTACCACGTTAGAAATGTCTAATTGATTCACGTATCACGTAATTTACAATATTCACATGATATACTTAATATTATTCTTTGTTTTTAGACGTTGCTGGTTGAAAGAATATTCTAGCTTTTTACCTGTTGCAAAACCACACCCGTACGACTTCCTTCTCCATCGCCAGACTATCCGCCAACACGGTGATCTCCTCGGACGTAGGTTTCGGGTTTTGCATGAACGCTTTCTCCAAAGCTACTCTTACGCTGGTTTCTATCGACGTCCTCTTCTTTCGCCGCCTGCCTATGGCTTCCGGCGTCGTTAAAGGATTTGATAGTGAATTTGGGTTGTTTAAGGAGTTATCAGCGTCCTCCAGCCACTTCTGCAGCAGCGGCTTTAACTTGCACATGTTCTTGAACGAAAGATTCAGCGCCTCAAACCTAAAATTTCCAATGAACGTATAAACGCAATGTCCAAAAAAACCTAGATTACTCGTACCTCCGGGATACTAACCTGGATATTGTTGTCTGCGAAAAGTCGTTTCCGTATAGTTTGCCCATCGCTAGGCCGACGTCTCCCTGCGTGAAGCCCAATTTGATTCGTCTCTGCTTGAAAGTTTTCGCGAACTGTTCCAGTTCCTCGAGGTCCGTTGTCTCGTCAGGGGATGGTTCCAGCCTGGTCGGGGGTGGTTTTACGGCAGGTGGTGTGCCCGGTGGGGGTGGCGACCTTTGTTGCGTGATATTTCTGCCCACAAGACTTCCACCTCCTTGAAGAGCCTGCTGCTTCTGCAGAGCTTGCAACTGCTGGGCTGCCTGCGCCACTGCATGCTGTACCTGATGATCAAAATTCAATTTGATGTTTCTCATACGTTATCGTTAGTCGCTGTCAAAAAGTGACGCATACCAAACACATGGTCCGATTTCAATGTCGTGTCTCGTGTTCGCAAAGGTTTTTCATTGTTCAAGGGAAGACAGGTATGGTTGACGTTATCGGTGACACTGACAATTGCTTTCCGGTCTGCAAGTGATACTGATTCGTGCTCTCGGCTTTCAAGGATGTTAACGTGACTTTTGATATAAAGATTGCGGACCAATGGTCGTGTCTAGGGCTACAGGCTGTTCAGTGGTAACGCGTTGAATTGAAATTCAAATTTCGCATTTTCGAAAATGAACGATGCAAATTCTGTGCACAAGTCCTGTCGCAATGCTAATCGCTTCGCGCTACTCTCAACGTTCTGTTTGAAACAACTGTACCTGCATGGACTGTGAGCGCGGATGACTCGTCCTCTGGGGGTAGCCACCGCTTTGCAACAGCCCCTGCAAGACGTGGACCACCATTGGTCAAGGGTATTGCGTACAAGTGAACAAAATATACTGACAATATCGCTTAATTAACATTAATCGGATTAGCCTGTTGCCTTTCGTCCTTTCGAAACACGACATACTTATACCGGAATATTATTACACAAAGATATATTATGCAACGTGCCCCATGAGAACCGGTCAATGTCCAGAAGTTTCTGCCGTCACACATTCCGAACAATATTTTCACGAACGGAAAAAATAACTAATAAAAAAAATAAAAAAAAACTATAGTTAGACTACTTTCGCGTCCATTAAGTTTCTTGCACTAGTTCTTGCATCGTCCCATCTGTAATTCGGTTCTACTTATTGGCAAACCATGAATCAAACGGTGGCACGTGTCGCGCCCGTGTACAGGTATGAAACTACTGTTGTCAAGGGTGTACGGGACTGATCGATTATCTTCAACCCTTTCTTAACCAGATGCTCGATTATGAGAGAGCAAAGGGGTTGCGCGTGTTGCGCGGCACCCTTCGAGGAAAGGCGCTCGAGGTCGATCACGTGTCGCTCACCCAACGACTTGTTTATGCTTATTGTGAGCCGCGAAGATACCCTACAAGAATATAACCCTACGCTTTGAATACTGCCACGTGCCGGAATTCCGCTGGACAGGTGGGGTCGGGATTCTTTTGATAAGTACGGTGACTTCAAAGAAAGGGTGCGACTTTGCGGTTGCAGGAAGAGTGAATTTCTTGCATAATAGGGTTTCATTTACTTGTAAGTGGTTTAAGAATGTTTGCATTATTCAGAACGTATCAGAACTGCAATTCGTAAATCACACTGTGAGCGCGTAGGTAATTCAGAAGATTTTCAGAATAAGTGAAAAATAGGCAGGTGAATGTAACTTTGCTCTTCTACGTTGGAAATATCTTCCTGTGAAAAATCTGAATGTTTCGGAATTTTTAAGACACCCGGTTTAAGATTGTGAGAAACTGTTTCTCTTTTGATCCAGTATGTGTTAGAACGTATTAATGTCGGACGCAACGAATGTCTGGCACGAGCATCTTTGTTCACAGTCACGTGGCGGTTCTTGACATAAGAACCGAAAGGGGTCGGAAAGGTTGTATTACACTTTTAAGGGTGAGCGAAGAAATTAAATGCCTGCCCTAAAAGCCAGATCAGACGAGAGAATATTCGGAAAAGGGTAACTAATGCTTGACGAGTATCGTTGCGCGAGAAGGGTAAGGCAGCTTAGAAGCCCTTCGGAAAAAGGTACATTAAGTCATCCCTGTATCTTTCTTGACGAATGGACTGTTCTCGCATATAAAAAAATATACGTTAACACATAGGTACTTGCTTCAGGAAGAAACCGTCTCGTCACGTGTACGATTCATCAGAAACGTCTAACCGAAAATGGCAGAGATGTTCGTCGGAATAACTTCTTCATTTTCCATTAATTTAACAAACAACTAAATGTATCAAAGACGTCCAAAAATCGTCGAAATATGAGAGATCCGTTCAGCGCAACGAATATACGTATGCTTTTGAGAAATCTATAGACAGACTGCAGATCTGAAACGTATGTATAGCGACCATACTTAAATCGGATTACGACATTCTCTGATCGTCCCTCTTCGGCGGCCAGTAACCAAAGAACCCTTTTGTTCGGTCGCGTGTCAGATAGAAAGAAGCGACACAAAAAATGTTTCCTCAGCGGTAGTGCGATGAATAAAGAAATGAAATATCTGTCTTTGAAAGACAGGCCACAGAATGGAATATCCGATCGGGAAGCTTGCCGTCCCGCTTTCCAACCCATCCTCACACACATGTACCAAGGTACATATACGCCCGTAGAGGGACGTAGAAGAGGGTTGAGGCAGGTTACAACCAGCTCGTCTAAAAAGAGTTCTCGCCACATGTTGAAGAAGGTCGTGTGCCTTCCTTAAAATCCGAGACAAACGCGGGGGGAAAAACGCACGAGGGCTCGTAGCGAAGATTAGAAACGCGGAGGAGGGACGAGTGAGAGTGAGGAACAGAGCCGAGCCACGTGTGAGGTAACAAAAGGCACCCCGTGGCAAGGTGCCGAAGGGCGCGGAATCTCCAGGAGCGTATCCCTGCCTTTCAAAGACGGACACGAAGAACTATATTTTTTCCCCACTCGCACACATTCACACCGATTGCGTACGCTGTTTTACGCGTATACATTTAATACGTTTGCACAGAGCGAACACATCTTCACATCTTCGAATACATCTTCAACTCGTACATTTATGTGTTGCTGGAGAATGCCGGTGTCTGCGTTTGGTGCAAATATGTCTAACGAATGTTCATACCCTATACTTCTAGACTCGTAGATTCAAATGGTCCGAGTGTGCTAGTTTACGTGTATATGTTTCACACATTTAGATACCGCGGATAAGACTGCGTGTGTTGGTTTACGTTTATAACGTATATTTCGGACGAATGGGGCTGTCTCGACACTCGCGCACATTTATGTACTGGTTTAAGTGCGTTTCTAACGAACACGGATACTCTATACTTGTACGGTCGCACGTTCATATCACCCCACTGCGTTGGTTTACGTGTGTATACAGGGAACAGGGACACCCCCATTAAGTCTACCAGAATTCGGAACGGTTTTGTTAGTATTTCCAAGACGTTGCATAGTCGGGGTGGTTGCGTCTTTGCACGCGCGCTCGTCCTGACGGATTCTTTAGAAATTTCGGGTAAGTGCAGCGAACGTGTATTCATTGAAAAATCCCGGCCAGAAAGGAAAGCGGGGAGGGTCGAGCGGCGGAGAGGGGATATTGTCGGTATCCAAGGAAGGAGGATCATTTTTCATCGTTTCGCCGGATATCGTAAATCGATTTCTCTCGTTTCGGGCCGACCGATCGCGTCGGCGAGCGACAAGAGGAATAACTGAAGAATTTTTACGGGTTTTAGAATGAAGGATAGTCCGTGAAATAGACGGCGTTTCGGATGGAATCCACGGGACGACACGTTTAATGCGTGTGTTTCTCCTCAAAGCAACGTCGCCTTCATTTAATCACACTTAATTGTCCACTCCGTACGATCTCCGGCGAGCAGCTGAGCGTATAAGAATTCCAAATCAATCCTCGTCAAAGGTCCGGCCCGCGGATATCGCGTTCGCCTATTGTTACACTCAGAATTTTTTCGATCGGGAAGATGTAACCGTCGCAGGGAGACAGGTCGAGAAGGTCTTGAAAATAACTTGAGGAAGATTGCATATGAGGAGCAGTTCTGAAGAGAGACGCGGGACATTACGAAGCGCGGGGAAACGTTACATCCGTATACGCGGACTTTAACGAGAAAGAAGCCCTGTCCCTTTGTGCCATCAGCAGACAGCTATCTCGATGTTGAATCGGGCAGAAACGTCCTCGAGAAATAAGACGTCTACTCCTCTCGGGGCACGATCAGATACGCGAGCGAGGCGGGCGCGTCGTCTTTGGATCCTCATGCGGATCGACTCCGATTTCGAGGGCTCGAATCGAATTCGTATTGAGTAGGTAATTTCACGAAGTAGCCGAGGCCGGTAGCACGGAGGACAGATGTACTATTTCAATCAAATCGTCACAGCTGATTTCTTCATTAAATCAACGAATAACACGCACAATAGAACGCGTGCACGTATTCACAAATTCCGAGCAGATTCCTTAAAAAAGAGACGTCTAATGTTCGATCTGGTATTTAACGCGTCTGATCAGATCCGCAAGTCAATTATTCCAAACTTTCTGTTTAAATTATGACAGCCACTTCCGCAGTTCCCTTCGCCGCGCTCAAAACCATACATCGTGCTCTTTCGGAAATTCCCATGAGAGACCAACCTGATTCTGCAGGAAGAACTGCGCCTGCGGCGGAAGCTGACTCGCCGCCGCCGGATTGGCCTGTTGGAACATCGCGAACTGCTGCAGTTGTTGTTGCAACGATTGCTGCTGTTGCTGAAGCGTCGACGCCAGTGCCTGAATTTCCTGAGGACCCAGAGCACCCAGCGAGCCATGCATCAGCAATTGCTGTCCGACCAGTTGAGCGGCCAGCGCGGCCTGCGAGCTATTGCTGCTCTGCTGGTTGGCACTGTGCTGCTGCTGTTGTTGCTGCTGCTGCTGGTGGTGACTTCCGGTCAGTTGGCTACTCACCCCGGAACTCGGCGACGACGCACTGCCACTCGTACCGCTGCTGCTGTTCCGATGCGACACGTCCGTAACCTGATGAACAAGGAAAACTTGGTCCTTTAACGCAAATTCGTCAACGGCCGAGAGGACGTGATTTTAGTTTCGCACGAAGGCGATCGATGATGGGGCGTATGGGATATGTGAAGTAGTAGTTCTCTTGGGCATAGGGGGAGGGTAACTTGGGCCACCCTATTTTTGTCTGATAGCGAGGATATGTTTTCAATTGTCTTCGTTGTTGTGAAAATTTTAACATGCATTAAGTCTTTCAGTCTTTTAATGCGATAGATGAGGGACGGAAACTTTCATTAGTTGACGATTTATTTCATATGGACTGTGTTGGTCCATGTTGTTTGTGCAACAGTTGACTAATATCTTCTTGTATCAAAATTAAGGAGCGCTGCCTATATTGTGTTTCTGTAATAGAAATGATGTTTGACGTTGTTCCACGGAGAGTTCCGACCGTTTCGACAATCTACGTTTTTCTGGAATCTAATCTGCCGAGGCGCGCTTTAATCATATCGATTCTCAGGAATTTCAGGAAACGAGATTTTCCGCCGTAACGTGGACCCAGAGGCATGAGGAATTACAGGAACTACCCTCCCTAATATCGCAGAGTAAACGCTGTCGAACAAAGCCATGTTTGCACACAAGCAGGTCAGGATATTGGTCACTACGGTCCATCGTGCGCTTTTGTGTTTTACAAAACGCGCTCCTTCCCTTCTGCTACATTCGTCTCCATGGTTTTCCATTATTTATTCAAACAATGAAAGTGCATGTTCTCTAAACTCATTAATCAGCGTCCACGAGAACGCAGAACAGCACGGCACACTACATACGCGACCATTCTTTTCATTCTGCGAGGAGTGATAAAAATGTATGAAGTACAATATGTTGTAACTACGTAAAACACATTAGAAAGCTATGTTCCCACAGCGGTGGCACTTGACGTTCTCAGCGTGTTCCCGAGCTCTTTGTCGCGCGAATGAAAATTTCATCGTTGAAATGACCACGGATAATGCGCGAAGGTGTGCCACGATGGTAATTAATTTCAACGGTCGTTACGACCCGTGAGAATGACCGAAATAGACACATCGACACCTGCTCAACGACGAGGTGGATAAGCAATTTCGCACACGTTATCCGAACAGCTGTAGATTTTCGCGCTCGGCCGAACACCATTGCAAATTGATTACTGATTATTGTCATTGATTTGTTGTAGCAATAAGCGATGCCAGTGCGATCATGATCAACGTTGCGCGGGTTTGCAGGGACTTAAACGCAATGATGTATGTAGTCTGATAAATGACGACTGACCAGGTTAAGGGCTTCCCTATCCGAGTCCATGGAATCATGATCGAGGTTTGCTTCGGTGGCATCCTGAATGTCACTGGCGATGCTTCGATCGTCGCCACTGAGATCGGCCCCGTCCACTTCTCCGTGTAAGTCGGCATCTGTAACAGTGGACGTAACAAAATTTGCATAAATAAAACGATACCTTCGTCCGATCATCAATACCACTATTCTAATGATCCCAATCCGCGTGCCGTCAAATTTGAACAATGACGAAATATCGATTCAATCGAACACAATTAAAATTGTGCGAAGTTAGAAATTCCGAAGGCAACTGATACGTATCGCTGGACGAAGATTCGCCCAACCAAATTTTCGTTCACTCTCGTCAAAAATCGGTTCGTAAGGTTTCCAATCTCAAAGTATCCGGTTAATGAGCGTACAGTCGTTGTTGTTCTGCGGCCTGTACTTCCTATGACGATGATACCGCGTGGGGGTGGCGGTCGGCGTGCTGGTGGCATGAAGGCGCATGTCCGCAAAAATCATCCTGGGCTCTTCCAAGAAGACCATCTTAGCCACGTCCCTCCCGTTCTCCGTCGTCACATGGAGACCTCCCTCGCGATCCAGTACGACGATCGATCGGCTCGTCGATCCTCGCTCGACTAACGTCTCGCACGCTGCAGTTCTTCACACAAACTCACGACTCGAACAACAGCAACTTTCGATCACTCGACACCTCCCAAATCGCGCCCTCATTCCGTCGCGAACTATCATAAACAACGTTCGACACGCAATCCTCGAAGCATCATCTAAAATCCGATGTATCCCGCTACCATCTTTCGCTCACAATCGCTCGAGACACGAACTACGAATCTGATAAACAGTCTAGGTTCCGACTAACAGCCGTAATCATCGGTGTCAATCTCGACGATGTGCACTTGGACGAAGCGTCGAGGAACTCTTGAAAGGCTGACACGCGTTCGGGGGCCTTGAAAACAGTCGAAGGTCGTGCGACGGGGTGCCGGTACTCGTGCAAGGGCCGAGCGAGAGCGAATGTCAGAGTGACGCAACGAAACGGTGGACCCTAAGGGCGAAGCAACCCTCCCCACCTCCACGTGCTGCGAACGGTCCTCCAGCATTGGTCGGCTGCTCGTCGCCGCTCCCGTGCGATTGGTCGGCCACCAAAACCCTTTGCCCTTTTCGGGGGTGCCTTTTCCCTCTATCGTCCCGCACGCCAGACCAACCCTTCGTGCATCCATCATCGTATCTTACGACTCTGCCCTCCCTCGCGCGTTACTCCTTTACTCTCCTCGCGCCTTCTCTCTCCTTCTTCCTTTCGTTCTCTCATTCTCTCATACTGCTTCCCTATCCTCGCGCGTTCTCACTCGCTCTCCGCTCCCGTCCTCTCCCGCTTCACTTTCTATCCTTCCCCGTACACACCTCCTCACAGTCCTCGCACGGCACGAGCCTCACCATAATGGCACGGAACCGATTCGTTGATTCGAGAAAGCGAACCCGTGCCCCACGATTGGTCCCGGCGTCGCGCATAACGGTTTTTAATAATAATTACTTCGATACGCCGACTTCGCCCCCCTCCTCCCGAAACTTGGGAAAAGGGATTTGTGACACTGCGAGCGAGCGAGTGCACGATGGCGGTTACTGTATAATGCGCGTTTTCATGTTTCAAATCGTCGAGGCAGATGGTCCTGTGCCCGGTGGCTTCTCCTCGCGTCTTTTTTATTTCCACGCTGGAATATTGACGATGCGATTTGTACTGCGATACCTTTTGCCGTCGAGTCACGCAGGAAGAGTGTGATACGATCCGATGAAATTGTTTGTAAGAAAGAGTAAAGTTTGTTCTATCGTTGGTGACGAACGATTCGCATTAACTGTTGAAGCCAGACGACATTGACCTCTCCCACGTCATTATGGGAATACGGATGAACCACGAGGGTTCAGGGAGCGGAAGAAAAAGAAGTCGCTGGCCATTTGGACGTCGGTGAACTTTCCCATCGAATCTCCTCTCTTTCCTCGGTACACCGGCCAGCTAGAAAAAGCTGCCCAAAATAGAGATAAACGCGCGAAACGTCGAAAAAAGCAGCGCGTCGCAGGTGGGAAGGGGGGACGGTCCTTCCGGATGACTCAACGGCTGACGCGCACAATATTTTCCCCCGTTTTTCGGATGCGTCGAATAGTGAGGTGAAAAAAAAATTCGAAATCCGTGAATCCCGAAACACTCTTCACGCGGCACGTTTTTTTATTTTATCTCTCTCTCTCTCTCTCTATCTCTCTGCCGGAGGGTGCGAAGGCGAACGTTGAGCGGCGTCGAATCTCGCCCAGATTTTAGCCGCCAAGCCTCGTCCGCGTTTCCCATACCTGGCGGATTCCCCCGAAAAGCGTAAAAAAAAAAAGCAGCGGCGACAGGTCAGGTAGCCACGGACGGTCAGGAAGGCCTCGTCGATTGGTCGATTCGCTATAAAATTTCAGTTACTCGTCTTTCTCTCCGCCCGAGCACGGGCACAATCTCATACTCTTACTCTCTTCCTCCTACCACCTCATCCCACTTTCTCATTCCGCCTCTCCTCCTTTTTCACCTCTCGTCCGCACGGTGTGCCTAAGCTCGAATTGTACGCCGGAGCAGGTACATGTACCTTGTATGCGCACACACGTCCGTTTCCCTTTTTTTTCCCCCGAATTTGCATCGACGCGTTCCCTGCGCGACGCACCCCTCGTCGGCCTCCGTTTTTCGCCAGAAAATTACACTTTTTTCCGTGAGAAGCTGCTGCATCTGACGACGACGAGGGAAAAGAGGAGCGAAAGAATGGATGAGGAAGAATAGTTTTTTTTTGGGGTGATCTACACCCTTTTCGTGAGAGTCCCGCGTCTCCGAATATGCGGTTTCGCTGGAAAACGGATAAAAATTGCCGGATCTCAACCGTTCGTTCTACCGGATTTCAACCGTCTTTTTTTTTCTGCTCGATTACAATCGGTGTCAGGCACGCGGTCACAATCTCCTATTCAACATGCCGACTAATTTCTTCAGAGAATTCTCTTACTTCCGCTTCTCCTTATATTCTTCGTCTGCAGCGAGACAGACGCGCATGTAGATACCGATGTTTTTTCTACGTAAAATATTCATCAACGTGCATTGCTGAATTTATTGTACACCGAAATCAGGTCATCTTGTTCCCGCGGCAAGGTGTGCCATCGGAACGTGAGATCGCTCTACCTTCGAGTACGGAATCCTATGCCAAGGGGTAGGATAAGAAAGGGAAAAAAACGGGAGATGGATTTTTGGGGTGATTTCTCTCGTATTCTACCCTTTTCGAAGCGCACGTACACACGTTTATGTCCGACCGTGTTTCGCGGTAGACCTGGCAAGAAAAATTGCGATCTATGGCTGTGAGAGCTTATTGTGCACCGTGCGTTACCAGGTGCCGAATTTCTGCACGTACACATGTGAAGTCGTCTGTGTACGAAGATAACGTAACTGTCGTTTCTTCTTGTTCGTATCTTGTAAAACGTGCACACACTGACAGGGCTGCCTGCTTTACGACGTTTTTGTTTCTTTTCCGATAGATCGCGAGGGACACGGAATCCAACGGTCGTCATGCCGCAGGTCACGATTTTTCAAGCCAACGAGCTTCTCGCGTTTCCGTGAACGTCGATGATTCGTCGTCCCGTTCGAAGTTTCGGGAGATGACATAGGCGAACGAGGTAAACGGTTAACCGTCTTCCAACGTACTTCTAAAAAACCGTTGTCGGCAGCTTTCGACAGGCTCGCCCTATAGGTTCGTTCCATTCTCCTCAAGCCATCGTGACGCGTGAATACGTCAGCGTATGACAAAGTGACCACGTAGATCTTGGAACAAAGGACAGGAAACATTTGCCACAAAAATCATTCATTATTCCACTCGCTGAGTAATAAAACCGCGTCCCCGATCTAGATTTCACCGAGCGTCCTTCCAGTTGCTCACATGAAGCACGGTCCACAAGGATCACTCACACGAAATTCCTCGAACGCTCGATCCGAACGTAAAAGGACCTTTAAGAGTCTCGATCAATGAGCGAAGAAAGATCGTATCTTACGATGCGGACCATCGATGACTCTTTGTCGTTGCATCTGCATACACACGGCAGTGGAAGGAACGCACGCATACATACGCGCGATCAAGAAAAACGGAGGCATTATTGTGCGCGCATCGAACGGCACAATGGTATCGCCCATGCAATTTCGATCCATTGAAGTCCGTTTAACGTTTGCACGAGTGACACGGTGACCGTCTATCCATCACCCACGCAGACAAACACACACACACACGCGCACGTTTAGAGGGATTTTACGTGTGTGCGAGGGTCCTTGCAGCTGGGCGCAGGGTCCTGCAGTCGGTCGTTGCGTTATTTTCCTGCGCCACACTTTGAACGAGAGGAAAACGCACGGCGACCTTCGCATTCGCTCGCCTCCCCCGCTCCTTCCCACTTTCCGTAGTTTCCCTTTTTCTAACGTTCGCGCCCTCGCTCGCCCGTTTCTTTGGACCTTCTGGGTGAAATTCGGTGGATGACCTGACCTCTGCCCGAACGATCCGAGATCCGGAGACCTGCGTACCGCGTGTGAATGTCGGCACGCACAATGATGCACCTGAATTGATCATTTCGTCGGTCACATTATTATTATCGGCGTAACATTCATCCCTCGGCTCGACACCGGCGAGGGATTCGCCGCGAAAAAATCTCACTTTCTGCGTTCAATGGACCAGAGATGTGCACGATCATCGGGTCGCGACCGGTAGCCTCTTCTTAATTTCTCTCGCTCGATACCTCGGCGCGTGGGATCCGTCGGCGTTTTTGTTCGCCAAGCCGAGAATGGTCCCACACCGATTTGTGAGGGTGTGTTTCCCTCTCTCGCCAATCTGCATAAAATTTCGATTCCCGAGACGCGGCCAGGGAAAAATATCGACGAGTCACGGATGCTCAACGTGGATGATGGGGCGGGGAGGTGTAGAGGGGAAGATTCTCGCTCGTGAAACCGGCTTCTCTTCGCTTTAACGAACGGCACACCACAAAGGAGAAATTGTTATTTTCACGGCTCGGTCCGATTTCGCGGTTGCATCCCTCATTCCCTCACACCCACCCTTCGTCTCCACCCCCTCCATGTCCCGGCCTCGACCCCACACTTTTCGCCTTTCTTTCTCTTCCTTCAGCACAGTGTGCTCCCTGCACTCCGACTCATTTACGTTCTCTTTTCAGGCATTCCGCTCATTGTTAGGCATTTTCTCTGTCTCTCTCTCTCTTTCTTCCGCTGTTCCGCATGTTTCGCTGAAACCTCGCGTCGCGCCTCTTCTTCACTTCTGACGATCTGCTTTTCGTAACTCGCAGAAGAAACGATCGGGTCGAGGCTTCCGAGGAAAGAAACGGCGCGATCGTTGCGTCCCGTGAAAATGAAGTTCTCCGGCGCGTATTCGCCGGGGCGAGCTTTTGTCTGGCCGTTTTGTCGGTTCCGGTGTTCCATTCTCAGTTTCTCTCAACTCACGATCATCGCTTCGAGATAATTCGCCGGACTGACCGTGGCGGCTGTGTTTCTTACGTTAGCGCGAACTGTTCTGTACACTGTCGGAACTCCGGTTCGACGTGTCATGAAATTTTCATTACCAGTGTATTGAATGTCTGCTTCCATTAAACAAAGTCTCATCTTATCGCAAAGCAACGTGGGTTCATCTCTCGCGAAGTACGCGTTGACTTGCAAGGAAATGAAGATGTTGTCACGGTTTCATCACTCCGCTAAACATCGTCTGACCCCAGCTGGTCGTGCGTTTTCGCGCATTTAGAAATGCTCGCGCGACCACTCCGATCGCCTCTGCACATTCGTGACAGTGCGTCGTTACGACTGCGCTTCTGCGGAATTAATTAACGGCATATAGGCATCTCCGTTCGTGGAACTTAATTTAGCCCGACGAAAAGTGCTCGTCCGTTCGACCGGCCGCACGCCGCCATTTTCCAGCTTTCGACTTTGCGCGTCAACGCTCACACGCATCTCCCGCGTCGCACTTAAATGAGTGAAATCGCGTTTGAGAATTTTTACGTCGAGAGAAAGTCAGAATGAAGCAAGTTCTATTAAATCGAATAAAACTCTCGGCACCGTTCCACCTAAACATACATAACGCGTCCGCGATAATACAAGCGGTATAAATGAAATATAAAAATCAAATGGAGTCCGAACATTTTCCTGCGTTCGCTCGTCAGACGCTCCGAGCACTTCATGAGCCTCCTGTGAAACTATGAAACGACAGTTCGGAGAGTCTGTACGTCTACACCTTCGCTCACGAGCCGCGTCTCGGTTCGTTCGATTTTTCGAAACGCTGCTCTGCAATATGGCAGATTGCGTTAGAGGCTGGTCGTTTTCGTCAGTCTCTTTCAAGCAACGCTCTCCGTCCTGGTCGTGCGTCAACACTTTGTGAACGTCTAAGCAGCATCTGCCGCCAGCTCGCTCCTTCGTCGCCATTCTTACGTAAGGCGATGACAATGCGAGCCACCCCGGGTCTACGGGGGAGGAATTCTTTCGCATTATGTCGGGCCTATGTGCGCTGCCTGTCAACCGACTTACGATTTTATTAGGCCCTTACGTCATTCGATTATGCTTTCACGGACTGCGTTCTTTCGGTAAGAGAAGCAGCGGAAGGGAAGACTCGAATGATGTGATCGTATCGCATGATTATGTGCGACGATTCTGGGTATGCGGTCGATTACTGTCTTCGAATGATGGTTTCATTGCATTACACGAAACATCAGTATACTGCGTGTTAGGCGAACTAAATTTGAAAAAAAAACAAAAAAAAACAGCTTCACGTACGATCTTGCAAAATTTTACTGATAATTCGGCGAATCTAAATGTTTGCAATAAATCTATCAGTCAATTGATAAAACAGCATACGTCAAGCGACACATGGAACGCGTATGAAAATGTTCTCTGCTTCCAGTCGAAGCCTCGCAACTCGAGGCTGTGATTCCTGGCGCGAGTCTCGCCACGCGAAAGTATTGTCCTGCGATATGAAAACGCTTATGGCAGTTAACGCGAGCGGGACTATAGACGATCAGAGGGACGGTATATCGAAATGGAAGGGGGTCAGATTCGGGCCAATAGAATAACAGTGTTTCCTCCGGTGTGTTTTGAAGCCGCCGCCGGCCCCGGCAAGGGTGATGAGAGAAGGGGTGGACTGGTTTTCGAGCAGCCCGTGGGGTGAGTCTAAAACCGTTAGGTTGGTCGCGTGCTACCGAAGGCACGTGGCCCTCCTCTTATTCGCTATCCCCATTTCGTCTCTCCTTCTTTCATTCCGCCTTACTCTCGTCACTCAGTCATCCTTACCCACGTACGCGCCCGTACGACTGTTTGTTTCCCACTAATAACAACTCGAGCGCGATGTACTCCTCGACACACAAAACTATGACAAAACAATGTTTCTCGCGCGGGGAACAAAATGTCGATTATAAATCCAATTTCAATAACCCATCCTCATTCCAATTTAAAACACTTATGATTTATCCTCGATTCCTTAAAACCCAGAGCCTCTCTCCCAACACGTCGCCAGTAGCTATTTACAAAATTAAAATCACCCTACCAGTATCATGCCACCAAATTGCCCTTCATTTAAGTAATTCGCTTCATCAGCGACCGAGTGCACCGATAAGTGACTAATGCATTAACTCCCCGAAAATTGGCCCCATAACCGTCAATTAGCCGCGAGCTTCTTTGGTACCATGATCGATTAATTACGAAATACCGGGCACATGGTGCCATTATCGGCATTGACGCCCGGTGAAAATGGAAAAATAGTAGAGCGTCTAGGCTGGCAGGAGAACGCGCCACGCACGGGCAGATGCGGGATCAGTAAACAGTCGGGAGAGGATAACAGTTAGATCCCAGTCCATCGTTCGACGTCGTCGTCGTCATCATCATTATCATCGACGGCTACCGTTATAACGCAAGCTACACGCCTGGCCAGAAGAAACCCTTTGGCACGTGCCCATCGGTTAAGCACACGAGATGACGGGACGGATATACATATGTGCCTATACGGTGTATAACGGTGCATACCCTGCTGGAAGGTGCTCGCCAGCCACCGGACAGATGCTTCGAGACATCGAGATGAGTGGATCGCGACGGAGGGAAGAAGCGAGGCAAAAAGAGGGAGGCGCGGTGGAAAGCGGTTGATAGCGACGTGCTCGGCAGTCAGAAATACCGTGCAGCGTTTTACAATTAACGCGGAGGCGAGTCAAGGATTTTTGCCTCGCCTAGGATGATTCCGCGCAATCGTCTGAATTGCGCCGTCAATTGCGGGTAGTTTTAATTGTTGAAGAATATTTTAAGTATTTTCCGGGATGCACGGTGTAATGCTCGGAGAACTGTGTTTTATGATTTGTTGCAGCGTTGACGACGGTAAAGGGGATCATTTTAGAGAAGGAAGTCGAAGTAATATTACGTTGTAATGGGCGTACATTTTATTGACTGTTTTGGTATTGACAATTTGTGCGTGCAAAAAGGAGCTTCGAGTGTATGTTTGTATTAGAGATGGAATTTGAAGCGATAATAAAGATGTCGTTCAGCTTCTGCGGACGGGGCACAACTTTCCCCGTAAATTTCCGATAAGGAAATGGGGCTATGCATATAAAATGAAGATGATTCCGTGGGAGATTTTCCGAGCGGCACTCCGGATCCATTTAGAATTGGCACCCCGTAGTGGCTGGCAGTGATGTATGGTGCGGTGGACTTTCACGCTGACCACTAGCGTTCTTTTACATTTTCTTCCCAAGCGTTGTATGCGCTCTATCTTACCGTAAAATACCCCTCGACTTCGGAATAATTGTACCTTACGCTTTTCATATAACATACAATACATCTCAACTACGTTCCCCGGAAACTACGTAAAAAAATCGCACGTGAACCCTTTGTCATTGTTTCATCGACTTAAGCCCCGGATTCGCTCATCGAAAATGCATTTACGAGATTAAGCGTCGTGCGTCAGATATTGGAAACGGTTTGCAAGAACTTTTACTCTAACCGTCTCGCTCGTGGGTCAGCACGTCAGGACGAGAGCGGGCGACAGGGGTGGGTTGCGAGGGTGAGCGGCGAGAAGTGCCGGGATTATTTGAATATCCCATATTTAAGATTCGTCCAGCATAGTCAGGGGCAGTGATTGTCGGCTTGGCAGGCTGGTCACGTGGCTGGCACGTCATACACGTCAAACCAACCCCCCGTGGAAACCGCCCCTATTGCGCCTCAGGCTGACTCGGCCAGCGAAGGCGGGATGAAGAGAGAAGAGAGGAGCAGGGAGTAAGGAGGAAAAGTCCGACGGACACTTTACATTCTATTTTCACGCTGTTCTGACCCCGATGTATGCGACTTCCTTAACATACTCGCCAGATATTACCTTCTGGCACGTGCTACGTTACCGCTCGATATTCATCCGACGCTCAAACGGAAGGTCCTGCGAAAGCATTAAAGAAGCACCGATCATCCATCTTGCCAAACGACATTGGCAAGGTTGCGCAAAAAAAAAAAAATCGAGAAAGAACTCCGCTTACCAATACACCTATATCACTCGTAAAGTTATTAATCTCGAAAGTCGCTTGGAATAATTGTTATGCTGACACGAATTTTTGGAACGAGTGAATGACCCTTTGTTTTTCGAACAGTTCACTGTTACTGAGGAATGCGATGTAAAGGAGCCCTGTTATTTTATGCGTGCGACCGTCTCTCGACGTTTTCATGGCAGGTCGAGCACCCTCGATTTTGCCAGATAGACCGTCGGAGAATCTCGCGAGCTGGGGCGACGGTTCGGTAAAAAGGGAGGACACCTAACCGAGTTAAATAACGCTACATTAGCGCCCTCCACGATACAAGGGTTGTCCGAGTGTGAAATACCCTCCGGCTTATCGGTCTTCCGCAGGGCTTTTTTTTATTAGTTCTGCCTCAATCGTTGTCCACCGACTGACCTTTCTACACGGTTGTACCGAGGTCGCGCATCTACCTTGTTCGGGAGAGCAAGAGAGAGCGAGAGAGAGTACCTTACACTGAAGGAAACCATTTTTCACGACTATTCGGGCTCAATGTAGTAGATCAACCGTTTACGGTGGAGTCAATTTTTGTTTATCAGTTAATGGAATCGTGGCCGCTAACGATAGCTGTTATTCTCGCTTCTAAATAACGTCGGCAGTCGCGCGGTCAAGGTTTACTTTTTTCACAAGGAGTGCTCCATTTTTCTGTCTATTGTTTCTCGCAGCGCGCAATAAATCTGCTCGAAGATATATCTTCTTTGAAAGATTTCGTTCGGGAAGAGAGTCGTTGACCGATAAGTGCAGGAAATGTTAGTAATTTCTTTCCTTTGGTATTACACTCAGGTAGTCATATTTTGTGTTTTATACTGTGCTGGATATAAAGCAACTTGATCGTTCGGTTGAGTGCGTTTTCAGAAGACTTGACCAGCAGCGACGGCGAGGCGATTAAATTAATTACGAAGTTTATAGCGCGCCGTCATTGAAATCCAGCCCTCATAATAGATTTAATTATTCCTGGGTTCGCTACCCACGGTAAACGACAATTACCGGCGAAAACGCGGGTTCACCTGTGGTCTGTTCGCCGACATAACGATGGCGCTTGCCTGCTCTCGCTTCGTCCTTTGTCCTTTTGCTACAATTACTCGCGTCTAGACGCGAATTCCGTTTCATCGTCGAAGTGCGTCAGTTCGGAATGACCAAAAAATGCTTGCATTCGCTAGTCCCATCCCTTTCTCATTTCGCGCGCAGATCGCATCCACCACTTAGCACCTACTGGAATCATCGACAGTCAGCCAGCGTTTGCAGAATCACCGTCCTTACAACCCGTCAATTCTCATGACGCGCTGAAAGGGTAAAGACACGCTCAACGGTCGACGGAGAATATCTCCATCTCATTTACCAGCGCTTCCTACGTTTTCGCCCCGCGATGACGACCGTGTCGATCAGCGAGGAGAATCTGCAGGCAGCTTCGCCTCTTTTTTTCCCTCTTTTCCCTGAACACCGGATCTCCACACCTTCCCTCCAAAAGCTTCTTTCTCTCCTCCTCTCGCCCTCTCTCTCTCTCTCTCTGTCTATTGTTACGAGATAAACTCCCGCCCTTTGCTTCTCTGCCACTTTTTCACAGGGCACGGCTCTGGCGTAATGGCTGACGGGGCTATCGGGTTTCTGCAGAAGCGTAAAAGATCTTCGAGGAAGCGCGCAAGAAGAAGAGGAGAGTCCTGCCTTTCCCTTCCTCCCTATCGTTTTCGATCCCTGGAAGACTCCTCGGCCTCGTCACAGGGCAGGTATATCCTTCGCTGGAGATGGGCATGCGAGCCGTGCAACGGGTCGCTAGGTACTCGACGATGTTCGCGTAGATCGGCATCAGGTCGAAGGATTCGCGCACAATTGAACTGCCGTTTCAGAAAACAGCATGGCCTCGTCTAATTCCAAACGCAGTACACAGAAAACAAGCAACGATAACTAAGTTAATTTTTATTTGCTTCAGTTCGATTTCCACTGAGTAATAGATTCTTAATTTAACAATAAAAATGTTGGTCTCGTAACACGAAAGGGAAGATCTAATTAAACTGCCACGCGATGGAGGTAATTTCTGCCACGAATAAAGAATTCGGAATTAAAGCACAGTAACTTCGAACGTGCGAGTCTTGACGAAGAAGAGACGTCGTGAGTTTCGTAGCATTTCGGAAGCGGCGCGGCGGGAGGCACGTAAAAAGTACCGCGCACGGATCTTGCCACTCATCAGCCTGTTGCCGGGCCACCCCCTAGCAAGCGATACGGGTGGGTGTAAAAAAAAAAAAAATAGTCGAAGGGTCTCGCCCCTCGACAATGCCCGTACGTATAACGCCCGACGTTCGGCAACAATCGCGTGCTGGTAGATAACGGCGCACTAATTGATTATAATAAGCGACGCGGGAAAGGAAGGAAGTAACGGAGGGGTTGGACGGGCGATCTTATCGAGGGGTTGGAAAATGCCGTTTAAACGGCCGCTTGCCGACTAAATCGACGCTTCCGTGTGCGGCGTGTATATGACGACACGAAACCGACACGCTCCGAGTATCGACTTACGCACGTGAGTGGTAACGATCTAATAACGGCGAGACAATATTGTCCGAAATATTGTCCCACTATCTGGCACCGTTCGGCATAAGCGTGATCATGAGTGGAGTTTTGTACTAGAAACTTAAATTGAAGCCCTATCGAATGCGGTAGTTATGATTTTAGTCCAAACTTTGTAGAAGGGAAGATGTTAAAGGGTCGCGTGGATGAATCGTCGTGCGAGAAGAAAGAAGAGAGAGAGAGAGAGAGATCAAAAAGTGAAAGGACGTGAAACGGGAAGAGGGGGAGGTCGAGGGGAGTGGAGATGAAAGAGACACGCGGTGCCGACAGCGGGGGCGTTCGACAATTTATCGTCTTCATTTGGCCGCGTCCATATTTATTGCGTCGTTACGAACAATATGGCGCCTATTAAGCGGAATACGGTCTTCGACCGTTGCGCAGAATCGAATTAATACCGGGCTTGCGCGAGAGAGCGTCCGATAATGAGCTTAATAAATATTGATTGTTTAATTAATGTATAATTGTTGCGTGGGACAACGCGCACTATCGGCAGTCCATTGGCACGCCTACTCGCGGCCACGAATTTATTAACGGTTCATTACCTACGCGCGCGTGTAACAATCGCCCGACGACATGTGGGTTCCCGCTTTACGACGTTAATTGCTTTTTAGGCGAGACAATGGCATATGACGTTTCCGAGAGACACGGTTTGCCATCAGAACAGGTAGGCTCGTACGAATGTCTTGGATATAGAAACAACTGCACGGCCGAATTAATCGTTAAACCATAACGCTATTTGGCTGAAATGTTTATCCATCGATGTATCCATTCCAAATAGTTGCGGTCGTCGATTCATCCACATATGACAGTGAGTAGTGACATAATTCTAGGTACTTCTCACCGAGAAATCAATATAAAGGACCCAGCAAAGTAACGAGGTACAGCACACTTCGATCGGCAGTGCTGGAACGTTCAAAGTGACACGACGCGTTAATAGAAGATCATGTCAGAAGTAGGTAGAAACGGCTGCAAGTAGTTCCCTCTCTAATGTATACGATCACCAACTAATTGAGAGCCTCTCTAAACGGGGCGAAGAGAAGTGGCAGTAGAAAAACAGCGAAAACGTTCGTCTTCTGTGGGAACGTCGGCTCCATTAACGGAATCACCAATTGCAGAGTTATTGGTTTAATTGCTAATTGCTAGTCTCTCCCTCTCCCGAGCGACAATGGCGCCGACACCCACCCGCCGATCGGTACCATTTTCAGAAACCCTCTTCCTCGTGCTCCTCGGTACAATTCAACTGTCGACGTGTTTCTCACGAGCCTCCCCCTTCAATCGTCGTATCGTTTCAATTTTTTCCCGAGTGGGCGGCCAACTAAATTAATCGCTTTCAATCGAACAGGACGATCCCTTTAATTCTCATCGCCTTATTATCCTGCCTTTGGTCATCACTCTCTTTACTTCTGTATCTTTTATTCTCTTTCTTTCGTTCCGTGTTTGTTCGCACATTTTGCGTACCTCTTTACGGTTCGCAAGAAGAGACGGCGGAAGCACTGCGAGTCGTGAGACATGTACAAGGCTCGAAGAAAATTCATCCGATTCTCCTGGACCTTTCTTCTTTCTCGGAATCAGTTGCCAGACTAGTTCTCGCTTCTCCGTAGAGACATGCGCTGTGTATAGGAGATATAATTCTCGTGCGAATGCGCCGCGGTCTTACTGTGCTTTTAGTCGTAGGTTTCTTTGTTTAGGTCTTAGATACGGGAGAGGGGCAAGAATGTTTCGTCGGGTTACACTGTTCATATTTAAAGAAATGTGCTAACGCATTAGAAATACCGATGAAATATACGTATACGAGTGCTGTCGGTTAATCGCGGGAGACATTGGGACGTTTAGAAAATTTAGAAAGAGAATTCAGTTTGCGGAACGACACGTGAGAAATATCTTGAGAGTGGCACTCAAGAAGTGCTAACGGTCAGATATTCATACGGGGTACAATTGGCTTATTCTAAGCACCCTTTTGTTGACGTATACGGCCGACGAAGGTGGGCAAGCAAAGGGAACCAGAACCGCGGTCAGCACTCAAGAGAATCAGCATATTCCGTTTACGGGACATTTGCTAGTGGATGCCGTCGATAAAAATCGGAAAATCCCGAGGAAAGCCGTGTCCCGCTCTCTTCACTCTCGGCCCTTAGAATCTGAATTTGCCGTGCGTCGCATGGACCGCGAGGCGTGAATCTGGAGCGGGCTCCAAAAGAGAGCGAGGGCTCTTCAGCATTCAGGACCAGTATACGTCGCCACCTCCAATTCGAATAAGAAAGTGGACCCGTTCTCTCGGACAGATTCTTTCGACGTCCGTCAAACTCCTTAATACCTTTCGACAAATAAGCCCCGTCGTATCACATTTTCTGTTAACGAGTTTAATGCTACTGTTCTCGAAGATCATAAAATCAACGAAAATGCATGCTTCAATTTATATCGACTTTTTCGGCCGCACATTGTTATTTCAGCGGAGACCACTGAACGTATGTTAGATCGGTGTGCGAAAAGAAAATTCCCGTCCGCGAGCCATCGCAAAGGTGAAACGTCATGGTCCGTGTACTCGAGCGGGGAGAAGTGAAAAATTGCAGAGACCCGACCCAGAATTAAAATTGACTTTCCCGGGCCGACGCGGACGGGAGTAGAACCGGACGTTAGATTTGCCGGGCGTGAATGAAAGTTCCACCGGGAGGGTCCGAGAGGCGTTTTGGCATTCAAAGGCGGTTTTCCACGGTCAGCCCCGGCCCTGCCGATCATTTGAATAACAAAGTCACCGGGGAAGACGTATTATCGTCCGGTGCTCGTGCGAGCGGAGCGACCCGCGCGAGTTTATCGCGAAAGTCGTTTGCATTCCAAGCAAAACCGATCCCCGATGCGGCAAAGCTGCCCGCTCGGGATTTCCATCTCGTCCTCCTGCGAGCGTGTCAGATTCAACGTCGCTTAGAGACATCCGTCCGCCCGCGGCGTGGGGAACGATTTCTGAAAAGTGTTTAGTCACGAGATGCCCGATCGCGACGGTCGGTTGCGTTTATTGTAGAGAAAGGCAAACGTTCGATTGGCCAAGTGAAATTCAATGATGCTATCGATACAAGTGCTTCGATGCAAATGCATGATGCTAAACGATATCAAAGGCAGTGCGTGGCTCGATGCTTGAATTTGACTACAATTGAGTGTCTTCGATTGTGCGATCGTATCATCACGTTTTCGCTGCACATGGCGCGTATAGTAAGATCGGGTATTCGCTGAGGGAATTAGTTATTTAACAGATCAGAATGACTTACGCATCGACGAGGGAAGAATTTATAGTCGTAGCATTGAAGACGATCGAATCGATGACTATCTGCATAGCATTGGTCGGCTCGCGCAAGAAATGAGGACAACGTATCACGCATACGATGACACAGTCATCACGGTACTCGATTTTTAGCGAGCGCGACGTGGCGTCGTTTGTTATTAAAGAAAAAGAAGCATATCCTTGCGCGAGCATTACAAAGTATGATGAGCGGAGTGGCCGTTCTTCGCTCGGCAGATCTCCATGAAGCGCGGCGTTAAAAGAATCTCCGTCCTGACCATATCGGACGAACAGGTGTGCTGGTACGACGGAGGAATAAACGATTAGCGACTCGATTAACATCTGCATCATATCGATCTCGCCTGCATTCGCGATGACGTCCTCCCGAAGACGTTTTTATAATCTAAATTGAATAACGTGAAATCGAGAATCGACACTACGAAATTTGTCAAGATTCTACGGGTTGCGGTAAGACGACGAACGGAAACGTTCGCCGCGGGACTTGAGTTTAGAAATCAGCACGCTCACGATACTTCATACGTGGTACGTTAATCTAAATCATCGACAAAGCTGCACTTTGAGAGCCACTGATCCAGGCTTCCAAGATGACAGGAATATCGTGCAGCGCACGACATTTCGCTTGACGGTTTGGTCGATTCTGACGCGCACCATTCGTAAGAGGAGGGAGCAGGGATAAAACAAAAAAGGTCGGCAGCAGGAAGGGAGCCGCGGAGGGAGGAGACGGAAGGTAGCAGGGGTGGGTGTAGAGTGAAGGAAGAAAAGAAAAATGGAGCGGGTGGCGGTGGTGGCGCTAGGCGATCGGAAGTGTGTCAAATTACAGAGGTCCGTGATATTAATGACTCCTAATGACATGCCCTCTCCCCAGTTCCTTTCGTGCCTCCCACCCGACCGCCGCGCTTTCCCCACCAACGATCGTGTCCTCGTCGACTGGCTCGCAAACCATCAAGGTTGGACCCCTCTTCTTCTCTGCATCGCGTATCTCCACGCTGGCCACGGGAGTGCCCAATTCATGGAATCGACATTAAAAATAAAATTACTAATTGACGGAGGCTAATAGCAATAAGACAAACAACAGACTAAATGCTATAAAGTAAAACATAGGTTGCCAATGAACCCACCCCCCCTCTTCCTGCACGTCGGAGTATCTTCTATTCCACCTTCATATTTTTCACGCACCCTCTCGTTCTCGCCGTCGGTGTTTTCTCTTTCTTCGCGTCCGTCTCTTTCCCTCGCGGTCGCTCATTCATGGCAGCTCGTTGCTTTTCTCCTTTTTCCGCCGTTTCCTCCACTTCTCGCCACGATCCTGCCCCGTCGCGAGCTGATACGGGCGCCGGCTGATTCTCGTAACCGAGGGCCTCGGGTCCCCTGGTTAAGACCGGTTCGGCATTTCCAAGAGTCGGATGCACCGACGATTTTTTGCACGACCTCCTCTCCCGGCCTTCTCTCTGATTTCCTTTCCCTGTCTCTTCTTTCGGATCAAAGAAAGACTCGATGGTTCCTAACAATGGAAGCGTTCGCCGAAGGGTTTCGTCTTCTCGAAGGCAATTCCACGGATAAACGAAGCAAATTTCTTGCGAACGCCGCGGCTCCAATTTGCGGCCTGACTAATGCCGGGAAGTGGACCGTTGCCGAGTGGCTGATGTCGTGCTAAGTGAATTTCTGATGAGACCTCGTTTGCATATGGCCGCGGGTCGAAGCGCGTCCCGTTCAATCGAGCCGACATCTTAATCTTCACCACGTTCCTCCGTATCGCATGTTTTTTCTGAAATTAACCTACGCACCTATCCTTATCTACCCTCATTCCGAAAATCTACAATTTCCAACGTTTCTCAAATACTCCAAACAGCCACTCCATCAAATCCTCCCTTCCAACCCCGCGTCCCAAGCAACTCGCCTCAATTCCTGCCCGACGATCCGACAAGATTACAATGCATCGAGACACGGAACACAGTCGCGACTTCGAGAGCCAACTTCCTCGCCGGGTCTCACTTTGTCGAGGCACGTCGCGGTTACGAAGAATTCCATTTGCAATCGCTGTGTCGCGGCGCCTCGGGACACCACCTATCCGAAGTATACTTCGCGAGGAGCGATAAAGTTCGCGGAGGGCGAAATTTTTGCAAGATTGTCTGCCGCCTGCCGGCCGGCGACGCTGGGGGCGCTCGCAGTGGGAACGAGCGCGCAGATCTTTTTTTCCCGCAGCCGAGAGAGCGAAGCGAGGCGCCTTCTCTTTCGGCCGCCCTTTTACGATCCTGACGAAATATCTCGAGGGGGCGTCCCCCACGACGAACGCGCGGGAGGGGTAGAGAGGAGGAAGGATAATGCCCGAAGTTAAAAGGCCGGTTTATACACCGCGAAAGAATTCTCCGAGGCAAATGACAAACCGCCGTGAAGACGAGAGGGCGGCACCCCGCCAAGTGTAATTGCCTTTATGACATACTTTACGGGGAAAAAAATTAGCCGAGAGACGCGGTTGGCGAAGACCTTGGCGCGCGGACGCAGAAGCGTCGGAGGGCAGAGAGGAGAGACGAGCTGGAGAGGATTCTGTGTTCTCGTTTTCATTGACGCGCCCGCGTCGATTCTCGTGCCGGGCGCGAAACATTTTCCGTGAGGATCGCTGGAAAATCGTGGCGAACGCGAGGACGCGCGGAAGTCGGAATAAAATCTGCGAAACTGTTCTCGTAATATGTTCTTCTTACATATACGAGAATTTCATTATGAAATCGGAGAATGTATTTCGTTCAACGTTACACTCAATTCACAAAATCTATGTTAGTGCACTGTCGCTCTAAGATCATCGAATGACTATACAGTACAGGCCACGAACAGAATCGTGGAAGTCGATGACGACTGTCGTACGCTTCGTCGAGCCGGAAGCCGTTCGTGTTTTGTGAAATGGCGACGAGAAGAAATGATCGCGTGCGTTCATTATCGTTACCTCGACCAGCATTTCCATAGAAAAAAGCACGGCGAGCGGGACGGCAAGAAGTGGCCACTATCACCCCGACGCGGACATCCTTCACTCAAACGTCCCGCGCGTCCTGAGCCGGCGGGAAAATTTATGCCCCTGCCGCACGATCGAAGGTTAACTCTCGCAGGCCGCACGCTTTCGTATAGGTACGTATATATACGTTTTAATTCGCGGACGCGGGAGAGCCGCGAGCGAAGCGACAGACGGACGATGAAACTCTGTGCAAACTCACCTTGTATGGATTCCGGCGAGGCTGGCTCCTTATCGATTCGGCCAAGCGCGTCGCTCGCTGCAACAAAAAGCAACAACGGGCTCTCGTTAGTGACGTCGACGCTATAAGTCGCCGAAGAAATTTATCCTTCTTCATTCGCTTTCGTAAGCGATAGACGCGTGGTCGCATAAGAACGGTTCCGATGGCGGGTATAACAGCAAGCGACGGACGACAGCGCTTATTATCCCACGTTACCGTTTCATTGTCGTTTGAAACCGACCGCGCGACTTTGATAGCGAGTCAATGAAAGTGCTTGGAAGACAATCATATGAATTTTTATACATGACACTGTCAAACGTTCGAATAAAATGCTAAATTATTCTGGACTGATACGTTTGACATTCGAACAACGTAGTCGCCAGATTTGAGTAAGAACGAAGTAACGCGGCAAAGGGTCGCGAGACGGAGCGGATCCCGCATGAGTTACGCCCGATCCTCATTCCAGATACCCACATCCTATCCTGATTAAAAGCAGCGGGGTGGAGAGGCGATGGAAGTGAAGCGCCGGCGATCGTGAAGATAGCCGGACGAATGGAAGTTGGCGACCGTTATTAATCAGCCCGCAGGCCGAATTATGCCAAAACGGATCCAATCATCGCGACACATGGCGCGCCACGCGCATTATCGTGAACGACTGGAAGTTTGCCGAAAATGGGGAGAAACGGAATGCGTTATCCCGCCGGAATCGTCGGGATCGACTCTGGTCGATATTCAAATAATCTATTTCATCGACCCCTCCGACGTATCTGGGTCCATGGAAACGTACGACGGCGGGTAATTCAGCGAGGAGATGACCACCGTATGTCACGTGGACCAGGCAGGAGGTGACGGTCACACGGACCCCAAGGGCGGCCACCTACTACCCCCTGGGGGGTCGCAACTCACCCCTGAAACGACTGTATTCAGATAATCCCACCTTTCCTCTTTCTCGGCCGTATGCTTCGGGACGACATTTCAATACGGGCACTATCACTGGATAAACCACCGCAAATACGGCCCGAAATGAAATATTCGACGTGCGAGACTCCGCTGACGTCGTGAGACTACGAATTCTTTACAGGGAAACTAATGAAAACATTGACTTTTTTGATGGGCATGTGCAACTGACGATGAATAATTGTTTTGGGAATAAACTTGGGTTGTTTAAAAATAGCATATAATCTATTTTTGGCTATTATAATCAGTCGTAATACTCAATGCTAGGGACTGTGGGTGCATGGGAGGCAAAGAAATATTCACGACTAGGTAGTCGGTATCAGTTTCGTGGCGTTCGAGTAAGAACGGACAGCAGTCAGTGCGAATCGAACAATGCAAAATCCTTGATTCGTCCATTTTTATTATTGAACGAAGGCCTGCGCCTGGAAACTGGCACGCAAATACATTAAATATGATTCGTGACCTCGCGCGACCGTTCAATCGCGGTCTACGATACGACATTTTCCCGATGCATATAAGTCACGTCCATAGTAACGCCGCGAGCGACACTTTCGGTATATAACAAATAATTCCCAATTGCATCTCAACAAATCCCATTAAGTATACATAAAAATTCTACATTCCATTAAAAACGATCATTAATGTGTGTTAAACAATATATTTCAACGAAAACCGAATCGGTTCCGGACGTTTGCCCGCCTTTCCTTTGTTAGGCGGCCGATCATTTATTAATTCGACCCGATCATTTCTGACAGCGCAGGAATCGCATGTCTGCGGCTTTCACCCCACGCGGTCCTTAGTATTCATAAAGGTCACTCGTGAACCTGGTACGAGTGGCGTTTCTCGTGCAAGTGCTCGCACTCATGGTCATTTCATACGTACGTATATACGTATAGGACAAACCCATATGAGCGTTGCCACGAATTTTGTGAGTGGAATGCTGACAACTTTTAGAAGGCACGCTCTTATGTACATTATGGCAAAAGGAAAGAAATATTAGAAATTGCAATTGCTTGATGGTACGATTTTGGGTATAAAAGTTAACTATTTCCTCACACGCCACATTATGTTATTGTATTATTTGCAACATTGATTAAACTAGAGAACAGCAAAAGCATCCGAGCGTCGGTCGTCCCAATTAATTCTCTGCAATCGATTGACTATCGACTTTCCATGCGCTGGCGCTGAAGCGTGTTTCGCAGGTAGCGATGGAAAACGAGATTTTAATATTTAAGTCTGCCGTACGATAACAATAAGTGTAATAAGCATAGAGAGGCTACCGGCGGTCGGCGCACAAGAGACGGCTGAAATATTAATGCTGACATTTGGGGGCCTTGCGGTACTTTAACCACCCCCACCCCAATATATTCATCTCTCTCTCTCTCTTTCTCTACCTCTCCTCTACATATATATACAAATACACACACATATATATACACACACTCATTCTTCTGTTGCCACCAACCTATGCCGACTGCGGTTTTTCGCCAGCGGCATTATGTGACTTCGCCAATCCAGTGGAGCGACCCCGCGATATATCGTAATCACACTGACCGAACCCGACCAACCGCCTTCCCGCATGCGTTTCCCGGCTTTTCCATTTTTTCTCAAACCGCTCGTTTCGCTCCCCGCGCACATCCCCGCCCAGAATGCCCCTTGAACCACCATGAATACGAGATGGGGGCATCTGGATACATCTTGTTTGCGTGGCTGCGAGCCAGGCCGCTCATCAATTTTTAAGAACCATCGGCTCTCATATATGCATGCATCGACTCGCGCGCCGACATGGAAACCACGTCCCGCTCGCAGCCGTTCGGCCACATTCGTGTTAGTCCGAGACGCGGCTGCACGGGAAACGCCACGTGAAATCGTTCCGCAGTGCATGTGAATAGTAATGAGTAAAATCGCTGCCGGGAGGCAGCGTACGGTGACAGTCAAAATGGACGCGAATACAAATATAAGGGCGCTGTTAAATTGTGGTGGCGTGGTAATATTTGTTGCGAAAACGACGGACGCATTCTTGCGATGAATCGCATTACGTTGCAACGAAAACTTGAAAGCTACGATCACGTTCGGAACATGACCGTACGATGACGAAAGATCGGCGGCAAGATGCCGAGAAAGGGACCACGGAATTACCCCCGTTACACATTCATTGCGCTAGATAAATCCTCCTCGCGGATTGGATTTTAAATTCAACGCATCGTCGAGTCGAAAGAAAAGCGAGTCGTACGAGCGCGCACGGGATACCCAAACATCCGCACCCTCACGTACCTTGTGCGCGAGGATGCGGGCGAGACAAGGGTAGGAGCCGTACGCTGTGAAGATAAAGGGGGTAAAGAAACGGCGCTCACTCGAGCGTCCGTGCGAGCGCACCGAGACTTTTTCCAATTACAAACGGCGCCGTGCGCGAAGCGGCTGGCGGTGATTATTTTTAAAACAAGAATATTCTCTTCCGCCTCGGGACATAATGAGGACCCGTGGGATGGGCGGGGTGGGGGAGGGGAGGCGAAGGAGGGAGGGAAAGAAAGACGCGAAGAAGGGAGGGAAACAAAAGGAAAGACAAAGAGAGAGAGAGAGAGGGAGAGGGAGAGGGAGTGGGGTAGGATGAAGGTGGCACGGTTGGAGGGCGCGATAATGGCGGCCGTTATGAAGAAATCAACCCACCCCCGTCTGCAACCCCCGCCGCCATCCCTCCGGGCCACCGTTGTACCCACTTGATCGTTCGTCGCCATGGCGACCGCCTTGTCCAACGAACCCCTGCCAGGGGTCGCGGGGGGGTGGCAGAGGTGGCGGGTGGCTGCGAGCCTTCTCTCTTATTATGAGACTTGCTCCACCCGCGAAAGGGTTGCGAGCCAACGGACTCAACCCTCCGCGCCATTCCCCTTCTCACTCTCCATTCCTAACGTTCGCGCTATCTCTCCCTCTCCGTCGACCTCGCCACTACGTACGTGTACGCCGGCTACGTTTTCTCGAGTGCGCGCGGAAACTATGGCAATTGCGAGGCGAGCCCGAACTGAAAACATTGCTGTCGTAACGAGTCGTTCTCTTTATCGCTAGAAGGCTGCCCGGTCATTAAGAGAGAGAGAGAGAGAGAGAGATATTTTCGACGGACATCGGAATGGAGATGCTCGAGTCGAAGAATGAAGTCGCGGATAATGGGAATACGTGATTCCGTAGGCGGCTGTGATGAAATGTCAGGGCTGACGAAGTGAAAACGTCGCGCGCTCCTGGCGCATCGTTCTCATTATCGTTAGAAGGTTGCTGATGATTAAGAGTAAGATATGTTCTGCGAGCACTGAAACGGAGAGGCGAGTTGAAGAAAGACGCTGATAATGAGAGTACGCAATTGTGATGAAACGAGGCATAGAAATGAACGCGAGAGAAGGCGCTGTCGTTTGAAGGGACGGCGTACACAGCAAAAGTAGACGCGCATCCAGCGATGCGTGCAGTCAGGGACATCGAACTGATCGATCATCATCGCAACGATAATCGCTCTGCAATAGGCCGCTTAATCCTACCGACGAATTGATGGATCCCGAAATAATTGCTGTCCAAGCGCGATCGACCATAACTTCGAGCCCAAGAGAAGGAATAGCCTACAGGACGGCGAAGAGGGATGGATTCTTGGGGAGCGCGACGGATCCCGCCCATCACAGATGTCGTGAAACGCGCGTGCTGATTTGCGCTAAAGGAGCAGGAAGCCGACAGAGAGAGAGACAGAAAGTAGAGAAAGGACCGATCGAAGAGAGACGGACGGGCCCGACGCATGAAAAAACAGTTGTGTGAGGGAGAAATTATTTGAAATTGATGAGGCTGTCGCACACGGCTCGGAAGGGTTGGGGTCGCGTGCCGGGCACCCGATGCACGAAGGAACAGCCTCAAACCCCTTTATTAGCTTCCACACTGCGACACCCCTATCTCCTTCCCCCTTTCTCTAACTCCGTCCGAACCCCTCCACGTCTTGGCGTCCTACGACGACACGAAGATTTATGAACAAGCATCCAACAGCAATAGACAAGCCCCGACTCTAGTTCCCAGTAACTCGCATCTACAAAATTCGCGAAAAATCGAGCGCAAGCCATGTTCCACTGTTTCTCCTCGCGAACAGGGCCCGACGCGATTTTACTATACCGAATCGCACGCCGTTCACGAAGGGGAAACACGATATCACTGAATCGAAGTGCGGAGTGGGACCGACAGCCAGCGACCGTACCCTTTCACACGTCCCGTATTACCGTCCTTTCGTTCGAATTACCGTGAAACTGTGCAGACACGTACAGGTCGTTGTGGGAGTTTCGCAGCACGTACACACGAGCGACGGGGCCATTAACAGGCGCGTAGAGACGGGTGAGCAGGGGGAGGGTGGAGTGGGAGGGGGAGGGTTGTACGAGCATGTCGCCCAAGGGGGTGGTTTTCCCCGACACGATAGGCGAGTCGCGCGAGTCGAAGGGATGGTCGGCCGGTCGGACAAGGGTGAGCATAAGTGCTTCACGCGGTGAGGTAATGGAGCCGACTTATTCGTCAAAGAAACACCTTCGTCGTGGGCAATCAAATCGCGGGAGCGCCGCGCACGCCTACTTCGAACCCCGACGATTCACTGGCGGGGTAATGCGAGAAAAAAAAAAAAGATGTAAACGTTCGCCTGCAAATCGTCGCCGGACTTTCTGATCTGCGAGGCCGAGGGCTGAGCCGGTCGTAAAGTGCGCTTTGATGCGCGAAATTGTGACGGATTGTGATTAACGAGCTTTAAATTGGCGACTCGCTCTGTACGCGAAACGACGCCGCACGCGTTTGATACCGTGAAGCTACGTACGATGCTGGACGATTCTATAGCTCACGCTCGCTCGTCGCTTTGCATTATCACTTCTGTGGAGCAGGTTTCGTCGAAGGCGGCTTCACGATTATACTTAGAATCGCGTACGTACGCACACGAACCTTCCTCCTTCGTTAAGCATAAGTCCATCCACCGGCGTCGCGCGAGTACAGACCTCGAATTTACAGCCGAGCACGATCGGAAACGACGGCGCGAGCCATCGATATCAGAAGTGCGACGCGGACGCGAGCTATTATCGTCAACCGAATCGCGGCATTATCTTAATCGGTATCGGGTAAGCTCCGAGATCGGATCTCTCGTTCCGTTACAGGAGCAACGCGCTGTCGCGTGACGGAAGTTTTAGCCAGGATTTATCGAGTTCAAGCGATTAATTAATAGGCGCTCATCACGGTAGCCGCGCCTGACGGTGTACGTGCGGCCCCGATAGGACGCGGCAAATGAAATATTCATCGGAATGCAAATGCGGGGCGCGTGTGTGAACCATTAAAAAATAATAACGACGGAAATTCGCCTTAATTGGCACAATAGACTATGCCGACGCGTCGGCGCTGGGGGCCCTGCGAGCGTGCACGGTAGCATCCGTGGTCCTCCTGACAATTAAGACCGATATGTGGGAGATCCTGTGTGCGTACGGGCCCGATGCTCGCCACTGACGCCGCTCTTTCTGCTGCTACTGCTACTGCTGCTGTTCATAATTACACGGTAATTAGAGAGGTTTGCTGCCAATTAACATCTTGAATATCATCGCGACGTCAATGTGTGTTACTGGCCGGTATCGCTAACCACGCTTTGATCTACGCCAGCGGATTGTAGCTGTGCAAATCTTTTTTAAACTGTCTTAAATAACTATGTCGGAATATTGCTCGCGTCGATAATCGGTACTCAATTTTACTTCGCAGTTTGATGAATCACGATGCATAATGACTCAGCATAATGGCATTATGTGTTCGCCGGAGACTGTCTCAGAAAATCTCTGGAGGGGCAAGAAAAGAAATCGAATATCTCGTTTGGTCGGCGGCGGCGAACGATGCCGGAGCTCGCCTCGTTTCTCCTCGCATTTCTTTCCACCCCCACCCGCGACTTTTCCTCCCCACCACCCTACCCCACCCCCCAACCATCCCCTTTCCTCGCTCGCCGCCATATCGAGGATATAATTTCTCGGGGCAAGAAGTTTCTAATGACGGAAAATCTAATATATATCGCTTCGAGCTTGGCCCGCGCCATGGCAGCTTTTCTTGTAATTAAGTTATAACTAAGGGGCGAACGTGGGTGGACTGAGACGGAATGGGGGGGAGAACGCTCGGCTACGTAGGGAAGAGGTGCTGGAGGAGGAGGAGGAGGAGGAGGAGAGGGGGTCAAAGGTGGAAAGAAGGTGGCGTCGGAGGTGGATGGGGGGGCTCTTAGCAAGAGTGGAAAACAATAAGAGGCCCCCGCTAATCCGGACGATATATTATATCCAATGAGAGTGCTCCTGGCAGCGCTTGGCCATCTTCGTGAGCGTGCGAACGTGTACGCCGTGTGCGTGCGTATGTTTGTACATGTTCTATGGGTACATACGTGAGGTACGTGGGTAAAAAATGTAAGAGTTTGAACGAGTGAGTTAGTCATGTGGAATTGACAGTATCGATGTCAGAAACTTAGCATATTCAAATCGAAATCGTTTATTGTGAACATTGATGATCGTCACTAGGTTGGCCGTGTGACGTGGAAGCGTGCGGGAATATGCTGTAGCGTAACTCACGCGAAACCTGCTGGGAAGCCAAAATTTGACGCTGTACGCCACTGGCGACGCTTAACGAGCCGTACGTGCAACTTGTACTCGCGACGCTCGGTTTATGGGGTGAGGACCGGTCATTAGATAATGGGGACTGATTTTTCTGTCAGGCCGTTCATTTAGACGTCGTGTGTGGCGATTTTCTTACCGCTGCCGCTGTTAGACAGCTTCCACCGTGCAACTTGTCCGGCGACTTTGGCGTTTCGTCGCCACTTTACGCGAATACGTTCGAGTTACCGGTCCCAATCGCGAACGGTAGTCGATCGATTTAGAGTCACGCCCAGAGCGTTGATAACTCTTAATAACGTAAGCTGAGCATGTGGAAACCAAAAGGTAATTATAATGGGAGGTAATAAAGTTGCCGAATCAGAAATAGGTGTCTGTCGGCAGTATTACATAAAGTATCATATTTATTATACATACTCGCCGGCAATGTAACATTTCTGTTAAACTATTCTCACATCGAGACCCTTCCGGACAAACTTCTACCGCGCGCATTACCACGAAATAACATAGTTTGATTAAATCGCTGACAGCGGATCGTTCATCATCGACGTTGCGAAATAACGGAAAGGCGGTAGATTAAACGCGATGGAAGAAAAAATAGAGAGAAAGCCGGGAGGCAGGCGAAAACTGTCGGGCAATGGGGGAGGCGAGTTAATTTCGCCGATAATTGTCGTAGCGTGCAAATACCGATAATAACTTGAGGTAGAGGAGGAAAATGAGGAAAGAGGGAAGGCAGGAGAAACGGTGGGCCGGGCAACGGCTGCGAAAGGAACAACTCAATTGCGCGAAATCGAGTTACATACCAGCGCCGGCGGAGATGTAATTAATTAATTTGGGCGCCATCTTGCCACTGACGGCTGAACGCGAAATATTATTTCCAGGCCGCGGGACACGACGTCGGCGGCTGCGGCGGCGAAGGAGGAAAATAAAGTGGCCATTGTTCCTTTTTAATCTTCACCGCCGTCGAACACGACGTACCCACCTTCCCATTTCTCTAACAGAATAAACTGATTTTCTTAACGTCTCCCTCGTCCACCGTTCGCACAACGCGGACAAGCGGACGGACTTATAACAAAGTCCGCCTCCGCGTACATCGGTCTCGCAAGAAGTTCGAAACAAACGTTTCTCCCCATTACGTAACGTTCCGTATCAAAGAAGGCACTAGCGCGATTGTATAAGAAACCGAACGCACTTACATGTATAATTAAGACCGAACGATTATTAACGTTCGCCCGGAGCAGTTCGCGCTCGTTTAAACAGCGGCTGAGAAATAAAGCCGCCACTTACGGATACCCTTAATACGGCGACAAACGAACACGAACGAAATCGCTTACGAACGGCCAGCCCGACTACTCGACTCTCGCCGTTGCCTTTTTTCCGCCATTAAGATCACGTCCAGCAAAATAATCGATCCCCTCATGACTTATATCCCCGCACTCTCCGTTCGGCATGCGCGAATTATTAAGCACTCTCATTTCTGCGCCTCTTGCCTACACAGCGAATATAGACTTTGGTTAACGAGAGGTTCAACTCATAACGCTTAATTAAGGTGCTGTACGAAGCCGTAAGGCCCGTGGGTCGAGGGAAAGGGGAGGACAGAGTCCATCGGGCCCCGATCGTGACCGGCTCCAGGGGCAGGAACGCGGTCAGATCAACTGATAACGATCTGATAAGCCGCCCTCCCAAGATCGGCAAAGAGGAGCTCGTTGTGTGCACGGCCGGACGGAGAGGATCGAGGAAAAGGAAGAAGGGAAGCCAGTCCCGTGGACACTTACCGGTACCGCAGGTGCAAAATTTTCTGCAATTTTACACGAATTCTGCGCCGAAACGGATCTTTGACGACCGACGTTTTTTATGCATCATTCGTCGGACGTATCATAATGTCGAGAGGTAGTGCGTTGATTTGAAAAAGAGAAAAATGAACGGTTAAGAGGCGGTGAGTCAGTGTTTCTCAACCTTCTCGCGAAAGGTGGACGTTAAGCAAGAAATTTGTTCAATACTCGGAGCTGTCGGTTCGTAGAAAAGATATTTCGAGTATATAGAAGATACAGAGAGTGTATAGAAGAACAGCGTTTAAAGGACAAGCTTGGAATCTGATTCCCGTAATCCCCCGTTCCTTCCCGATCGATAGGCGTTCGCGAAATCCGGCGATAATGCAAAGCGTAACTGACATTCGACCTATCGCAATATAATCCGATTAATCTGTCGTTATAAGCTTACGCCGGAAACACCGCAAGTGCTAGTCGATATTTCATTAGGAACTTATGAATTAACGGGATGCAATTTGCATGCTGACGCCCTCGGCTTACACCGCGTCTTCGTAATAGAATACCTGCGGGCAGCTGAAGTCAAATTTTTTCCGCCCTCTCTTTCCAACGCGCACCTTACGATAATTCAGTTCAACAAACATCGGTCCCCTTCACGTTCCACGATAGCTCGATGCCGACGCCATCGCTTAAATTTCAATTTCCGAATTAGGTATGAGCACTTGACAAATGAGATTCCGATTCTGTAGCGAAGATATAAGGGATATTATTGTTGCCGAGTCAAAGTGAAAGAGGAGGAAGAGACACAGAGAGAGAGAGGAGGAAAAAAAATTATATCACTCGATCCCATCGAGGGAAGGCGAGGGTTCGAGAACAACGGAGAGGACTGCGAATTCGAGTGCATCTACAGATTATCTGAATCGGATGGGGTCACCGACGTTTCCAGCTACCCGACAACGGCGAGAGGGTGGACTTTAAAATGGCGAGACCCGCCGCGCACGCCGCCACCCCTGAAAGCCTAAAAGCAACCCCAATCGCTGTACGCCGGTCTAATCACAGAAAGGGGCTTGGTTTTGCATTTTAAATCGGATCAGCAAAAGTATTGGCCCGCTGGCGAGTGTACCCGCGACACGTTCCAACCGTACACGTATTATTTCGAGACTAACGCGTGGTTTATGCCGTTCAAGGGTCCGTTCGATGTGGGTGGAAAGTTGACGTCACATGTGCGACGAGTTTTTCTTCCGAGCCGGAAGGAATGCGACGCGTTAACGGGCGGACGGTCAAGATTTTTCCCGCCAATGGGACCAATGAGAACGTGGCCCGAATTACAGATACGCGCTCGAGGGATGTCCGGGAGAGCGGGAGCACGCGGCGCGTGCAGACGTAGGGAATTGTCAGAATGCATGGCGAGCGCCATAATGTGGGCGCCGTGTTTTGAAATACGGACCGAATCGATCGTACGTCAAAATTTCGAGTTGGGAAACAAATTGGGTTTGAGAGTACAACAGACTGCATGCGGGACGTAATTATGTGTTTTCTGGAAAGTTGGCAGAGGGTTAAAGTATGCTGGTACTGACATTCACGAGTAATAGAGAGGGTTTAATTGAAAAATTTAAGCGTTTATGGTAATGATGCTGAGATGTATGAAGATATATGTGTGAAATTGTTACACTGTGAAAAGTGTTTCTCATATGCTAATACTACCGTATTATCGTATTATTTTGTGGAATGAATAATGCTTATAACTCAGACATTGCCACTTGGATAACGAATGTTCGAATTAATGCAATTTTTGTAACAATTGACATTGCCCTCGAAGTGCATGACATGTGTGTCGAACGTCGCATTGTTTACATCTCTAACATATCCCGCGACGAGAACAGAACGTACAAATTGGAACATCGTAACATAAGCCGGCATTAAATTGCTTGTCAACCGTTCGAACTTACGTATCTGAAATGTCGGCTTCGCGTCAGCGTGCATCTTCCGCTTTCTCCGAAAGTGACAGATTCCGACAACCATTAGAAGTCCTTTAAGGTCGCCCTTTCAACAATCGTCAGCAAAACGCGTCGCCTCAGAAATCCTCTCTCCCAGCGAACTCCGCAAACGTCGTCCTATTTCGTCGGCGTTAATCAGTTTCACGGAAATTCTCTCTCGGAAAATGATCACACTGTCCGCATGTCACGGCGCGCGGAAAACACAAAACTAAGAAACTCAAAATACAACTGGCAGCAACAGAGCAATCACATCCGCAACTGTCGATACGGCACAAAAGTTCGCAACAACGACGCTCACCAAGCGGAATGCTGTTCATAAACAAAATTCGACGTCAGCTCATCTTGAGCATTCTCTCAACAACTCATATCGTCTTCTTCCCATCACTGTCCCCTGCAGCATGCACACGACATGCGAACACTACCACACACGTATACTCGCGATTTCTTCGCATTCAGCTACAAAAACTTTTTTCACACATTCAGCTCGTATTGTATACACATACATATACATACATATATAACACAGTCAATCACTTGTACGTCGGTTTGAAACGTTCGCTTCGCGCAGACAGCGATCGCGAGACAATTTGACGTTGTCACGCTGTCACAGAATTTTCGGAATTTCTCTCCTCTCTCTTTTTTTATCAGGGGTACCTCAAGTTAGCCTGCCGGGGGCAACTTGTCTACTGGTGAGCCAAGAGCTGTCCGTTCGCGTTGGTCAGCACTGCCCCTCTTCTCAGCTGGCCTGGGGGGTGCTCCCTGCACCCCCGCAGACCCAGTCGAAGGCGGGAGGGACAGAGAGAGTCCCTACGTGCTCCTTCACCCCCATCCGCTCCCCACCCTCCTCGTCTAGTCGAGGGTACATACATTATCCGCTCCTGATCCTCGATTCCGACTGACCGACGTTTCGGTAGGTATCGCACTGAATTATAGAAATATTTCTCTACTCCCATCTCTCCTTCACTCTCGCTCACTTCAATCTACGGCCCGACGCGGTCGAGCACTTATCTGCATAATATATTATGTGAAAAGTTATGAAGCATCGTTCTGCGATAAAACGAAAACGACACTGCGAGACGTTCGGGGCAAGCTTCGGGGAGGAAAATAGTTGTTACGACAGAACGAGGAATGCAGTAGCGTGCGATTTTGATTCCTAGAATGAGTGGAGAGGAAAGAGAAAAAATTGCATGTTCACGGTCGAAATAAGTTGAGAATGGAATCGTTCGACACGCTGTCGGCAATGCTTGCGATTTTCCGTAAGGAAATACGACGGCTGAAAGTTGAGAGCCGACACTGATGACAGTAAACAAATATATACTTCACTGGCAATAAATTTCTCCCTTCCACCCCCCGTCGCAGCCCTTTCGGCGGAAAGCGTTATTGAGGGACAAGCGAAGAAAAAAAAAAAGGCAACGACTGTTTTGCTCGACAACGGAATTCGGAAAGACTACTCTCGGAAGGTTGGTAGAGTCATTAAGCCATAAAAAGAAAATGGTGCCCAACGACGGAGAGAGGAAAAAACGTTTTGCATCCTTCGAAGAACGAGACGGTCGTCCGGAAACGTTATAAATTCTCTCATTTTTTCACACCGTACAACTGGCTGTCAAACGAAAACACAACCGTCGCATTTGCCTACTTCGAGGCAATATATGCATTGTGCCCTCAGGTAAACGCAGTAAATCCTCCTAATTACACACCGTCGTCAACCCTACCATGAAAATTAAAAGCTTTCCACATCGTAAGCTATCGATTTTCAGCGAAGTCCGCGTTTTCTCATTGTACGAGCGTTTAACGAATAATCAATTTACAGCCTACGCGCTGGCACGCATTTACACTGTACGGAAGGCCAGTTATGGTAATGCACGCGGCTGATTGGTCAATTGCGATGCAGCCAATCGGAGCCAGGACCGAACGCCAATTACTTTTACGCCCGGATCGATCCGCAGATTATCTAATTCGGTTAATTAATCAATTGCCGTAATTATTGCCAGCCGCTGGCGGCGAACGCGAAGGCGCCTCCTTCGGTTCTCCTGGACGCGGGCTCTAATGTAATTGAGTTTGTTGTTCTCCGGCCGACATTAAGGCCGCCAAGTAAGCGCCATTGTGCCGATCGTTATTAATGCCTCGAGAATTGCAACGTCGACGGCGAATTATGTTCGATAATGTAGCCTGTGCATCTCGGATGCCAAGCTGATAGACCCAGGTGGAACAAAAAGATGCAAAAGAGTTCAAAGATTTGTGAAAAGTTAACACCACAGATCACGTTCGTCGATAATAGAATTGAGGAACATACATTCGCGGAACGAACGCAGACGAATATTGTTTACCAATTAAAGCTTGTTACGTGCGAGCTTTCGTATTCGCAATAAAAGGAATTATGATGCGCACCCGAGTTCAGAGCCATATTTCCGTTGTGCCATTATATCAGATCGTTTGATCGTTCATTAGCGAATGCATTCTAACGATGTGCTAGATATTACGTGTCTCTGTGGCGTTACGTTAATTGGTAACGGTCGCGGATGCAAATCGATCAACTGCTTAAGAAAATCATTATCTACTGTTTATACGCGGTTAATTACGATTGTTGCCGCAATTAATTCGGTAATTATTACTAATTACTTTGCGCCAACGTCGGTACAATAAATTGTATCATAATTGAATAATTCTCCTGTAAACTTCTTGAGGGTTACATAACAACAAAAAATATGTGAGGCAAAAATTCATTAACCCGGTGTTGAAATCTCAGACGAAATGCGTCGAAAGATTGCATAATTGTCGGAATGAATTTGTAGGACAGAAGAACGGGTGTGCAGCAGCATATTAGAAGTACGATTTCGATAATGGGGTGAGCTGGGGAAGACAGACGCGACTCTGTGTGTACCGAATTCTGGAAAGGGGGGGAAATTGGGAAAAGGGAGAACGAGGCGGAGTGCCGATTGTACAAACAGGGAAACAGTAGGCAGCCGGCTTCGTCTCGTTTCGTTACAGTCTGTTCCAATCTCTGATCGATCGATGATGGATCGTGTTCATACAATGCGCAAACGAGCATTCTCTACGAAACGGGTTCAGCGTACTAACAACCGACGCATATTCGTATGCGCATTCTAAACTCTCTTCATCTGTAATTAAATTCATCAAGAATCGCGCAACACACCCATCACTATATCAGCGTCATAATTTGATGGAAAAGTAATCTACAAGTAATTAAGCAACCGTCGACGACCACAAAATTTAGATTTAACAACGTTTCCTCCGTCTGACCAAACACACGAAGAGACGTGGAAAACCGAACAGTTACTTTGTCCGGCGAAAACCGACTTTCACGTGTAATTGACACAAGATAAACAGAAATTTCGGGCAGCGCGCTCGGAGGAGCGGCCTTTCAGCCGATCTGAAAAGCGTCACGACCCCACCTACGCTCTTTCATGGGGTAGCAGCGGGGTCAGCGAGCGCCCCTATTTTGCAACCACTCCCTCTCCTCTCACGTCCACCCCGCACACGCTCTCTCGAAGCAATAGTGCATTTGACCAAAGCATTGTCCGGGGGAATGGCCTATTGTCGAATTGAATCATCGGACGGAGTAGAATATTCAGGGATGGCCGATGGTCAGTAGCCATTATTGTTAGCTACACGCATAAACTGGCTCGCGCTACGCGGCCACGCTGCTAGCATCACATTGGCAACGTTCAACATTCAACTGGCCGGACGTGGAAACGGACACACTCGAAAATTTGGGCCTCGGACACTTCGTTCCTTTATTCTGCCTGACCCGTGCCCTGCTCGAGGCTCGTGCCCTCACCCCACAAAACCCATTCTAAATTTTCCCTTTGCCGCCGAGCACGGTGAATTATTGGCCTTAATTGTGCGCGCGATAATGACCGGATCGGGACAAATTTCGGGCGCGGGAAAACTCGCCAGATTTCTCGGAACAATCGAAAATCTGCGGGGCGAGACCACGTGGCTAGGGTATATAGGATTAGTTCGAGTAGATAGGAAGAATGATTGTTGAATAAACCGTTGCGCTCGTGATGGAAGTGTATGCAAAATTGGTTATAACTAGAACGTATATTTGGTGGAATTGGTCCCTATGGGTGAAAAGAATTTGATGTTCACAGAAGCATCGGAGTGGAAGAGCGTATTTGGAGGGATGCGCAAAAATCATTTATGATTTTTTTCCCCTTGTAATAGCCCTTAATGCACCGAAGTGAATTTTGGCTTATATTTTGAAAGCCCCGTTGCCATATCTCGCAGGTACAGACACGTCTTTCATGGAGAAGGTTCTATTGTCCTTCACAAAGTGGGTGAACGAGGGTCAAGCGAGATCGGTCAGGGGCGCAATGGACTGCGTCATTGTACGTTGTATAATGACACTGGTCGTATGTCGCGTGTGTCATGATTGTTGAACGTCCACGGGGTCAAAGGTCGAGCTTTCGGCGATTCGTATGGGACAGTTCGTGTGTCTCATTATGACAGACCCGTGGAATTGAATGAGAGGAGGTCAGATTTCGGACTCATCAAGGATCTATATGTTACATAATAAATGTCAGTCTCGTCGCACGCTTAAAAGAGAAACAATAAATGTGCCTTAATAGTTAAACGGAAAATAATGGCTAAATAACTTTGCAACTATAAAATGATGGTGAATGTTCGGATCTATACACTTTAAGTCGATTTCTTACAAAAGTCGGAGGAGTTTGCGACGCTACCTGAACGAAAGCCGAGACCGATGCATATCTCAGCTTTCGGAAGTGGCATTTTCTGTAGACGCCAAGAAACGCAGAGAAGTGGAGGATTTTCTTGACATGCTAATGACGGACACCTGAATGCGTCTAAGACTCTAATCGTAGTCAGACCCACGTTCCCGATACGTGCTTCTCACATTTGCCGTTTCCCGACAGTATATCCACCTCGAACATTTGCACCGGGCCCGGATACACAGCGCCCATTGACTTCGCAAAAAGCATCATTTCCATACCTATGCAATCGGCCTAAGCAGAAGAAAATTTTCGTCGCATTCACGTCAACGTCCAGGTAAGCTCCTCGCTATCTTCGAACTTTCAACGCGACGACGTCTGTCTTCAAAGGAAACGAAGAAATTTGCATAAAACGCCTCACCGTTCCGGGAACAGCTTCGAGATTACAACGCCCAAAATGAATCTCCAAAAAAGAAGACAACCACCGCGAAGTTTCACCCAACATTCTCGATCCGTCACGAAAAACGATATTAACTCACATAAAACGATGCCACCAATTTCAACAGAGCGCGCACCGTACGTTTCCCTCCGACGATCGAGACGTAATTACGCAAGCCCTATCGAAGCAAAATTTCGACCCACCCACACACACACAGGCTTAACAATAAATTATTCCACCACTTTCGCCGCCTACAGATAGGAAGCGCGATCGTGTGGCCGAAGTCTTCCGCTTTGCCCGGAGAATTCTCCGAGGCCGCGTAACGAGCAGTTGAGCGTACGCCGGAGCGTGGTTTACCGAGAAAAATGTAGGGATCAAAAGAGGCTCGCAATTAACGGCGAGCGAGAGGAAGTTTACGTCGGGCCAGAGAGGAAGGACGAGTGTCCGTGGAGCGGGCAAATCGCATTCCATATGCCCCCGGTCGAGGGGGTTAGTTCACGGCGTTGCAGGCGGGTCCGCGATCCAGGAAGTAGGTAGTAATTTCGGGCACAAGGCCCACCGAAAATTAGCAGGCAAAGGAGAGGCCGAGGAGAGATGATTTTCCAAAATAACACGTCCCGGCACAATGGGGAGGCAATTTCCCGAGCACCAGCTGCTGCCACCTATCTGATTTATCATCTCGCCTGCTCGTCGGGCACCCCGGCAACACAACCCCCCCGACGCAACTCCCCCGCCCCTCTAATCCTAAGGCGAGCCGACTGAACGCGGCCGACACGCTCTTCCGACGCACAAGACTTCCTAGTGATAATTATCGTCCGACGGCTGATCGGAAGGAACTTTTGCTGGCAACGAGATAGAGAGGGTAGAGAATCCATCATGGACCGCATGCGGTTTTCGTGTGGAGCAATATGGAACGCTGCCGCCATTTTACTAGTCCGCGATCGTGCGTAACGTATGGGAATACCGAGCGCGCGCTTTAAAATTGACCGCCTTACGGCGCCGCTGACGATTTTCGGAGGAATTCGTCGAATCGACTGAAACAATGGGAATAACGCTGCATCTGACCGTGCGGAACGGAAAATTGTTTGGCCGTTAGATCGTAGGAATGCAATCGGGGAGAGAAGCTGAGTGGAGAAGAGGGGGTGAGGGTGGACATGCGGGGGGGTTGTTCAATCGGTTATTGATTGGAAATGTAAGCCGGAGCGTGCAAACTGTTGGGCCGGCGGAGGAGAAAGAGGAAGCGACGACGGCGAGCGGAAGGGTGAGGGAAGGCCAGTGCTCGGGCGACCCGACAGATGGCCACTGGTCAGTCTAACCGTTCGAAGGATCTGCCAATCGGAAAAGCCACGTTCCGCCCGAAACGCATTTAGACGACCCCACTTAAATCCCTGCTGCAAATTATACACGAGGCTTCGGCAGTCCGGAATACTCTTGTCATACTTTCGAATTGCTGCGCGCGTACTCCTTCCGTGGTCGACAGAAGAGGAGGTTCGATATACACGTTGGTGCGTGTAAGGCGCCGTAAGAGCTATCAAAACGTTTTCGTCAAGTGGTGATGTTAGATCGTTGCCGTTAAACTTTATCGAACTTTCAATGTAACGTCCGAGTGGGCCGTCCATGTAATCTTCCGATACCGATCGCACGAGAATGGCAATCGACACGGGAGGCTGGACACCACGAAAATACGTGTAATCCTTCCGGCAAGCCGAGCACACTCGGCACGACGACTCAACTACACGCTTATCGAGGATTCTTGCAGGAAGACTCCTCTTCCCTCGCCAAGGTAGCGATTCCCACTAATCGGTATCAGAGACGGGGGTGAAAAAAGGGAAGACAAGAACGGCAGAGGAAAAGGAAGGACGGAAAGAGGGACGGCAGGGGGGTGGCAATGGTGCAAAGGTCGTTCGGCTAGGTGCTTAACGCCGTTGTAGGCGGAATATCGGCACTGACGATCGTTTACCTAAGTGGATCCTCCACGGGATCACGTCAGTCGTCGTGTGTGCAACCGCGGCGCACGGTGTGTCCTTACTCTCGCGCCGAGAGATCGGGAAGCACGTCGAAAGAGACGGAAGGGACGAAAGCGAGACGAACGAGGCTTGCGGAGCGAGCGCGAGGCGCAATCGGCCACGAAGGAACAAAACCCACCTCGTCCACCCTCCCGCCCCCTCCACACCTCCTCCGGCACCGACATGCCTCTCCTCTCCTCTCCTCCTACGTCTCCATCGCCAGCATCGCCACCACGAGACTCTCGGCTCCCTCGCACCCCCCGGGCAATCTTTTCAATTTAAAGTCAAGTATTATGGCTTAAATTGCATTATGGTTTCCTTCCCCATGAGGAGGTAGGGCCCGAGAGGAGCAACGAAGGGCGGCTCCTTGTAAGCAAGACTCAATCACGCCGCTTAACCTCTGACCCTAAACCACGAGCGCACACGCACACGTGCGCGCATGCACGCGTATGTGCGCGGCCGTTCGCCACACTCTCCCACACCACCGACTGCCAGTAGGCACGGGCTGCTTGCTTCGCTCGCCGATGCACGCACGCGTATATATACATATGTATGTGTATATATACACGCGCTGGACCCACGATGCATCATCACGTGCCGCGCGCATCGGCCGAGCCCAACCGATCGCCGTGGCCCGACCGAAGAAATTAGTCACGAAAACCTGTATCGACGCACCCGGGACGTGCGAACACACGACGGTTCCCTTCTTTTCGCCCGCCTCGCTACGCCTAATTGCTTCACTAACGAATAACATCGCTTTCCAGCGCGCCTCGCGAGTCCTCGGCAGGTTGCCAACCGATAGAATGTCGTTGTGAAAAAGAAAAAGCATCAGTCGTTGCGAGTGCGTAGCTTCAATTTCCCCAAATAAGTACCCTGCGCAGTGCGCACGCGTAACGCGACGTGGAAAGACATTTTCCGTCGATCTCTCGCGAGCCAGTGATCAAGATTTACCCGGATGTGCGCGTCAGGATGAAACACGTATGCACGCTCGGGTAAGGTGTAAGCGCGCGGTACTTGGCTCTCGGTGCACCGTGCAACACGCATACTTTTCACACGAATGAATGAAGCGACCCAGCCCAACCCTGACCTTGAACTTAGTCGTGGCACGAAAAAAGGCACGACTCCCCTCGTACCACCTCCGGACTGTAATAACGCGTTCCGCGCTGTCCATAAGGCATGTAACAGATACCTCGGACGGGTGGTGGTGGTGGTGGTTGTGGTGATGATGACGATGCCGATGGTCTGCTGGTGGTATTGGTGCGCACCTCTCGCTTTCTCCCTTTTTCCGTATTACGTTATCGGTTACTCCTCTCCTCGGCCCAGTCTCAGCCCGTAGCCGTGCACGTTTTAATCGTGTTAGCGTGCACGTACGAGAGTAGCGCTCGCGTGTACATCGTTAGAGTCGAGTACAGTCGGTGCTCGATAAGCATCGATAATTTTCATAGATCACCGTCGATCGATCGCCGCGTCGAGATACAATGTGTCTACGTTCGCGGCGCTGTTGTTTATTTCGGATACGTATCGCGGCTGGTCGTAATGAGAGATACGCGTGTAGCGCGTAAACGATTAGCATCTCTCGCTAACGACGTATGCATATTTATGTGCGCATGCGCCGCGCCGTCATACGCGCTTTTTGCGTACGAAGCCGGGCACGAAGACGTACGGGGGATGTTCCTCGTTTTCGGACTTTTTCCCGATTTTTACACATTTTATCCGGCCGGCCGCAGATTGCACGGCTGCGAATGTAATTACGGCGGCGTAGAGTTCCTGTTCAGTTCTTTTTGAGGTATCATTCCTGCGTAATATATTCCTACGGATAATTGCGGGCAACGATTTCCTGTACCTCACTTAGATCCGCTGTGCGTCGAACTATGGAAGACGATCTATGCACGTGATAGTGGCATTAGAATCACGACGAAACGCGCCGCGCGCTGAGGAACGAGGAGTGCACCATTGCGATCGAGTGTCGCGAGGAACGTGTGACATAACTTGTCGCACACGCGTCATTAGAAGATCAACGACGCGCACACGTCGCAATGAAATTCGCAATAGCACGTCGAGACACAGACGCGACAAACGTGCGATTTCACATGACGATAGCTTAGCGAAATAATTCGTCGAGGAACAAACTACGCGCCGCAGTGGGAATACACTTTTGTGACGGCGCGAAAAAATGGAGTCGACATTTTTGCCCTCCGATTCGAACGTTCAACATCGCTTTCTAATCTCGCCGTTCACCGGGGCAGACGCCGCTGGCCGGTGGAAATTATTTTATTATCTTCCCCTTAAGGAGTGATCTTCGAGTAATATATCGCCGAAGAGTAACTACGGCCCACGACTTCGTGCAGCTCATTCAGATCTACCAGATTACCGGGAGTGTACACAGGCATACACGTGTTACACGTGCAAGCGGGGCAGCTTCGCAACATACGTCAAAACCGTACCCGCGTAACTTAATTTCACTGTAATACCGGTTACGTAAAAATCCGGCGAAAGCGATGAACTTCAAGTCGAATCAGCCGTCGGGGAGATAAAGAATACGTACTTCATTAACGGAACGTTACGTTCGCGTTGGTAACCGTGCAATCAAAATGCCAGGCAGGATAATCGCAGCTCTAACCCTGTTCAAATTGAGAGTACATGGAAAGGTGCGCGACGCCGACCAACACCCCGCGATGGAATTCGTTCGGAACGTTAGAGAACTTTGTACGTCACGCGGTACGTGCATAGATATGAGTAACAAAAGGACGGATGGGAATGAATTTTTACGGCCGTTACGTAATTTTCCTCTCCGATCCGCGTCGGCTCGCAGCTACCAATTATCTTATTAAACGCGAGCGCCGGAATGAGTTTCTGATTTTCTATCGCGACCCTCGTGTCGTTCCCTTTTCAAACGGAGCGCAATATGCAAGGTGGGTACGTACGGGCCTTGCTACTTTCGACTTGTACTTATTGTGAACGCTAGACGGAACAGAAACGGCCCGCCTTCTCATCTACTTCAGTATGCAGCAATAAACGAGCGATACATCAATTTTAGCCCAAACCAAATTATCCTTACGCGCATACATACTGGAACTGTTCGAGCACTCTCCAGTAATAAGCCGAGTGTGCTTCAATCACTCGACTATACTTACAAAATTCGTTTAATGAAGAAAAATAGCACGGTTCTTGAAAGTACACGTATTATACGTGTACTCGCCGTACGGAAAAATCAACGAAAAACGACGTCCAATCCCAACATATCAACAATTCAAAGAGACCAAAATTTGTCGCTGCTCCTCCCACGATCTTACCTCGACACATCGTCGTATCGACGACAATCACATTACCCTCCCTGCGCGGAATAATTCTCAAGTAATATATGTCTTGTGGGTAATTGCAGGCAACGATTTCGTGTACCTCGTTCGGATCCTCCGGGTACCTGGGACTGTACCGTGAAACGTGTATTGCACGTGCAAGTACGTACGAACGTATGTCGGTAGGTTACACGCGTAGGTAGGCACTTACCTATCCACGTAGGTAGACACGTTGCTGGACGGAGGAAGCACGAAAGAGGGACGAGGAAGCGAACGGCTGAAGAAGGATCGCACGATCGGGGAAAGGAAGAGAAGAACCAATGGGGCAAGAGGATAGAGGGAGCAAGAGCGAAAACGAGTAGGTACTGATAGAGCGTAACTGACTTCTTGGCCGGTGCATATTACCGGGCTGTTAGAGGGCGGAGCCGACTGATGAGTTAGCAACGTATTGACTTTATAATAATCACGTTAGCCGGTCCACCGTGATCCCTTGGTATTACGCGCTCCTTCGCGCGAATACACGTACCGGGTGATTCTGCCCGTTTCTACTTGCTCTAGGGTTCCTACGCCACGCGAGAGTAATGAGTTCGAATTCCTTCGGGCTGCGGCGAGCAGCGCGAAACTCTCCCGATGTCCGCTTCGATTCCCGCGGATTTCGTGGTCGACGCGCGTCGGGCGCGTTGCTCGACGCGAGAATTGTGCGCACGGAAATTCGTGACTTCGCGGTAAAATGAGAATTGAATATAATGAGATCGGACAGAACGAGATACCGGCTACCGTGAGCATATCCAACAGGTTCCTTCAAGCTCGTCGCAATCACATTTTCAGTATATTTAGAAATTCGTACAAAAGTTGGACTTTTTATCGATCAGTAGTTTGTTTATTTCTTGTAATTATTTGACGAAGATAAGTTATCAAACGAACGCGTGCGCAGGATGTGCACGTTGTCACTTGACAATTGCCCACCAGGCAGCCCCGTTGCACCGAACAAGCTGTTACACTCGACCGTTTTAAATTCTCAGCCCGGAGGGCTCCGGCGGCCTTTACCTGAGTTCTCGTCTCGCCTGTAATTAGTAGTTCGGTTTATCTCAATCGTTCCTTCGGTCCGTTTCAGATAGCGCGATGAGGTTACTGGAGGCACCTGGGACGGAGGCAAAGTTCTTGCCTACTACTTGACGGGCATCGCTTCTGGGATAGAATAACGTTTCAACGTTCGCGATAGATAAAGTACGGCTATCATTTCACGAAGTAATGCCCAACAAAATTTGCCAAAAGGAAAACAACGTTAAGATACAGACAAATATTAAAAGTAGCCATATAATGTTGCGAACGATATGTTTTGTGAAACGACAAAGTGTACGTTAGAATGGAGTATCTCGACTTCGTGAATGTTTCGGTTGAATGAGTATCGTTCGAAGTGCAAATCCCTTTTGTAACGAACGGTATACCGAGGAGCGCACGTTGCGGTAACGGTCGGCAGAATCCTGACCTCCAATCTCACCTCAATTTGCCTACACGCCGCCATTTGCGTCAGCGAGAGCGGGGAACGGCCTATCTAAAATTATGATCTCAAAAATGCCCTCTCGTGTGCGTGCGTGAGGATCATTCGCGCGCGCGCGCGCGCGAGCTAGCGTGTGTGTTCCAGCTAGTACGAGCGCACGTCTTACCCGACGTAATCGATTAATTACAGCAAATCGCGTGTTATTATAAATTTCAGATGTAAGTAGTATCTTTTTAGCAGTACACGTTGTCAGGTGCGGTACGGCTGACTGACAACGAACATACTTGAATATTCCAATAATGATGCGTCGTTTTATTCCTGCATCTACTCTCAGCATTAAAGATAAATTTCATACTAAACGAACATCAGTCATACCGACTCATGTGCATAATCTTGACGTCATATCTCATAACTGTGACAGATTTTGAAGAATGGCAAGTTCAAATGTAAATTATTTCCATCAGCACATTGTTCTCGACAATCGCCTTCCCCGCAAGCGTCTGTATCACACATCAAAACCGTTCGAACAGCGGCAAAAAAAAAGGAAGCCCAGCATTACACTTACTAAGTACCATCGCCGGAACCAATCCCCATAAGCGTACAATGTACACTCGCTAATTGCAAACCCGCGGCCTTTGATATTAATTGCGTGTTCATGTTGGAAAAAGTCCGTAGTCATGACACACGGAGCGGGGTGCCTTTAACTCGTCTCAACTTAATATCTTCATGCATGAATCCCTCTAATTAACTCGCACACCGTGCCCGAGCCCGACCCGTAGGTGGCCAGAAGGGGCCGGAGGAGTCGAAAGAATTCGTCAGCGCTCGTTTCATTGAACGCGAGACGGGTCGCGGCCGGACAGCAGAAGTTCCATGATGAATTTCGACGATTTCACGTACACCTGCGAGAGCGGGCGATGACAAATGAAGTCCTCAGCGGTTACGGAAGTCAGGGACGAATGGATCGAGCAGAGCGAGACGCGTGACTCCGGTAATGGCCTAATTAACTCTTCAATTAGTTCGCCTCGTGCGTGCGCGCGCGCGCGAGCGCGAGGGAGAGGAAACGAATGTCGAAAAGTCGGATTGCCGGGAGCGTTTACGGCGCAATACTAATTTACGGCCCCGTTGCGCACCTGCTTTTCGGCAAATTGAGATGCGAGATTTCACGTGAGCCCGCGCCGCGCCCTCCCCTCTCTTTTCTCTCTCCTCGTAATTACGCAGATTATTTTTTGCTCATTACCGCGAGTACACGTATCGTCGTCGCCCGTACTCGATGGTCGTCCCGACGGTATGCACGAATATTTGCGTCTTCCGGTGGAGTACATGACGATACGCGTAAGTCATAACAGAGTATTAATTGGGCGCGATCGGGGGACGTTTTTCGCGAAACTTTTCGTCGAATTCGATTTGCCGCGGAGCACAGAACTTCTTTTCTTGCTCGCGTCAATGAGTATTTTTATACGCGCACCGAGAGGCCATCTCTGCAGTTACATATTCGCCTCGCGTTAGGCATGTGTGATAAACCTTGTTGCGCCGACAGGATATCTATTACGTATTGTCTAGAGCGTAATTATCCTAATTTTATGACACTACACCTGTCATCGTGTCCGCCCAACGCTTACACGCGACTCGTGCAACGGCCACTCGTAGCGGAACTGTGAATTGTCAGGTACGACCACATCCGCGGATTACACGTGCTGGGCGTTTTCGCCGGTTCAAAACAATTCGTTCGACCATAAAACTTGAAAGGAACTTCAGTCACTATAAATCCCGCCTTTTAACGGCGCGCCAATAAATCAGACAACTTATATGAGAAGCGGCCCTACAGGAGTTTATCTAAAAAAGGAGGAAGAGAACGATGAAATTCGAAACGGAAAGAAGGCACAGATCACCGGGAAACAAAAGCAGAAACACATTCCTCCTTTATGAATGGCACCAGTTCCACCAGTACGTGCAATCCGTTCATTTTTAACCGTTCGCCCTCTAGCCGCGCCGATAATTCATTACGAAGTCATAAATCGCGACCGTAACCCAGCGTGTACTGTCTCTCGCCGTCAACGAGAAAAACAATCTTCGACGATCAAACGCCGCGAATTAACCAATCTCAAAGACTCAACGAACTGGCTTGCAATATCAGAGAAGGGTAACCTAAACACATTTTCTCGCGTTTCCTCCTCAAGGAGCGCACGAATTTCATTGAGAGTAACGAGTTCCTCGTTGGCACGAGTGCGGCGTCCGATAAAGTAAATCAGATTTCAATTTAACGAACGAGACGACGCTGAAGAGAGAGAGAGAATAAGATAGAGAAACGGAGATGACCGTAGGAGATACCGGATATTCACTGCAATGATATTTCGCGTTCGCTCGCCGTTCGCAGCGAATATTCCGACGGCGAAAGATACGCTCCCGCTTATCTCGTTCGGTATCTCTGGCCGACGAGCGGCATATTAAATTGAAGGAATTTCCGTTTCGCCGCAATGCTGGCTGAAGTGAATAAAAAACAAAGGGGGGGCGGGGGGAAAAAAATATATCCTACGCGCACGATAGTACAGTTTGGCGTGGAACAGCGCCGCTCGAGGAGGCTGTATTTATTTCTTGGCGAACTGGAGCGACATCCGGCGAGGCAGCGCGTGCCCTGATCGATTTAGCGCCAAATGTCGCCGTGTTTTACACGCGGCAATAATGGTCGGAATCTATGTAGCCAATATTTCAAGTCACCCTTTTCCTCGCGCGCGCGCACCCCCGCGCGCCACGCTCACTACTACATATGAAATGTCTGCGAAGTAACGACACGTAGCGTAGCTGTTATTGCTCGCGGGAGTCGCTCGATATTTCAGCTGCGCGTGGAAAATGAAAATACAAATTGGGGTTGGGGGGGGGGGGGGGGGGGGGGGAGTTTTGTGCGAAATTATCGCCCCGGACGGAAGTTATCGATCTGAGTGGTATCGATGGTGTGCACGCGTACGACTCTGCGAGTGTATACTTTGTACTTGCAGCGTGGAAAATGTGCTGATTATATTTAGGCGTATTAATCCGTGTTTCACGTGAATATGGTACTATTGGTAGAAGGTAATGAGGTTTATTTCAATTTAATGTGAGGCAAATTAAAAAAAAAGTGTCTCATTAAACGATGAAGTAACTAGGAAGAAAGGACACTAGTATCGTAGTTGACGTTTAACGCAGAGCGTCAAGCTCTGAAACATTCAGACATGCCGAAACGCGAAACAATTCGTTCGAGACGGGTCAAATAAGTGGTATTTAAATACCTCGGGGAAACAAGCCGATCGAAGAAAGAAGAGTGATAGCCTCGAGGGGAAAATAAGATGGGAAGAACGCGCGAAAGGATCCTTTCGAAACCGCCGATCGTAATTTACGTGCAACGAGACTCCATGTAGTTCGACGATCTTCAAAATTACTTTTTAAAAGACAAACATCGTACGAACCCCATAAAATCTCACGGCCCCACCGACTCAATGAGAATACATTACGAGGACATAAAACACTTCGATAGCATTATGTTTTGCATATCTGACTCTTTACCCCGTTTCGTCACATGAACATTTCTATTACAAAACGTCCGCGTGTAGAGCACTAGGAAAGGATCGACATGATATGTGTCATCATGAAAATGTCCAGGATACTCCATATAATATTTTAGGGCACCTACCCTTCTCCCGTGCCTCAAAAACCGGACGGTGCATATGTCGGCACAAGAAACATAATGTTATCAAGCTGTCCAGGAGAAACTGGTGGCGGGCAAGGACAGCATCCTCAAGGGACTACGTCCTCGCTCTCCTCCACTACGTCCTTATTGATATACCGCATAAACACACTTGGCAGCCAGGCGGGATGGCTTTGCGAGGCAAATAGAGTCGAATGGATTCTACGTCCACAGGACTACACCGTCAAAATCTCCCAAATACGTAAGTACAAACGAATGTTATAAGAATAATGCGAGACAATGGTATCGTTCAGACATTAAAAACTTAAACGCAGAGCCGAATGAAAATTACATTTCTATGAACTGGAAACACTTTTCGACTACTCTTCCCACTGGAATAATTGTGCCGGTGTTTATGAAAGTGCGAGATAAAGATACAAAATCAATTTAAAAAAAGCAGATATTGTTAGATCTTTCAGTTAGATCACTGGATAATCACCAGCACAGGTATCGCCAGCCGAATGCAGTTTCAACGTTCAGCGAAAATCGAGTGATTCTTCGTAAGATAACACTACAATTAATCGAATTCAGTGACGCGCTGCGTATTGATCCCCGAGTTCAATGGGGGTCAAGCATGGCAAGATCGAGGGACCTCGACTGCGGCACAATCTTTCCGTCCTACACTGAAACAGAGTTTCGGGAGGATCCGAAAAAGCGAAAGCGAGTGGTATGCCCTTCAAACGGCGGCTCTTTTCGTTTGCTTAAACAAACATTGGCCGGACAATGCGGGGGAGAATGGACGGTGTGGCATGGCGCCACTGTACCACGGTCTCGAGGTTCAGGAACGGTACGACAAGCAAAAGACCACCATCGCCACCCCCTCCTAAACCTTCTTTCCCTATACCTTTCGACCGATCCGGGAACGGAATTCTCGATCGCCGCGGAGAAAAAGAGAGAAAGCACTCCGACGGCGGCATGTTTAATGCATCGTTCAACATTTCCATGTCAAACATCGCTTTGACTCGCGGAATTTAAAACCGCATCCCCGCAGCCACGACGGGAAAACTACCCATCTTTATTTACCGCCCAAGTGCTCGTCGATCGGCTAGCTAACTCGCTCATGATAAACGATTCCGAGCGTTAAAAGCTGCGAGGGTGAAACGGGACACTCGACACTCGACGCATGAGACGATTTCGGAAATGAAATATTCGTTCTTCGAATCAATTTCAAGAACGATCTTTTTCTCTTGCTTTAATCGATAAACACGTGTAGGGTCTATTTGGTGATATATTTCTATATGACAAAATTGTACCAAAATTCTTTCCTTTGATAATGACATCAAAGCATGGAAAGACGCGAGGAACGACGCTGTATTATAACATTCGCAGCGCCGTTCGCTTTCGTTATTACGAGGAATAAAGCAGGACGAGTGCCGCAAATCTGAGAATCGTGATTGACCGAACAGTTGGCGAAACTGTTGGCGACGACGCCGTGGGCGAGGGTCGGAAGTACGCACCTGCGAGGGGCAATTTTACTGGACCTTCCCATAAAAGGAACTCCCTCCATTGTTCCGGCAAATGACATCAAGCTTATTGCATTATTTAAAGAGCCTCGCTTTAAGACAGCTTTAAGCCACCGACCCTCGATTGCCCGAGTGCCGGCAGTCGTCTGCGCGCGGCGGCTTTCTCACAACGAAAAAATCCGTCGGAGGGGTCACCCCATGCGAAGTCTCCGGCGAAATGCTCTTTTAAAGGTAGAGTCCCGCGGAATCGAATATCGAGGCTTCGAATTGAAACGCATTAAGGACCGTAAGTGACCTCTCGGTGTGTGAACGTTACCGTCTATATAAGATATGATGATCGCGCAAACTCATGGAAACGTCAACGTTTCCATTTCGTATGAATGAAACGTAAGGATTGGCAATGGTATACAGGCCTTTTTCTACCTCTCTAATTAAAAATTATATATGTACGTCTGGGCGAACAAAATGTGTCATATTAGATTTAATGAGTATGAAGAGTTGCGGGTACTTACCAGGTGAAATGCCGAGTTTCGCATGAATGCTACTGGGGCTTCGGTGGTCGGGGGTGGTCACAGGGGCGGCAATGGGTGGTGACAGGTGGGGGTGTGCCGGTGCTCCACCACCTGTTGTTGTCGTGGTAGTCGTCGTGGCACAGGGATTAACGGGTGACGTCCTCTTGAAAGACTGCTCCGTCCGCCACGTGACCTCATTATCGGCTAACCAAACTTTACCTGCGCAGACAATGCGAAATTCACAGAAACTGAGCATTCGGCAAAACCCGGTGCAACGTATGCTACAACATTTTCCAACTCCACCGCCCGTCATACACCCGCCTAATAAATCAATACGTCGTCGACCTATTATCTAACCACGCGATCTTCAAAAACTAGTTCTATCGATCTCGACACGATCGAATACAGCAGGCCCGAACCAAACCATCGCGAAAGCGTTAACAATTTCCACATTAACGATGTCCATCGAACGTGCAACTCTGACCCACAATTATAAATTGCCAGAACGCGCTGCGTTTCGTTCTCGCGTATGTATATTTCATGAGCGAACAGAGGCAGAGACGAAGCGTTATAGTTCGGCGAGGTAAAAGGATGCGAAGGCTTTCCGGCAGAAAGGATGCCGATATCGACTGGCCGGGATCAAATTGCAGAGGAGCCGGGCAGCAGAGAGAAACTCTCGATAAATTCCCGGGCGTTTCTCGGGGTATTAATATGACGCACGCTGGCTCATTTCGGGGGTGTGCAGAAAATGGCTCTGCTCCCCTGGACGGAGCTCGCGTAATTAGCAACCCTCCGCGTCCCCTATTCCTGCCCAGTTTTCCCGGCTTTCCCTCGTTTCCCTTAATTTCTGGGAACAATGTCTGAGCCTGGATGTTGTTCCAGCCTGCAGTGTCTAATTACACGGGGGGCGCACGGCACGATCTCTTTGCTTCCTGGATCCCTTCTTCGCGCCGATATACACGGTGTATCGGATAATGTAGACAGGACCCAGATGGTCGAGCGGAAACATTAACTAAAGTGGTGAAAAAGCACTCGAGTGTCTGGCTTCTTCGATAGCAGACGTTATGATTCAATACGACATTCGCGAGGCATAGTAATACGTCACGATGAAAATAAAACGTGGTCGTGATGGACTGAATATTAAAATACTCTTAATTAAATCTGTATTTTAAGAATATTCATATATTTAAATTCTAGGTAGATACGGTACTTTTGCTACGTATGATTGATCGCGATCATTTGATTATTCGAGAATTATACAGAGCACGATTTTATGCACACCCCGTAGAATCCACAGCGGATTTATGAAACACGCAAATACCATATCTCCCCCGCGTGCGTGAGACGTGAGTCAGAGTCGGTATTATTTGCTTGATGAATGATTTAGCCCGGGAGAGAAAGAGATGTGGATAGACAGGGAAAGAAAGTGAGACTTAGTTTGCTCCGTTTCCTTTCTTCTCCGTCAACATCCCTGTCTCTCTTATGGACCACTACCCCCCGACATCCAACACGCCCTCGCAACGACTTCCTTTCGTTCCTTTCTCTCCGCTTCCTAACAACAGCACAAGGGCGGTCGTCGATAATGCGACGGAATACGAGTGAGACATAAGGACAAACGCGTGGTCGGTAAGAAAATTAAGAGCGCGAGAAAGTAAAGCGCGATAGCAAGTGAAAGGCAACGGGGGAGACGAAAGATTAGATAGCGACCGAGGTTCGAAGTTGCAGTTCTAGCAGAAGAGAAAGTAAGAAGGGGGAGGGGGTGAACGAGGAAAGGAGAGCGAAGAGAGAAGAAGCGAAGGACAAAGAGTGCAGGGAAAGAGGACATTATGCCGTAGAGGAGAAGGGAAAGGGACGGGACGGAGGGGATGAAGAAAGTGTAGCCGGCGCTAACTAAGGGCGTCGGCTAATCAATATCATCGCAGAATGGCTGCTGACCTCCGTCTATACTGCCATTCCGGACCGTTCATTGTGCGACGGCATTCCACCTTCGATAAGACTTCGGCGCTCGCGGTAAAACAATACGATATCACTTCTCTCCCGGATAAAATTTATAAGAGCGTTATCGAGAACGAAATTCCTGCCACGTGTGCATCGGCACACAAAAGCGCATCCATTAAGTTTATCGCGACCTTATCGCGGAACATTGAAATATGACTCGGGAAAGAAAGTCACTATTTAAAAAGGCGCTTATTTGTCGACCTATTCAATTATCGCGCACATTATGATATGAGATACAAAGCAATTCTAAGTTATCGCGCGATAGCCGACATATTGATCAGCGAGTCCGGCGCGCGAGAGGAGAGGAATTATTCAATTGCATTTTTGCGATCGTTCGGAAGAACGGCGCACGCCGCAGACACGAGTGGCGTATATAACAGATAGACGAGCGGTTTGGCGTGGTCGGAGGTTTATAAGAGACGCAGGTCAGGATATTAACAGTCACCTCGATCTCGTCTGACCGAGAATCGACCGCCTCCGGGTGCGGCCCGAGGCGACTATTTGACAAGGCACGGCGGCTCCTTTAATCTCGCGATGTTTGCATGCTTTTGGGGGCCCGCAGCTCACAGAGGGGGTGGAAAAAAGTATCCCACGTCCCTGCTCGCAAGCCGGAAAATTCAATTACGTCGTTGCTCCGCGAAAATTGCATCGCTCACTTTTTCGCCATTTCTAATCAACACATCATAAACAATCTCACACCTCAAAACGTGTCTGCAACGACAAGGTGATCGTCGAAGGAAAGAGGATCGATCGGAAGCGAGAGATGGAACTAACGGCACGAATGTAGCGTAACCAGAATTGATACCGTCTGCGAGGATCGAACGTACGCCGACGTTTTTCAACCGGATCGCTCAGTATCACCTCACTGGGAATTCAACGAACTCCCAACATTCTCCGACCGCTTCGTTAGCCCATCAAACGAGCGCCCTTTCTCCCGCTCGCTCGTTCCCTCTTTTCCCGTCCTATCCGTGTGTCCTCTCCTCCTTTTTGCCCGATCAGAAAGACGCAGGCGGAGGAAGGGAAAAAGACGGGAACCGTCGCGCGCGGAAACCAGTTCGCATAAACGGATCCATCCATTCGTCCTCTCTCTCTCTCACTCCCCTCCTCCGCCATTCTCTTAACGCTGGCCGCGCTTAAGGGTGGACCGGATGCCCTTTCTCCCTCCATTCTTTGCATTCCCCTCGTTGATTCCTCGAAAGCCCGGCGCGAACTCCATTCACGGGTTTATCACTGTCCAGATAACAACGATTTACCTACACGCGAGCCTCCCCGTGCCGAGGGGTCGTGAGAGGGTGGAGAAAGACGAGGAGACCGTGCGGCAGGGCGAAGGGGTGGGAAGTGAGAGGAGACGGCGCTGAAGAGGGCGAGACGGGCAAGCCACCTTGCATTCAGGAGTATTTCACTTTAACGGCCCTCCAGGGGATTGGCTGACCCTGGCTGGAGACCCTTCACCGTTTCAGCATAATGGACCTCTACATTACTTATTCGTCCTGGCCAATGTCCTGCGTCCTGCTGAAAACACGTTCCGTCCGGCCTCTGGCCGCTCGTTTCCACGTCCTCCCGCTTCTGCGCGACCAATTAATCACGCGCTCGTGATCGCGCCGGACTGCTCGAGCTGCGGGCGCGAGGGGAGGGAAGGAGTAAATCTTCGGCCGCTCGAAATTGACAAATTGACGGCGGGAGGACGTTACGCTGTTCGGAGGAGACTCGCGGCTGTCCGTCGGGTTTAGATTTGGTGAGGTATGTTACGTACTTCCGAACCGCTCGAACAAGCGTTGTTCTGAACGTGCGTCTAATATCGTAACAGTTTTCCATTTAAAATTAATGCGATTAAAGGATACGGATATGTCTGCGCGTGGAACCAGGCAGTGCCAATTCGAGCTGTCCTTTCTCGCGATACATCGAAATATTGGGACGACGTTAGGTAAGAGGGGAGGCGAGCGAAGGAAGAAGCTGGCGAGCCCGCGCCTCGAGCAATCTGCTTTCCGCGGTACTCGAAAGAATTGAAAATTCCTGCTCGTCCAAGGGTTGAAGAGTTGTGGGTGGGGGGGACGGTCGGAGAAGAGGAACGAGCCCGGATAAAGCGTTCGATATAAGATTAATAGTAGAGGCCGACGACCGGCCCCTTACGTCGACGAGGGCGTTTGAGCTATATATACCGGGACGACGGCAATGGTGATTCCTCTTTGAAGCTGGAAACTGGTGGGCAGTGGCCAAATTGAATCCTGCTTAGGACAGGAGAGAAGCCACGGCGAAGGACCGGCCGCACGAGCCCGCGAGCCCTTTTTCCTCGACAAATTAATTCCTGCTCAAACGTCCACGCCGATTTGCAACGCGTCGGCGGATCGTCGAAACGTAATAAGTCGCCGTATGTCGTGCAAGCGTAATGTAAAGCGAGCTTTCATTTGTATATCGAAATCGGAGCGTGCCCTCCCAACCAAACTACGGATTATCGGGAACACGTGCTGACGGCCGCGAGATTTCGATAAGACCTACGTAAAACCATAACCAAAGTCAATCGATAAGAGTCAATATCAATGTATGCACGCCTCGACTTTCCATCGACATTCTTCGATACACGCGCGCACGGAATGTCGATGTCCAGGTGTGAACGACCTTTAATCGTACATTGCTTTCTTCGACCGCGTCTCTACTCCGTCACGACGACCGACGTCGATATGTCATTTGAAATGTTAAGTGTGAAAATAGCGAGTAACGAATGCAGTTACGTCTTTTGATAGAGGAAACGATGGATTTGCGCTAGACACAGGCTTTATTCGTTGCGACTTCATTTACGCGCGAGCCGTAAGACTGAATTAAAGGCAATGAGGAGATAGACACGATAATTCTCGTTCGTCGAAACGTTTGCCGATGACGATAGTGAATCATATCAGCGGAAAAATTTTATGTTCTCCGGAGAGTCGCGCGGAGAGCGAGAGCGCTTATCTGTTAAAAGAAGACTCGATTATCGCGCATTATTCCCCGTAGACAGATAATACAAAATGCGCACGACGATTTTTCTAAAAGCCTCGAAAAGCGTATAAACACGATCTCTCTCTCTGTCTCTCTTTCTCGCGGCAAGATAATATTGCGCATAACAATGATTGGCCGTATTAAGCGCAATTTATCCGATAATGTCGCGTTTGATTTTTACGGGCTCGCACGATTGCGCGGCCGATCGTGCAGATTAAAATGAGCAAATCGTTAATGGATTAGCGCTCTCCAGGGATTAGTGCAGATATCGGATTGGATGTGCCGCACGTCATGCGACGAACGCATTCTAATAACACCTGTCCGCTCGTTCGTCATAAGACGTTTGTCGTCAAGGACTAACGTGCAAATGTTTTTTATTAACATTAGATCTGTCGATGGATCAAAATGATTTGTTTTACATTTCTTTACAATGACAACCCCTTCATCAATAACCTTTCCTTCCTAAATTTTTCCACCCATATAAAAAAGTAGGATGTATGAGTTAATATTTTCCACCCATTCAAACGAGTTGTCAAATATTTTCCATAAAGCTCGTATCTAGACGTATTGCGTATGAATTACCAGCTATGATAAAAGCGACAGAAATACTCAGTCTGCGCACGCAGCCCGACGGCGAGGCACGGAAACGAGGAAAGGCGAAACAAAGAATCGGCATTCGTCGCGCGAACGGTTTCCCTATTTCTTGCTGGTTGCCCTTGTCAGAGCAGCGATCGATAAAGCCGCACCTCTCCTCCTGTATCTGGCCGCGCTCTCAGGGTACCTTAGCACTTGTCGACCCTTATACACACTTTCCTCCGCACCGATACAACGACGGAGCCACGACTCGACACATCGTCGGCTCTTAACGTCCCTAAACGATTTCGACCGTGTCCGATGCATGCATAAGCTGCACCACCTACGAAATTCCCAACAACGAAATTTCTAATTGCACGAAGAATCGACGCAGGGCGTACTCTGAAAAATGTTGAGAACGACATATTGATATAAGAGCGCATATACATGAATTTTCGACGGCCGCTGCCGCCATTATGCAAATCCTGAGTACCTGACACCCGTCGACCAATAAAAAACGCGAATAATAAAGCCACACCGGTAGGGGTAGGATGAAAGGATGAGACGTCGATGGAAGGCACCGAAGCGCAAGCGCAAAACCGCCCTTGGCGGAGGGGGTTGCGAGACACGGCAACCTGGAGCATATAACTCCTTTCCACCTAGCCAATCTGCATGTAACTCGCGCGGCTGGCCGCCATTTTGAAGAAACTTTAAAGCCCGAGGGGTTGGACTGCGCAACTCTTCCGCGCTTATCGCCGTGAGGAATGATACATTGGCTGAGGCACGAGGCACAACACGATCCGGAATATCTATTATTATTGAACCAAACAGAATGAGAGCGAAGATACGTTACTTTGGTATGGCGATGAAACGCTAGTCAACAAAATATGTTAATGCGTCCCATCGAACTGACATATCGAAAAAGCGCGTCCAAAGGGAGTAACACGAAATTTGGTGGAGAGGCCGAAAAAAGTTGGACACAGAGCGATCGGCGGGGCATCGTTACGAGGAGAAATGTTCCGTTCTGGAAAATAACGCTGAATCTGTGCTGACAGTGTCTGTTCGAGAGCAAAATTGACACCGACATTCATACGGCAGGAACGTGAAAGGGGTGGAAAAATTGGGGGGCGGCGAGTGAGCGTTGGCTTGACTATAACGAGCCGAAGGGGAGGATGCACGGGACCCCGATTTTAAAATCACAATGGCAGACACACGTCGGCAGCATCTATCCATCCATTTTCCCCTCTCCCTCGTCTCTCGGCTGCCGGCTGGATCTGCTCTCTCTGTCTCTCTCACTTGATCTTTGGGGGTCTCTGTCTACTCGACGCAGCATCTGCGTTCGGGCTACTTTCGTCGTTGTGTGAGTTTCGACAGTACAAGTAAGCAGATAATTTTGACCAGCGTCTAGCGTAAACGTAACATTAGGGCGAAGGGATTCTGTATTGACTGAAGCAAATACTGATTTACAGAGGTGATTTCAAATACATAGAAGCCTTGGTCCGAAATCTATCAGATATCGATGGAAATATTATACGTATATACAACAAAGATCATCTGCAATGTAAGGACTGATAAGGAGGATCACTTATTTCATACGGCATAGCTTGCAGTAGAGACAATAATATACGAAAACACTTGATATTTCTAAAAATGCAAGCATTAATCACGCGTGACGTGGCGAAATAATCACAGTAGTGTTTGGAAAAAGATCGTAAACAGGACGTGGAACGAGTTGTAGAGAAGCGAATACAGAAGCAGACGTGATGTGTGCCTGAATGCGTGTGGCACGAACCCCGCACGCGTTTCATATGCCCACACCACCACCGTGCCGAAAGAATCCACAGTCAACGCAACCCCTGCTGGCACCTTTCGCGGTGCTCCCGGTGGTAAGAGCGGTATAAATGCGAGAGAAAAAGTGAGAAAACGAGAGAGAGAGAGTGAGCGCGCTGACAGAAGGAGGTAGGTATGGGCGAGAATAAAATGTAGAAAACCGGGGAGACGGAGGGGGAGAGGGAGAAAGAGAGACAGACAGAGGAAGCCACCCCTTCCTCAAACATTTTAAACTTTTTCCACCGACCCACACCCCTCCCTACCTCAACTCCGCACGGCTGTGCTTTTACGAGGCACGACTTTACACCGAAAGGGGCCACAATGGGGCGTCGTTCTCTACCGTTACGCAATTTTTCCTATTCACTCCACCGACAGACGCACGGCCTTCGAATCACACCCCTTCTCCGCAGCGATCTCCATTTTTCGATATTCACGCTGCGAGATAGAATGCGCTTGCGGACGCGAGCCATATTTTTCATCATCCGGCACACTTGAGTAGCTATATCCTTAAAAACGTGTCTGACCCTCCGCGAAATATGCGCCACGTAAAATGTATTACCCACACACGATAAATACGTACTTACGTAACACATGAATCTAGCAGCATAGAGCAAGAAAGATTCGACGAAAAATCTGGCCGCATACGTGTTGCCACTCGGCCGACAATAGGACAACTTTCGAGAATCCTAGAAGAGAAGCCGCTGCAGCGCGTTGCCGTTTAGCGGACACAAAGCGGTCGGAGATAAAGCGTGACCGGGGAAAAAGAGGAGCTAGTCTGGCGGTTAAAAGAGGAGTCGCCGTGACTGCGTGCTCTCGCTTCGAACGGTGCTCGGCAAAATGACTGCTTAACGAGAGCGTCGGTGATTAACTATGCTAAACACCAGACACCGCGGTCGCGTGTACGCGCGCACGGATTGAGATCGGATCGTGCGTTAGTGCCTCTGCCTATGCCTCTGTCTCACTGCCTGCCCTCGTACTTCGAGCCTCCCTACTCGCTCGATGCGTTTTCACGCCGCACTTATGCATTCGCGCGAGTGGCAAACAATGGCCGCGCGCCCGTGGGAAAGGCCGATATGATGAACGTGGTCGTTATTAAAATACTCCCGGCTTCCCGAAACCTCTTCTTTGCTCCTTCTCATTCAATTGTTAATTAATCATTGTGCCGGCAGGCACATACACTCTGGCAGATATGCCGGCCCGAGGATTTTTCCCGCGAGCAATTGGATTCGCGCGGATTGAGCCTATTTTCCGGCCGGAATGGCGGGTTGCTTTTGAATTTCGAGGAACGCGGGCGCGTTGCTCGGTTTAGGCGGAGTTAAGTAATTATATTTGACGCGGATACTGTAAATTGTGGAACAATTGAGGTGGATGTAATTTACCTTGGATATGTATATTTTCGTTAGGAATAGGCGTTCCAAATGAGAGGGGCAGTCTGAGTTCGTTAGTTATTTATGCAGGCCCCGAATGATTTAAGAGGATTGAAGCAGAGATGGAGTAATTAGCCCATGTAAACATAATTAACTGAAAGTGGAGAGTTCGTAAATGTAATAAACAGACAATAAGGTACTATGACGAGTGCGCCACGATGACGTGCTGTCGTAAAATTAATAAATAACGAGCGTTATCGTATGAAGATCGCGGTTTTGTTTATAGCGTTTGAGAGTGGTGGAACTAAGTGATTTCGGCGTTTCAAGAAAATCGAACAGCCGCAGTGCATCGGCACTGTACGCCACATATCACATAATAACAAGGCGACTTCTACGAGAGTATGGGGAAAGGCATTATCAGTAGGCAATTAACGAATACCTTGAATGATTTAGTGCTCTATAGAGTTTTATGGCACTGAATTAATCTCACGCCGTCTGCGCTCGTATATCATTAATTTTCCGCCGTTTTCTGACGAGTAATTATCCACGTTTGTCGGATAATTCTCGCTCACGGCATCGACGACTTTCGCGCATCGCATCAATCCGACATCGCCGGAAAAATAGGACGGAATCTCCATAGTGACAAGATAAAACCTACATGAAAGTTTAGAATCTCCAACAGTCGGACAGGTAAGACCGAGGAACTTTACGATTATGTCGAGTAATCAATTAGGTACTCCCTACGAATAGCATAAAATTAGAGAATGCGCGGCAACGAAGAAATTATAAACTTTCGAGAGAAATTTAGATCAGTTATACATAAGTTAATGCGTGGCAGCGGCATTAAACAGAAGGCGTGGTACGGTTCTCCGGAACATATGTACCGATATCACGTAGCCGCGTAAGTGCGATTAAATTACACCAGTCCCGCAATATTCCTCGAAACATCATACTGTCTAATGTATAAATACAATTAGAACGGCTCATGCGACCGGTGCTTTATTACCTTTTAACGCGCCGACCGTCTGCATATTCAAGGGTACAACTCAATTTTTCCCTGGAAACTCGCTAGCGTTTGTTCGGGACGTACGTAAAGCGATCTCTCGTTACGGCATCTTATCACGATACCGACGTATGAAAATACTCGCCGTACGCCTAACGTGTCCAATCGCGTTTGATCGCCGATATGCATTTCCGTATTATTACCTCCCTCGCGTAAGACGAGAGAATGAAATTAAATCATCAACTGACGAGCTGCTCTTGCCTAGACAACCGTTAAGCACGTCAAAGTTGCGCTACCTTGCACACCGTCAATCTCAGCGCGCGTCTTACCCTCTGCGCGGCAAGAAATGTGAAGCGGGTGTGCAACGCGACAGAAAATCATTTCCTATTTCTTGCGGAGATTTTCTTGCAAGAGCACGCGAGCACGCAAGTGCTATTTATCGATCTAAAGCAGAATTTCAAATCCGTTGCCTTTAACTCAAGATTATTCACTTTTTTCGTGGTAATGAGGAATTTCCGGCATAATGAATGCGTATGATTGTGGGTGTCTAATTCATAGGAGAATGCTTAACATATCGTGGTTACATAGGACAACTGTCTGTATCGCGAAACAATTTTCGTAAAAATTCCAACTATAAGAAACATTGGACCTACCCACCGGGTGCAATTTGAATCTATCAGAAAAAGGAGCGCGATACTCGGAGCATCCTCGAATCGACCGAACACTCCGCAGTCCGACACATTCGAAAGCGCGAGCGAACGAGGCAGTGGCAGATGCACTTAAGCTGCCGTACGAAAGCGAGACTGCGCGAGTAAACCGGGAAGAGGGGAAGGAAGAAGCTGTATCGAGCAGAAACCGAGAACGGAGACGCAGAGATTTGCGATGAAGCTGACGGCCAGTGTGCAGAAGAAGCAGAAGAGGCGGAGGAGGAGGAGAAGGAAGAAGAAGAAGAGCGAGGAACGTGGAAGAAAGGGAAGCAAAAAAATCGGAGATTCTTAAGGCAACAGACCGTCCGCCTTGGAGCCAAACGCAGTCGACTGGAGGGGTGAATTCGTCGCCCGATAACCCGATTGGCTGAACTCGCCGCCAATGCAACTGCAGTCTCCGCGAATGCGCTCGCGCGCGACTCTGCCTCGTGCGTGCTCATGCTCATCCGCGAGGGACAAGCACGCGTCCTCTCGCATGTGCGTGTCGTGCGCCTCTTTCCTCCCGCGATACACTTACGCAAGTCCTACGCGAATATAGAAACGCGACGAATCGAGACACCCATCACGCTGTGTGTATCCTATCTGCACGCAAACGCACCCTTGCGACATTCGCATACCTGCACCGAATCGTCGAGGATCGAATCAGAAAGTATTTCAAAACGTACCAATTTTCGCGCCTAGTTTCATATACCCGCGTCTATATAACGGAACTCGAATTTTATCAGATCAGACAGAATAAGACATAGACTACTGTAACCAAATCTGACAGCCTCTCGAAATGACCTGCAATCGACATTCACCGTGCTACGAGATCAATTACAACCAGAATTCGACTCCTACAATCAAATTCTTCGATCCCTTCAAAAATTCATATCAATACGCCTATCCGCCCGAGGTACGCTTACGCGCTAGTAAATGTGCAAACACGTACTACGTGCGCGCTCATACACACGGTGCATCTCGTGCCGATGCGACGTGCGTGTATGCGTGCGCGTGCGCTCGCGTGGATCGGCAGCGCGAGACAGAAAAACTGGCAGCTCTGGCTGACGAGCATCGGTCGTCGGTATTGCCATTGCGGGTCGCCGACGCCGCTTCTCCTCGATCCTCTTCCAGCTTCTCGTCCGTCGACAACTCGCGGAATGGGACCCCAGTGCGGGGGAGGGGAAGGCCGTCGGGGACCAGCGATCGAGGGAGGACTTTTCTCACGGCACGACCGGAGAGTAAAAGAAGAAACGGGCTTCCTCGCTTCCCTGGAAGGACGTTCGGCCGATTTCAACCGGATTGCTGGCTGACTCTGACCGCCTAGGTATGTAATGTCGTAATTGATCGGGCGCCCTTGACGGTGTGTCTTCACTTCGCTCCCCTCCCCCTCCCGGCTCGCTGCTTTTCCCGAGACGGGCAACATTTTTTAGACATACTCGCGATATGGAATGCGATTGAGCGTACGATTTATCCGGTTTATCGAACGATCGCTGCACTCGTCGAAACGGTTGGAATGGAGAAAATAGAAATATCGTACGCGAGACCTAAACCCTGCAATCGTATGTGTAATCTGTCGAATCTTAGGACACGTAGCTTTTTGATGTGACGAAGGAATGAATGTGCTTATTGGCTAAGGTATTTCGTTCGGATAGCACGTCTGGGGAGCGGCTTGAAGAAATTTTGTAATAAAAAAAACATGTAGGACATCTGTGGTTAATCCGTGTGTGATACACCGGCTCGTCGGTGAGTCGTGTAAGATTACCATAGCGATGGCCGTTTCGCATTTCGCGCTGGACGGGTAAAATCGCCACTGGTATCGCGTAATCGGAAGCGAATCTCGCCGACAATTGGTCAGAGCGCGCTGCTAATTACCCAGCGTTCGAGGTGGTAATCCGCCTCGTGGATTTCCTACACGCGAGACTCTCTGTCGTCCTGGCGAGCGTCGGTAGGTAATTGCCATGACGTCGTTCTTATGTCACAAAAAAGTAAAAAGGATCACGAAACGGCGGAGTCGGGCCGTTTCCTTCGCGCCTTCATGCAAGACGACCGCCCCGACCACTGAAGTCAATTAACATGCCCGATTTTGAAATTCAAGTCGCGATACCTTGTCCACTTTTGCAATTGCTACGTCCGCGATCACAGTCTAACATTTATAATCACATAAAGATTACTCCTTTCCGCTTTAATTGTTTTGTGTTCTGTTTATTTATTAACTACAACGAAACCTAGACAAAATATGAAAAAATCCAATTTTCAAGGAGTTATGACAGCAAAAATAAGACGACCATATGCTGGGGCTCGAGAGCTATATGCTTTCGGGAGGAGTCATATAAAATTGGTTTCTTAATCGCGCAATGTACATCGAGCACGTTTCCCCACCATAAATTTTTCGTTGCCGACCTCATTGAAATCCAACGCCGACATCTTTCCATTCCCGATGTACGAGTCCGCATATCGTATCGGCATTTACGACGGGTCCAACGATAAATGTCGCGCTACGGTGCTTTTCTCTGTACAACGGAGACGCGGTGATAAAAGTGTCGAGGGCGCGCCATGATATTACGTGTTTAACGGTCAATAAGATTATCGTCGAGTAACACCGAATAAATCAAACATTACCCGTGCGCGCAGACTCTTGAATATCGATAACCATCGTAAAGGAACTGACTCACGTAAGAACCGTACGAATAACTGAAGTGGTTCCTCGAAAACTTGGAATTCACTGCACTAAATAAGAAACATTTGATCCAGAAAATGTTGGCCCCTAATTTTCTTTTTTATTTACATTACTTACATCCCAACAGCATCTCGATTTCAACAAAAAAAAAAAAATAATAATATTGAACTTTTCAAATTACACTTAGAATTGTTTATCTATTCAGAATCCATAATATGTTGTTGCGAGATGCAATGATATTCTAAGTATCAGGCTGTGGTAATTGTTACGTTAAGTCCTCTACGAACACATATGCGGTTGCAGTGTGTCAGACTATAAAGATCCATCGAGGATCAAATTTCAATCGAATTGCTAATTTTACATCAGTAACGGCGTACACCCCAGCCAATCGCGACATCGATCAATTTCCGAAAGTCCGTCGTCCCGAGGCCCCCACGCGCTCAAATTTTTTTTTCCCCGGCTTTGTCACTATTCGATTCAAGATGAGTATCTGACGTACCGTTCTTTTTTCGCCGTTGCCACACGGCATTCTCATCGAATCACTCATGAGGTGTATCGGTTTAATCTAAGGGTCGACGCACCGAGCAAGGATATCATTTAACAGTCGCGACCACATTGGTAATGAAAAAGCAGAGATGCATCGAGTGTCTGGGGAATTTGTTATATACAATATGATGTACGTTACTTGATTTAATGTGGATTTTCACAGTTTTTAAAGACTATTTTTGAAATATGTATATGCTTATACTCGAGGCTTTAAAGCCACGTACTAGTACTCTGCAAGAACCTTACTGGTACAAGATGTTCCTTGTGCGATAGGCACGTCTAATAAATTCATATAGAATCTATGTATGTACTCAAATTCACATCCTATATTTTCCTATAGAGTGTAGATCTGTGGAAATACGAATACTTACAACGAATACCATTGCCAGTTAATATCATCTCCTTCATTTCTAGCGATTTTTATTGCTTTCAACTATTTAAATCTAGATAAAACGATATAAAAGAATTCACGGATATAATTTCGATTTGTGCGCACTCAACATACCGTCTTAGTGCCACAAAGCACGCAAAATGCAAAGGTAACAATAGTTACAATACAACAAATCAACCAATAAAACAAACGCATCATAATATGGAGCAAGGAAAAAATAAACAATGAAAAATGATGCAGGATTACCTGTCAGAAATGATTTTCAATGAAGATCGCCGCTTCGCACGTGGGTGACAGCAATGATCTCGAAAATGGGAAGGATCTTGGATTTTCATTCACTTTTCACGTCAGCACTCAATCCAGGGTCAGAAACGCGAAGACTTTCCATTGAAGAACAGGAAGGTTCACGGTGGAGAGCAACGCTTGCATGCGATGCATAGGTTATATTGGCACATTACGGAACAAACAAAAGAAAACATTGGCAGAAACTGACACAGAACATAGTACACACGCACACACACACGCATAAAATAACAGACACACAGAGACATAACCAAGAAATTAAATGAGAAGTCAAGTGACATATTAGTACATGTCGGATAAATATATCAGTGGGAAAAGAAAACTGGGGAAAACTGATCACGTGACCACCGTCTAAATGCCGCATGATGCCAACGCCAAGCAAGTTCCAGAAATCTCGTCAGTCCTGAAGAATTGCGTGGGATCGTCGCCACCTCCGCACCGAATCGTTGAACACCTTCGGAATGGGAAGATATGAACAGGAAAGGTCTCACCCAGTTGAAGATTTCTGTCGGCCACGAGACGAGCGCCGCATGTCAACATGCTCGAAACACATGCCACGCAGTCGGCGGTAGTAGGCGATCAATTATTCGATCGATGCGAGGAAGGAAAAGAGGCTCGGGGTCAAAAAACTGCCAAATTCGATACCTCACGTCGCCCTGCACAGGTGAGACACAAATTTGGATCTCCAACGGGTCTTGCAACGGGTTGAGATGAAGGAAAAGCGAGGAGCGAAGCGGTCACTGTTGACGCCGGCCATGATGGATTCCGCAGTGACACTTGACGATCGACTGGCGGACGACACCCGCGAACAACTTCACTCGACTCATTAGTATCGAGAGTTGACACTTGGCGCGTTATTGCGAAAATTTGAATTTGTATGGTCACGGTGCCGTGCATAAATGCTATGTTATTAATGAGAGATATTTAAATATTAATTTATCGTTGATATTGTTCTATAATTTTGTCGTGTCTCTTTTACACATGCGTAATTTGTATGCCCTTACGTGAAAATTATGAGGTCTATGATTGGTCGTACGTGTTGGTATTAATAATGAATAAATAAATAATTTCATCGAATACTTTCTGGATACTCTGCTATATATAGTTTTTCGTGCACTTTGAAATATGAGCGCGCAGCTAGTAATCAGATGAGTATGAGAATTTTCGTTGAGCATCGGGTGGAAACCGCTGTCTCGTACACATCGGGTCTCCGTAAATTTAAACACGCACACTGGCTTGATCCCTTTTTCGCATAGAAGCAGGACCCCCCTTCGCGCGGCGAAACGCGTAAAAAGTGTGTGAAAAAGCGTTATTTTGGGGTGAAATCCGATGCTGAGCGCTCGTTTTTCCCTGCTCCCTGAAGAACGGGTTCCCCGTTTGAGAAAAAAAATGCGAGAAGCTGTGGCTAAATGATGGGGAGGGCAGGTAAATCCCTCTTCTTCGTCCCAAAGATCAGTGCACCAATGTTCATTCGCGAAAACGTTTGATGCTAAAAGAGAACGAGAACCGTAATATCAACTATCGAGCAACGCCGAACGTTGAATGACCAAGTTTTCTAAACGTTTGCCGGCCGATAACATCGCTCTACCAGGAATTAAGACAGAACATTTGAGAAAACGTGCATTCGATGGCAATTTTATGAACGATGTCAAAAATTACTCCTACGATGTGTTCAGGTTTCTATGTCGAACGCTTTACTGTCCCACTTCTGGACGGTTTTAATCGACGCATCGACAAACTGTGCGACCGCGGATGGACACAAAAGGGCGAAGGGGGTAGTAGGTAAGGGAGAGTTTAGGCAAAAGGGAGTCGCAGATGATGCATATCCTGCATATTCACCCGGATTTTTTTCGGGGGATGTAGGTGAAATGAAAAAAAGCGTACGGGAGGACATGAAAGGAGAGAACAACGGAGCCGGAGAAGAGACTATTCAGAGACTGGAAAATTTTCATGGGGAGACCGAGGAGGGTTCGGAGCCAGGGCCGAGAGCGCCTGTTTTTCAAGCACAAATCCAGGCGTACCTTTAGAATCCTCGATTTCTAGGTCATGGGAAGGTACGGCGTATGAATGCATCGCGTTTCCCCGATCCTGGAAACTGACTTTTTTTTTCATAACGACCCACCACGACCCCTCCGGCACCTCCTTCGACGTCTCCCTCATACCCAACTTTGCCTTCCTCCTTCTAATGCCCGTACGCGCTCCATCGATTACGATCGCGACCGTCCTCGAAAGGGGTTCCCCTCTTCGTGGAAAACGAAATTTATGCCGGAGAACGCAATATGGAACCGGCGTGAGCGGAGACTCGACGCGTCCGAACGATACTGAAACACCAGCAGTACTTCACTTCCGCACACGGTCCTCATCTAAGAATCCGAAACAAACGCTGCACGGACGACGTCGGTCGCAAAGATCATCGTCATCGCGAAGCTACCCGACGAAGAGTCCTAGCTCCTCCGATTCGTCTCTCCTGAGCGATAGTTAAATACCGAGCGAGGCGAGCTATCACTCATAAAAAGATGAATGACCGCCGCGGGCGGCAGCGAAGGAAACTGAGGATATAACCCCTGGGATCGAATTTCCGGAATAACTAATCGACGAGGTCGACATCGGGGATCATAAACGATCTCCTGCCGTCGTCTCTCCTCCTTCCTCCCGTGCTGCCGCGGCGAGCCCGTGAATATCGTTCTATCATTCACGTGCCGCGTGGAGAAATTCGAGCTCAGTCGCTGCGGAACCCGGTGGTGCATTGAGAGTGCAACAGAGCGCTCGGTTTCCTACCTCGCTCTCGGCATATATTGAATCGTCATAAAGCGCTCGCGTGCATCAGACGAAATTCATTGTCCTGTCATTCACTCGTCATCCCCCGCCTTTTCTGTTCGCTCGGCGTATATGTACACCGCGCATCGTTCCTCTCTCCTTTCACATTCTTTCTCTCTCGCTTTCTTTCTCTCCCGAACGCCGGCGCGTAACGTGGCGTGGAGAGAAAAAATATATATATAAAATAAACCACCCTTAATTCGCATTTTCCTCCGCCTCGACGTACGCGGGCGGCCGTGGTCCTAAGCCAGGATCAAGCCTTCGAAGGTTCACTTCTTTCTCTTCCACCTGCTTTATACACTCTCGGTTCGTATGCGAAACTGTTGCGTTTACGAGGCTCGGGGGATTAGTTACATTGGATTTGAAATCAAGAACGGCGCGGTTGCTTCGGTGCTCCGGACGATTCAATTCGATGTCAGGATGATGGGTACTTGGAATTTACCTAGGGAGCGAACGGTGGTGGGCGGTGAATATTTACTAACTAGAAATTATTGTAAAAGCAAGGGGGAATTTTTGAGATCGTGGCTGGATAACGCTAAGCCCGGCTTCCGTAGAAGATATTCAGAAAATCAATCAGATCCACAGTGCACGTGCAGGCGATCGGTAAACGTAAATATGACTTTTCAAAATTCAGCAGGGGTGAATTCGCAAACGAAAGATGATGCACGCGTGCAGCTGGCCAACCGTTACAGGCATCGAACTCTGACTATAGATCGACGAAATAGCTCATACAATTCAGATTCATAGTACGACGCTGAAATATAAGACGTATCATGATTACACAGCGTCCAATAATTCTACAGCACCATGCCGGAGCCTACATTCACGCATTACCTCATCAACAGTCAACCCTCAGGTAAGCTTTTCCAATTCAAATACCTTTAATTACCACCACTATCGTCTCACTTTCTCCCACTATTAAAATCTTGCCATCTCAAGCACGCGTCCACGCTTCTACCGTCAATCCCTAAGAACGTTAACGCGATAATCCCAATAAGTACAATTGACGCCGCGACGACTGGTCGCGCCACACGTCGGGAGCTAGAGGAGAGAAAAAAGGGAGAAAGAAGGTCGGGAACGGTTCTCTCCGTCGGCGTGGAAGAGCGAGCAGCGCTATTGGCGAAATCAATTTCCAGGCAATTTACAGTGTCTTTGAGTGCGGCCGGTGGCGCCTTAAAAGTGCGTAAATAAATAGATTCGGTGCCGGGCGTGGAGCGTAGACGAGTGTCGAGGGCAGGGAGGAAGGTGGCGGCCCCAGGCCGACTGGGGAGTCCGTCGAGAGGAGACAATAAGCCCGGAGGGTCCTCGACGAGAACTCAAAGAGTGCCCATGCTGCGACACTCGTCCGGTAATCTAATAAAGGGGTTGTCTCCACTTTCTGTACCCCCCTCCCCGCGACCGTCGCACGCGCATTCCTTTTTTCTCCCTCCCCCGACTCGCTCATTCTCCACCCACGTCATCTTCGCGGATGATTCGAAGGTAAATATTACCCTAAAGGCTTTTGACGGCTTGCGAGCACAACGGCTAACTTCGCTGGAGCCTTTGTGCCGTGACGCTCTCGGTGGCATGATTGAATTCCGCGCTGTGCTTCAGAAAATAAGGAAGCTTTCTAAGTCTGTACGTTGCAGACGGTCGGATTACTGGTACTCGATTTTTTGAGTAATATATGCAAATTATGTACGATTAGAATTTTGTACCCTGGCTAGTGGAAATTTGAATATAGATAACGGAAGCGTTGGGCACAGGAGTCGTCTATGCGAGCAGGTAAGTAAACATAGAAGAATATTTTTGGAATATATCGCGCGATTTTAAAGGTCTTCATCGATCCAACCGCGTCGAACGTAGCCGCGCACGCGGCGCTTCCACTCCGAATGTCTCTTTCGACGGTCTGATCCTCGTGTGGTCGTTGACATCGTTCCGAACGTGTTGCGCGAGCGACCGGCCTCGTCCGCAGCCTGTGCGCCGGGCTTGCCAGAAAACTGCACAACACCCTCTTCCAGCCGATTCCGGACAACCCTCGTGCTCGGTCACGACGTGTAATTGAATTGGCCTCTGCCTCTGTTCAAGCAAATACCCAGGCCCACCCCACCGCCCCACCCTCGCCCACCTCTGTCTCTCTTCTCCTCGCTCTCTTTTGATACAATCCTCGGATACAGCCGGGCGCGTCGTTTCTTATCGCCTTGCAACTTTTCGCCGTAAAAATACTCGCCGACGGCGAGGAAAATTAAGGCGCTCGCACTCCACCGGCAATAACTTCCGCTCGGTTAAGTGATAGTTACTGTCCGCTTTGGCGACCGCCGGTGTCTAACCGGAAATTGTTTGCCGCGAAACGCAACCGCGGCATAGTCGAATCTACAGTACATTTAAATGTATTCTCCGACAGTTTGCATATGATGAAGAAATTAATATTGGTCGACTGTAAATTCGATGCGCGAGCTGAGAATTGTCGTGTAGAGACAGAAACAGTGCGGAGGAGCAAATAGAACAGCGCAGGGCGTCGGTGTTAGATAGGCAAAGAGAACGAAGATGGAGACGAAGAAAGATTGAGATGAAGAGAAAGCAGAGTAGAGAAACGGGAGACAGATGGGTAGAAGAGAGAAGAGGGCGGGAGAGGGTGGTCTTTCGAAAGGAACGAGAGCTATTTGCGAGACTCAATGGAAGAGGGTCCTCTGAAGGAGGTAGGAAGGAGGTGGGAGGGAAGGTTGGGGGTGGAAAGAAGGTTGTAAGGCGCTCGCCCGAGTCCACGTCGCCCCTGTCCAGCGTAATATCGACCGGCGGCTCCGCTCGGCCATTCCGCATTTTAAAGGGAAAATTTCCGTTTATTCGGCCCAACTTCTAAACCCCCCCTCTTCTTCCCACAGATTATTCCAAGAGCCCCGGCCTCGCGTATAACAGCTCAGATGGAAAATAACGTGACCCTTTTGCTCGTGGCAGGTCCGAGAACGTAGACTCTGTTGTACGTCGTCATACTCAACCACCCCTCTTTTACTATTCTTCTGCATTCTGAGTTTTCTCTCGATCTTCAGTTATCTTCTCCTGATATCCATTCGGTAGAACGAGTATGATGTGCCGATTAATTAGATGATGTGGTTGACATGTTTGGGATACCGTCTTCTTTTTGAAGACTGGCGAAATATGTTTGTATGAGTATTCTCATGTGTAGGAACTGTGCGTTTGTTATTTTTTATGTAGCTTCGTTGATGGACCGTTGCGACGAGCGTTCGTGTGCCGTGAGAATTTCTGGGGAGTCTCACAAAAGGCATTAGAAGGTACCGTCTGCAATAGGAAAACGTGCACTGCCGCTAATGCGCACTGTAGGAAAGCCCTTAGTGTGAAAGTATCGCGATAATTGGGTTCCAAAGTTACATCCAGCAGAACTTCATTCGGCAACAGTTCCAAACTCCGCGGGTACTTAATCGAGCAGTTATGTTAGTTTCGTTTCGGGCTTCACGCGTTGACCTACATAGACTCGAAGCGTAGGTGAAGACGCCCGTCTCTAATCTACGATCTCAATCTGTAATCAATTTCAGCGATAGACACAATCGAAAATGATTGCGATAAAAATATCGAATGGGCTAAATTTAGAAAGATCATGCGTCTCATATTTACACTTTTCGACGATTCTTAAACGGTACCCACCCAGGCTTGTCGTTGCGGAGAAAAGAGTCGACGATTAAAGCCCGAAGTGCACCGAACGTCGCAGCAATGCGGGCGTGTAATGTCTTAACTCCGATAAAACATCCGAGCCGAATTAATCGAAGTGATCGTACCGGAATTGAATAAAATGCGGAATTCGTGGAAGCCGCGCGCAGCGAGTCGTGCCACGATGGCATCGGGGCGCATCCCAGGATCGAAGGCCGAAGAAACGACGGAAGGCAGGAGTTAAACAAACGAGTCCTCTTCATCAGGCAGCGAATTCCGAACTTGTTTGCTCCTGTCGAACTTTGTTCGCGAGCGGGGAGCCCGAAAAAGAGGGAACGGCATGGGAAGGGCGAGACAGGAGGAATAGAGGGAGTGAGAGAGGGTGGAAGGTAACAGAAAGGGAAAGGTAATCTGAGAGAAAAAGAGAGAGAGACGGAGAGAACGAAGAGAGCGACTGCCAACAGTCCCGCACGTGACGTTCCTTCCGGTTACCGTCCCATGCGTCCTTCGCCTCCTTCCGCTGGCAGTCCTGCCTCGTCTGCTGTTTATTCTAGTTATTTTATCACACGGCCGAGAAACGGGAACACCTCGCAAACTTCCGTTCGTTTACCTCGTCCCGTCGAATCGATATCATGGCTGCCCGAGAGCGCGGGCATGTACTTTTGTATTAAATATATACAGTGCTCTGGGTGCAAAATATTGTATAAACATTGGATTTAATAACGTTCACGTTCCTCGATCATATAGTAAAGGTTCTTTTTGTCAGTCTGTTAACTTTCGATGCAAGAAGTAGAAATTTTGTTCGTGAAGAAACAGTGTGCAGGCAAAACAGCCAGTCCCTTTGCCAGGACAGGAGACCGAAGAAGACAAATCTGGCAAACGAAGAGCGGAAACGCACTCTCGACGAAAGGTCATTGCCAGAGAAGTATTCGGCGAAAAGATAAAGCGAAGCCGCTCGATATACGCCCGAAGGGGGAGACGGAGAGAAGGATGGATTAGGTGAACGGAAGGCGCGCAGGTAGGATACGTAGAGAGATCCGTAGGTGCTTCCCGTTCTGTTTTATGGCCGGCCAATCGCTGCCTCGTATCTTCGCAGGACTATCCATCAACCTTCTGGGAGCGAACAATCTCTGTTCCCGACCTCGTTCGTCCTCCTACGAGTGTCATAACCTTCACGAACGGCACGACTTCTCTGCCGTGCCTCCGCAGGATCTTCTATTCTCTCTATCCGCGCGTTATCTCACGTTCGACGTAACGAGTGACTCCCCCTTTGCCGATTTGTTGTTGACGCATCTCGCGATTGGCTAACAATATCGTCGGAACTCCTAACGCTTTCGTCCTGTTGCCCATCCTGGTCTCTGGTTGAAACATGCTAAAACGTTGCATGCATGCATTTAGTCGTCGGCTTAAATCAGACCGAAATATACGTGCTCGATAATCATCAATTATAAACTGGCCAACGCATATTACAGGTTTCGTTCTCCGATAGAGCAAACCACGCGTAACGATCTAGGCTGAATCCGGTTACGCTATAGTCTGAAGCAAAGAAGCCGGGTGGATCAGGATTGACTCGTAGCTCGGCAGAAGTGAACGATTCGCGGCGAGCGCAGGGCAATTTGAGTGTAACTGGACGAAAATATGATATTTTGAGTGTGGTTACCTCCTGCGAGGGCGGTTGCGCGATTCTCTTTCTTCCTCTCGCGCCGCGAAACGTCTCAATAATGCAGGTACCGAAGAACGAGTAGTACTCCAAGTGGTGCCAAGGGCTTGTAATATATGGCCCTTAAATCATGAGGCAAGAGTGGATATGGTGGCTCCGCGACCTAACCACTGCCGGACGGTAACCGCCCCGCAAACATATCAATCAGTGCAGTATCCGCACTCCTAAAGAACCCAGCGCCTACTCGAACACTCGTTAATCAATACCCTCGTAAGAGCAACTCGACGCCTAGCTGAAAATCGTCGAATTGTTTCCGTGCGTCTCACCGAGGAGCGACTCTGAGAAATTATAGATTCTAATCTTGAACAATCAAGGAGCTGGTAGACAACTCTCTTTTTTTTGTCACTTGAACGAGCTGCGGAAACGTGAAATAATGAGCTGATGTTGGAGTCGTACTATTTTTAGTTGAAAGTGAATGAATCTTTGAATCAAGATGAACAGCCAGAAGTACTCTCGACAATGCGGATCAGGAGTAAACAACGAAGAAATGGACGACCAGCGAAGCGAAGCAAAGCGCACGCAACGTCGATGCTCATAACGACGGGGCACTGCAGCATCGCGGCTTTGTTTGCGATACCTTTACACATCGCGTGCGTTCGGTTCATTCCTCGCGGATAACCGACAGAAAAAGGGCTGATGCGATTTGTAACGTTTTCTAATTTCGCCCCATTAGCCGGCGGAAGAAACGATGTTCGACGTTGTCTTCGAGAGTGCAGGACTCGTCGAATCGTAAAGGAATTTGTCCAGACTGGTAATACTGCAGTTCTTACGCGCTTCACAGGACGTGATAATATACACGCCACGGTAATAATCATCGAACCTTGAGACGTCTATATTAATAAAACACTCATATGCCATCGCTTCTAAGCCTTTACTTAACACCATTCATGCATTCTTCAAACCAAATTCATGCTCTAATTACGCAACATCTGTTCCTACTCCTACTTACATGCGATTCATGTGGAGAATAAAAAATGTCTCGCGCATCTAATTAAACATGCGAAAGTCGCGATAGTAATAATACTGGGAGCATCGATCGCGTTACTCCGGATTATCTTCTGTAATCGGACAGGTCCGACTGGTACGTGAGTGGTAGCATTGTGACCGGAGAAATGAAGACGTACCGTGAGCGAGTGGTAACAATGAGTGCAATGATAATGCGGCTCGCGCCGTGAATGAAAGAAGAAGGTAAGAAAGGGACGAGGGTGCAGAGTGGAGAAACGAGGACGGGCCGAAAGTGCCCCAGGAGATCATTAGTCCACCTGGCTCGAGAGCCCTGAGGTTACAGTTAACCACTTGACAAGCGTTACAGGCCGTTATCGGTTTGCCCCTAATTATGCACACGTGATCGTACGCGTAAATGTGCACCGCGTTCTTTTCGTATGTCCCTACTCGCTATTAAAATATGCTAAAATTGTTCGACCCTAGATGATCCAAGTTACTTTCGTTATAACAATTTTTTCATAGAGCAACACGCATTGTAATTTATAGGGAATAATTGACAGTGTTGAAAGGATTGCGTTGGACTGAGATTCTCAAAATGCCGCGCTGAAGAAAGCGAAGCGTATTTGACGCGATAATCACGGGTTTCCGTTCGATGACGCGAATACTTCATGAACTTCAAGTATGCACGCCAGGGAAGATCTTTGTCAAGTCTAATGTCAGTGAAAGTGAAACTTGAATGCCTAACGGGAATGACGAGGGACTCCGTTCGATTACTCCTATATGCGTACAATTTAACGACACGAGAAGTTGTAATAGTAGCTTGTCAAGCAAACGTTTGCCTACGGTGTCCGATACACTCTAATTGTAAAACGGAGCCTGTTTAATCATTCTGAAGATAATGACACCGTTCAGTGCATACATTTGTTTCAATTGTGAACAAGTACGCTTTCTTAGTGCCACCTTTTGAAAGTATCGCTGTCGATGACTGTAATCAGTCTACCCTACAAATAATGGCTCAGAAGTCATTAGACAAGCAAATGATGGATGGATTTCTAATTGCCTTCCTGCGTTTGCCGTCTGTTCATGTAACAACGTTTCCTTCGTGAAGTCAGATTCTTCTAAAAAATTAATCGAAAGTCACCTTGCGCGAATCGATATGGACGAATGACAGTGAATCGGTGCGCTCATTTAAGAGGAACGACAAATCTGCCTCGTTATCCTGTGTCCGAATAAGAAAAGTGGCTGGATGCGCCAAAATGACGAGACAACGGACGTCGGTGGGGAGAGGAAGAGAGCGACTCGCCGCGAGCCACAAATGTTTAGGCAGTACGATTAAAACATCTCCCTCTTGAACCCTCTGGGAATCGTATCGCGCTGTGAATGCCGATCGATCCTGGACCACGGAGAGAATGCGGGGGCACCGCGTTTGATTTATACCGCGCACCGTCCTCGCGTGTGTGCGTTCGTTTACGATGGAAATAGCTGCAAAGAAAGTTGGTAAGAGAAGTAATAAAACCCGTAGTAAGAAAGCGCCTCGAGAGTTAAGTGAAATTTTCGATAGACAAATCTTCGAAATTTTCATACGTACCGACACAACAATCGATCATCCCTCCCACGATCTCGAGAACAATTAGTATAAAACGGCAAAAAGGAATTGAAGTGACAGCAAAGTCTACAAAAAGCTCCGAAGAAACGGTTACAAGCGAGTTAATCACGTTATCGTGGCTTAAATCAGGTGACTAATAGTCGATATTCAAATTAGATTAAACATCGATTTCGCAATAAGTCCAGTCCGATCGGCCGGCGAGTGAATCGGCAGAAGTAACGGCTTACGAAACGCACAGAAAAGAAGAATAATGACCGGCTGGGCATGGATGACGATGATGAAGAAGAAGAAAGGGAGAAGGCGAAGAGGGAGGAAACAGAGGAACGGACGTGGCTGAAAGGAGATGAGAAGAGTATCTCGCGACGGTGTGCATCGTCGGAATATGTGTTGGTAGACACCGACACCGATGCGCCTCGGAATCGGCTTAATCGTGATTAATATCACGAGCTCATACCGCATGTCGGTAATTATCTACACGTGTTTTACCGAGTCGAACGATCACCGATCGTACGGTCTGCCTCCACGTGTGGGAACACGATCCGGACCATCCTTGTTTGCTACCATCGTCGTCTTTCTTTTCTATCTCTCTCTCTTTCTCCACGATCGCTTTGTCTCTTCTTCTTGCCCGCAATCTCCTTCCTCCCGCCGATTTCTCTCCTCTCCTCTCGCTACCCTTCCGTTTCTGTAACTTCGCCCGCCGACATTACTAACGACGTGCGTGAACGCATTTAAATTATACAGTCGGCAAATTTTTGCCGCGCCATTGTGCCCGATTTAATTTTCCGTCCGGAGAAGAAGAGTGGTGCGATGAATTCGAACGGGGGGCAAAAATGTTAATGAAAACGATTTGTGCGACGTCGCGAGCCTTCCTGCGGACGAGACACTGCTGTATTTTTTTAGAGAAACAGTGGAATTATCGAGAAGTGGTTTAATACGAGTAATGCGTTCAGGGGATATAGTCGTTTCTTCCGTTGGGTTCAATGAAAAATGCTTCTTATCGTGACTCGGTTGTAGCAGCAACATTGTTAGTGTATAGAAACACGAATGAATATGTTCTTCACTGCTAATATAAATATATCAGAATTGCAAAGGATGGTTTAAGTAGCGGTTCGGACTTTAACTTCAGCATTGATACACCCCTTATTCCAGCACCGTTCTCACTTTTCACAAACATTACACACTTAACCAAGCCCGGTATCCTTAAAGTAAAACGAAGCGCAATGAAAGTTTGAACACTCCAATATCCTCAAAATAAAATCATTAAATAATTTCCCTCACTCAACACGACGAATCTAGAACTTTTTACAATTAAAAATCCGTGCAATCTTCCAAAATGTCATACACACCTGTTTCATATTCTTAACACCCTCAACTTCCCGAACCATTCCGTCGCTAATGACCCTAAACCCAGCAAACATTGAAGATTCGGTGGCTCACGGGAGACGTGTTAATGCACGCTTAACATCCGTGTTCACTCGAACGATAGCCATAAGCGCGGTTTAACATCAACGAACCAGATTAAACCAGGATGTTCCACCCTCGCCGTGCTCGTAGCTGATACAAAGTTATATCGCCGGCTCCGGAGCGCGCATAAAACGAAGAGCTCGAACAGCACCGAGGGAACGTACGGGGGTGAGAAAAATAAGCAGGGAGAGTGGGGGGCAAGTGGCGGGCTCGTATTAGCATATAGCAGCGTGACTCCGAGCGTTCGCGGGCTCATCTGAATAAATATCGTATTATAATTAAAGGAATCGTTCGACCCATAAATCAATGAGTTCGGTTTATATATCAGCCCTCACCTATATAATGTGTACCAGCGGAGGACCCCAGCGGGCCCTACACTCGCCGTGGGGGGTCCCCCTATGCTAATGGTGCCCTCTCACGAAGAGAGGCGATAAGTGAGAGAGAGAAAGGAAAAAGAAGGAGCAACAACGTGTGCCGATACGTTGAAGAGGAAAGGGCGAAGGGACGAGAGTGTGGGATGAAGAGAGATAGGTAGAGCGAGAAAGGTGGGCGGGGGACAGTAGAGAAAGAGAGAAAGAGACGCGGGGGAAAAGAAAGAAAGGATAAAGATGCCCGCGCAATGCTCGTCCGACCCTGACCTGTGCCTTCATGGAGAGTACTCCTCTCCCGCGTTCGGTCTCTGATCTTTGCCGACCGAGAGCGCTTATCAATTTGTTACCGAGCGCTGTTTGTTAAATCAAATCAAGAGCTCGCACGCCGGGGCAATAAATAATCCTGCTTAATATGTGCCTCGAATTCTGTATCCTCTCCCCGTGCATCGCATCCTCTCCTCGCTTCTCGCGTCGTTCGGCCAACGTACGAGTATGTTGCCGCCGCTGGAGGACGAGAAGCTCGAGAGAGTGCGCGCGATTTCGTTCTCATACTTCATTGACGCGAGCGTCGACGCCGAAGAGTCGTCGAACGAATTTCTTTATAAATGTTCATCGGCATCATCCGCCGTGTCGAGGATCGCCGGTAAATCGCGCATTTTAATCAACGTAGTTTATACTCCTGCAAGTTCTTATTAATTTCGTTGCCCTCAAAATCGTCTCGTATCTCGCGCCCGGCTCTGAGCCCGTCGAAATGGCCGTAATTAACGACGAAAGCGACTGCGCCAAGAACCATACCCCATCTCATGTGCAGAGTTTGCACGTCGGCCACCGTTATATCTTCGTTGCTCGGTCCGGAGTAACGCGGCACCTTCGTGCGTTTATTATGACGAACGTAGACGGTCGGCGGACGTACGGTAGTTTATTTGGGCTGCTATGGGGCACCGATTTGCGGGGCCGAACGAATTAACGGCGGGCCCTGCGATTAACAAAGGGCGATACAAATTAGATTAAATCGCCGTAGGGGGCGGCATCGCGGCAGAGAAAGGCGAATGATGATACAGCTTGATAAATAGACGAACGTCATGCGATGCCTAAACGGAGTCCGCGTCTCATCGTAAATGGGATGCCAAGTCCACGTAGTCGGTCGCTCCTCTGCCACGGATGAGGTACGACCGGTGCATCCGACCGACTGTCCCTGCAATTCTTTCCCCCTTGCCACAACACGCGCGGTCGCACGAAATTCCTCGATACGGGTGCGCTCTCAATTCGACGCGTGATTCATGCGCTAATTAATGCGCAGGTAAGAGCCTTATTCGTCGGCGATTCCGCATCATGCGTCGAATATACTCGGCATTGAATCGACGCGGAACAGCTATTTTCGAGACATCGAAATGCGTTCATGCGGCGTACGTGAAGTCACGTTTCACGAATTTAAGATGAAGTGGATGAGATGACGTGAGGCAGTGTGAATGAAATTAATTTTCCGATTATTCCCGGTAATACGGCGAGCAGCTGTGAATTATAGACGGCGAGCCTCGAACGATCGAGAGGCTGGCCGACAAAGTGTTCGGAGCACATATTTTTTATGCACCATTAATTAGGTTAGACGGGCAAGACAGTTTTCCAGAAAGCGCGTATCCGCGGCTTCTATGGGAATAAATCAATAAGCGATGTTCCGTCGGTCGGGGAACGAAGAAAGGAGCGCGGGTGCCTTTTTCGTGAGCCGACGAAGCTATTACGCGTTTGTCTACCTACTGCTGGCTGCAGCCACCCACCTTTCCTCCGTTCACATAAATCTCGGATGCGCGCCATTCAACGCTATCATTACGCCTGCGTGCTGACGAGGAGCGACGCCAAAATTTTAACGAATTCCTGGAACCACCGCGGTGTTGGGAAAAGGACGATGATCTTTTGTTTCCCTCTCGTCACGGAAATCGTTAGCTGGAGACGAGATGCGCGGGAGACTTTAAGTGAAAAATAACATTAACGTCGTGATACACGAAATTCGGTGTAACGGAAGGCAAGTTTCCTTCTATTCTCTCGGAACCCTGACCGGTCGGATTGTGGACGTTGCATACGTTCGCGCAGGAAAAAGTACGAGGGCAAGAGGAAGGAAAAGAGGAGCGCATTGAGAAGGAGAAAGAAGCGGAACTCAGAGAAAGAAAGAGTAAGAGGGAGGTGAAGAAGAGACCCGATCGGAGAAGGACGGAAGGGGCACAATAAGAAGTAGAGGAAGAGAAGTACGGCTAAAGGGTCCGGTGAACACACCCCTCGAAACGTTCGGTAAAGTTGGCCTCATCGGCCTGGCGGCCGACCAATATTTAATTACAGATAATTACCGGTTATAATGCGCGGCAGATCGGCGGCCTGCCGTTTAATTGATCGGCTTTACGGCCTGATTTGTGTATCTGCCGTTCGTGCGATCCGCCGTTAAAGCCGAGCCTGATTTTTAATCCTCCAAGCCGGTATGTACTCCGCATGCCCGCCGGAGGATCATATTCAACCATTATTTAAACTACATTACGCAATCCACCCACCTCGTTGCCGCACGGTTTATTGCGCGTGTCCTGAGTACCGGTATTCGGATTAGCGGCTGCGCGCACCGCTGGCAGAATTATTTCGACGGTCCGCTGAAAGGAAGCCGGTGGTAGGTGTGCGGATATCCAGCGTGCGTCGGGAGGGAAGGAATTAACAACCGCGTTGGTGCGTCTGTTCCAGACGGAGAATCGCTCGCGCTAGATACGCGCGCCAATCCGTTCATTCGTCTGTACACTATAGAGACGGCGGCAAGCGTGCGGGAAGTGAAAAGAGCTTCTTGGAATATCGACGTTTCATTATCGGAGAAGTGCACTTCGAAGCGCGAGTAACGACCTGACGACCGATACACACTCCGACTCCTTTTCGGAGTCAAGTGGTCGTGTAATTTTATTAGTCCGATAAGCAGTCATCGCCAACTGTCCCCACGGAGTACAGTCTGGGATACCGGTCGGGCGGTTAATTGAAACGGAACGGTGGAGAAGATCCGCGGTTAAATACGAAACGAGCCATTATCGAGTTCAATATGTAGATTACGCACACTGCGGTGATTAAGGCGCAGTTAACGCAACGCTATTAGGAGTTCGTTCGCGCGGCCGTTCGCGTTTTGTTATTCGCCAGTTTACGCGGCCCCAGTTTACCGCGATCGACACGCATTTGCAGCAAAACAATAATTAGCTTGTCTGAGACTCGCGAGACTGCGCTTCGTTCATTCTGTAGAGAGAGAGAGAGAGAGAGAGAGAGAGAGAGAGAGCCTCTATTTCTTGGCACTTTATGAATTAAACACCCCTGCCCCGCAATGTATGGTATCGCTAATATCGCGAAGCGACTCGAACGTAGCGTCGAGCAGCACTCTCTCAAAGTAGTACATAAAAATGTATTATCCTAATTAGCAATATGCGCGCACGGATAGATACGATGGCCGATATGAGAAAGTCCTTTCTCGCGCCGTGGCGCCGTCGCGCAACGAGATAATAAGCTCCGACTTTGTTCGGGCTATGTAAAAATCCTTATGCGCGCAGCACTGTGCGAAACTGGTTTTAAAGTGTACTCTTAATTACGCGGTAAAATTGCGCGAGGACGTCGAGCGGCCGTCGTCCCGTGCGAAGATTCCACTCCCGGCAAACGTAGAATTAACACCGCTTTTCCCCGCAATTTTTCTTATTGCTTACGAATGTAGCGAAGCGTGGCTAGCAACCCAGCCATCGCTCAGGGTGTTCTAAGGTAAAGTCATTAACGTCAATGTTTGTCGGTTGACAAGACGGTCTGTCGTATAATAAAAAGCGACATCAAAAATTAACACTCATAATTGCAACATTTAAAGATACATCCACTTATCAATTATCATCTTGCAATAACAACCTAGAACATCTCTGACAAATTAACCTTGCTTCTGACCGAAAAACAAAACGACAAAGAGCACCGGGTGAAATTCTCTCCACCAGCTCGAATGAGAATCCCTGATCTAAGAAATAGTCGACAGGTCGGCAAAGGTTTCAACCGCGGCGCGATGGAGCAGTATATTTCCATGGGCGTGGGACAAAGAGAGGTGCAAAGGAGCGAAGGAGACGAGTATCGAAAGTGAGCGAGGCGAGCGGGCAAGAGAGACGAATTACATTATTACGATATTGAGATGTCGATGACGCTTTCAGCAGCCCCTACCCTCGCGCCCGTGCAACCACCACCGGGCATGCCCCCTCTTGGGCTCGTCAGGGCCGCGGCAGATTTAAAAATCGTCGAGGAACTCGCGCGGGGAGTCGGCCGCCGACAATCGTCGGACTCCGGCAAGTCTATCTGGTAAAACACGAAAGTTCGGCCCGGTCGGCTCCCTTTGCCGAGGTCGAAGCATGCAGATCCGACACGAAATATCATTAATAGTCGTTTGCCGGATGACCGAGCTCGGTAATCGTCCGTTCTGCGGTTCGGATCGGATCGCCCGAAAACCGCAACACGCCGGCGATGCAGTCGATCTCGTGGACGGGGGAGCCGCGGGGGCCCCCTTTAGCCCCGTAATTTATGTTCATGAATCTCCGCCTTTGCCCAAGTGCGAACGTCTATCCGCGGCGCTATATACGGACGATCGCGGAAAAACGTCGAAGGGAAAAATGCGAGCGATGCGGACTCGGTGTTAGAATTTCGACGAACGAACGCTTGCGATTGCGGACTCGCGCGCTCGAGAAATTCCCAATCGAAGGCAGGTGGAAAATGACTCTACCGAGGGAATATATTAAACCGTTCCTAGAGTAAAAAATAAATCGCGATGTCCATTCACAAAGTGATCGATTTCGATGCATCCCGCGACACGGATTAGTGCCGAAATATTGGCGTGCCGGCAGTACGACTCGCTCGTTGAGGTAAAGATAAACGTTCGTAGCTAGTCGAACTTCTTCGCGGGCGCGCGTAAAAAAGCTAATTGCGGAATCGAGAGATTCGTGGCAAAGTCGTCGCGCGCCGAAGAAATGTGTAAAGTCGACGCGAGAACGAAGGGAAAGGCGAGACCGACGAGCGAAAAGTGGCAAGAAGTAGTGAGAAAGAAGGTCGAGTAGAGGCCTACTACGAGGATGAAGCAGGGAATCAGTTAAGGAGGCATTCTCAGCTCGAACCGACCGCGGTGGTGTTGGTGGTGCGCTGCGACCGGCCTAGCTTTTTGCTGAGGATTTAATAAGGCGTCGGGTGTGACGACCCTGCAAAAAGAGAGAGGCCTATAGGGAGAGGTAGCTGAAGAAGAAAGAAGCGAAGGACGAGAGGACGAGGGGCGAGCGTTGAAGAAAGAGCGGAGGCGAAAAGATTGCGCGAACGAGGTAAGAAAAGCGTGGCAGGGTGGGTTGGTTAGCAAGGAAAAGGGCCCCACCCGAAGCGATTCCCACGTGACGTGACAACAGGTCTATCGCGCTGGAGTTTTATTTCATGGGTAGACAACGTCGATCGTAATGCAAATCTCGGAGAAACACGTCCCGTGATCTCGTGATCATCCCTCCGAAGAACATCGTTACTAAGTTACTTACTTTTCTCCCTTCTTCATACCTCAGATTTCTATTTCCACACATCTATTATTCCTTCCTCACCAGCGTCTCTCTTTGTCCCTTCTTTTTCACCACCTCTTCATTCTTCTCACCCTCTAACTTTTTACCCCGTCTCATAATTCCGTTTTCGTATAATTTCGTGCTGCGTCGTTTCCTTCCTTCACCGTTCTCCATCCTTCTCTCTCTCTCTCTCTCTCGCCCTGTCTCTCTGTCCGTCTCACCCCCGTCCCTTCCGTTTCTTCTCCCGGCCGCGGAAAGCCGTGCCACACACCTGGTGGCGGAACGGGAGGAGAGGCCGCAGGCCAGAAGCCAATCCCACGCACAATGTCCACCGCGGAACGACGCGTGAAGTCTACTCGCGCCGGTGTCATTGTTCGTTTGATTGCTTCTGGACGCCGGGCGCGCTCGTCGCGACTTACACACGAGCCGCCTTTTATTAACCGACGATTAGCCTCGCGGCACGAGGTCTGCGAGCAAGAGGACACTTGCTCCTGCTACTCCTACGGAGGATGTGTGCGCCGCGAGCGAAGGCAGTTGGGGCAAAGTAACGAGCCTCGGTGTGCGCAGGAACTAGATAAAACTTCTGCGAGGCAGCTTTTGTTCGCGAGCGTAATGTCTTCGATGTCGACGAATTATCCTCGCGGAAATAAGCACGTTTTAATGCGGCCTCGCTAAAACATTGTATCTCCGAGTGGGCGACGAGCAGTATGGTTCTTCGAAAAACTTCCAGAGAATCTGCCGCTCGGGCCTCGTCCCACGCGCGCATTATCTCGGCCAGCTTTCGGCCAATTTCCGAGTGTGACCGGTGAAGTCGGAAAGAGTAACGATAACGATCGTCGAGGCGAGCGCGTTCTTTCGTCACAGCGAACAATTCCAGTTGGCCGGCTAATAGAAACCAAATTACGATAATAAAGCATCCCGACTGAGTAGCGGGGTCCATTAGTAACGTTCGACGGTCTCTACGTGGAACGAGACTGCTCCAGATACACTCCGGCCAGGACTCAGCGCCGCCTTTGCAGCGTCATGGTCGTTCCTGCTCGATACAAAGACAACGCCGCCATCGTGGACGGGCGGGCTGAAAAAGTGGCTATGCTAAATAATAGTCCTTCCGACGGACCGTCTCCCGCTTCTCGCATAGTTCATTCATGAAGTCAGAGTCAGTATTCCTTTAATGGCTGCCTGCTGGATGCAACGATCGATTGGCGAGCCATGCGTAGCTTCCCCTGGTAGATCGGCTCGAGAAAGAAGGAAAGAGAGAGAGAGAGATGCTGAAGAAACGCAGCGGGCCACCGCGAAGAAGATGCACTGCTGAATATAACAGAGTTCGAGAACCGCGAACGAGGACTATCGGCGAATAATACGTTTTTCTCGGCGCTGCGTAGAAATTCTAATAGACCGCGAAGGCGATCGGACGCGCATCGTATATCGCTCCTGTCCACTCGGAGTCAGCGAAAGATTGCTCATTCTCACGATCGTGCGACTCCGCTCGGCGCGACTGGGCCGCTTTCCGAGAAGTCAATCTTTACGCTATGAAACTTCGACTATCTGGTGCGCGCCTCTTCCCAGCGAACGGGGACGAAGGTTGACCCGCAGGGAACGGAAGGAAAGACAGTGGTCGAAACTAATTCTCTGTCTCCAACCCCCTTTAAAGCCCGCCCTTTCTTGTTGTCTCGGTTTCCGAGGGATAACCGCCGGATGTATATACCTGTTCGAAGCTCCCTTTTCAGGGAAACACGACGAGAACCGTGAATTTGCGTAGGACATCGGTCGTTATTACGGGGAGAGCGGGAGAGAGACAAACAGAGAGAGTTCTACAAACTGAGAACATAGGCTGATTGGAAGGAGGATCTCTTTTTCGATGTTCGATGTTCGACCCGTGTCCTTTCTGTTCCTGTGTTTTTTTTTTTCTGTTCGAGACGAGTGGGTCCTTTTAATGGGTTGAAGGGGAGGGGGAAAGGGGCAAAAGACTCTCCGAATGGCACTATTACCTCGCGGCGTCCTCGTAGTAACGGCCAGTCTACCGACATCAGCTCCAGGTACCAGAGGGCTTTGGGTTTCGGTAATAGGACAGACACATTTCCGACATTAGGCGCCTATGCTGAATGGGCCCCACCGCCACGCCGCGATCGCACGATAAGGAAACGGATGAAGTCGTTTCTCATTTCCACACTATTAACGCGATCCGTATTTCCCGCGCGCCGATTGAGAACTTTTTGTCCCGCGATTTTTCCCACCCTGCCGACTTCTCTCGACGTAGAATGCCGATTTAGAAACCGAAGCGCACGACGTAGAGCGTCCGTTTCTGTCAGTGCACACGCTGCAAGATATATGCACAAGCATATATCGCATCTGTAATATATTATTCCTTTTTATATTTCTCGAACTCGAATTATGCTTCGGAATTTCGCTTGGACGGCATGCTCCTATGCTCTCGCCATTCCGTTCTGTTAATGAAAATGGTGACCGTATTCAGGGTTCTGATACTGTGTTGCCATCCGATCGAATGGCCTAACGCGGAGATAAATTCATTGGCGTTCGATCGCAACGAACCATTGGAGAAAAGTCAAAGGGATCGGCGGGACGTCCCTAAGACGACTGGCGTCAACGTTTTTCTTGTTCACCCACCGAACGAGTTTCAGAGTGAAACAGGAGTCGCGCGCTGCGTTCGCAGCGGAAAGAAAGAAGAGGCTGGTAACGGGATAAGCGGCCGATCGAGCATCATCACGGTACAGTACATTCCGATACGTAACGGAGAAAAGAGCGTACATCGCTCCTGGGCTAGAGAATGCACACCGCGAACGGCGACGAGTTATATAAAGTTTCTGGGAAAGCCGCCTCTTCCGTGCATATCGTTTCCAAGATACCTGCGCGAGAGGCTGGAGTCATCGATCGACGATCAGTCGGCGGAATCGTCGTTCGCGGAAGTAACGTATTGTATCGATATAAAAACGGAGAACCGAGTGACTTGTCAGCAGATGTCGAATACGCGATAAACTGAATCCTTTGATGAAATAATGCATAATAAATATTATTATTGCATCTTTAATATCGAAATGTAAGGTGACAGGTAATGCTTCAGAGTGTGTTTACGACACGGACATGTGCACGATTTGATATTCACCGCAACATTTGGATCTAAGTAAAATTCTCTCAAATTCGACGAACACGCTTCAGAGCGTGTGAGAAAAAAATGAACTTCTACCCGCCCGTCACGGTTGATACTCCACGCGTCGGCGTCCGTTCCGCTTCCCCTTGTCGTCCCATTTACGAATTGCAAATTAGGATCCACAGGTTGAGAATCCGCGCAAGAGCGTCGGGTTCCCCTCGTTGGACCCCAATTATTCAGCGGCGTGTCCCGAAATTCTCAATTCTTCGCGAATCCTGACCCCGGATCTTCCCCCCTCAGCCCCCTCCCCCTCACCCACCCATACTCGGCCGTTCTTTTTTTCTCGCTGCACGTTCGCCTCTGCATAGATAATGAACCGCGTTAAAAGGAACACGGCGAAACGTCGCTAACAGACTACCATGCAACCCACTGGCAAAACGAACCGCCGAAAAACTTGATCCCCCCCCATCTTACATCCTACCCCTTTGTCCCGCAAGAGCCGCGCGCGGCACCTGTCAGTGCATTTCCTGCTTCTAAAGTGCTTCCCGTAATCATTATTCACGACGATATAATTGGCAGTCCTCTCCGGCAAGCCGGCGATTAGCCTTTGTCTTAAGGATTCTGATGCATAAGCGCGAGAGGGATAATCAGTAAGATTATCAGCACCGTTTTTTCGCCGCGAGCCGGCGGAATGCTGGTCCGCTGGAAAAGCAGAGGTGGCTGTTCCGTAATCGGGACAATGAATAAGAACGACTCGTTCATTAGGACGAGCGGAACGGGGTGGGAGGTCGGGCGAAATTTCAATCATTTCGAAGTTACGTTTACAAAGGATCTGATCTAGGACCGTCTTCGATTATATGGGAGAAGATTTTTGAAATAGATAAACACACGCTTTCGCTTGTGAAAAAACATTTTCGAAATTGACGTTTAGAGGAAAGTGGCGAGAGATGATAACGATGCCAGTACACGAGGAATGCAAAGTACCGGCAAGGTCGCGTTTCGGGAAGCTGATGCCGATGCTGCGCCACCTTCGCAGGTAGTCGAGAGGCCGGAGTATCGGGAGAGGAGGACAGGAAACGATGTTCCTTCGTCGAACGGAGAAGGACGATCGATAAGGACCAAGAGAGTAGCGGCTGATGGTGGAAGGGAGACGGGCAGAGTGAGAAGACGTGGACGAGGAGAGAGTGAAGGAGAGGAGAGTAAAGGCCCCGGGCGAGGTCACCCACCGCCCCTCGTCCCCCTCACTCCCCCGCACACCCTGATTACTCGCCGCCGGGGGCGGGACACACTGTAATGAGCATCGAAGAGGTGCTCAACTTCGCCTCGTTCAATTTTCCTCCCTAACGATGCCGGTGAAAATCGATGCCGATCGATTCGGCCGCGCGCTGAGATCTGAATCGTGGCGTCCGCGGGCGACGGCGAGCTCGACACGCTTTGCCCTCCCGACCGTTGCAGATTTTTTCGCGCTAACGACATTTAGACGCGTTGAACGTCACGGAATGGACGGTAATTTGGGAGTTTTGTGCTCCGAACACGCTTCGCTTTGCTTCTTTTATAGACGAGGCGGCTATTCAGAAAGCTGATGTGTACGGCGAGCGCGCCTGAGAATGTATTATCATTGCGACAGAAAGATGCCGCGACGGGCTTGATACCCATTACGTATATATTCGTACGACGCGCGCACTGGCTAAGCTAATGATCGCAGTACGTACGAGTACGATTTCCCAAGAGCCGTGGTTAATTATTGAATTCCGAGTAATTAACGCGTTACGAGTGTAGCAATTGCGAGGTGCATTAATGCATTAATAAAAACGAAAATTGCCCTCTGTCGTGGCTCAACTGGATACACCCATATATATACCACACAATGTTGTACAACCCACGAGCTACTTTGAACGAGAAATCTTTCCGTATAAATTCCATTCCCTTTCTCTGTGCGTTATAATATAATTTACGATATTGTCCGTATATCCAGTGAAAACGTCGCATATTAAAACGATATACTACCCAGCCAATTATGCGTGAGTACACGCACTTTCAACCACATCCGTCATTCTCGACAATTATGAAATTATTATAAAACAAAACTTAAAAAAAAATCATGCTTTACACATATCGCATTGCATAATGACTGGCACAAACAACAGAACCTACTCATTCGAGTAACAAGTGCATGCTTCGCGTGTCCTAAACTCGATAAACAAAGTTCACCGCGACAGAAGACACATCTTCCGAGGTATATTCTCCTGTAGAATCTCCCCATCGTGGGACACCCGCTGACAAGGTCGACCGAGATTAGTTGACGGAGGGGCAGGCAAGAGAAGGGTGGAGAGGCCGCTCTCGTAGAGGAACAGAATGCGTGAGTAGGCTCGTTGCCTGTCGGCGAAGACACCCGAGGATGATCGAGCGATGTTATTTTAAGTTTTCCGTGGGGGCCTTCGGCTCTCCCGTCTTGCCCTAATCGGCTGTCAGCCACCCCCGCGTGGGGTCACGGGCCACCCCCAGGACACCGGCCTGATCCTCGACGTGTCCGCGCCCGTGTACGCAGAAGGAGCGATCCAACAGGACCCCCCGCAGACAAGATTCGCCCCTTCTCGTACAAGAGATTCGCGCCGAGGATTCATACCCCTCGAGGGGTTGGATTCAAAACGCTTTACACTCTCATAACCGGGACCTGTTGATCCTTCACGGGCGAACCCTGAATGTCTTAACGCGCCGTCCCCGACGCGATTCCTATTTAAATGTCAGAACAGCTGATGCTTTTGGGTCGAGGGTTGAATCGGAGTCGATTTGTCGCCGATGATGTTCTGAGAAGGTTTGATGCGGGTAAATCAAGTTTCGGAACGTTTCGGTGTTTACAGGTGTAGATTATTTGATACGGAGCATGGTTGAGAGCGACTTCTGTGGAAAGTGGCTGTGAAGAGATGAGGGAGCGTTGATAAGTTATCTATCCTTGGAGTAGCGTTACAACATCGTGTTCCGACGCCACCGACGCCGACGGGTCCGCGGACGCGGGGTAGAGCGTGAAGATGAAGTCGCTTGAGGAAAGTTGGGATGACCTCGCAGGGTCCTGCGGCTCGTTTGATGGCTCCTCTCTTTCTCCTTCTCACAGCTCGCCCCCTGCCTCCCTCTCTCGTCTCGGTCCATCCACGTGTTTCCACGGGATAGCCGTTTACACCGTCAGGTTTGGTGGCACATATTATATACCAGCGAGAAGAAAGGAGCTGGACAAGGAACGCGGGGAGATAGAGAGACGAAGAGTGAGAGGGCTGGGAGCAGAGAGAAGAGAGGACGACGAGGAAAGAGAGAGAGAGGGAGAGAGAGAAAAAGAGAGAAGGAGAAAGACCGCCGTTGCTTTCTTGGGCCCGGCGTGCTTATTGCGTGATATTAGCCACGGTGGCTGCCGCCACTGCTGGGGTAATCATAATCTCGAAAGGGGGACAAAACACAGGCACCGAATCGCATAACGCTGAATTTTACGACTCCGGGCATAGAGGAGACGCGACCGGATGCAACATGACTTTTTACGTCTTCCTAACAGCCCCAGCAACGCTGATACCACCTCGGAGACGGACAACTCGCTGGCGTATTCAGAGTTCTTCCGACAGCGCACTTCCGACCAGTTCGAAGCGAGCGGCGACGGCGGAAATTTAAATACGGAAGATTTTGCGCCGTGCCCCGCTGACGCGGCCGAACGAAAGTGCAATTACGTTTATGAAATAGACAATTGGATGCGCCGACGTTTCCGCGATCGGCAGCAATAGCCGGTCGAGGGCTTTAAGAAGTGACTATTTTTACTTTCTCCCGGGTCGTAATCAGATTTACATTTGGCGTACTGTCGGAAATGCGGTGAAGTATTGACACAATATAATAATTGTCCTGTAACATTTTGCGGCGTATTGACGACGTAAATGAGCGCACAAATATGCTCACACCGAAATTCCATATTAACGTTCATACTTGCGAGCACAGTAAATATGAAGCGTAATTACGCGTATCGAGTGCGCAACACTTATATTCGACAGCATTCCGTCGTACGGACACAATATTCGTACATCACACGCACCTCGAATCGATCATAAAACAATTTACTCAAAAGACCGGCAAGCAAAGAGCACCATTACGCAACGAGCGTTGACTTTCTACGTAAAGCAGTGATTCGAAGAATTCCGTTTGCCGCGCGTTTGCATAGACACCGTCGAGCGGGCGTTATTCGCCGCTGATGAGGCTAGTAAGAAGTTATAAAAAAGACAAAATGCGAAGAAGAAGGAAAAATAGAAGCGTATCCGCGGCTACGTGTACGCCGCGAACGTAACATCGCATTTCGCAACGTCGTATGGAATTAACGGTGAATGAGGCAGCACTGAATGGAAGCGGATCGTGAGTTCTGGATGCCACGGACGATCCGAAGTAAGCGCGGACTGCGTAATAGGAAGGCTACATTTTTTCCTCTCCCCCTCTCCCAACCCCCGAGGAAGGTACTGAATAGAAGGTTCCGCGACATTTTTACGGAGGCGTAAGTGCCGTCTTGTAATTTCTCGGAAATTGAGATCGTGAGTCACTCACCGTACGATCGCTCCGCAACCGGCTCGCACGAGTCTGGAACAAAAACGACAGGTCGCTCATTAGCGTCACTTCCTTTCGCAAAAATTAGTCTGATCCACGTTTTCGTGGCGATAGGCGCAAGTAGCGGGCGAGCGCATGCACGAGGCCACTTTGCGTCCTACACTCTCTCGCGCGCGCGCCGAAACGGAGTCGCAGAAAGCGAACGTCGTCGTCGTCGACGTCGCCGTCGTCGGGGGAACGACTTAAGCGTGGAACCTAAAGGAAATCTCATTACACAGTCATTCGACGCTCATTTATCCTCGACAATTTGAAAGTGATCATGATTCAGCCGGTAATCACTCCGATGCAATCTCCGGACAATAACGACGTACCCGCACCTACGCGCATCTTTCTCTCTCTCTCTCTCTCTCACTCCCTCCCTCCGTCTCTCCATTCTCTCTTTCTTTCCGTCTCGTTCGCTCTTTTTTTCAATTTGCATATCGAGAAAATTCTCAGCTGTAATTCACTCGCCTGGAAGGACGTATCGCCGGCTAATAGAGGCTCCGATATGCCGACGTCTAGATTACTCTTACCGCGAAGCGGAGACGAACTCTACATAATGCGACACTCAGCACACGCCTACTTTTTAAGACGATCGTTCCTCCGTTCGCGAATCAATCAAATTGGTCGGTCAATTAGCAGAGTCAGTTTTTTACGTCACGACATCAAGACGCTCCGCGGCTCTATCCACCCTAGACGTTCTAGCGGATACCAAAAAAAAAATGTTTCTGTACTCGAATCACACGCACACCGCACACGTCCGCGAGTACGATAAGGATCGTACCCCGCGGTCAGGTATACGCATGCGTGCGCGCGGACGTACATACACAAGCGCGACAGCCGCGGGAGCATTAAGTGTTTTCAATCTGCCAGCAAGATCGACCGTAATTCGCGACGTAATGGGACGCTTATATAATAATCGAAGAGTCTTTCTCGCGGCGCGAGAAACTGGTCGCTAATGCCATGAACTCGCTAATAGCGCGGCCGCCCCGGTCCCGGTGGGAATCGGGCGTTTAAAGCGAGTCTGCACACACGCGAGCGGGGCGAACACACGCGCGCGTAGAAGAAGGAAAAAGGGCTTTTGATGTTCACGTTCGGAGGCGTCCCAGGCGGAGCGAGGCTTACTAAACCAACGAGATCGCCGTTGAACAGCGGGAGCCAGTAAATGTCTCACTCAAGCCGATCGTATGGCTCTAATAGAAGCCGCTAGGTAGGTCATCGGGTGTCATAAACGCTCGTCGAAGTTTCTACGGCGTTGCAGCGCGTGTTAATAGCCTCATTAGATATCACCGCCCTACCGTCGTACGGTACCGGTGCCGGACTACCAACTGTTCACCGCCTGACACGTTCGACGGAGAAAAAATTGTTCGTCGCACGGTGGACGTCGGCTCGGCACCGTGTGTGCGTCGAAAAATCGTCAAAAAAGTCTAATACAACTTATATGCTAGGACTGCTAGCTAGAACGTGAGAGGGCCGAATAAAAATGGAGAATTTCTTAAGTGTGTTATGTGTTGCTTCGAATCACGCAGCAGGCGAATGTCAGTCTGAACGAAGGGAGAGAATCTTTTGGAGTTGCGTTTTGAAAATGGAGCTAACGAAGTTTCCGACGCGTAGCGAAGAGGGGAGTTTCCGCGGGATTGCGCGGAAAATATGTAATTTCTTCCCCATGGAAGAAGGCGTTGTCGCCGTCGACGTAGCAATTTCGCTCCAGCCGTGAATAGCCTTCCGTCGTGGATGTGGCGATGCAATTTTGTCCCTGCACCACGAGACGCACAACAAGCTGCACTTTTGCACCGTTCCTTTGACGATCGACGGCGCTACGGATCTTTGACGATCGGTATATACTTATTCCGGCAAACATCAGAAAAAGGATAATGTATCACTTGACGATATTTCGAAAGAATCCAACTCGCACAAATATAAGACAATTCCTTTTGCGCTAAGTACGCGTTTAACGAAGTGTAGTACTTTGATCATTTTGTAAATGAGAAAAGTATGGCTTACTCAAATATTGAAACTCGCGACAGACTCAGTTCGTTAAAAAAAAAAGCAACGGAGAAATTTGGGCGTTCACGAATGCAGCCATCCATCCGGTTAGGGACGTGGAATAACACACACAGGCAGGGCCATTCGTTTGATGCCACGATCGAATGTATAGATTAGATCCGACGGGACAAAACGTTCTGCATCTTGTATTCTGCTCGACCTACAGCCACTTCTCAGGTTCGGATTAAGCAATTTGTAAGCCCTAAGTAACGACACATTTAGCGTCAGGTTATATGTCCTCGTACTAAACGATTCCCAAATACTTTAACCATATACATACGCTACTGAAACCAATATAAACTACATCGACAAACTAACAAAACCTAAACTACGAAAACATATCTATCTCATACACTACATTCATGTAACTCGTTACATGAAATTGAAACTTTGCCGTACCTTGAACCTCAAATACGAACAACGTGCCAGCACGAAGAAGGCGCGTAGAACGCGTAACATCTAACACCCGTGAACCCTCTCAGATTTCCTCGCAGCACGTCTAAAAGGGAAGACGGCATATCAGTAACGACATCAACGAGGGAACGCTGTCCCTTTCGACATTCAGCCACGGCTAATCGTGCGCATGGTAAACGGTCGCCGTATTCTAATATTTCCCGTGAAACCGCGCGCGCCATCACGAATTCTAATTCGACTGTTTGCGCGGCTCGTTCGGCGTCGTCGTCCTCCTCCTCTCTGTCCCACACAACGTCGTTATATCTGCCGTCTCCGCATATACACAGTCGTCGTCGTCGTCGTCGTGCGCTGGTGGAGGTGCGAACGGGGTCGCGCGATAGACGATAAATATTAAACGACTTTCCACCTGCCACCGTGACGGTTTACCAACGCGCTCGCTCTGTCCAAACGGTGGGGAGGACTTCCGAGAGGGAGATGACTGAATGTTAATTAGCGAGGCGTGACAAGTGTTAAGTAATCCATCCATCTACCTACGTGCGAGGAGGGAGGAGCCTGCCTAACGCCGGGTAATTAACGCGACGCACCCGCACACACGCGTGCGGCCACACACGTACGGTCGCAGAGCACGCGCTGCTACCGCGCAGCATCGCCACGCACCATCGGGGAGAACTTGACCGACCGTTCTTCGTTCTTGCGCGCACGAAGGCATGAACGCGTGCAACTAACGACCGAGCGCTAACTGTTAACCCTTAACCGGCTAAGGTTGCGCCGGCCAGTTGGCCGTTTGCGGACGATTGTTTGGTGAAAAGTGAGCACGCCGCGTGCATCGACGTATGTAACAGCGTGCGTCTACGCGTATACGTCTATAGATGCATTTTCCGAGAGGCCTCGACGGGCGAAACTTCGGTCGACGTAACGTAGGAATGATTTTCGAGACGGTCTGTAATTGAAACGACGCATGGAACGTCAAGTCAGAATGGACGATCGATGGCGAGCGATCGTGTAATACAATGGCAGCGAGTAGACTCGAGGTCTCGCCGGGGTCGGAGCGTGGAAAGAGTTAATTCGATCGAGCTAAGAGTAGCTACCTGGTGCCCGATTAACGGTCGTCAAAACTCGCCCGAGAGGTTAACGCCGTGTATTCATCGGTTAAATGAAAGCATTAACGAGGGGGCGAAGGGGGAGGGTACCGAGCGAAACGAGATCATCGAGATCGTCGACATCGATACAAAGTAGTTCCATCGTCGGCCTCCGCCGCGCCGCTGATGTCGAATGAGATAGCCCGGTCGCCGTGTCAAAGGAACATTCAAATCGTCGATCGGCATATCGGCGGACTTGTCGGCGGGCGGTCAAATCGCCGAATCATAGCCCCATCGATCCCGGCTTGTCGATTAGATGTATCAGCGTAATTAACAACAAACAATGGCCGCGAGACGTGCGCGCTTGGTATCGTAAATTAATCGATTATAGTCTCGCAATGCCCGGGAGATATACGTCCGGCCGGTTGTTAATCATCACCGCGGGTGCGTTTGTACTTCGGCTGACGTTCTTTTTCATCGTGAGAGAGAAAGAGAGACGAGACGGGTCGGCGAGAGGAGGAAGGGGAAGAGTTAGAGGGCAAAAGGGAGAGAGAAGTGTATTTGTACGATTCGAGTGTACGAATCGCCCCGAGGATGTATTTCGTCGGCTAACCACCTTCGTGAGTGGGAAACAATGGCCCGCACGCTCGCGGCAGATTTGGTGCTAAATGCGATACTCCGTATCCGCATCCCAACGCCTCACCGTCGATCACGAGGATGTATCTGCAAGTGAAGCATCGGAACGGCGCGATCTGGCGATAAACGCGTATGAATACGAAAAAGACGAGAAATTTCAATCCTGAGCACCTTTTCACTTCCTATCATCACGCGAATCCGTATACGCCGCGAAGTGCCAAAGCAAACATCGCTGACTGCATAATGATTCTATTGTTCGACTTCGAAACGCGTGCTATGTGTGAGAACTTTGGTGCGTCGCTGTAAGGAAATAGCGTGGAGCTGCACTTTGCCACAAACGAGCCTACAGTATCTGCATTTCAGTTGGCTAATTACATGTATAAACTGTCATTACATCGCGCGGGGTTTAGAACAATACGCTACGCGTGAACAGCGACGGAAACCGGTGCGTTTCGAAAGAACAGGATTAATTAAGCGTTCGTGCATGACAGAAGGAATCTTTTCATCGTTCCTTAGTGTAAGAACAGCATCGACGAATCGACGGAACCCGATAAATGCGTTTAGCGGCGAAGCACTTTAAGGGACAGACGCTTCCTACAAAATCTGTTGGTCGGGGTTCACCATGCTCATTGAACCACACGGTCAACGAGGGTCTTAAGAATTCGATTCGATGCCCCTGAGCCGCGTGTAAGCGATCAGAATCATTAGCGATTATCGATGACCATCAATGTGGAACAATGAACGATCATTAATTAAAGTTAAATAATAACCTACGTTGACCACTCGTTAGCTCATTCCTCCGATGTTACTTCCGGGTGTATCGACTGTGGCTTTCCTCCGCGTTTGACGCGAAATTCGCGCGCGACACTAATGAAAACTTCAAGACGCGCAGGGACAGAAATGACATATCGAGTGTGCATCTGAAATCATGACGCGGACCTGTGTCGCGCGATGATAAATTTGCTTGAACGCGAAGGCGCGCGCGCGCGCACACACACGTACGCAGACGGATTCGCTGCATGCGGAGGGCTAAGCAATTGTGCGAGTGACGGAGAGCCAGGTGTAAAGGTCCGCCCCCGGGTAACAATTCGTCACCGCCGCTGTCCTCTTCCGTCGGTGTCGTGAATCCGGACGTCACGGAAGTACGCTGCCACCGACGAGTGACTCACTCGCAAAGTCGCTGAACGAACGCGACTGTCCGTACGTGGGACGAAAGATGAGATTTAACGTATGCGTGCGACGTGTGTGTCGGAGGAGGAAAGAGGAAGCCACTGTGAAAGGTAATCAGCGAGAGGAGAAAGAGAGTAAGAGACGGCGTGGTATGGGGGTGAGAGAGGTCGAGGAGAGAAAGAGAAAGGTTTGACGTAGAGAGTGGATGAGAGGATCGACGATGAGAGACGGATAGAGAAAGAGGGAGAAAGGGACGAGAAGGGAGAAGAGCTGAGATGAGGCCTCGGTAGTAAAGTCAACGGTTGCCGCCCCGGCAAAAAACTCAAATTGATCAAAATGAGAGTTACGCGGGCAAAAAAGTAAGCGACCGCGGTGGTAGGCACGCATTTCGTGCCAGGAGAGAGTTTAGCTAGCGACGGCTTCGAGAGCACCGCGGATAATCACGAGTCGAACAAAAGAACTAACGATCCGGCCGGATTCGCGAAACAGCTAGGCTGAAAGACACTTTTTAATTGCGACCGCTCGCCCGCGTCGTAATGTTTTGTTCGGTTGAACGGACGAAAGGATGATGGTACGACATAACGGAAAGTATGGTACGCACGGTGTCCCCTTAACATTTCCTGGTGTCTCCAAATGTGCGCTATAATATGCAACTGTTATGCGAGGATCGGAAAAAATGGGCAAACGTTACGATGAAACGCGTAAACAATGTCCAGCGAGCGGTATGATCACGTCTTTACGAGCATTATACTCGAAACGGTAAAAAGCAAAACCGCTAAAGCGCAAACATGATAAAGCTAATGTGGGTTTTTCCGTGAGAGTAAGCAAAAAGATATCCGGCACCTGTGCGGCATCGCTTCTCACGTTCACTTTCGAACGATTCCGCTTTCAACGGTGTGTATATTCGTGCTCGTACCCTTATTGAGATTTTTGTCGATTCGAGTACCCGGCGCTGCGCGGAATTTACGAAGAGGCGCGTCGAAATCTACAAGCTGAATCAAGGAAATATAGACAGTGAAACGAACCGTTGCAAGAACTCATTATACTATTACGGCATTACGATTGCAAACGAGTGGAATATAGCAGTGTCGGTCGGCGGTAGAATTATTTGCAAACGAACGTTCCGGGATTAAAACCGTGTGCTCTTAACAAACCCTCACGACCGACAGTATTGTGCTGGAACTTTTCAACGCAAGTTTCAACGGTAATTGCCGCGCGGCTCACAACTAAGTTTCTCCTCGGCTTTAGACCGAAAGCGAATGAAAAACTTACGCCGCGAAAGAATAAAGTTTCTAGCGCAACCAAATGTACCCGCCGGTTAATTATGTTTGTAATTGCTTCTTTCTCTCTCACTCTCTGTCTGTCTCTTTACTTCCCTATCTTTCTCCATCGAAGAATTTCCGCTAAAGAAACTACGAATTAAACATTCTCCGCAGTTCTTAACGATATTGTACTCGCTGAACAGTCTTGGGCGATTTTAAAATGTTACAGATAATTATAAGAACCAATCATCCAAATAAAATTCCGTAGTAGAAGACAACGTGTACGACTCACCACCATCATATTTTCCCTGATATTTTCCCCATATATGCCGACAGGAATAAAAATAGTCTAACTAAAACAACCAAATTATTCATATCCTAATAGAAATATATCTGACCCAAAATAATTAAAGGATTCAATTCTTGAAATCGTTCTGCGGTCACCGTCGAATATATCCTCACCTACAGCTCGCGATACATTTTCCAATAAATCGTCTTGATCATCCGCTCCCATTGACACAAACCTCGACACCCTTTACATTATCCCTGACCGTCAACCTTAGCCGCCGTTCACTACAAGTCGCCGAACAACCTTCCGTTCGCCACTACCTCCCATCACACCAACTCCCTGCTCTACTCATAACCCTTTCGGAACGTAGACCTCGACGCACTTTCAACATTCAAATCAGCAGTCCCGAGGAGCGCTTCTTCCACCTCTTGCGCATGTTCGTGCGGCCACCGTACACCGCGTACCTATGCAGTTACGCCGATGATTCACGCACGTGGGACGAGCAATGTCGCGCATACGCATTATCGAACGCGACCGACTACGTGCGAAAGTGTCTTCGTCGTCGCACGTTGGGGGAACGACATTAAGGAACGCCGCTCTGTACGAAGCACCAGGCCGAGGAAAGGTGAGGGCTGAGGAGCGAGAGGACGAAACGAAATCGGACAGTCCAGATAAAGTCGTAGACTCGATTAAGAAGTCACGTCGTCGGACACGTGCAAGTGGATCTTAAAATATGGCCGAGGCGCAAACGAGCGGGGTTGGGAGAAGGGGGAGGGAGGGTTAATTACCTCTGTCTTTCTGGACTGTCTGGTACAGTAATGTATTAGCGCGTTTAGGCACGGCCAGTTAATCCCGAGGAGCTGTTCAACGCACCGTTAAGCGCGCTTAACTCACTCCGTTACGTAATATGGTGCCGCGAGACCGAAGGATATTGTATCCTAAATTGCGATTGTCAGCGCGGACGATACGGAGCGTCCTCGTGCCTCCTCGTCGACGCTCGACGAACACAAGCGCTAATTACCATGACTTTTCGTGCGTCTGCCTTCGTCGAGGGAATCGTGCCGAGCGACCGCCCAGTGGCGTAATGTCTAATGTTTCGGCCTGTCCTGTGGTCTTTCGCTTGCCTGCTCAGGGACCAAGAAGTGGCGTGGTAAAGGAGTTAGTGCAGCGGACGCACGTGCTGTTTGGGTTGTGAAGAGGGTTTTATGGGGACTCGTGCTGTCGCGTTGCTTCAGGTACAGCGTCCTGTCTAAGGCGGAAGTGCTTGTACGACATAGTGCGTAACATTCGGAATCTCTGTCAACGTAGACACCTATGTCGCAATCGTGTTTACGTATGATTCGGCTTTAAACCGATGCACGTAAAGAAACAATTTACTGGTTAATAAATTCACCTAAATACGTAATTAGCCAGAGAGCGCCGATCAAATATCTCACGATGACGCGCGTCGAAGATCGGTAAAAGTAACCTGACAACTAATAGTGAATAATGACTTCCTCCGATAATTTCCTGACTTTTTTTCATAGCGCCTGCAGAAGTTCGATCGTTTCGGGATAATGCGAACATTATATGAGGCTGACAAAGAAGTGTGCCGCGATCGTACGTACAGCGTCGCTACCCGCTTTACGTAACTCTCGAACAGCGGTTCGCCAGAAAGGAGCCGCTTATTTTACATGCCTAAATACGTGACTCCGTGTCTAACCTCTCGCAAAAACGCACGACCTCGCAGCAATCGGCGCTCGACGAAGTTCGCGAGTCCATAGTGGCGGGCAGAAAAATCGTGTTGGTGGAACAAAAAGAAGCGAGAAAACCGCAAGGGGGGGAAGGGAAAGCGTATCCTTAGTCACGCGTGGACGTTTTTATCGTCGACTGGGATCGTGCCGGAAGCATAACTCGATTCGCCTTTTCGTTGGCATTTGCATGCGCGGAAATAATTCCCATGATTCGCCGGAAACGTATCAGATAAGGGACCACGGCTTGTATCCCCGCTCTGCTGGCATTAACGTCGACTTAATTAAAGTGCCATAAACAATGCCTGGCCTCCGAGAGAAAAGTGTTTCGAGTCGTCAGGAGAGTCCAGGATTGTACATGCGTAATCGCGTGCGCTTTTATTTACATACGCGCGTACGTAGACGGCGTGTACATGTGTACAGTGTACATATGAAAAAAAAGAAGTGAGTGTGCACGTGCATACGCGTACGTAGAATGTCCAACGCGCGAACACACGGAAGATCTAATCAGAGGCATCTAGATCGTCGGGGCTTATGCATATTCATATCCTGCGGACCTACGTAAGCGCGCATAAGGTGTATAATAAACGCGCCGATATTGTGCGTATGCACACGGAACAGTACGCGCGCTCGCATATGCCGGTCATACTCACACGCCGAAGGATAAATCGACGTAATGCGAAGAAAGAACGAGAGAAAAGGAGAAATTGGACCGACGACCGTTGTGCAACCGTGTGGCTTATTAGTAAACCGACGATTTGTTAAAGCCCACACGCGGACGCCGTGATCATGATAAAGTCGTGATAAGCGATAAGGGTGTAAGGATCGAAAGCGTACGATTCATTAGCTCATTGTTAGATTCAGTTACTTAGAAGCTAGACTTCCATGCCTTGTACGATTTCGCAGTAGGAAGCTTGCTCGATCTGTCTTCCATCTCTTGTTTTTTTTCCGCCCCTCCTATCCACCAGACCGTGTGCTGTTATCTACAGAAATGAATGTTAACCGTCTCAAGTCGAACAGGCTCGAAATACGTGAATTGCGTGCACGTAGCGTATGCAAATGAATGACACGAAGTACATGTAAATTACAAGTACGAAAGTGCGTACGCGTAAGTAATGCGCGAAACCGGAAAAGGGGCACGTATAAAAAAAAAGGAAAAAAAAGAAGAAGAAGTAGACGGCATTATACTTTAACGCACATCCCATCTGTGTATCGATATGCATCTCTCCACACTTGCCGTAAGAAGCGTAACCTCGGCGTGACCCGAGAAGAAGCAAATATGAGAATGAAATTCGTATGATTGGCGAAGGTGGACGTGCCACTACGTGTCGAAAGTGGCTCTTCTCAGTTGAGAGGGATCAACAAATCAGTAGAGCGACGCCCACGCGCGCACACGGCGCCGTGCGTCTGATTATTCATGATTTCGGGAATGCTCGTCGACGCGCTTATGAACTCCTTGGATTAACATACCTTGCATAAACTATGAAATAACATGCCTGTGCGTGCACGAACGTACGAAGGAACGCACGCACGCATCGCAGCCGTGAGGAAAGCGACGAGTGCGTGTATGTAGATACGAGGAGAGTGAAGAGGAAAAAAGATAAAGAAGGGAGGAGAAGCGACGAATATGAGGAGAAAACGTGCAGTTCTCTACTGAAAGGCATTACACTGTGCTTTATCGAAACCGTTCATCATGGCACATCCGGATTCAAATTACTGCCGCCTCGCTTACGCTTATGTTTATTTATCCAGTTATTAAAATTACATTAAGAGTCGTCTGTAATTATGTCGCTAGGGAACGCGCCTCGGCCGTCCCGAAGGAAGCAGACGTAATTCCGGAAGGAGTCGTTATCCTCGAGGGGAAAAAAGGCAAGTAGGTCGAAGCTAGTGCGTATGAAATGATAGCGAGAGGTGGACGGAGAAGGAAAAAACCGTACAAAAGAAGAGAAAGGTAAGGAGAGCGCGGCGAAGAACGAAATTAAGCACGAATATAAAAGCGACGCATGAGGTCATGGGTTACGGAAGAATTCGAAATTCAGTGAACATCGAACACAGCGTACAAATTTCACGCTCCATCGAAGCTCACTCCATCGAAATCTCAATGCACAACGAGACCGATCGATCAGTTACCGCGAACGAGTCTGCCTTAAAACTCGAAACTCGCCGTACTCAATTTCCACGTAATAAAAAACAATTTTTCCCTCGACATCGACGCCGTGCTTCATTCAACCGCGAAAATCCGTCCGACTCGGCGTCAGTCCCGAATCGAAACGAGAGCATCGGGGCGGTTCTTGCTTAGCCAATTGCAGATAATTGACTGCGCAGAAGGCTCTCGTCTTACAAATGGGACCGGCGTCGTTCTCGGCCGCGTCTCGCGTTAGATGTACGAAGCCACGACGCTGTGACGGGGAGTCGGATTGTCCCGTCACGCTACTCATGAGATCACGACGTCTTTCCGCGGGCATATGCCGCCGTGTGGCCACACTCGCCACGCCGGAAAACGAAGAGGACGACCGCGGGTCTCGTTTACCATTATCATTACCATTACGCCAGGCTCCGCGCCGGCGTTACGTGCTTTAATTTGAATACATGAGGCAGGAAGTGCCGAGGAGCCGTGCGCCTGTGCATTAGCGACGCCTGTTTCTGTGCACACAGGCATTATCTTTACTTAAAACGTTCCCGCGTTCCCTTCCATGCCGGCATACTCCTCCTCTCTCTCTCTCTCTCCTGGCCCTGCTTCCGAGCTTGTCGCTCGTCACGGTAATCCGTTCTCTCGCGCGGCTTATGCGCCGCTGACTCGCATAATGGCGCGAAATTTCAACCAGCCACCCGCGGACACATCTGTCTCCTGCTTCCTCGATCTCTCGTATTCGAACTCAATCGGTCTGTGTCGTTCTGGTCAGCTTTTGGCTGGCGGATAGGAGTTTTGTTTAGGGACGGAGTGAGTTCCTTGGATCGTTGTCTCGGTGCAGCGGGAGTAGTGGTGCGTTGCATTGGCTTGATTTCAATTATACGTAGGCTCGGATTTGCTGTTGTGCTCTTGTCTCGGCGATGTATGCGCTCGACTTTTAATTATGACGTTTCGAGAAGTCACGTACAATTTAGGGCAATGTTCTTAAGGCTGGCGGCTTCGTTAAATAAAGCAACTCTCTTTCTCTCCGTTCACAAACGTTGTGCAACACGCGGATGTTTTGCGCGGCATCGAGATAGTTTCATTAAGAACAATATATCTGATTAGGAAACTTTGTCCGAGACTGATTATATGAATGTTGATGCTGCTATCCTGTCACGCCACATCTTTTGTCGAGCCTGCCACACTAGCTAATTCCGAATGCGCGCCATGCTGCGCTCGTATTCCAGGAGAAGAGCGTGAATTCGAAAATCCTGTTACCGAATCTCGTGTTCCTTCGATTTCGAGCGAGACAAAGAGTGTACGCTCCATAACGTTCCTTCGAGCAAGCGTTTTGTTTATAATTTCGCCAGACCCGCTGCATATTGTTCAAGAAAAACCATCGTCGCATCACTTATACTCTTTTCCCGCGTAATCAAAAATGAGTCATTCAGCGTATAATTTGGGTCCAGCTGCACATCACGGGATAGCTCGAGATCACCGTAAGCCGTAACGATGCGGTTGCAATACGCCGGCATTGTGATATGCACTCGCCGGAATCAATCAACGTGCATCCGCATTTTATGCGTTCTTAATAATCGCTAATATTTCCATGCGGCATGCTGTCGACGGGATCGGGGAATTACGAGGATGTCGAGGAAATGCATAGCCAACCGCTTGCACAACGTTGCATGATCGAGCTTTACCACTGTCTCGATTGGAATTGCCTCGTTAATGCCAGCTAAATTAGAGTTTGCACGTCAACCGCAGAACAATGTAATTAAAACGTACTGGAGACAACCGACAACGGAGTGGAGCTCAATCTATGATACAGTTTGCGGAATTGTACAACGAAATGCTGCTTTCGAGATGCAATGCGGTTAACAAAACGCATGTAAAAAGACTTGTTCATGAAAATGTGATGATTGCTGAATGTTATATTCTGATCAGACGATCAAATCGAGTCAGTAGAACAATCTGATTAGACGTAGAAAAGGATAGAAGATAAAGTAGAATGGAGTAAGATTGAATGCATGATACAATCTGTGGAGTTTTAAATGAAAATGATTGTATCGTATGCGATACCGCAGACAAAACACATGTACAAGGATTTCTTCGTGAAAAGATGATGATTGTTAGACGTTATATTCTGGTCAGATGATCGAAACAAGCTGGGTCATCTGTTCGAGGGTTAACCAAATTTGTGCAGCGATCATTCGTTGCTAGACCGGAAACCTATTTATAGAAAAGACGGAATTTGCATAAGGGCATCTGGCATGCGGAACCCCATGAAAATTTGAATTACGTGCGGAACAGAATTCTGCAGGATAGGGGAACCACAATGACCGGCAGAATGTCGAATAGGGTAGACGGCATACAGTCCTGCTCGCCGACGAAACTTCACGTCATTTACGAATAGTAACATTATCTGGATCCTTTGTCCGGATCAGCCGAAATTCGTAGAAAATATTTACATGATTGAGTCGAATCCTTTCCCGCACATTGTGATTACTGGCCTTGTTCTTTTTGCCGTTCAATAGCTACTTTAGCGAAAGTAACAAAATGGCAAAATCATTACCGTGCCATATGTCTTCGAATTTAGTGGAGCGTAGAACGGACAGCTACTGCAACACATCGCATTGCGTACACAAACGGCGCCAGTGAAACTTGGAAATTTTACTGCAACACAAATCTTCAATTCCCGACACACCACTTCGCATATTAACACGCGCGAAGCTCAAATGTTAATGCTGCGCCTGCCGCGTTTACCGTTGCAACTGGCCGCGGCTAAATCGCATGTGAAGTATCGATATTTCTATCGCCGGAGATAAACATCGACGCACAACAATTTATTACTAAGTACGGCCGATTATGGTAAAGCTTTGCGAGACTGCGCCGCGCGGGCAATAATTCTTCCCGCGAGAGCAATGTTTCTCCCGCGGATGGCAATTCATTATCGCGGATCAAAATATTATTGCTCGCCCTCGGACTTAATAATTTTCGCCACGTTGCCATCGGTCGACGCAAAATTAACGGAAGTGCGCGGCTGACAATTAACGGCGCGAGCACGATTCGCACGACCTTACGCGGCTGCGGGAGTAAAATAAAGAGAAGCGATTTCGCTCTTTAAAACATTGAAACTCCTCATAATTGCACTGGAATCCGGTAACAAAAGCGACTCGCATCTTAAGGCAAGAACGACGATATGTCCTCACATTCTTGCACGATGATCTACAGTCGCTGTCTCACCGTCACTTGCATCGAACAAAATCTTATTATTTACAGCTCGATACTCCGATTCACGCATCCGTCATACCTCGGATATCTTTAAGCCACGACAGAATGTCATGCAAAAACCAGTGACAATAACAATCAAGCACGACGAATAATATTTTCCGCCGTCGCGTCACTTTAAGTTTAATCTCATCAAATTACCTATTGTACTGTTATGTGAAGCCGTGCATACACGCGCAATTGTTCGGACGTACGTACACAGCTCACGCAATTTTCCTATTTCAAAGTTAGCATTGGTTACTCTTGACAAATGCCGGTAATTAATCGTACCTTAAACCCGAAATACATAATTGCGCAAGACCGGTCATTACTCGCCTCTATACTCTATACGATTCTCAAGGCAAGAAAGAGAAAGAGAGAGAGAGAGAGAGAGAGAGAGAGAGGAAAGAGAAATTGAGAGTGACACGACGAGATGAATTTTACGAAACACATCGTCGGCAGGGACGTCGCTTCTCTCGACGAAAGAATAATTCACTCTCCCGGCATCGAACGAGACCGCGGGATTATGCACCTTGTCCTTTTAACTTGACTGCATACGTACGCGTACACGCACATACTGAAAGTCGGGACTGCCAATCGAGCGCGGCGACTGGATTAGCATACGCTACCGCCAAATACGGCGAGCGGTTCACCTGTGCCTGAGAGTGCCGACAAATGCAATGAATATGGTGATTTCCATCATTTATCCGGCCGGCCAGGCGCAAACATTTCCACCGCGGTCCTTGAAACAAGATTCACAGCGCATGCACGCGACGCACACGTACACGCCGCATTGACTTGTCGACGCGAAACGCGCGCATTGTCACGACCGGCCCTATCAAAACGATCTTATATCGCTGATTTCTGACCAATGCGCGCAGTCTGTGTTGTCAAAGGATTCTTTTTTCTTTTTCACCGTGCACCGCCGGATTCACACGCGCGCCCCACTGTCGTGTGCGCACATGAGAATCACGCCGACGAATCGGTCCGCGTTAATTCCTTACAGGGACTATGTGTCATAATTACGAGATGTAGATAAAGCGAGCTTATTAAGGCGAGAGAAACTTCGGTACCGTTTCATTTCTCGTCACGCTCATCGTTGCCGAGCTGAAGTAACACGGATTTACATGTTTGCTTACGTACGAAAGAAGGCACGCAACGATGAGCAAGGGGCACGCTGTCAAAATTTCGTGCTTTACTTCCGACCCTGTAAGACATATGTATTTCGACAAGTTTCATTTCATTTCAATCACTTCCACGGGAACACGAGACGGAACAAGTGCTATTGAAAACGATATTCATAAGATTCTAAAGAAATACGTGACACTGGCTGGTGCGGAAGCCTTCGATCTATACGGAACTATGACAAGAGGCACACATCGCGATTCGAAAAAGGAGCAACGCGCGACTAACCACGCGATCGAAGGTGACTCCGTGTGAACGCAGAACGAGACGCCTCGCGAGCGTGGGCCCTCGCCAAAGTGCCGAACGTGTCGGTGCGTCGGCGCATTATCGTGCCATGTGCGCGGTGTACGTGCCATTATAGGTTTCATTATATGAGAAGTGCATTTCCTTTTCCGACGTGTGCGGCAAGGCCGCGCTCGAGTCTTCTCTCCGCTCTTCTCGCGAAGGACTCTCGAGTCTCTCGGCGACTGGCTCGCAGCTTCATGCAGACATCCGTCATCGATGCCGGGAGATCGCGTCGATACCGGCGACCGGACGGACCGGAACGGACGATGTGAATCATAATTTGCATGTCGCGGCGCGATCGCAAATTGCGATGTAATCAAGAGTAATGTACACAAGCAAACCGCGTTCCGGCGCAGAAGAGAGGCACGGAGCGCGAGTTTCAAGCAAGAGTCCGAACGACACACCTCCGGAGACAATAAGTCTCATTACGCGATTCACTCTCTTAATCGTCACGTCGGAATTTACAATAGGCGTCTGCGGTGAGGCATCGAAACGTACGAGGCAGCAGATGTGCGCGGGTACACACTCGGACGCGAGGATCGTATAGTATAGAAGAACAGGAGGGCGAACGAGGAGGAGGAGAGCGTGAAAACTCGTGGCACGTGGCGAGGAGCCGTTCGGGTTGAATGTTTAAAGGAAGGCACAGGAAAGTCGGTCGCGTGTCGCGCCGGCAGAACGGCGGTGATTTGTCGACGGACCGGGGCTGTGTGTATAGCCGCGTGTGCGTGCGGTGGCACGAAAAGGTGGCCCTACGGAGAAGACAGAGCGCAGGAACGGGAAGGGTTGAGAGGGAGGCCTACCTGCTCTAGCGCGAACACATCGAGAGTCTGGTGTGGGGAGGAGGCACCGTCGGGAGGGATAAAGGGGCGAAAAAACGAGGACGCAGACGGAGAAAGAGAAAAGAACCGCCACGTGACCCGTACACGGTCCTAACCCTTCTCTCCCTCTCTCCGTCTTTCTCTCGCCGCTATTCCTTATTGGAATCCTCTCCCTGGCCCAACCTGACCTATCCAAGGTGAGATATATCCGGCGGCTTTACCTGCCACGATCTATATAGGCATCGTGTAGGTACTACCTTCCTGCCGACATCTCTCTGTATCCTGCCTACTGCCTCCTACGGGGAATCCCCGCATTCCCATTCTCATTTCCCATTCCCGAGTACCAGCCACCTCACCCTCCCCCCCGCCAGAGCATCCACCCCGGTCTCCACGGGGTCTCCCGCAGGTCACGTACCTAAGGCCTCTTCCACTGCCGAGGGAGCGTGTCGCACAGGACGTAACAGGTGAGATTTTGCGACTGTCCGGCTCCGGCACGCCGCCGTCTGACCCTGCCACCGGTGCCTAGCGAGTTCGCAAAACAGTCGGTTGCGCGATCGAACTGACAAAGTCGTGCTCCAACTAAATTCAAACTAACTAGTCGATCTCACGTGTGTCGCTTCGGCGATTGCGGCGTTGCGTAAGCCTCGTTCGTGATATTGATAGAATTTGTATGTTTTCAGGAAGTTCGTGTTGTTAAAATAGTCGCATGACTAATGCGCGCATGTATGCTCGGCGTGAAGGAGGAATATTGATAATTCCTGCGCTGTCACGCTTATTTGCATTATCCTCATTTGATGCTGCCGACGTTTATCTCTGTATAACGTCGTCTTCCTATGTACGTTCGCCGTTATTAGATCTTCGGATTCGTCTTCTCGTGCCTCTATTAGAGCGGACGTCGCGTTTGACTCGAAATGTGTGTCGATGATTATGATGTTTTGTGACGAGCCTCTACATACGCGGACTGTTTCGTACACTTAATGCCCAGCGTCTATGATGGACGGGTCACGTGCCCTTATATTCATTCGCGCAGGCCATTCTGTACGCATCCCGACGTAATAAGCGGGCCCGAGGCATTTCGGACAGGTTGCGCGCCGGGAGCCTTAATTCGAAAGGCGAGCAAGCTATAATCGGAAACCCGGTGAACAATGCAAATAAGACGGCATTATATGCTCATTGTGATGTAACGGCAAGGCTATCTACCGCTTCCGGCTCCGGCGAGAAACAAAGATTTTCATTAAAATCGTATCAATGTGCCGGGATGTTTCACGAAGACGAACGCGTGGGCTGATTATAGGCGAGGGCAAAATTGGAAGCGGAATCGACCGTTCGACTGTTCAATAAGACGCGATCATTGATAGGATATAACGGGTGGCCTGCTACCTTTGGTCAAGTCGAATGTAAAACTACGTTGAATTGGAGCCGTGATAAGAGTCGTTTCGTGAAATAATTATTGCCGGCTGATGTCAAGTTCTACAGTAGAAGGCCCTGTATCGTGACTTCATATACCACGATAGTTGAAATTTATTAATATGAACAATAATATATAATAAACAAAAGCGACATTAAATTGTACTCTAACATCAGAGGATTCTATTGTTACGGATGTAATTTGGAGCAACGTACGGTAAGAGTAGGTGCACGTCACCATGGATTCGATAAAGGGAATAATCCCTGCATATTTATTTCCCCATTAGTAGTTCTTCGAACTGAATAACGTGTCTAATACCGAAAAGCCATACCTCGGCGTGACCAAATACGCCGACGGGATTTATTCATACGAGTTTGCGTTGCCGCACGAAATTTACACACCCGAAGTGGAATACGCGTTAGTCAGACGAGGCTCGTGCGTTTCCGGTCGCGTCTTTGAGCACCGTCTTTTTATCTCCTCGCAGGCCAAGCCTTCATTTCTTGAGTGACGCGCAAGATTGTCGATCGATAAAAGGACGTTTCACCCGAGTCTGCTGCACGGCGTTCGCTTACCATCGAAATAAATATATTATTCTTGTCACCATTAATGGTTCACCGTGACGGTCAATGTGCACAGTTTAATTTTCGTAAAGTTACGAAATTTCGGGTAGCCAGGCTGGAAGATGATTCAAAGATAACGAGTACACAACGTCTGACATTTTTGACTACCCCAAAAAATCGAACTGCAAAGAATATCATTGAACTGGCAAATTACTTTAAACTCCTGCAGTTATAAAGAAAAATATTTTAAAACCACTTGAAATTAACATGGAAGAAGTAAGAAGAAACGGATCGTGCGCATGGTAGAGTCATTTTGCCTAAAATTAGGAATTTGTTAAGGAGAAAATGAGTTCGTGGAACAATTACCGGTACACGAGAATGGAGGATCATTGATCATTAGTGATGAGAGGACGATGGATCGAAATATCGACGTTGCGCCCTCTCACAAATCAGAGAGCCGTCTAATTTTCCGCACGCGAGTTATCCGACGGCAGTTGAATGTGCCGAGGCGCCCGTCTCTTCTCTTCGCCACTGACCATTAACAAAACAGGACGACGACAGCCAGAGGCAATGATCACCATGGCACGATCATTTTGAAGGAAAGCAATTTGCGTATCCAAAACTCAACGGAGACAAAAATCTAGAAAGTGATCGGTATCAGCAATCCTTCAGTGACTAAATCTGATTTCTTCCTAAAAGCTAAGGAGAAAAGTGTAAGAAGGCAAAGCAAAAAAATTAATATACTACCCATAAATTAATATTTTAATTACCGAAATGTTCGAAGTGCACAGTACCAGAATTTGCAACTCAATTAACGTCATTTGACATACGTGTATCACATTTTGCAATGACCACTTGGAAAATCATATACACCGCAACTTGACTTTCTAATCCTTACCCAACTACCGTTGCAAAGACAAAGCTTTCGTCCCGGTTAATCGAATCTCTCCGATAAGTATCGCTTTGTTCAAAGGTTTACGGCTCGTCGCACGTGGAAGGGACAATACCGTTTTCAACATTTTTACACAGCCAACATGATAATTGAAATTGCCTTTCGCATGAGCGCGCAAAAAACAACGACCATTGTTCGCAAATATTTCGCGCAAGGAGGAAAAGCCTGGACAGGGATAGATCGTCATGAGACTCGTGAACGTGATTAGAGGAATGTAATATACGGAACGGCGCTGTTGAAATCAATATGGACAACGCATCGATGGATAATTATTGTTATCAAGGCACGGTCGTCCGGCGTGAAACGTCATTTCTTCTACGCAGAAAAAGAGAGAGAGAGGAAGAGAGAGAGAGAGAGGCGGCTTGTTCAGGCGTGATAGAGATTGCTCGAGCATAGAATCTAATTATGTGATAAACATTGTTGCGCGCTGCACCTGCTCCGAAATAACATAGAATCAAACGCGTATCGTGTTACACCGTAATACACGAAGGGCCCGGAACGAAAGGGATCCCAGGACCCAATGAGAAGCAATTGGGTAGAATGCCTCGAACCTAGGCGAACCCTACGTGCAAGTTCGTCGAGTTCATCGCGCCATTCCTTCAGGCTGTTGCTTCGCACCTCTTAATGACGAAGACGATGATAGTCGAAATTGAATGCCTCCATGTTATGACATAAAAGTACAACGAATCTAGTAGACATTAAACGTGTTTAGACGTGACATTAGACGTGATAATGAGCTGGAATACTTATGCACGTAGAAATCGCGACGATTGCCAGTTCTGCTCTATTTTCCGTTAATCCACGTAATTTAATCCAAATCCACTTTATTGCATTGCGTGCCATTGCGCGGCAATTATGCGAAGTGTCATTTCGAAAAGCCCCTCCATTCAATTGCCCGTTTCGTAACGATATTATTATCCGCCATACAGCTCGAGTCGGACTGAAAAACGAACTTTCCACCATATCGTCGGCAGTCATCGAAAATAACCGTGCGATCACGCGCTTACGTGGGAATATTTATTCAAACAAGCCTTAGAGCTAAGACGTTATCGGCAGATACGATATCTGTCGACTTTTTCCCTCCCGACCCGCCTACGGCTCTTATTTGCCGATGCATTTTTGAGCATTAATACAATTATGTAGACGCAGTACGTACTACGACGTCACGGATAACCTCGATACTAGATATTGGGATACTGCGAATACCTATGTGTCACGCGTAAAAGTGCCGCATGATTAACCGAGGGACGATCGTGCTTCAATGCGAGCCGGTATTGATAACAAGAAACCGAATGACACTTTTCCGCTCATTTTTCTTTTTTTCTCAAATCTATCGCTTATCGCACCTACTCAGCCTCAGTTAACTTCTTTTGTTATTACTGTTTGTCACTCTATTGCGCGATATTAGCAATCAGAGACGAGTTCAGCTGTTTTAGATAAAGCAATGCCTATTAAAATCATTCATAGTCAAGCATACAGTGTCGGTCGAGGAAACCTACTTCCTACCTTCTGCTCGAAGGAATTGATACGCTATTTCAAGATAATTCGAAACAGAGCGTTCCTTTTACTAATGTCAACCCCCCTTCGTCCCTTCGTCCTATCAGTTGAAAACGGACATGTGTTATTTAAAACCCCAGAGCCGTTATGTACGCCAAATAACATCCCTTCCCTATCAGGATAATATTTGAATCCCAGTACAAAGCAAAGATGATTTCTTTCCATTCTCATAATGGCCGTGCTACTGTGAATCTTGATCCTTAAAACTGATACTCCCACCGATTGTTGTATTCACGACTCGGCCGTCCTCAATACAATCAAACGCCGCAGTCCGAATTTACCTAAACCTAGTTTAATTTATCTATCGGTTGCGCGATTATTGACAAGTCATTGAGGAGAAGCGATAGAAAACGGCACGTGCGCGGTGCGTGAGACGTTACGTTTATCAGAAACCGGTAAACCCGAATCGAGAAGCAGAAAAACGTGCGTCGAGCTGGCAGGCGTGCGTCGCGCATGTATCGGGGCTATCAATAAGCGGGGAGTGTGTAATGTTACACCTAATTAATAACGTCAAAAGACGCCTGCACGCTACGCGCGCGGCCTATCGCCGGCGAGGTAATATTCGACGCAGCCGCGTGTCCAATTGAAATTGACCGAGTCAATCGCGCGGGCACGGAAATTATCATCAAACTCGTGTTAAACGCGCGCTCGCTCTCGTGTGACTCACGAAATAACGATTTTTCGTTTTCCCCCCTCTGACGAAAATCGAACCTTCTCAGGCACGGAGGACACAGCGCTTATCTTCGGTTATCTTTTCGAATGAAAAATTCAGATTGTCGATCGCGATTGCGGTAGTAGATCATGTGTTGCCCCATCAAGACTCGTCGGGAGCGAATGGAATTAGTGTACGAATTTAAAGAGATTTTTTCGCCGAACCGCGAATTCTTCCACCGGCGGTGCGTACTTTTTGCGTGTGATGCAATCGCGAGTTTTGTGGGAGAAAGCTAATCTTGTCGGATGTAATAGCGGGGTATACAGACAATTCGGCGTTCGTCAAGATATAAACAAAAGTTCATTCAAAGCGTGCGGACTGCGGGCTAAGACTTCGGATGATTTCTCGTGTCGTTATCTATATCTCGCGATTCTTAAAATATCGCGAAATAATACCAATTCAATGCATTACCGGGTCTACTTTCGGTGCAGATACGGGGACTAAATTAGCATTGATCAAACATTGCATTATAAATCGATGGCGTTTTAAACGAATCCTGCGCACGCCTCCGTTAGACAAGACGGAAATGATGAATTGTTAAGTCTACCAAATATAATACGACGCGTGAATTCCACAGCTAGATACGCGGTATATAGAACTTATTTTACATAAAACGCGTCTCCCGATCGAGGGTTGCTATGATCAATACAGCGCAATACAGCGGACGCATAACACAACAATTCTGGGATAACAAAAGGTGCGGCAAGGCCGTATGGGGGTGTAGAATATGTCAGGGACGCTGCACTGACAGCTGACAGCCGAAACGTTAGACTCACTTTTCCCTACCCAACCCAAAATTCATGGACCCGCATATCATGTATTCGGTGTATTTCGCAACCTTCAATCTAGTTGCCACCGTTGCAGATGTTACAAGACGATTTTTAATTGTCTACTCTCTTATCTGTGGTGGACTAATAATTACGATGATTTTATAGTGACGCATTGACCGCCGTCAATCGCACAAGCTCTTTCGAGCTTAACAGTTGGTGATTGTTAGAGTCGTGGCACGGATTAAGATAAGCGACGCACCTTAATCCGAATTTGCTTGGTCGAACGAAATCTCGCGATCTGTTGCAATGGTCACACTAATAACGACATTTCCCAACGACTCAAACCAAAAGGGCATTGGCGTAAATGAACCGAATGAAATCGCGAATCGCACGCTTCGCCGCACATATCAGAATATTGTATCGTGTAATTCATAGATAAAGGAAATGAGGAAATAATAAATTTCACAGTTCCTTAGACATATCTCATATAAACCCCCGACCTTCGTAATCTTTAAAACTTGTATCGGCTGTAATATTAACCGCGCACGCCGCCGCTATGTTGCGCTAATTAAAACGTGCGTAGAACATAATTTGGACTCACCATTCTCAGCTCCGCGGAGAGGTCCTGACGGACTTCCACCGGTGGAGACGCCCTCGTCCTCGCTGCTGCTGGTACTACCCTCGCTGGGACTGTAACTCCGTCTGCTACCGGCGCCCCTGGCAATCTTCTGACCGCTCGCCGTACCGTTGTTGTTATCGTGCATTCTACCTTGCAGCCTCTCGTGCATAGTCCTCACACGCGAGTGCAACCTTTGTTGTTGAAGTGAGCCCACGGAGAAGTCAAGCGGCTGATCAATCTCCGATTGCACCTGAGACTGATGCCTCTGCTGCACCTGGCCGCATATCGAATTGGCCACCAAATTCTGCGCTTGACTCACGGCCGAAGGAATTTGCTGCTGCTGTTGCGGCTGCGGTAACTGCTGCTGTTGCTGCTGCGTTTGTTCCTGATGAATGCCACTGGGCGGGCTCCACCACTGGTGGCCCCCCTGCAACGGTCTCCATGCCTCTATCGTGTTGTTATTCGTCGGGCTCGCCTGCTTCTGCTTTTGCGCTTGCTGCTGCAGTTGCTGCGACGCGTGCTGCTGCTGCACCATCGCCAAATTCCCGACCTCGACTAGGTTGTTGTTCTCCAGCAAATGCATACTGGGCGTTTGCGTCATGGACGTCGGTAGGACGAAACTGGACAGTGCGACCGACGGTGGACTAGGCTCGCTACGCTGACGATGGGCGGAATGATGGTGGTGCTGGCGATGTTGCTGTGGCTGCTGTTGCTGCGGCGGCTGATGATGGTGATTATGATGATGTTGCTGTTGTTGTTGTTGTTGCTGCTGCTGCGAGCCCGATGGCACGACTACCGGAGGCGGAATTTGCCGGACGGTACGCGCGGCTTCCGCGACCCACCGGCGCACCGCCTCGCTGTCGAGGCCCGCCAGCCCTGCGGACTTCGTTTTCAACTGGCCTCCGGGCGATGATAAACCCTTGTCGGGTATCAGGCCGGGCAGCGCGAGGACCCCGGTGCCCGCCACCGCGACCCTGGGTCCCGAAACGCCCCCGTAAGCCGTCAACGCCGCGAGATCCAACGTGGTCACTTGCTGTGTCTTTTTACTTGCCACAAGTCACGCGCGCGGGTTTTTCTGTGTTTCGTTTTCTTACGGTTTCGAGTAGAAACTCTCCTGGAAGCCGTTGCACCCTGTCGCTAGTCACGCTGTAACCTCGACTGTTTCGGAGCACTATTTGTGAAAACGTTGAGGTTTAATGTTTCGTCAGGAATGTCACGGTATCCTTCGTCTGTCGATTGAACTTTTCATGACAGAGATCTTGAATCGCTGGTTTTCAGGTGTCCGTTGCGACACTCGGAGCGAAACACCGAAATGCCGTGCACAGTTACTCGATAACGAAGTCAAATCCAACTGTGTTCCTCGTTACGAGTCGATCACTTCTCTGTCGACACACATTACACACATAGGTATATGCACGCACGGTTACGAATGCAATCTATCTGGGGGAACGTTGTCACTTTGCTATGATGCCTATTTCTAACAGTTGCGCGACACTAGGAAAGAGATCGGAGTGCGGTGATATCGTGAAGCGTGAATTGATTGATGTTTTTTGTGTGAGGAAAGATTGGCCGCTGTCGCGATGATACTTCGACGTCTTGGTTTAATGTCCGGCTTCGCTGTCACGCAGCGATGCTGTCATCGATCGACCGTCAAGCGCCGAACGTCATCTGAGCGGACCACGTGAACGGTCTCGCGCGACTGTCAACCTGACATCGACTGTCAACCTGCCCCGCGACCCCTCGCATCAAAATCCTTAGCAACCACCGGCGCACTCAGACACTGGGACCGATCAAGTGCCGTCCTCGCGTATCACACTCAGTTATCAACTCCTCACTCACTTTGATCTGCATACATCTCGCTAACTGTACGCTACCATAATATCCTCTTCCAGCGTCTGCTCCGATTCAACGACCCGCTCGCATGGACTCAACAGTTTCGTCGCACCGAGCCTACAGCACACCAAAATAACACCGTCAATCTCTACCTCAACATCTATCCCCGTACAGGTCCCGTCTGTCTCTATCTCTCTTTCTCTCCCTCGCACACCAATCTGAGAAGCAGCGTCACACACGTGTGCGACGGTCAAAGCAAATTCGACACCGGTCCTCGATCGCTCATACACTAGCACGCTCACGTCGCTGCACCTCGAAATGGACGCACGAAGCCCGAGATAGCTGGCCGTTACCGAGCTGGCGTCGGATAGCCTCTCGCCTCTCGCATACGCCTACCTCGTTGTTATCGCAGAGGCACACGACGTTGGCAGTGGCGGCGGGCTTACGCGACGAGCTACAACGGGGGCAGCTGCGGCTGCGGCTGCTGCTACGACGGTCAGATGCTGTCGCGTGCATGTGTGCAGCTACACTAGAGGGCCCACGTACGCCCGCCTGGCCGCCTACCGGCCACGGCGAACGCGAACGCGGACCGGAGTCGATCCCGTGGTGGGGGAGTCGTTAGGGAGGAAGGAAAGCCCGAACTCACGGCAACTCGGACGGGCAAGACGGGTAGGCGAGGGAGAGCGAGACCGCGAGCAGCGGCGCGCCAGGAGTCCGAGAGCGAAGAGACGAGCCGCGCGATCTCGACGGAGAACGGAGAGACGACGAGAGGAAGAGAGGCGTAGAGAGCGTGGAGGCAGCCGACGGCCGTCAGGACGCCTGCCGCCTGGACGCCCGCCACCCTGGTGGGAGCAGTCGGCGGCGTCGGTGGGGAACGGAGCCTCCAATCGGAGCCAAACGCGGAGCGCGCGCGGCCCCGCCCGGCGACGAGAGGCGAGCTTCCTCGGCTCAAGAAAATCGCGCGAGCGCGCCTTTTTACCTCGTGTGCACCGGCTGCCACTCGCCGACGATGCTACTCCCGGCTTCGGCTTCGGCTTCGGCTTCTGCTTCTGCGACGGCTTCCGATGCTGCCGTTGTTGCTACCAATGTTGCTGCCGACGATGCTGAGGGCATCGCTGGGAAGGACCTTGATGTTACGGCTGATACGTGGCCGTGTCGGAATTGGGGGTGGAATGAGCGAGGATGCATTCCGGGTATCATTGTCGTGCCCATGCTGCGCTCTTTTTCTTCCCTTCAAACGTAGAATGCGGTGTAGTACTAGTCGCGCCGGTTTGACAATGCAACTCGATCTGAGATAAAGCGTCTTTTCGAACGAGCAGATCGTCGTGTGTCGGAATAAGTTGACATGCATGATTGAACGTGACGCTACAAAGTTTGTGACATATAACCTAACAACGAGTCGCTCTCGCCCCGCAACAGTTCTCACAATCGCTCCCAAATAACCTTATCGCCTAAAACGTATCAACTCGTGCTTGGCATACTGTAGGAAACGCTCGCAGGCAATATATGGAAGTGTAACTTACAATATGTAATATTCGTTATGCGACACTTCTCGAAGACCGAAGCACTTGCTCGTTCAAAAACTAACCGCGGATAGTGTAAGATAGTAAGGTTAGTGGCCGAGGGGACAGGTGGTTTGGAGGTGGAATTAGTTAGAGGAGTGTCCGCAAGAAGCCTCTCACACCGGCCCACCCTCTCAACCCAACTCGTCTCACTTCAATCCCGACTGAGGACACGAGAGGTCGTGATAGTTGGATTATCCGTCTGTCGTCTGCGAACCGCGTGACGTCGTCTATCATGCGAATAGTTCACGATGCTCGATTATGCGAATCGAGCGAGCGAGCGAGCGATCGACAAAAGTTTCGTCTCGTAAATTCTCGAGGGGCCCACAGGCATCTGAGAATCAGGAAGAGCGTGCATCGCTCGGCGATATCCTTGAGCACAGGCAGCAGGTGGGTACTTTTGGCGGCTGAGTTAAGGACGATTGGGTGAATGATCTCTCGAACAATGGGACCGTTATAAAGCAGGATCACTTGCGTCAGAGGATATGACGGATTAAAACGCTACGTGGGATAATGGTTTGTTTCTTACGCAGAGAATACGATCAATCTGAATTGATAATGTGTATAGGCATTAACGGTTTCAGGATTTGTGGATAATGAGTGAAGCCTTAGTCGTGCATATAAATGAGGTTAGGTGCTGTAGGAGAGGGCGTCGTAAAGAAGATTTTCGGTTGTGAAGGAAACACAATTTAGCCTATAGAAAGTGCGTATGAAACAACGAAGGATTGTCGAATATCGGTTAGTTGTAATCTTTCATCGAGCTATTACCGTAACAGGATCTTGCTTTTTAACAACATGCCGCGCGAATTCTAGGTTCAGACGATAGTTCGACCATAACATTATCGAATCGCCGCCATATCACCCAGGACCCGGCTCACCTATCATATTTCCATACACATGCATCCGACCACTCCACTGGAAAGATTTGAATTTGGCATGCGCAGTGGCCGGGGCGAAAAAATGAGGCGCTTTAAACTGGCTCTTTTATTGGTCGGTCGATCGGCATAGACCTTCCCACCCACGCACATTTTTCATCGTGCACTACCTATACCAACGCTCCGCGTCCGTGGGCCATTCTTCCTCCTCTTTTTATCGCGCTATCATATTTCCATACTGCCTCCACCATCGTCACCACTACTATCACCGGCAAACCCCTCTACGGTCCGCAGGCTGCACCACCACCGCCCTGTGCCGGGGTCGTCGAGATTTGAATCCGGCATGCGCAGTGCTGTGCGCAAAAAGGGCGCTTTAAAGAGCCTCTTATTGGCCATGGAAACGCCACCACCCCACTCCTTATCGCGTGTACCGCGTTCCTAACCTCGCGAACGGGCCACCCTGCCCTCTTATCACGCCACCTTCCCCTCTAGTCCTCACCCTGTCCTTCTCACTCTCTTCTTCGTCTCCCACCACCGAGTACACGGACTCCCACGCTGTTCACCAGACGATAGGGGAGGTAGGGGCACCCCCCTGTCAAGACCAACGACGCCACCCTCCTATTACCTCGGTGCGAGGAGGATGGAAATGATAAGGGGAGACGGAGGGTAGACGGCCGGAGCGTGAGAAAAGGAGAGGCAGAGAGAGAGGGAGATGAAGGAGAGAGCGGACCGGTATTGATTTTAATGATGCCCCCTCCGAACGACGCGAATTCACGAAAGAGGCGCGAATAATATCTACGCGCTCTGATTCCGGAACTAACGCATGTAATTGCACGTTCAACTGAAAACGTTCAGACCGAAAAGCGAAGGTAATTGTGACGATTGTAATGATGCGTTTGAGTACTGTCGAATTTATTCTAATTTGAGCATACCCGCAGCTGTGTGCATACACAAATGTATTGTAAAAAGGAACACCTCTATCATGTTAGTATAGCTAGTAAAAAGTACAGGTTTCAGACAATTTGAAGTTAGAAGTACTATTTTTGGTATAACAAGCGTAGACTTTTATCGTTTCAGGTAACACCGTATCAGTGTTTAAACCGTTACGACGTAAACGTCTCAATGAGCTGTTTGAAATGGGGGAGAAAAACACTTGCACTTTGGAGTCAATACGATTAGCAACGGGGCCCCATTCAAATAAGTATCACAGGTGGCACCTTAATCTGAATAAAGTGAACCCTTTCTCCCTCAACCGCTGACCCTCTTTTTTATCCAACGCGTGCAGGTATTTGCATGACCCAACTCTCGAGTGCAGGTGTTTGGTTCCCCTTTTTTCATATTCAATGGGGTGAGGCTACGCGCAAGGGGTAACTATATGGAAATAGGTAAGTGCCTGCACGATGGCGCGCACTTTACTTTATGAGTCGAGGGTCGACCTTTGATGGTGATTCGTTTTGTTAAACCCATCCAACGTTCCACCTGATTCTCAACGTAACAGGTGTCACGCCGATTTTAAAGACTCGAATAATTATCCACACATTAAAACACAACCAACGCAATTCGGTGTCCCAAAAGCAATGTCGTGCATGTACAGCAATATTAATGATAATACTTACCATTCTCAATAACCACAAATTATTACAGGTTCCAAATATTGATTAATAAACACACAACGTTCACGCACTTTGTTACAGATACACGTATGCAAAATTCAAAGGGCGCTCAAGCGTGAAGTTAGCAGCGCCGAGCATCGAACGTCATAATCGATCTACAATTCGCGATCGTCTAGCCAGCCGCATGAAGTTGCGCACGCATCTTCGCCGCGATCGCGAACTGTCTCTCGCGGACGCATCATGGCCGACATCTGCACGAGTTACGTCGTTCCTGACTTTTCCTGCATCTCAACCCATTCCAAGCCCAGCCCGAAGTCTAAATTTGCGTCTCAGCTGTGCAGTAAGACGAGAGGTATCGAGTGCGACAGTTCCTGGACCCCGAACCTGTCTTCCTTCTCCACATCGATCGAATAATCGATCGCCCACTGCCGTCGACCACATGGCGTCATATCGACGATGTTGGCATGCCGTGATGTCGTTGCGGCTGAAATTTTGCAGTTGGGTGAGATTTTTCCTCTTTCTATTTCCCAATTTTGAATATATTCGACGATTTGCTGCGGGGATGGTGCGGATTCGAGGCGATTCGTCAAGATGCAGCAGATGTCTGAAATCTTGGCGTCGATGTCATGGAAATATCAGGTTATGATCACGTGATTACGTGATCACGTGATCAATATTCTCGAATTTTCCTTTTCTACTGATACATTTATCTGATGTGTGTGTATATGTTTCACTTGATTTATTGTCCGATATCTTGGTTTTATACGTGTTTTGTTGATATTTTGTGGATATTTTGCATATTTATGTGTCTACGTGCAATTTTCTATGCAATTTTCTACCAATGTTTCGTTGTGTGTGTTTATAGGATAATGTGACAATGAGGTTAGTACCTGTTGTTTAGTATTTCGATGTGATAGGCATCGTATACAAGTCCTGATCTCCTACGAGATAGCCCCTGCCTTTCAACATAAGTTTTCTTGATCTTCAACGAGAATGTTCCCGTTTCTGCGGTTCAATCCAGTGCCGAACTGGAAGTTGGCTGATGCTGTAATGTACGAAGGAGGAGGCATGGATCGTCATCAAAAGTCATTATTCGTTGGTAAACCTGCTACATTTCTACTTTATTTGTTTCATTATTCATATGTTTATATGTGTCACGCATTCAATTTGTTGTTATTGTTGTATTTTATTGCTTGTCGTGTTGAATTTTGTGTGTTTTCTGGCACTACAACGAGTACGTTTATGTGTCCGTATTTCGACATTTTTGTTACGTATATTTTACGTTGATTCGTGAACACGCCGCGATTTTGTAAATTTACATTTCGACATCTTATATGCTGTTAAAATGTGCCTTAAAAGTTTTGAAAACGCCAGAAAATGAGAAGATAAACGGTTTCATGACCAGTACTGAAGCAGATGGTTCTATTGAAGTGCATAATAAATATGGACTGATTGGTATGTTTCTGTAGGTATGAACACTTATGCATTGTCAGGTCTTGTTTAAAATATATTTCTTGCTTTAGAGAGTATCTTAGAATAGAACTTTGGCTTCATCTTCATCAATACTTTAGATTATTCTATGTAAATAGTGAGATATCAATTTAGGTCTGCGAAATTCTTACTAACACAATAACATCATGTTTGTTGCTAATTTTTATTTATTACTTGAAATAATAGACATTTACGAGGTGCTATATTCCGTTTGAAAGAAGACCTGATGGACAAGTCCCTAAAATATTGGCGCAGGTTAGGTGGTTGTTGAAGACCTGGCCTTTGACCCACATTTCCCGAAAATACCGTTTTCCCTGACGGCGCCATAACAGCGTAGAATTCTTTTTTATTTCGGGTCGAGGAGAGCCTTACAATGGCGAAATGCGAACAACAGCATCGTATCCGCTGATTGGAGTGGACCTTCTTCCTGTGAGAATGTTGTGTGTACACGTACCGTTACGGCAATTTTGATTCTAAAAATTTCGAAAGTGCCGATGGTCGACATTCAAGACTCTCGCGTCGAAGCCACCCCGTAAAATAAGTTTCACCCCCCTAAAGGTTTTTTTCTCTCAAACTCCTCCTTCGAGACCCCGCTTTCGGACGGGAATAAAGACGTCCCGGTACGCGCAAAATTAGAGGTTTTCATCCTATCAAGTATGCGTATACAGAAAGAGGAGGAAAAAGTTTATTTCTTTGCAGGAACAGGACTTCGATCACCCTTCGCCAATAAGGTCGGAATTTTTCTGTTCAAGAGGGCCAGGTGCGATTCAAGTATATTTTTTTTTTATATGTATATATAAATTGGTATAAAAAGTGGGTCAGAATTAATAGTATCGTAAGGCCACTCGTCAAAGGAACCCCCCTAACGTTATAAATTTTGAAGTTGTACAAATAGACGTGTGGATAAGCAAAGCTATGTGTGGTGGTCTCAGGATTTAACATTTCAGTTAAAAAGAATATTTCATTTACTGTTTTTAAATTATTATTTTGTAATTTTACTAAACAATCTTGTATATTTCGTATTGTAACATTAGAGACGAAAAAGCAACCAATTATTACCATAGAGACGTAGAATACAACGGAACATCATGTACCGTTCATTTACGATACTTCGTACTTTATTACCGCTAAATTTTTGACCTCTCGAACAGTATACCCTCGCTTCATTCAAGCACTACCGTCTTCTGCTCGCTCATTGTACCAAAATTCCGAAATTCAGGTGTTCAAGCTCGCAGAACACAATGCCCTTTCATTGCTGTATTGTGCCCTAAAAAAATCGTCAGTAATTTTCGTTTCATTGAACGGTACACGTCTTAGCCGTTGTTCTCGAGAGAAAGACAGTCGGGCAGTAAAAATTTTGAAGCGTCACCGTAAGGTACCTTATCCGAGAAGGCGCACAGGGAGTGTTTTCGTGTAAGAAAAAACGATTAGCTCGAGCGGCGCCATAGGCGTGAAATCGAGAACGCATCGTCGTGGTGTCAGGTATAGATATGGTATCGAAATTTTCAGCCCATGGGGGTGATAATGAGGTTTCGGTTTTTGAACAGCGTGAAGGAGAGCGTATGCCTATATACCTCGGGGGATCAAAAGGAGCCGACCCGTGGCCTCCCCATCGTCTTTCGCAATTTCGAGGCCCTTTTTGGACACCTCCGACCGACTTTCATTTTCCGGACGGTTCCTTTCTCATTCCACCTCGTCCACCCTTGGTCGAGCGAGTGCGAGACAAGGACGGACGGCAGCGGTAGGAAAAAGGCAATGCGTCGGAATATCCGACCCCCTCCCATTATCGAACGCGAAGGGACGATAAACAAAAGCATTTGGCCAATCGTACGGGAGAGCGCGAAAAACTTTATAGGCTGCTAGATGACACTCAAGTGGGTTGTCAAACGGCTGAGAAATTTAGATGCATCGACTCCGTATCTTGTGCCGCGTCCGACCGAAACGTTTGCTACGTAATTGCGGAGCGCATTATCGGGCACAGAGAACCTGAATCGGCTGTAATAATTGTTTGCTCTCGCACATTTTATATAAATATCGTAAGAATTTCAGGGACGACGTTCGAGTTTTGTTGGTTGAATGTCTTTAGCGGATTGTTTGATGCAAAATAAGTCGTCGCTGTAGTTTCTTTGTCCGCGCACGTTTTCCTCGATCTTGTTACCGCGCGAAGACAGTTCTGTATCGCGGAAGTTTTGAATTAAAAGAGACGGAACTCTCAATTCCCGACGAAGACTTGCTCGGCAACTCGCGATTCCGTGCGCGCGTGACGAGCGAGCGGCGGCGAGACGAGGAGGGCAGAGTTGGTAATTTTCCTGACATTACGCATGTGAGGGAGCACAACGTGTGATTATAAAATAAGCGGTTCCTTTTGTGGTAATTAGCGGATCAAGGCCGGCCTCGAATGAATTCGGGAGAATGACGTTATTGCTGCACCTCCGCAGTGGCACGCACGTTACGACAAAGTAGACCGGCAAAACACTGGCGTAGATAATGGTGGCCCGGAAAATATGTGGTATCTCGGTAATTATCCAGTTGTACAAACATTACGGATTGGTGCCCCTGCGTATTACACACAAAACAACATCGTATTACATTTCGTTTTTTTTTCTTCGCTGGTAATTGTAGTGTGCGTCGAATATTTTAGTAATTGTTTAGAAAGCGTTACTATGCCAGAATACATTCGCGACCATTTTGCACATTTGCTTTTTACACTTTACAGTGTACGCTTATTTTTAAGTGTCACTTATCGTAACGTTATTCGAAGTAAACGCGGATGTTAATTTGTTCTACGTCTCACTTAGGCATTCCTGGCAAATTTGTCGAAGCAGAAGCCTTGTAGCACGTCGGCGCATCCTTTATGCATGAAAACGCAGAAGACCCCGCGTAGGAACTCATGCGTTACGCACATTACCGTTAACGCGTAAGTCGTTTGACTCAATAACTAGCAGCGTTTAAGGATTAAATAATAGGGAAGGGGCGCATTCTTGGCATTCGTAATGTTTCGCGGACACGACCGTAGAGTGACCTCTGTCCCACGAAGTCTTCCTTCTTCTCGTGCTTTATCAATTGCCGACTACTCCCGTCTCTAAATAGTCTCTGTCTCTTTCGCTCCGCTCAATCTTCCATTCCTCTCTCCGCCGACAACCGGCTCCGACACTTCCCCCCCTTTCCTGCGCATGCGGTCCTTTTATCTGGCGGAATATTCACCGGATTAAAGTAATTGGTCGTTTACGCGTACTCATGCGCGAATACCATGCACCAGTCGTGAGCTGTGTGCTATACTGACAGCGTGTGCATGCATGTGTGCGTACGCGCGCGTGCCTCCGCGTGGGTGCACGCGCGTGCTTGCACACACGATTTACGCTCCGTCGTGTTGCGTAGGCGTGAGAGCGATCGGTCAGAACGGGAATGTAACTTTTGAGAAGTCGTCCGCGAAATTATTTTCGGCAAGCGTTCACCCACACGCGTCATTGAACTTTCAACGCCGTTAAACCACGCTTAGGCGAACTAAGAGATATGTCGTAGCTTTTTTTGTTAGATATATTAGGACGTCGGCTGTTTTTTTTTTCTGAAAGCATGCATTTGCTTGACCGGTATATTGTTTCGAGGGCGGTATAAGAAGAGTAGTAGCTCGGGCAGCAGTAGCAGCAGCAGTAGCAACAGCCCAAGGGGCCGAGGTCTAAGTCGGCGGTGTTAGGTTTCACAGCGATATCAAGCGTAATATAGCACGCGCCTCAATTCAATCCAGCTGCCGGCCACTGTCACAGCTTAACGAGTTGCACTTTAACGGACCGGAAGGATTAATTTTCTTCGACAAAATTACAATCCCGTGACCGGTGACGAACGTCAGGTACGGCTATTTTAAGAAGTCAGGCTACTTTGCAAGATGCTTCTCCGAGATGTAGAGTCAGATTGGTGCAATCTATTTATTCATTACTTTTACGGAATTGTGTATACATATGACGCAGTAAAACAAATGGAAAAGTTCGTATAATTCAGACGAGTGGAAATAACTTATCATACACTTGCCCGGCGCTCAAGTGGATTCATGCAATTAAGCGCATTGCATCATTCTAATACGTTTCCACCGCGCTAATGATATTTCCACTCAGTCTGAATTACGATTATTTCTGAATCGTGAGTAATAACCGAATGATAGCGCACGCCTTTCCTGTAATCGCGGCGCATCTGCCGCGGTTTATGCGTGTGAAACAGGAAACCTGGAAAGGGGGAAAACTCGCAAAGTAACAGTTAACGATCGCATTTGCAATTCGCGCGGATCGGACCAAAAAATCTCCACGAGATTATGATTGCGTCGTGGCGGGTGCAAGAAATGATCTGTCGTAAACTGGGCGTTACATTGTCAACGTGTATCGCGCACTAACCGCTCCCCATTAAACCGCGCGCGTCCTCTCACTCTCATTTCCGTTCGGCCCCGACCACTTCTTTTTTCTCTACCTGCCACATTCAAGTTCGCCCCATTTCAATCTCCCATAATCCGCGCAGGCCTGATGCCCGCTCAAAACCGTCCGTACGTCAGCGGTACAGTCACAGGTGCAGAGAATTCTCCTATTATGAGGCTATATAGTCGTGGCAATTAAACAGCCGAGCATCGTCAAACTAGCCCCATGCGCCGTGCTTTCTTGCTCGTCATGGTAAGGAGGTTCGTGGAAGAAATGGTAAGTGGCAGTGAAGGAATGACCCGACCGTGGCGTCCGTCCATCGCGTGTGCATACGTGCACACGTTCTCTTCCTCTCCTCCACTCATTCGCTCTATCCCCCTCGCGTTCTCTTTCCGTCTCTTCTATCTACTGTCGCAGTCCAACCAACGTGTCTCACTCCTTCCTACATCCTCTCTCTCTCTTTCTATATATATATATATATATATGCATGCCTCTTTCATCTTATCGTCCTATCACACTCCATCTCCCTTCGCGCCATCTCATTTCTTCGCTCAGTCGCAAGGGTTGAGGGGGTGTCTGAGGTGACTATAGTGTTCGCGGAGAAAGGGAAGATCGCGGTCGGTCGTTACTAGTCGCGGGGAGAAACGATACACACGCGCCTGCAAAAGAATCACATATAGCGTTACGCAGTTGCGTGGCGTGACTACGCACCAACCCGACCGACGAACATCAAAGGAACGACCGCTAGTTGAGCCACTTAACGTCCTCGAGTTTTCACATTAGCGAGGCAAAAGACAGCGAGGATGGGTAGGAGAAGTAAGGGGGTGAGGGGGAAGGAAGACAGCTCTCGCGGCTCTTGCGCTTGAGCTTTGGATCGAGGTTCGCGTAACTCCGTATGATAATGTAGCTTCATGAAGAGAATGCGCGAATGATGCGCCGCGGTGAATTACTGACGGCACTTGGGTGGGGGGGCGAAGTAAAGGATAGGACGTTGGCTCGATAACTGTGTGCATTTTTCTGTGCGCTACTGAGAAGCGCTAACCGCTCGCCTTATAGAGAGTATTTACATATGCATCTTTCGCCTTCTTCCGCCGGGCACTGTAGGAAACAGCTTGGCACTCGTATGTTGGCGGCAATGCGTGAAATTCAGGTATTATGCGGAAGGTCTAGGATTTATGGAGAATTAACTCGTTTTAGGCGTTCCACGTGGTGCTGCGATTTTACATGTTGCCGGTAACAGGCGCAAGACGTTTTTCATGTTGCCAGTTTTATTATGGGCATACGTTAATTGTATAAATGAGGCGTCTTGCGCGTTACCTAAAATGTAGCTTCTTCGCCGCTAACACGCGGCTGTTGACGTAACACAAATATTAAGAGGAAAAAGCGCTACTATAAGATTGGCACTCGAGGCTCGCGTGTCGCTTGCGCATTAGACGGAAGACGTAGCGAGTTTTGCCGTGATGATGCTACTTCTCCGGGCATCGACAACGTTCAGTACAATGAGTTACTTTTATCATGTGCTAAGAGTGGCGCCAGGAAGCTTCATTTCGCGACGCGTCCCGTCGCTCTAAAATTGCTGCCTCAAAGGCACGAAGCTGTAGCGTTACTTTGGGAACAGAGGAAATCAACGAACTAGCTTTGCATCGCAACTTTCCAGCTCACTGACGGAATAGATATTAGAGATCACTATAAATAGTATTATCCCTATCATTCAGCGAACGTTCTCTTCGGCCCTTCCCACTAACTGCATACGCAGAATCGAAAAAAACAGCCCGAAAATGACTGCGATATATCAGCGGATGTTAAATATAGCGTGAAAAGGATGATCGTCCGGCACGGAGTCAAGCCTCCGCTCTCGTAAAAATTACTAGCCGGAAACGGGACGACACAATGCTCACCCCCTCGATTCGTTACGAATCCTTGAGTGGGTCGTGATTTTATGCAAATATTGATTTTTTCCCGACGGAACGTGGAAAGCCGTCATAAAGGACGGTACCCTCTTTCCCCGACTGCATCTGCATGTCGGACGTGTCATTTTTTGCGCTCCACCGTGGGGTAGCTTTTTTCCCCCGATCATTCTCTCGAATGGACGCTTTTTTCACATGTACCCGCTCCTTTCACTTGCCGTCTCTCTTTTCCGTGCCCAAGTTGACAGTTGGCGCATTTGGCCTGTAATTTCCGAAATGCCGAATAAGATAATGTTCAGCGAGCTCGATTCCCTCAATCGTTCGCGTCGAAAGAAGCCTAGGGTGAACGGCTGTGTATATACAATCATATATATAGGTATAGATGTGTGTATATATATATATATACACACACCGTGCACTCCACTTTCACCTTATCGGCTTCTTTGTTATCTCGATGGAGTCTCGCGAAACAGCGCGCCTGCGCCTTTCATCAACTCGCCTCTTCTCGTTTTCGTTGATTAAAATGTGACGTCGTAAAATGTAATTACCGCGTACTTTATTGGATCGATCTTAACTTCGTTTGAAAATGTCGGGCCTCGCCGCGTCTTCCTGGCGGCGAGCGGCAGAGAAGGCCAGATATTAATTGTACTTCTCGTCTTACTGCTATTGTTTCGGCTACGTATCATTCCGCAGATCTGCAGTACTTTTTCGAACCATTAATAACGCGCGATTTGATGTTAGATTACGTATAGGGTTTTTCTTGATCGTTCTTCCGAGTTAGCAAAGTGTACTCTTTCTTTATGCTGCGATACAATTATATATATATATATTTTTTTTTAAATAATCGCTTGACGCGCTTTATTAAAAATGGTGCACATAGGTACCGAACGTATTACAAAGTTAAATAGGATTCGTAGAGAAAATTTTAACGTCGTCTGTGGAACGGTAGAAAGTTTGGCATTATCATTGCAGAATGATTCATTTGTGAATTACGATTTGACGCGTGTTCTTCGCAAGATACGTAAATTGCGAAAGCAAGCTACTGCTAGCCGCCGTTCCCGTTTAATAGCAGTCCGCGAGACCTGACATTAAGGGAAATACTCTGCAAATCAGGGGTCTGTAGCCTCGAGGCTTTTAGTAAACAATGAGGGCGTTACTAGTGCGGGTTACATACGCGAACACGATCACCTGGTTACGTGTATGCATATCCTTTACGCTGAATACGATAAAAAAGGCATTGTAATGAATATCGTGCGCTTCAGAGTTCAGATTCCTATCAAGAACCGTATTATCGTTAACAAGATCTTGTCGAATGTTTTTTAGCTCACATGTACTGATATAAAGGGGGCAAGTTATTTTGCAAATTGATGCACATTTTGCATCCTCTTATTCTTAGTCGTGTCTGCGAAATAAGGAAATGTATTTATTTATTTTTTGTTTATAATCATTCCATACGATTACCGAAACGTTCTATTTTCTCGCGCCATAAAAAACACAACTCACTACGTAAGCGCATAGCAATATTACTGAGACGTTCGTTATTCACTTCATGGCTGCCAGTCTTATATTTTTCATGCAGCTGCGTTTCCGCGTGGAATGAAATCCTCCCATTTACATACAAATTTTCCCGCACAATAACGCGATTACGGCAGTCAGCATCACAGTGCGAGATCCCTTCCGTATTTTGATAGAAACAGAAGCGGCCGTCGGCCGATTATTCTGCAAATTAGCGTTGGCACAGAGTATGCCCACGGGTCATTCAAATCGCGGGAGCGTGCCCATATCGTGGGTGTAATGCGCGGGTACGATCACGTTCCTCCGCTTCTATGAATGGCAAATAAGGTTTCGTATTGGCCGTGAGCTAGCGCGTGCGCTTACCTTGCCTGAGGCTAGGGAGTGCATCTAAGCACCGTAGGAGAGAACCAAGCGTACCGGTTACCGGCCATCTGAATACAATGAGTAGCAGAGGCATAAAGGCCTCCTTAATGTTATTGTGACTTTTGCGACCTCTCTGCAAGATTCTCCTATCCTTAATGTCGGAAGGCTCTGTGAAACACGCATGTCATCTATCCCTCTTTCACCTCTTCTCCCTCACTCTCTCTCTCTCTCTCTCTCTCTCTCTCTTTCTCTGGTTCTCTTGACCTCTTCCTCTCTCGCACTTAAACTCCGATTATCTCGGTGACGAGTATTAGGCAGAAAACTAATGCGGTCGACAAAGGTTGCTTTATTAGAGAATTAGTCGACGGGATATGTAGGCGGGTGGTGTGATGGTGCGCTTTGCCTAGTTCGTTGGATCGTCGAGAAGGAAGCGGAAAGAGTGTTTAGACGCGCGCGATTCGCTGAAAGTTTCGCGAAACATCCGTTGCGCCCGCGTCGTCGGCGAGATTAATCTTTCGATCGGGGAAAAAAAAAGTCACCAGTCACAATTGGATAAATCATTTTTGGGCGATCGGTGACGATGACCAAGGATGGCGTAGTCGTGTCCGGCTAGGGTTGCCGGAGACGGAGGGTTGCGAAGTTTCGGGCCATAAAGAGTCGCCTGTCAATTCATCTTTCCTATATATATTTCACGTCAAAATATTGCGATAAATCATCGGTACGGCGACGAATGAAAGAAGAGCGGAAAGAAAAAAGACAGGCAGGGTTGGATGGCTTCTAGCAGAGGACGGGAGAGAGAGTTGATCTATTTCTGCGCTGAGTTACGGAACTGACCGTTGCGCAACTGCCGACATCCTTCACAGGGGGTAATATTTGTCATTCAGCGTTATTAACTCGGTAATGAACATTCTGACATCATTGCGAGCGTCTGGCGAAAATATCTCGGACAAATAATAAAATCTTCTAAGCATCGCCAATACACGTGCCAGTCATTACGAAAGTGATCTAACAATAAGCGAAAAACGTAAAAAAAAGAATAACTTCTCACTTATTCTGCAATGTAAATCGATGCAATACAGAATGAATGAAGAAATTAAATTATTTCATTTTTTCCTCGGACCCACTTCATAATCATCTGCACACATAATGTCAGATCAGAAGAATCTGAAACGACGGTCGATCCGTTTGAAAGGAGCATAATTGCCGAGAGGTGCGATGCCTTCTCAGGGAGTACAGAACACTTGGAGGCAAGGAGAACGCCGTAAAGAGAAAAAGACTCGGTGTAGTACAACGAAAAAGAAAGAGGTCTGGGTCCCTGAAGCGGGGGGTGGCGGCGGGAAGACGAGGCACAGGGGGCTATTAGCTGGCAGATTAGCAGTTAAAATTGAAATTTGCACGGACAGTTCGATGCGCAGCGGCGGCGACGGCGGCGACCGTGTCTGAAGAGCGTCCTGGAAGGGAATACGGCTTGAAAGTGTTCGAGGCCGAAGATTGGAGAACCGAATCAGCCACGCATCGAGTTCGACGAGAGAGTCGCTCCCCGTCTTCTCCATTCCCTCTGTTTCTCGCTCTCGCCTTCCACACGCTCGCCCTTTTTCACTCCTTCCCCCGTTCCTTTGCCGCGCCAACGGCGAGAAGTTCCTCTCGTCAGGTATGAAATGAGATACGGCCACGACGTACATACATACCACGACGATGATCACGGATGACCGCCGACTCATTGAAGCTCTCCCGACGTCGGCGGCGGAATGAAGTCCGGCAAAACGAGTCGCCTCACTGTGAAGCAATGCTAATTGCGACGATGTTACATTAGCATAATCTCTGCCATTAGCATATGGTACGCTTCGTATAACATTTTTTTTCCACAAATTTTCCGCCAACTTATATCGCTAATAGAGTACCGTGACATTGAGGTGGGTGGGTATAGGGAACGTTAATTGCACCCTGGGGTAATTCTTCATCGGCAGCGCAAATTTGCAAGTTATGCCCAAAGGGGGTTCCGCTAGCTTCGAAACTCGCGGCCATACAGTGAGACCGTGACTAAACGGGGCTAACGCGGTACTCGGTAGTCGATCGTGCAACGAGTTAGCCATCATTCTTTATTACCCGCGGTGCCTATAATTGCGAGCGTCTCGAAAATTCCCTCCGCACGAACCAGCGCGAGTTATGACGTATCCTTCCATCAAGCTCCGGGACCCTATTCCCACACTTCTTTCTCAACAAGTCTCCTCCTTTTTCATTCGCAAACCGTGACGAAAGGAGTTAACGCGAATCGAGCTTCGGTATTTCAAACGGCCGATGCGTAACAAGTTGACCGACTTTTATGCGAATTTCGGAATCAATTTGTGCGAGTTCAAAGGAATTTGCAAATACCTTGCGTAGAGATCGTTTGTCGTGTTACCTCGCGATAATTAGTTTTTGGGGACTTATTAAGGATAACTGTTATTAGTTGGCGACCAATGGTCTATTTTCAATGCAAATTACTCGCTATCAAACGTTGTAGGTCCAGGGCAAATAAACATTTTTAACTTTTTTGCTATTTTTCAACCATATCTCGATCAAAGTTCTTGTCGCTAGTGTATACTTCATCTCTGATTACTGTGAGTTTGAGCTCACAAACATGATTCGAGAATTTGCTTTTTACAGACCTACCGATATTTCATATTGCTCGCTGCCAATACAAAACTCATTTGCGGCCTAACGGCCTTTCGTCCCTGATCCAAACACCTCGCATTACCATAATATGATCCATTACAGCGGGCCAGCTGGTCGAGAAGGAAGGCTACGCGCGACGAACGAGGAGCGATGAGAGTGGGAGCGAGATGAGAAAGACGGAGATGATATGAAAAAGCAAAGGGGTGGTTGCCGCGATATTTTTTTGCCGGTAATTAGGCGGCCACATAAGAAATGGTATTTTAATGAATCGTAAAGTCACAGGTTTTGCGTCGCAAAAGGAGCCGAACTGCGAGTCAATCTTCGCTGATTGTAGATTAATCGTTGGTATGCAGAATGTTGCTATACTGTAATTTGTATTATTCCTTGGGTGGAATTGTGTGTTCGAAAAATGGCGTGGTCTGTGCAATAAAATTGGTACGATATAATTGTCGTTTATTGATATTGAATAGCATGCTCCATTCGCAGCAGTATACTATACTATAATATTGTGTACAAAACAACAGGGTAGAAATTACTTTACATACGTACGTACTTATTGCCTATGCGGCAGATATGAATTACTTTTTCTTTTTCGTGACAACAGCCATGTAACAAAAAGCACCTACGTCCGGTATAGGTTGCGACAGTAAAAAATCACCACCGTCTGGCGAACGACGTAAAAGTTCGGATCTTTTTCTTGGCGCGGATGCTGATTTCTTTGAGAATTGCTCGGTATCGTTGTCTATATCGTCGGGCTGCAATTAAGATTTTATTATCACGAGCCGACACTTAACAGGACTTAACACTTCTTGTCTATAGAATTACCAGTAGTGCAACCATTGACATAAACGGCATGTTGGGGGGAGACTTATCGAACGGAGCCTTTAAAGTTCCCTCTTGAACGTTCAATACCAGATAATACATAAAATCGTTCCTCAGTTTTATCTCGTCGATACTTTTAGCGCAAACTTTTAGAAAGCGAAGCCATTTCACCACAGTTTGTCGGTCTTACCATGCACAGAAAACTTGATGTAGCGTAACGTGTTAAATCGGACAGAACACGATGCTAATCGTGAATGAATTACCCTACCTTGTACGTTTCTAATATTCGGCAACATTGTCTTTGCGAGGAACAGGTTATAATTATAATCGTACAGTAACGACTCCTGTGCTTCATTCGCCATATTTTTATCTTGATTTACCTAAGACTTTCCCGACACATGAAACACACGCGCACTGTTCAATTTAACCTCCCCGAACAATCATCGCAATTTTAAACGTCAAATCTGCAGAACACAGACCGTGAAGTGAAGCGTTAGCGTGGATTCGTCACGATACGATCGAGATATCGGAAGATCGTTAAGAAGTCATTCTCTTCCGTTATTGCTCGACTGCATTACGATCCGGCGCGCGGGGGTTAGTCATTGCCGTGGAATGACGGGAGCAGCCTGTGGGAAATAAAAATGAAAACGCGTCTTCGTCGGCGTCGTCGGCAATCGTTAGATGCGTCGAAGGCTGCTTTCATCCGATTCATTCATCCGGATTACGAGAGAGAGAGAGGGAGGCCACGAAACGCGTCTGTTGTACTATATATACGTGACTATGCAAGGACACATAGACGATGCGCACTCCGACTCGTTATTTCACGCAAACGTACGCACGCCTTTCACCACCACGTGCCTTCCACGGTATACATACGTGTATGTACAAACCCCCATTGGCCGTTTGTGTTTTCATTGCGCGAAACCACCAACGGTTAGCGTCCATTATCATGGAGAATGAGCGGTGAAATGCGAAAAGGATGCGGTGCGTCACGTTGTGTGTGCCGCGTTTGACACGACATAATGTGATGGGAAATGTACTTTAGAAAAGACTCGTGGCATGCCGTGCGACGATCACCTCCTCGAAGAGCACTTTTACATTTTTCCGACCTTAGTCCGGTAAATGATAAAGACTGCGCAACGGCGTTATTCTTTTAACGCGCCACAGTTTACGCTTACAGTTACGCTTTAGTCATACATCTCTCGCTTACACCAAACGCGTGTGTACCGTTTTCGATATGTGCCCACAATGTACCGAGGCTGCTAACATCAGCTATCGTTAGGTTATTACTGACTTTGAATTATTATGATAATATATGCACAACCTCGTGTCTTAAACCTAGCACTCTTAACGGCGCAGTAAAAATGAAATATTCGGTAACCCGCGCGTAATGTGTTAATAATGATACGTTTCGCCGCGGAGGCAGCGCGCATACGCTCGCGATGATGTCGACGATTAACGCGCGACTCCTTTATGAACTCTTTTACGAAGTGCATTTATCACAGTACGAACGTGCCTACGGTTAAGGAGCGCGCGAACGGAATTGAACGTGCGCGCGACCTTCGACGGGACGAGTCCGTAGGCCGCGGTAAGAAACCAGGTGCGTTGACGGGCGGTGTGCAGGAAGTGGACGTCCACTTCCGAGAAGAGTCGAACAGGAAAAGGGTCGCAGGGCGTGCGTCGCGGGCGCGGCGGGGCAACATTTCTTAAACATCTCTCAAAGTTCGCGCCTCGTAATAATAATGCCGTTGCGCGAGCGGCGGCAGCTGTGTTCCGATTCCACGATTCCGCGTCGAACGAACGGAAGAGCACGGGGTAACAATAATAATAACGCTCACGGCCGAACAATGGCAACGTGCTCGGGATCGGCGCAGAGGCCGGTTCCGTCCTCCGTGTCGCCTCGGATGAGGAACATCGTTAGGTAAGGCGACTCGACTAATTAAGCCTTAATTGAATGCAAACCTGGCTCGTAGCGCTACGGCGACGCGGAGGCGCGGTGATGGAGGAAGAATAGGAGAGAGCGCCGGGGATCTCCCGTATACCCACGTCCAAATAACAGACGAATGGCAATTTTCTTAATTATCATGCTAATTGTCATAATTACCAGCCGTATTATGGTAATGAGATGTGACAGGAAGAAGCGCCTCGGCACTTGCTCCGCGCGTATGCGCCCGTATGTGCACACACGGGCCTTCAATATGGCTAATGTGCGCTCGGTGTGCGCGCGCGCGCACATACACACGTAGACGCGGAAAATGACGTTCTTCCCCGCGGTACAAACATCGTGGACGAAACTGCCTCCGCGCACGCATTCACGCACGTGCGCAGGGAGGTACTTCCGGTTATCGTGCCTACACGCAGCGACGACTCTGGTGCACACGACGCATCAGATACCGGATGATAAGCCAGTTGCACTGTCACGTATCGCCATCGCGCTCTTATCTCCTTCATCCACGTCGCATGGAAAATGTTCCATTTCATATGGTTCCGTCGCGCTCTCTATCTGCTCCATAAATAATCGTATCGAGTACGAACGTTCCGGGCCGAACGCGCTTGAAACCAAACTCCCCTCTAATCGGGAAAACATTTACCCACATCGAACGGATCTTCGTCGCAACGTTTCACCGTAGTGCACATTACGCATTTCACGATGCGCGAGTAATTATGACAATTTAAAATCTCGTTAAGTTAAAACATACCATGGAATCGCGTTTGAATAATTGCATCGACAAATATTATAATTAATTTAGTCTTTAGTCTAAGTGATTAAAGATATTTTTGCAACTAGTTGAATTTGTATTACAAAGTGAAAACGGAGGGAGAGAGAAGGAGCTCGAGAAAGGCGAGGCGGGCGAATTGGAAGGAAGAGCGCGGCTATGTTCATTTTATTACGGTCATTAATCCTTTTCCGGTATTCCTTGCGCAAAGCGGAATCGGGATATCACGAAGCGTCTGACGCACACGCACGCCTAGCCCATGATAGCGACGACCAGGTGTACGAGGTCAGTGAGCAGCGGCCGATCGTTTATGCACAGTGGCTCCTTTCCCGACAATAAAATTGCGCCAAGTGTCCGCTCTTGCGGCCTGTGTGGGCCGCGGCCGTATATTCATCCTGGCACTCATGCCGACTGCCATTAAGCGCATACCTCAATACGCATTTATATGATGCGACGTCACACAAGCCGACGTATATATACGCGCTGCTCAATGTAACCGAGACCGACTTACGAACCCGCGTGCATTTCACTATCGCCACGTGTCGATTTCGTTGATCATGAAGCACACTTTCCGCTTCCGGTATGACAAGCAAGACGGCTTCGGCATCGATATATACAGTCTCGGACATAGGAGAATTGTGACGTGGAATTACGTATGTATATATGTATGCGCTCCGATGTGCAACATTGATTCCTGAGACGATTTTTTTGTTGTAATTGAGAAAATTGAAAGAGTATTTTCTCCTGAAAAATTTGTACGCGCCGGTGTGTATGTGTGTGTGTGTGTGTCTGCCAAAGGAAACGTTTTATTCGACGTCGCTGTATAGACTATACGGAGTTCGTACGTAATGCGCGTTGACTGTGTGACAATATAGAGCCGTGGATGGGCAGATCGTATAGGTGCGCGGCCCTGGATCGAGGTAAAAACGCAGACGCGAAGGTATTGTGCCTGTCCTTTTGCGATTGTGAAATTGGGCGTGCAACGGGGTACGGGCAAAGGCAAAGAGACGGAATTTAACCGGAGACCCGTAGAGAGGAGAGACGACGCTTGGCTTCTTCGACATTCTATGGACGTACGAGCTCCAAATTACCCTATTCTATCTCGGCCGGGCTACACTCTCTGATTCGGCAAAATGTCGCGTTCTTTCTTGTGTGCAGCGTCGCGTAAGGATACGAATAAACAACTTTTATTGACGCAGGATAATCAACGCCGCGTGCACATGGCAAACATAAAATGAGCCTCTCGGATGCAAGCCTGACCAACTTCATCGAATGAACGGTAGCGAAAAATTATGTTATTTGAAAAATTGAATGCAGCTCATCTGCTTTGGTAATAAAATTGAAAAAGGGACGGAAACTGAAGTTGATCAGTTTCGTTTCCGAGACGATCAAGTAGCAACGAGACCCGCATGTTAACTTTTCGTTCAATTCTAACCGTAGCAATTTTGCTTCATTGTGTTTAAGAGTTCTCGAAATGGTACGCGACGATTAAGCGGGTCAACGCTCGGAATTTGCATATAATTATGTCATTGGGGATAAAGTTCTCAGAGTACGTTAGCGCGCCCGTATCTTCGAATTTCTTTGTCCGAATCTACCGGAATCCCCTCGGCTAATTTCGTTCGTAAATTAACTCGGCCAGATAAGAGTCAACGTACATGTACGCGATCTGCCGAACACGTCGAAGTCGTTAATACAGAATAATTAAAATGATGGTATCTTAACCGCGGCAATTACGGTCCCCGTGTTCGGAAACCTTTCCGTATAATGTGAGGTAATTGACCGCGGTGTTACGTTATACATTCCTGACGACAAAGTTACATCGTGGTAATCTGTACTGTACGTATGCCGTAGCAAACATACGAGTGATATTATAACGGTGACGTGATATCATAACATTACTTACACATAACGAAATGTATGCCAATATTTGGAAGATGCCTGATTAGAAATGTTGCACGAAGTAACGCTTCTATCGCGATGACGCGTCGATACGCATACGCGCAAGTATAGCATATGGAAAATCCGACACGAAACAGATTGCGATAGGCTCGTATAATTCCTTGGTCATTACCCAGGACGTGTCAGGTAACGATGCCGGCCAGGTGAATACACTCTATTATACCTACGCATCTACCTGTCTCCCGTCGGAAAGCGCCGCGAGAGATTTCGCTGTCGATATACGCGCGCACGTATTTATATGTATATATATAGATATATACACATAGATATGTACATATGCGCGCAAGCATACGCGAACCGAGAAATTCTTAGAATGCTCGCTCGCATGCAAACGTGCTCGTTCCCTTTGCTTACCTCACTCCTGTTTATTCTCGAGCGAGCCCACTACAAAGCAACCATGAACCGTTTGAGAACGTTAAGGATAGACGGTGAACTATTCACCCATACGCCTGAACGGATGCCTTCAACCGACGATGTCACGGACAGTAATGCTCGTGCTACCATAAATATTTCACCAATTACGTCATACACAAATTGTAACTTTATACTATGAGACACGATGTTATAAGTTAAGCTTCCGCGATGCGAATTTCTGCGAAGCGATACACATTTTCTCCGCTCCGGCAGTCTCGTAATGTTCTTCCCGATGAAAATATCGCGATCGCATATGAGAATGAAATCTGCGCATACCCACTTGCAAATCCTCCGTAATCAGAGTCCAGTTTCATGTTCTGAGACAACTTGCCTCCGCGCCGTCGTGGCGGAGCGTGCACTAGAGGGGGCAATTTGTGGTTAATTATTTAAATAAACGTGTACCGAGGACGGGCGACGTTCGTTACATGGCAAATGAGCGAAACGGTAGGGAACACGCAATGCCAGGCTGGCGATTCTTTGTGCGCTCGCTATATGCAGTGTTGTAAGGCGGCCTATTAGCATCGCTCACGATCTCACCGATAGCGAGAGCATTTTCTTGGAAACTCGACTCCCCCATCTCGTTTCGCGCTGGCCCTTCCTCGATTCTCTGTCTCTTGATTGTCCTCCCACCCGCTTCAAATTTCCTCGTTCATGCCACAAGGGGGGAAACGCGAAAGGCTCATGCCGCAGGATAGAAGACTTCGTTCACAGTGTAACATACTCGATTCACAATAATTTTAGGAGGTAGGAAGGATTACGAATTTCTTTTTTCTACCGCTGCTCTCAATCGCGACGCTATTGTCATTTACAAGTCTCAAGCAGTTGTACGAATGTCGGATATTTGAATACTGTTAATGCATGAATAATAGATCTTTTGACCTCCCATGTGGTTCGGGCAAAATGTGAATCACTTTCACACGGCACGGCGACGATAAAATTTCGTTTTACGACGACGGGAGCACATTCGGGCAGACTAATGCTTTGATTGGACTAGATGCAGCCTCGCACGTATGTAAGTAGCGGCAGTCTAAGTACGTGCCCTGCACGCACTGCATGCCCTGGTAATGTATCCGCGGACATCAATATGCGTAATAAGCAACGGGTACATATACAAGTGCCACCCAGTGTACGAAGCGATGCAAATGAAAGCTGAAAGTTCTTGCCTAATGCCGCAGTGCTGTATTCTAAACACGAACGAATTGATTCGTGGTAATCATTAAGGACATATTCCCGCCTCTTGTATAAAGCAAACATGCCAGTCAGCTCGGAGAACCGGAAAAACCTACGTGTGTCGATTGTTTCTTTCCCTTCGTTGTAACAGGAACCACTTACCGGCCTGTTTCAAGTTTTCATAAGCAGCAACGATTTTATAATGGACGTTCAATTCATTCCATTCGCACATTTCGTGAGAATAACGTTAAGAAACGGAAGAACTTATTAAATGCGCGAAGACGAGGAAGTCGTCAGGATAAATAAGCCGATTATAGTCGCGTGAAGATTTCTTGCATTGCCTCGGCAATTAGCGTAAATCCGAATCAATTAAATTGAGCTGAATATGCAGAAAATCTGTTATTAAGCAAACAGAGTGATACTATCAGCGCAATCGGAAGATTGCCAGTAACGTGCACGTAAGCTTCGAATATGGAAAGCTATGGAAAGTAGTAGAGTGGTGTTTCATTGGCACCGAAGGAATCTTTGCTTCGCGTTTGTCACACAGACGAAAAGGAATACTCGCGTCAGATGATGACCGTCGCGTTTATTTATCCTTATTGTTACACGATCAAGTTTTTCACTTAACCGTTATCCACGTGAAAATCTGAGGAAACGGAAGGAGATCATCGCGAGAAAGAGTCGTGGAATTCGAACGGTCGGGCACATCAAAGTAATCGCGATCCCGCGTACATACGCACAAATAATGCTCGCCCGCACACGCTTGACTTTCGCACGTAACGCGTGCGCGTCCGTAAAAGTCAATTTATTTATTTATGCCGGCTCATTCCTATGAATTTATTCGCAGTGCGAGGGAACGAGGAAAAACAGCGTCGACTCGGGAAACACTCTCGTTTTTCCCCGACTTTCCCCACTTGGGAAAGTTTCGCCAAATCCGCATCTTCACCCTTGCACTTCCTATTTCGTTCGAAATGGCGCTAGGTGAAGAAAAAAATATGTTGGGTTCTACCATTTTGGACAGGGCTATATTCGTTCGGGCAGGATCTTGTGTAATTGTCAGCCGCGCGTAGCAGTATTTTGCTTCGAGTGTTGGAAAGTTGCTGTCTTTCGTACAGATAACGTGCACCTTGCGGAGAGTAAAATCTATTTCTCGGCTTGAGTTCACGGAACGACATATTCTATTTCTCCGCACCGTAGCTTGCGTTCTTTATGCACGCGATATTGCCGGTACTTCCTGTTCGCGCCAAAAGTACGATGTGAATATTCGATGGACTCGCGTTTGGCTGCGTCGATTGCAGTTAGCAGGAGATGATCGTTCTACCCGGCTTTCCACAGAATTACACCATGAATGCATGACACATTCGCACGGCGACTTGCAGCGAGAAAGCTAATTTTCATTCAAGCGTCGCGGCGACATTTAGGCGAATTTGCATTCACGACGTTCGGTTTCGGCGCTGACTAAAATAAATGTGCGTACCATTGGTTCGGTGTAATCACACACTGAATCGACGCTCGTCGATTTCAAACCTTCACTGGCTTCGTATAGCGCGTTCCTTTGAACAGAACAATGTACGATTCTCACATGATTACAATATGTCGGGTCCACGTTAAAGATAAACTCTACACTTGCGAACAGTAAAATGTGACTTATATGTCATAAAACACTCTGTATAGATAATCATGATTATTTTTTCTGAATTATTGAGCATTAAGCATTACCCAGCATACATCCATAATTGAGTTTTGATTAAACGTACTATGCACGTCGGCGTACACCGTACACTTATACGAGAATGTGTCAAGAATGATGTGAATCTTCGGGAGGAGCGGGCCGTATACTTTCACTCTAAATTTCACTGTCCGGTAACGCCTGACGCGATGTTCCTCACTTGCAAAGTAAACAGCCGAGGCGTGGAGAAGGCGGTAGAGGTGGAATACATCGCCCCACCTCGCTGCCCGGCCATTTGCATAACTATGCAAATGTACCCCGTAGCAATTAGGCTACAAGGTTTGCCAGGCCTACTTTTCTTTCCCTCAAGGTCTCCCGTTAGAGCGCAGGGCATCCATATAAGAACAAAAGCTGGCGCGAATAGAATTTGTATAATACGAAACCCCGAGTTAGCATTCGTATCGCAGAGAAATATGACGACACGACACGCGAAAGAATGTGACGCACCGGCTGTCATCACTTCCGATTATGAACAATCGACAAAAGTCGACATTGAGGAACGCGAAAAATTCTCTTCCGAACGCCGATCGAGCCGTTCGATATGCAGTAATCGTGCTCTACTTAATTACGACGACGCTGTGCCGTGAGGCAATGCGCAGCAAGGGAAGTATTGACGGCGGAGAAAGTCATGAGGAGGAGGAAAGAAGAAGAGGAAAAACGGGAAGGCGTCCTAGATGGCCGCAGGCGTCGCAACACCGGCATCAGAAGCACCCACGAATAAAACCATATTATTAGACCGTGGTCTACCAGGAAAGAACCACCCTCAACCAGCTTCCAGGGACCCCGATTAATCGAGCTCTATCGTACTCTCTTTCCTTCTCCTCGTCTCTTCCTCTCTATTATCTACTCTCTCTTTCTCTCCTTCTCTCTTCAACTGCAACTTCTCTTCCAGCCGTTGGTCAGTTTTCTTCGTTTATCTTAAGAATTCCAGTTCTAAGACTGCCACGAACTTCCTGGACCGGGCAGACCTCGCGGTACGGGGTCTCTGTCATTAAACGCGTATCAATCAACGACAATAGAAATAGGCTATGTGAGACTATGGGGAGGCGAGGCCGAGGATGCGAATTTTGCTCTGATGCGATTTTAAACGCGCTTTCGCTGATTTATTGATCCGCCCACTTGCATTTTCGGTCAGGACGCGCACGCACACGCCGATACTCGGAGGCCGGCTATTTTTTCGGATAATCAAGCAAAACGGAGTCGTTCGGTAAACGACGACGACTGTCCGCCAGCCGCTTACCGGCAATAACGTTTAATAGCAGTCGAGTCGTCTGTAAGTGCCGAATCGATTTGCCGGCACGGTATCATGCACGTACATCTTCGTCACGAAGCTTCTCCATGCGCGCGGTCAACGATCGTGCGATCGTTTGCATGAGAGAGTGGAGGTAATTAAGACCCCGCTAATTAAGCTTTTCAGAGTTTCCACGCTGAAACCAGCGCATCTCGTGAGCTCTTCCCAGTTTATGTGAGGCACGCTGACGTGGACGTAAGTTATAATACGTTTCAAGCGCGGCGGTAGCGGCGATTACGGCAAGGCCGTACGTTACCCCGCTCGACGTAATTAAGAAATTAAAATAATGTTTCGTCAGTCGTAGCCTAGCTTATTGAGGCCTCCCAAGGTAAACACCTTCATTAACAATACTTCCTTCGAACGAACAAAATTTTAATCGCTCCATTATACTTTCAATCCCAAGTTCCATCAAATTCGATTCACAACAATTCTTCTAAACCACAATCTCGCCGCATCCCCTCGAATCAGAATACACAGCCGCGACTACGAACATCGTCCTCCGCAAAGCTCGCAAGCGGAAGCGCTGCGCAGCACTCGGCACGATTCGTATCGCCGCGGAAAGAATTTTCGGCACGACGCCTGTGTAGCTCGCAGCGCGCACGACAGATCCAGGCGAGTTTAGAGGTGCACACGCGGCCGCTGGTGTCCCGGGACGGGGGAGACGAAGAAAGGCGCGTCGTGTGGCAGGGATCGTTATCAGATTCGATCCGGCTTCCTGATAGTTAATTAACGAGTTCATTATGCACCCTCGCCCTCCTCGCTGCCGGGCCGTGCGGTTCCAGGGCCTCGATGGAAGGTAGCGAGAGCCCAAGGATCGGCCCGAAGTGAGGCATTGCGGAGATCCTCGGCAGATAGCGGCGGGCCCGGTGGGTGGCGCTATTTTATTGCATCACGACTCTCGTTGGGGGCAGGGCCCGAGTGAGGCCCCCGTCGACTTACCGCCGTCGCCGATGCCACCTCAGCTCCTCTCAGAACTTTCAGAAACTCTCGTGAATCTCTGAGCGCGGCTTACTCTCGCTTTAGCAGTCGCACGCCTCCGTTCCGCCACTGGCGTTATTTACGGTGCACGAACGGTGCTCGAAGTTTTCGCAAAATGTGGGTAGAGGGGGAGGCTCCCTTTTCCGGTTCGACTACTGAGGCCGTAACGAGTGGTTGTTGCGCGCGTTACGCTGCGGTAACCATTTTTTCGAGAAAAAAAAATAAAGCAAAATTGACTTTATTCCGAACATTTTTATCGTCATCCAGATTCTTGCGAGTCACGCGTCCGACACCTTCGAGCGCCGCCCGGCAGAAATCGTCGTAACGCTCTCGCGAAGGAGAGCGGAAGGCACGAGAAGTGAACAAAAACGCGCCGACGACGTTCTATGTGGTCCACGAACTGTCATAAAAATCCCTCAAATTTAAGCGCTTGCCGTCCGGAGAGAGGGTCCGCGGCCGCTCCATTAACGCCCTGTTTACGCATACCAGATAGCGCTTGAAGCGAAGACGAGTAATCACTTTGTGCTAAAGACGCTCTAATCGCGCTCGGCTTGCCAGAGGTACGGATTTCTGATGGGGGTAAGCGGTCGCCCAACTTCCCTCCTTTCTCGTCGACCTCCAGCATCCTCCTTCAGCCCATCCGCTCCTCGATCTCTCTCCGCGCCCTCTCCGTCTCTCTTTCCCGGGCTCTATTTAATTTCCTGGAAAACGCCGCGGCGGTTTCTGGGGGCAGAAGGCATCAATCACCCCACCTGACACGGAGGCTGTAATTTGGCTAACCTCTCTCGCAGGCCCATCCTACGCCCTGTTACCGACGTCCTTCGCACCCTGCCACACTGGGCCGCCCGAGACACCGAGCTTAGGTGAACTGTTACGCGAGAGATCGTTTACGACCCGCTGCCCCAAAACCTGTGCATAATCGAGGTCGAACGATCCGTGCCGATGCGCGCGAGACCGAGATAACCAGCAGGAAAGAAGGTTTTCTAGCAATCTTTCTGAATTAATCGCCGAAGATTTGCGACAGTGGCTCGATAAAAGAGATCGTTTCTGGTGAAAATGGCATGCGTTGCATCCGAATTGGAATGGGCATACTCGGGATGTTACGTAGGGCCTATTGTGCGAAGCGGCATTGTGTCATGAAGGAATTCATATTGAAACGCCGACCCACACAGGCGAAACGATAATGACGAGACTTCTTAAAGGGCTAATCGGTCGGAAAGAGTTCCACACGAGTCTCATAACCGTGAAAGCAACGTAAGCGGGGCCGAGTGATTATAGGGGTGGCGCTAGAGAGAGCTTTGGATGATTTACATCTCGACGTGGCGAGCTCCGAGCCGACTCGTCCTAGCCTAGTTCTAAATCACTCGTCTTAAATATCGCCGGCTCGGCCCGGGCTAGACGCGAGACGTCCCTCCTGGCAACATTCAAATATTTCCCGCCATTCATAAATTCGTCAGCATACGCACGCCAAAATTACCGGCGGCCCCGGCCAGCGGCTCGTCCCGAAACCTTGGCCCGACCTTTGTTTTCTGCGGACAAAGAGAATAGTTTCGGGAGAGCGCATCTCCGCCGAGGAGTGATCTGAGGAACTATAAATCATCGAACGGAACGATTTTTTATATGCCTACATTGTATCTAATGTATGGGCTTGGACGCGGACGGATAGAATGGCTAATGACTTGAAGTTCGTGGGCAAGGCGAGATTTTTGGCTTGTAGTTTGCGTCGGACGACAGTAGTGCGAAGCGTCGCCGAAGAAATGAGAAGGAAGGTATGACGAAAGAGATATCCGAGCGACGATTCCGTGCCGGACGAGCGTCGGAGCTTATTCCCGGTGATTCCTGAAGAATACGGCCACGCTATGACTTACGTGGCTCGTAAAAGCCGCTGGAAGTTCCACGAACACCTGGCCGAGAGAGGTCGGCGGAGGTTTTTTAGGCAGCGCGCGAACCGGTATAGTTCAGGGCAGAAAAGGTTCCGGTCACGTAAATATCGTTTACAACGGGCCAGCAGCATCGTAGGTGCTAACGAGATTCACTTACAGACCACATGACGAAACTAGATTTTCCTAGCACATTTCGTAACATTACGGCCACAGTCCACTCAGAATCCGGCTGTGATTTACGAGAAACAACTTATCATAGAATATACACACTGACACGGGAAAGTCCACTCTGCCATAACATTTTGCCCGTAAATTCCGTCTTAATCGTCCGGATGTCATCTATTGATCGTCCTATCGAATGCTATAATGACGCTGCAATTCGAAAAACGATCGTCATCTGAATACTTTATCAAATTACCCGCCGGGTAATCGACAAGAATCCGCCGACGTTCATAGCCTCTCGCGTCGACTCGCCTACTCGAATCATTCGCATCTTGGCACTACCTGTTTCTAACAAGTACAGCACGAAACACGATGCGCGAGAGGATCCGCTGGAAACGGAGGGGCATCGATGCGATCGACTTCGGAATCCTGACACTTGGTGGCCCTCGGCGAACGAGCCATTGTTTGCGATCCAAAGTGTGCATGGGACGATCATATACGCACCACCATGACCGATCTCGCCGCGATCTTCACGTGGCGAGAGAAAAAGAAAGGGAGAGAGGCGAGGCAAACGGCGGGAGAGATAGAGGGAGGAAGAGGAAGAAAGTGAGGCAGGCAGAGTAAGAAAGAGAGAGAGAGAGATGGGGAAAGAGCGTAATATCTCCAATCTGGTGGACGGCAAAACGATGGTCGGACCGAGGCTATTATCGAGCTGCAAGTCGAGCGCCGGATAAACGGATAAAATCGCACGCTTCGCGCTGAGATAACGCACCGTCAGTATCTTCAAACTCGTTGCAGCCACCGTCGTCGTTTACGTCCGTCCAGTAAATACGACCGATAGATGCGATATGAGCGCATGTAAACCGCTGCTGAAAAATGTCGGACCTTTTTCATCCGGGTCCTCTGCGAGCGTCAACTGACACGCGTTACTTCGCGTCGATCGCGTAGACTTCCTCACGTTCGGTTTGCATGAATCAAACGTCGAAGTACGAGGAATGAAGTGGCAGTAATAAGATTGCATCGGTTGTTGCAGTCGTTCGAATGCAGTTGCTAAATTGTTCGAGTTGTCGGTAGCTTATGCTGTGCATTATGTAGTTAAAAGAACATTGCCTGCACATATACGTATTGCCGGTATGTGGAACCTTTTCATCACACGCGTCCGTGCACATACCATTAGCCGTAATTCGCATGCAGAACAAATTTAGGCTTTAGGCAGTCACCTTACACGGAAGTGGCATGAAGGAGAAACGAGAGTGCGACGACGGGTCGGAGGCCCCGAACGGGTCGGAATATGCAATTTGCACCTAATAAAGCTTCCCGTACCCACAGTTTAACGAGATTCCAGACGAAGTGTAATTTATGATTCCCCCTTTTGGATCACTCGTAAATGAAGAGACTTTCTACGTTTCCTCTCTCGCTCACTCTCGTCGAGCGAACGATCCACGCATCGGCTACAGTTCATCGAGTGTCAGTGACACTCCATTGTTACGGCCACATAACGAATTCCTCCCTTTTTTACCCAGAAATATGCTTTAACCTATTCCGTAACGGTAACGCTCGCTCGAGAAACAGAAATATATTAAGTTACCCAAACAATTACTTCAATCTCGCTCGTCCCATACTTGTCGACGAAACAATACCCATGCACGCGTTCTCGCAGTAGACGTTTCCAGTCCATACAAACAAACGACGTACCCCCTCGCGTGGTACTCATACTTTTGCATGCGATACGAGTCCGGAAATCGATAACCCGCCGATAGCCTCCGGAACGCCGCCTACGCACGCGACGCACGTTTGCTCAGCAGGAAAAACTCGAACTCGCTGGCCGCGATCGGGAGGCTCACCTCGTCGTCGCGTCCTGCCGATAGGAGCAGTCAGCAGCGCGCGATCCACGTTCGAAGGGACCCGGGGATGCGCGCGAAAGCGAGAGAAAGAAAGAGAGTCCGGTTTTTCGCGCTGGAAAGGGTCATCGTCCAAGCCGCGGCGGCGGCGGCGGCGGCGGCGGCGGTATACACATCTCGTTGTAATACTCGTTGGCGCACGTTGGCGTGGCCGTTGGAGTTCCGACCACGGAGTAATGCAATAATAGGCGTATACTAATGATACGGGGGGGCCTCGGGAGTGCGGGGCATCCGGCGAGAGGATTCAGTCACGTAGTTGCATTAAACTTAATATAAATAATAGCGGTTTGTGGAGCGTCCGAGAAGAGCCACGGACGGTATATACCCACCTATCTCCATCTTCTCATCCGGCACTTCTCTCCTCGCCAGGACCATAATACACCGGGGCCCGTACGTCCCTGGACTCGCCTCCACTTAATAAGCAGGATCGTCCTGAATCACCACGGCAGCAAGGGGCTCGACGTTCACCTCTCGCTCCGAGAAGCTCGGGACCGAGAGAGGGACTCGGAGGGTCGTTACTGTTGTTCTTGCAGTTGCTCTTGCCCCTCTTACTCGCCCGCCCCGCGTTCCGATGCGCCGGATTATTCGTCTTGCGTACGATACGTGCATGCGATTCGTTTCGTACCGGCTGCGGGGATAACTTAATTGCGTCTCGTTCGTGTATGACTCCTTCGTCCGGCCTGATTATAGCTATTGTCTCGGGAGAAATATTTGCATTGTGTCCCGGCTGCGGAGGGTTCGCGGGAAACGGACGACGCCGGTCGAAATTGCACGCGAGCGAATCATGATAGAGCTATTAGGGCGCTGGCGACTGATCGCGGACGTTTCTCTTCGATTTCAACTTCCAGATGCGGACGCGTTTTTCAAGCTCGATGCTCGAAACAAGTTGTTCAATTAGGCGGTGTGGCCGGCTGCTTCATCAGTGTTGTCCTGAGTTCGTTGTGCGGCCGACTAATGGATTCGAAAATACAAATCTGATCGACCATGCTGGTTATAATAACACGGGCACAGTTTTATATCCACCCTCGCCGCGGAAGATAAAATAAATAAGTCAAGAATAGCATGAGTGCGCGGTGATCGATCGATAGAACGTTTAATTCAGCTCGCCCGACTATAAATCGACTCGAGCGCCGACAAAGATCGGCTTTTCAGAGTTGAAGAAACAATAATTCCATCCTGCCGTGTTCGGCGCTTTTGCAACCGTACAGGCGGGCCCGGTAAGCAGGGCCGTTAATGTTATTAAATTATCACATTTGCAATTCAATGTCTCGGACGTCGGTTCTCTCGCAGCGGTTGCATGTTCTTACTCCGTATTTATAGTTGCAAAGCATCAACTGGCATTATTAAAGCCCCGTCTGTCGTGGGTAATAACTCCCCGCAGTGACGCAGCTGGAAAATCCGGTAACCCATCCATGACGGGACTTGTTGCAAAATACAAACATCGAGCTCTCCGGTTTTCTCGTTTTGTACAAAACAAGACTATGCCGGAGCACTCGCGAATTCATGTGCAAATGTAATGCGTCCGATATCGTCGTTCATCAGTCGCGCAGACACTAATGACGCGACCAAGTATCAAAAAATATCTTACCGCACAATTACATGGATTGAATACTATATAAACAAAGGTATCGCGGAATAATCAACTATCGACGAAGGCGACTGGCGAATGACAAATGACGCGAGGTCGCTGTTACAATAAATTACGGCCAACTAATAAGGTAAATGACCACCGCGCGGTTATGCGCCTCCTCAACGTTACGTCCGTGCATCGCATGCTGTGTCTACTGAACCTTTCGAAACTGATTTGAGGGATTCCCTCGTAGCGAGCCGCGAGAGAGAGGTGGCCGCAAAAAATTATGCAGTACCGGGCACTGGATTCGCTTTAATTGCAACCGGAGACGGTTCGCCGTGGAGGGTAAAGCGGAGGCGGAGGAGTGAAGAGAAACGGCCGACGGCACGGAAGGATGAGAGAAACCCATCAAAGGGCAGCAGAGAGAGCGTGTATCGCCGATTGGCGATCGTCAGCGGAAATTGGCCATTCCGTTATTCCTCGAATTAGACGCGAGTACCTGCCTTTCTTCGATCCTGCTAAGGACGTGCAATCGAGCGTGCCGGTCTGCGCCGTTCGATCCGCCTCTCTACGGAATTTCGGATGACAACGAATTCGGCTGCGCGCACCCTGCAGGACGAGACTTGTCGACCGATCACTCGGACATCGACGTTTGCGAATCGACGCGTCGAACGTCGGATCGTAAAGATCGAGTAGCACGTATGCATCAGCCTCATTCGACTACCTGGGGCTGCAGCTATCTTCTTCAACCGTCCCGGCCGACTTTTATCGTTCCTTTGACGGCTGTCTTAAAAAAGTGCAGGCCGAGAGAATGATTTGTATGCGTCGCGACCGTAGTGACTCGCGTCTATAAGTATAGGCCGAGTCGGTGAGAATGATTTGTACAGGCGAGTCCGCAGGCTGTTTCGACCCTTGTTCTCGTCTGTCTCTCTCGGCCTGCCGCCTCTCTCTCTCTCGCCTCCTATCGTAACGATTTCCAAAATCACCTACGACCGCGCACGGCCGAGCAGAAGACTGGAAGGCTGAAATTCCTTTTATGTTAACCCCACGGAACGTCGGCTCGTCATAATTACCGACGGTGTATATAACACAACACGATAATTATGACGATGGGACAGGGAGGGAGGTGAGATGGGGAGAAAGAGAAAACGAGATACGGGGGGATGGTACGAGAAAGAGAGAACGATTGCCCACCGATGCTGCGGCGCTATGCCTAATTCGACCTACCCTTTTCTCCGAGAAATTTGTTTGGGGAAACCATTTTTCACGGGGTCGGACAGTAATAATAGCGGCGATCTCGATTGCGACCCGTGATTATATCGCTCCGCTCCGCGGTCAGCTTCATCGTTCGGCGCGAGTATATTAATTCATTCCGGAGAATCCGCTGGTTCCGAGGGAAGGTGGCTATCGTCGAAACTGGCCACTCCGTGCTGCCGTGACGATCGTCTTGTCTATGAAGAAAATCGTGGAGTTGAACAATCTCAATGCTCTTTCAATCTCGCTTCAAGAAAATGGCGTGTTCAAATGTTTCGCGATACAATGAGAAGAATTGTCGTGATATTGACATTTTCACCGATCGGAACACTCGGAATGCTTACCGCGTCTACTTAGAGCCGTTCCCCTCACTGCTTTCTTTCTTTCTTTATACTTCATCATAGCCATTCGCGACGAGATAAGACGCGTCGATGGACGCGCCCGAGGTTAATGAATCGTAAGGAAAGAGAGCAATCGGCGAAATATAAATGACGTTGACGGTGAATCGATTTTCGGTATGCCCGGCACGCTCGCCTCTGTGCAAACGTATTATGAGTCACAATGCAGTGTAAGATAGGCGGTCGGGCGAGGTGGGCGAGGAAACGGGGCTTAAATGTGGGAACGGATGGCGTGCAAGCGTTGCACACAAGTGAATTCAAAGGACACGGAAGATCTCGATGCCGTCAGCGACACCTCAATTTCACGTAACGGTTCGGAACCAGTGTATCGCGAGCGATTCAAACAGGAGCGACGAAAAAAATGACACGTCTGCCGCGAGTTTCACATCCATCGACTGACAGCGCGTCGTGCTCGTGTCAGTACAGTTTCTAGGCTGGATGACTAGTTCGTTCCGTACCAATGGGGTTAATGGGCATCGGGAAAAAACGTGCAATAACTCGAGTATAACTACTCTTCTTCTGACAAGTTTTCACCGTCTCACCCGGGGATAGTTGATCTAAATGAACTAAACGCCTGCGCCGAATTTTTACATCTATATTCTATTCATCTCGATCACTCCTGCCTCCCGTACCATCCCCCTCGTCTCATACCAATATCACTGCTATTTCTTATAATAACGAACGTCTGCCATATCCATCGGCATCCATTATCAATCTTCCAAGTTCCCGATTCGTTGAACGTACGCGGACGCGTGACGCGTCTAATTACGCAACGAGACGCCATACTCCGTTCCGTAATAGGTGAGCTCTCACCCCCAGGCGCGGAAGACATAAGGGGATCGGGCCCCGTTCTTAGCCAGGCGAATGGCGCCGATTAATAAAAGCGGAAAAGCTCGCCGCGGAGACGTGCAGGATTTTCCAGTCACGTTCGCCCCAGCCCCGGAGTTAATTTACGAAATAAATAATATCTTCTTCTTGCGCCGCTTCCGTGGAGAAAGCGGGAGGGTGGGCGGCAGAAGGGAGCGGCGTGAGTGGTCGAGGTGGCTGCGAGGGGTGCGGGGGCGGCTAGGATGCGAGAAGGGCAGAGAGGGACGAGAGGAGGGACTCATAAAGCTGCCTACGTGTCGAGCGTAATGAGAACCGGTGATTTTTCTTTCCGCGCTCGCGAATGTAAAAGAAAAATGAAGGCGTCCTCCCTGTCTGTTTGCGTCCGCCCGTGTGTGGGCGCCCACGCTCCTGTGGATGTGCGTGCCTACGTGTCGAGCCACCCTACCCAGTCGCATCTTTCTCGCGCTGGCCGCTTTCTTTGTACGTAAGTACAAAGTCTGCGTATGTGGCCGCTATTGTGCCGACGCCTTTACGCATTCATTCCCGACTCCGGGTACTTAGAACAACGACCTGTCACCACCCCGCAAATATAATCGAACTCCAACCTACGTGATGCACAGACACGCAACTGCACCGGCTCGACCCGACGAAGGCGGCGCAGCTGCACTTGGCACGCCGTCGATAAACGATTCCTAAAGAGACCTCGCCGCCACTGTCTTTTCGGCTACCTAATACCCAGGGCATATACACGGGGCATCATTTTTATAGCGGCAATTTCATTTGAGCCTCGACTCATGCAGTGGTTTCTGATGAGCGAACTAAAGCAATCCTCCTACCTCCCGGTCCATCTCCTCCAGCTCCTCGAGCCCTCCTCCAACCCCATGCCCGCTGTACAACGCTTCTCCCTCTCATTGCCCCTGTTATTTTCTCCCACCCCCGCCGCCGCGACGCCATCTTTTCATTAAAACGGTTCATCTGTGAGCCGCGCCGAGGCGCTGCCCTCCCCTGGATCCCTCGAAGGGGAGTATGAGGATGAGAGGAAGATGGAGAGGAGGAAGCCAGAGGGGTATATAGGAAGAGACGGTACAAGGAAACAGCGAAGAAAGACGAGGGATTCCGCGCGGAGGTGAGCGCGGAGGGTTGGCCGTGAGGGGAGGACGAGAGAAAGGGAGGTCGGGGGAGGGTGTGGGTGGCTTCGCTAAGTTTTCCTTCGTTTCATATCTCAACTCACCCCCCGCGCCGCGCCACCCCGTTACTCCGCTCCCCTGGCCCTCCCGCCACCGACTCCGGCCAGCCCGGCTAGGCGTGCTCTGATTAATGCCCCCGCTAATAACGTCTTCTCCCTGGGGAAAACCCACCCCCACCACCCTCCCCCTCCTCTTGCCGGCCCGTCTTCCACGTAACCGAACCCCCGCAACTACCGGGCGGCGCGGACTTATGCGGAATTAAAAACACATCTCGCAGCCCGGGGAGAGATATTGCGGCAGGCATTGTCTCCGGTTTTCCGCGTCGGTGAACTGTTTTTCGAAGGAATCCCGCTGCCGCGCACCCTCCGCGTCGCAGGTCTCTACATATCGTGCCGTTCGTTGTAACGGCCGGTCCCCGTCTCTGCGGGGGAAACCTAATGACTGTACAGTTTAGCGGAGATAACGTTAATGTGCAACATTTTTTCCGGCCGATCGAAGAGTCGCGTGAATGAGGGGGTGGGAGGGAATAATTGATTGATGTCGGAGTGCGGAGGTGGTTCGTCGTGCGATTATTATCGGACCGTCTAGATGAGCGAGGTGCGCGCTCTGTAAAACGGGCTGCTTACAGGTGCGCGTCTCTCTGTCGGCGATCTGCCGTGGTAATGTAACGTGAAACCATTAGCCCGTCGCGAGCGCGCTCACTTTATATCCCGTGTCATGCGAGATATCGCGGAATGACAACGGGGCTGCGCACCGTCTATACGTTTACGAGAGAGATCGTTCTTTCACCGGGCACGTTTTCTCGCTCTTCTTATTTTTAAGTACTCGCCTCTTTCACAGCGGAGCACGCGGAATTCCCTGTAAAGTGCAGCAGCCCGGGCAAAGTGTCCGACTCGAAGCAAAATCCAGGGGCGAGTGCAGCGGCGGCGGCAAGAGGCGGACTGTCAGACTGTCGTCACCTCCGCGAGGGTCTGGCGTTGATTAATGGCCGTAATATTCCTCCCGTATACGGTGACCCAGGCGTGGATGGATGACACGATAGCCGACTGCTCGCTTGTAGCCGGCGTACAGGTGTGCGCGATCCGCGTCGCACGCCGTTGCTACCTTTATAGCGTCGGTGCGAACGGCCGCGGCAAGAACAGGACTTCCCACTGTAGAACTAGCTCGAATCTCCGACCTTCTCGGAAAACGTTCCCGGGTACGTCACCGCTGCGCTCCGCCGAAACGTCGTCTTCGGTCAGCCAACTGTGCGCGAGCGATGCTCGCTAATTTCAACCCCCTGGCACTTATGGCGACGCAATAAATAAATCGCGTGAGGGCAGTGAACAATACACGCTGCGAGCAGCCCGATTATGGCAACGAACGCTGTCGTGCCGGGAGCTATGAGAGTGGTGGAAAAAATATTCCTTATATTGCGGTGGAAATCAATGCAACGTATAATGAATACGGCATTGAGCTTCTGTAGATTTTTTTTATTTAAACCTGTTTCGTAATCAGCGGCACATTTTTATTTTTGACAACGTCGCCGTCGCTCGGTGAAACTTCTCTGGCTCCGGTATGGGATGCAGCGGAGAGTGGTGGTTGAAGATGCATTTGAAATCGGGAACGGAGTTATCATCGGGCGACTAAAGTGTGCCGACGAATATGTTTATGGAAAAAACTGGGAAGCTACGGAGCTCGAAGTGACGATTTCCCGGATACCGTAGAAAGACGCGCGGACGTGCGCTCGCCCCGACAAGTGAGGCACAAATTCCCTGAAGCCGGGTCATGCGCGACATGCGATAGCTGTAAGTTATACGCCGGACAAGGCAGTTTAGTAATTAGTCGCTCGTAACGGGCGAGGCACCTAGGTCTCGATGGAGTTGTGAAAATCGCGTGCGTCGTTGGCGGCAAGCACGATCCACTTTCCTTTCCACGAGCCTAATTTGTCGAAACTCGGTGCGAGCAAATGGTCTACGTTTTGAATCTAAACCTTATTTGCTATGCGACATATGAAAGAAGCGTACTTACGTAAAGAGTCTCAGATGATCAATTTGCCCGAGAAGAAGTATGACAATTGAAGTATAACTTTATAATGAGCAGAAGCACTGAAGGATCCGCGGAAAGAGGCTAATTTCTAAAAAGAGCCTTCAAAGTGAATCGGAAGAATGCGGATTTTCAACGCAGAGAGTTAGACAGAAGCCTGCCGCATGCTCTTCAGCCAGCTGTGAAATATTTGGGTAATGATCCAGAGCTAGAAGAACGGATAGAATTTAGGGAAGAAAACGGACGGGTGCAGGGCAAGTATCTGCCAGCGAACGTACGCGCGGTGACACGTCCAATCAGGCCAAACCGGACGAGGAGGTCGGAGTCTGGGGTGGAAAAAAATCTCGCGGCCAATAAACGATGCAATCATGTCTACCTAGGTGATGTGGCGAGAACTGTCGCTGGCGGATATTTGTCTTGGCTCGGTCAGCATGCGACGAAGGTGGCAACCTAGAGCGTTCCCATGTCGTTAACCGACCGGGTCATCCCACCTCCGTTACAACCTTCTGCTGCCATCGAGAAACCTGCCACCGCGAGCTAGCAGCTTTTTGCATCCTACCCAAGGACGTCTGCCGTAGACTCGACACTCGACGCTGACCCGATGATTGGCTTGCGTGCCTTTTCGACGAATTAACGAGATGCGACATCGTCCCTCAGCCCGGCCACGCTTTTCTTACTTCAACTTCTTTTTCACTTATTGTTCGGCACTTTTCTTCATCCGCCCCATTTCTTCGCATCGTCCGAATCGTTATCCGCGACTCGATTTATTCATTTTTAATGGCGAACAAACGCGATCGACGTGTTGGATCAATCGTCGGACACGCTGTTAATCGAGCATCGGCAAGATTGGAATAGAACGCGGAGAATGGACAATGTGGTGGAATAGAATGTGGGTGATGTTGCGCTTCGAATCAGTGAAACTTATATATATATCTAACAATAAGAAGGATCCTGTTCGAGGAAGATGGCTACTCAATTCCGAGAGAGCGTGTTCAGGCAGGCGTGACAGCTCGTTAGCCATAATATTCGATTGGATCTCGATCGATTAGGTATCAACATCAGCATCGTACCTAGCTTTTACAGATACTCCATTCCTCCCGCTCTGCGTGCCTCCCTTTCTCTCTGTGTTGGTCACTTTCTTCACCGTCAGTTCGATAACTGCGCTGGAACGTTTCTCGATGATTTCATACCTTTACCGTGAAATAATGGTAGTAACACAACTCGACGCTGAGCAGGTTTGAAGAGCAGAACAAGTGAGATAGAGAAAGAGAGAGAGAGAGAGAGAGAGAGAGCTCTCTCGCGGTTGGAGAAGGAGAAGCTGTAGGCGAAGAAGGAAGATGAAGAGGAAGAGGAAAGAGGGAAAGGAGAAAAAGAAGTAGTCGACCGTTCGCGCAACGACGGATCGTTATGGATACCGTTTAATTTCGGTAAAAAATCGGGATTACACCTATAGTCTCGTATCGGTGACCGTCGAGCAGCGGAATTACCTTTTTTGTGATAGCTTTTTCTATTGTACGACAGAGCAGCGAGCAATTACGCCTACGCTACCGGACTTATAAAAACGCTTATAAAAGTTCAGCGAAAATTTCTCATCGAGAATCACTGGAAGGATAGATCTAAAAATGTCTGTTCAACATTAAGACAGTAAATTATACATTTAGTGAGTTTGGGAAGAAAAAATATATTTATTGATACTGTTAATAGGGACTACGGCCATGGACGATCAATCTGATGGAATCTTCGATGTATGCCTTTCGGTTTTTTAAGTCGAAGATAGTTAAAACGCTACAATACCTACGCCGACGAGAGAATTGTTGCGAAGGATCAATTAACGATCAGTGGCGTAGACAACGTAATTTCTTTACCGTTACCAATCGATGATAAACTGGATTTCAAATTAAAGCTTGTTACGCGATCGATTCGATTAGAAATGGACGATGGTTCCGTCTAACGAGCCGAGGAAAATGAAGAAGAAAGCGCTACCTGACTCACCCCCTCTCACGTTACTCTTCGCTCATATCGTCGACATTTCACGAACATTGATTTCACTCCTTCCATCTCCAACTTTATCAAATTAACTTCACGAATATCAATATCTTACAGTCTACTAATAATTTCCAACCAAAAACACGAAGCGTCATCCTCTGAAACCCCATTCCACATCCTCGACTTATCATTCCACATAAGATACCACGAATTACGGAACACCCAGTACGTACAAATTTTTGCTAATCACAAATTCATCAACTGCAATTTACAGGAAGCACGGCGCGCCGCAGATAGCGCATGGAATCAACTTGCTTTTTTCTCTCCGCCGATAGTGCATCGCGATGGAATATTATATATGTAGGGAGTCTGTACAGGCTGACGCGATCTCTATTAACCCCGCGTCGCTGCCATTCCGTTCGGTTCTCATCTGAGATCTCTCTTCATCTCTCTCTCCCTTTCTCTCTCTTCTTGCCACTCGCACGCCACACACGTAAATTGACTCGCTCACACTTTCGCCCTTTTACACGCATTAGCATCCGTACACGAACGAACTGTCCTTCTCAGCTGATAGGGTTTAACCCTAGCACACAGCTACCGGTGGTTACCAACTGCTACCGCCACCGCGGGCTATCCGCAACGCGCCGTCATTACGCGCACGTGTAATCCATTCGATCCTCGTTACTGCGACGTCTCCTTGCTACGTTAACACCTGCACCGCAGAATCAGGTGCTCACCCCTGGCGAAGGACGATGGTCGGCTATTACGCGGCTGATGGAGGGCATTTGATGCTTGGCCCACGCTGATCTTCGCCGAGAGATTGCGGAATCGTACAGTAATCAAGTCCGTTTCCGATCAATTTTACACTCCCTCTTACTTCGTATTACATTCCTGTGCTGTGTCACGCGCTTCATCTAAATCGCGTCTTGTATGATTTTTTATAAAAATTGTAGTTAATACGTCGACGTAGATGTGGACGCGTAGGTATATTCGGATGTGGCCGGTTGTCGTTAAATTTGAACCTGCGGTGAGGAACAGTTGATTTCGATCGTGAACATCGATCAGCCGGCAACATCGTACGCCGCGACGAAGTCTCAAGGGAGTCAGGACTTCCGAGGTAGGCGAGGCGTAATCCGGTACATAAAACAACATGGAGCTCCTAACATTGAACTTTGCCCGCGGGAGTGGATTGTCAGCAAACCAGCTTAGAGCCGGCAGGCATGTACGCATATGGACGCGCGATGGTTGCACGCACACGCATGTCGCTGCGTGTCTTCCTTGGAAGACTTCTTATTCGCAGTCGAGTGTCTGGATCGTACTTCGACTGGACCTGACTCTACTCCCCCGCTCCTTTCCTTTTTCTTCCCTCCTCCATTCTTTTTCGATCTTCCGCCTTCTCGCTCTGCCCCGTGCTCCTTCTCTATGCTTTCTTTTCGTTTCCTCCGATTCCCTCTGCCGACGAACATCGAACCGACGCGCATACATACGCCAGATGCGGGGCTCGCACTAAATCACGGAGAGCGCATTTATGAAAGCAGTAAAACGGCTCTCGCTGTCCCGAGGCCGAGCACGAGGGCGTATGTGTCACGCATGCCGAAAGGGCCTTCTGTCACGCAATCCGCGGCTACTGCGACGAGCATAGCGGAAAAGCCACTGTTGTTACATGACCAGGCTCCGTGGTCCTGAAACCTGGCGCCGCAGATTCGTGTTCCTAGCGAGACATCTTTCTGGGGCGAGTTCTTTTAATCTCCGTGATTTTGAGCGAGCTGAAATCTGAAATCGCCGACGAATACTTTTATTAAGCGACAACGATCTGCTAGTGTGATTAAAAATACGATTTTACATATGCAGCATCATCCCGCGCCGATCGCGGAGAAGTACGATATCAGCTATCCTAGTAAGAGTCAGGACAATGAAAGTGCTGGCGTAACGATAGAATCACGTTACCACGATCGAAACTCACTTTGCCCCGAAGTCGTGCGTTCGGGATGCGCGTCGACATAAATTTGAATACACTTAAAGGGGTATCGTACCTCGTCCTCCCGTGCGAAAGCAACCGGTCGAAGGTGGTGAGTATGGCGATACGCGGCTCTTAGGCGGTGGTGCCCGCAACGGGCAACAACAAAGTTCCCCCTTAGGGCTCTGGTAGCGCAATATTTGCGTGCTGCATTATCGCTCGCTCATCTGCCGGGCGCGCATATAAATAACGTCTCTCGCGCGCTATTGCCCTCGCCGGCTGCGCCCGTTTAAAGGAATAACGTGCATTACGGTTGTTATTGTAATGCTATTGGCTCTCGCGGCCCCCCTCGATGTCCCGATAAGCGACCGCGCGGAGCGGCACGTAATCTTAACCGGCACTATTAACCTTTAAGTAGGTGTCCGCGGATCGGATCGATCGGCCAATGCGGTTTGCCGTTTCATTCGCCAGTGTATCTCCGACCGCGGGCAATCATGCACGGAACGTGTCACTTTCGTCGTTCGGGCACTGAATGACTTCTGTATTAGGTACGAGTAATGCGCGCAGACGATCAAGGGGGATCGCAATGCACGAGTGGGCAATATGATTATGTTACAACATCATTTTTGCGTATTAGGGATACATTAGGTTTGATTGATCTATTGCAAAGGACACTGATATTTGTGATCCTTTGCTGCATAGACAGTTTCAGTAGAACTGTACTGTCTGTCGTACGTCAATATTGTCCGGTGTAAAAAAAGCGAAATACTCGTTTAATGTTTCGCCACCTACTATGGGTAATTTTCAAAGGCTGTAAAATGGGATCAGTTTACTACTTTTCCTGGTTATTGCGTTTCCATTGTGCTCATTACTATTGTTTTTAGTCCTGCGTAATGTACATGTAACTATACTCAGGGCCTCGATGAGAACAAATGTTCGACTCGACGATTGTCACCGGATCAGCAGACGCACACACATGTGTTCATACCTATTTACGATATCGCCTGTCGAAACGATGCAGGACTGTATGCCTGCGCCGCGTCCCCGTATAAATAGTTCTCCGGTACGTTCTCGGCGAGGGGGCAGAAGTCGTGCGAGATCGAGGAGAACGATAAATCGTTCTTACCAATAAAGTTCGTTACCTCGGAGCACGCACGGTCTTGTAACGAAGGAGAAACGTCAAATTAAGTGAATTACGTGCATAATTACGATGCGCGCGCGTTTATCGCGCATCGACAAACATTCTTAATAGGGGGTTGCGAGTATACGTTTGCGCCGTACCGTCAGTAGAAGTCGCACGAAGTCTGAATATTAGCTCTATAAGCGGGGGAGGCGAGAAACAGTGCATGTGCCGAGTGTTTCTGAACTGGAGGTAATTCCTTGCAAAATATCTGCAGACGCTCATATTTATTTAAGCAAGATCCTGTTATATCCGTAAACCTGGCGCCAAAGACCAATATCTGTTGTTTATTCAACATCGGATAATCGCGGAACGTCATTCCTTCTGCAAATACGGTGAGATCCATTCATTGCCCGCGAGAGATCCTGTAATTTTGCTAATGCCAGCTTCGTGACGCTTTAAGTGATTCCATAACAATACATAAATAGCGTGGGTGCATACCCACGAGGAGACCGCTAGGTCGTCGAACGTATTCGACGCCGTAGCACCGGGTACGTTCGCAGGATTCGTAAGCGTGTAACGCGTGAGATTGATCATGAATTATCATAGGCAACTTCTGTAATTGCCGACACTTTTCATACGAGCGCGCCTGTACCGGAATACCGAAACAATCGGAGCTCCGCGTGTTTCAGTGTTTTAGTCCCGTGCGTGGCGCGTCAAGCGCAAAACCAGTTCCGTCGTAATTTTCATCGCCACGAGCTTTCCCCGACGCCATCAATTTCTTCCGCATCAATTTATCTACTCGCGACTTGGGCAACGTATTATCCACGCGTTTCAACGTGCAGCTCACCCCTCTCTTCGAGTTACAAGCTTACAAGTCCGGCACCAACGGGGCAACGCACCGACGCCGCGCCAACTAAAACGAAGAAAATCAACCGAACTAATTGTTTTCTATTGCCTCATAACCGACATTTAATTTCACCTTCGCGTATCGGCCCGCGTATAATCGCGCCGTCGTTGAGAATGCACCCGCACGAAGGTCGGTACGATATTAATACGGAGGCGTGGCGGAAGTGGTTACTAGTGCGCCTTGCCGAGGAGTTACAGCGTTTCATTATCTCCCTGCGAACGGTTACAGCGTACGCTCGTACGTAAGGCCCTGCACACATTGTAAGCGCGTCGATCGGAATTTTCGAGTTTATGTGGGGAGGATCCAGCTCGTTTAACCCGCATGTAGCGTCGGCCGTGCACGTTTTGTCGTGCGTTATGTGTGACTCCTGGGCAACTCGTTCGGTGGTCGGTGCGGCCATGGACGATGAATATCTATGGAGTATGCAAAGTATTTCGTGTTCCGCCATAACAAGCACCTCATTGACCCATTGCACGGATGGTGTTACTATTGTCTACCCGAAGACCGAGCATAGAACCAGTTTGCCGGGTGGGTGGCATCGGACGTTCTGCGTCGATTACGTGCGCAACCTTACCGGAATTCGACTGTGTGAGTCAGCGTCTGTATGAGCATTGCCCAAAACATTCTTCATCAGGCGCGCTTGGGAGCGTTTAATGAACCTATCATGACCTATGATCGAATTTGAGGAATGCGTGTAAAGGATACTCGTGTGACTCCGTACTTTCCTGCCTTCGAAATTTAGAGTGTCAAGCGGCGATAAAGCGTTACATCTTCGGAGACAATCGAGATCGATAAGGCCGTTCAACCTTAACTTATCGGCGAACTATGTGGCGAGCTACTCCAAATCTCATAGATAACGGATGCGGTGGTGCAGTCAGAGCTCGTGTTTAGCTGCGACTGGAAGGATCGCAGTTGCGGCCGCAAGTGCGAGAATCTCGATCCGCAGGACTGATAGAATCTCGCCAGTCCTTGGCCAATTACAATCGCCAGTTCACGACACGCAGAGGAATCGGCCTGGTCGGCGGAACAACGTTCCATTAGGATTCACCGTGGATTTTCTCTTTCGTTCGAACGGATATTGAATTTCTTATTTAGACATTAATGCAGCATACATATTCAGTACTTAACGCCGTTTAAATCAGTTACAGCGACAGAGATATATTGTGGAGAAATTATCGCGCCGGCAATTATTCTCCACCTGCTAATAAATTCGAAGCCCTTTTCAAGACAGCTTTCTCCCGACGTTTTCTTTCTAATTACGATTTCATTTTAAGGCTATAGTTACCTACAATTCGCAGTGCGGAAAATGATCGCCAGCAAAGAGAGCATTTAATGTAGAAACGTAATAATTTGCAACCTGAATTTCCGTTCGCATTATACGAGTGCATCTCAAGTGTTTGCGTCTTATTCGTTCCTGCGGTATTCATTCAAAACTACCCCTACACTGGATCTGCATAGTAATGGCGACTTTAGATCTTATCGTTCGGTTCGTTACTTGCAGTCGTGTCGGTTGCTTCATTGATGGGAAGAATATTCACGTATGAACATGAATTTAGATTTAACGAAACGTTTCACTGAAGCACAAGTGGGCAAGGGAAATTCATCAGCTGTAAAGCTGCGAAATTTCGTTATTTATTTTCACTCACCATCTGCCTTTTTCATCGGCGAGAAGTGATAATCGACCTCAAGGCGACCCCGTTTCGCGAGAGAAGGGAAAGGGGGGCATTAAAAATATATCGGTCGACGTGAAACCATCCTCGTCCGTGCTCGCGGCAACAAAATGAGCGCTGCCTGTTTTATGAGTAACCTATTAAATGCCGTAGAGCGATCAAGGTGAGCGCTGCTTCGTTGTTGCATTGTAATCGGCAGGGCGGGCATAAATATTTATACCTCGTCCGCACGTAATAATTACACACTTACGCGTTCATACAAAATAATTGTGCGATCGTTTTCGTGGAAGGCGAGCGCGCGCGCGATTCGCAAAGTGCACCCAAAGATGGTCGAGCTGGATAAAGCAAACAACATATTTCTTCTTTTATTTTACTCTTTTACTTTGCGCCTCTCGAGTTTTCGCACGTGTTCTTCCCTTTTCACATTTTCACTGTTTTCCCTCGGAGCAGTAAACGAGATATGATCGTTATGTAGGTAATATAATATTCACAATCTTTTTTGTCGGACCTTTCACATTTGTTGGGTCTCATTCGAATTGCAGTATTTAGCAGACAAAGCGGTTCGCTGTTCTATCGTCGCGGCGTCGTGCACAGGCACGAAGACGAAGCAATATCGATTAAGAAAATTGTCGCGCATCGCGTATGCCGTGCGCGCGCTTACCGAATGCGCGAACATCATATGTTCACCGTACGAATACGTGTACGCCGTATATAGTTCGCGTGTGTCACGTAACTCGCTCTTCCTGCATATGCCGATGATCTCACGAGATGTACTTCTCTTCCCTTTGTCGGGCCTCGTTCTCAGCACTCTCTTTCTACGGAAACGTGGGCGGCCCAAACAAAGTTGAGGAGTCATGTACAAGATAATCGTGTCGGGTAGGCAGATTAAGCGTGTCGATTCGGTGGTAGTGGACTCTTGAAGTCTGCGCGTGTAGATTTATACTACTTTGACTTGAACGCATTTTGTGTTGTTTGAACGTTCGCAAATAGCACTCCATTGCAAAAAATTCAATCGTTTCATGCTTCACATAAGGACACTTACAATTAGAAGTCTCTCTTTAATATATTCTTAATCTGCAAGCGTGAGATGATTTGAATGTTACTTGCACTTGAACATTATTTGGATTCGCACTCTGTCCCGAATTCCGTAGATTCAATAATCATACGCAAACGTGTGCGAACGGTGCTTGCAAGCACCCAGGCAACTGTTCGTTCGCCATAACGCAATGTTTCGTCGGTACATTTCGACCCCTGATGCGAGCACGATTATTAGCGCCTTCAATGTTTCAAACGCTTATCAGATCCACTTCCAGACTTCGTGTAAACTCTCAGTAAATGCATGAATATTATATTCTGTATGCATATAAGCGGTCGTCGGCGTGTGTGCGCGAGTATGCGTACACACTAGCACACTCGAAACAGGCGTAACGTATTCTTGTGCCTCGCGTGCGCTACGTAAATTGTACATCCTGCCAGCGTCGAGATCTCACGAGATCTATTTCCCTCGTTCACCGGCGCTTCATCTAATCCTCACTTTCCGCTTTTCTCATACGTTGTCTTCCATACAAATTTCTGGCGATGGACTCGTCGATGAGAAAGCATAACGCTTAACTTACCCACGCGAGAATGAGGTTGCAAAGTTTCGAGCGTTGCAGCGAATGACGCTCTTTTCTTCAATTCTTTGATGAGACGTTGATAAAACAGGGAAAGGAAGTAGACGCTGTCCGCGATGCCGAGGTTGCATAGAACAAACACAACAAAACATAAATGTACACGTTGAATAAAGAACCTCCTTCTTTTTTTGAAGTCTGTTCAAAAATCGAGACGTTCTTAAGGGATGCTGATTTTCTGAAGGGAGCCAAGGGTGATGTGCAACGCAGTCCTGTTGTCCTGTATACTGTACTTTCTCGTTTGGTGGAACCCTGGCGCGGCTCCTATCGCTCTCAGCATCGACTCGCATAATTGGCCACCTAAGAACGCACGATATTGCACCATGCAAATGCGCGCACGTGTCCGACGGGGAGGGGTAGAATAAAGTGCCGCGACACTGGGGTCCCGTGTGTTCGAGGCAACGGTTAAGCTCATGGTCGCGGGTCCTGCGCATTGTGCAAGGATTTTGGAACTTGTTAAAAGGGGCATGCGATTCTTTACGGGGGTACGGTAAAGAGGCATTGTTATCTCACGATCGTTAACGGTGCACTCAACGGTGTGGTATGGTTAACAGGATATCGGTGCATATAATGATGTTAAAGTTCGAGGAAAAGAAGGAACATCTGGAGACTCTGAAGTATTCATAATTGGAGAGCACTTTAAGACGTACCGTGGGCGGAGGTAAAGACAAATGTTTCGGAGGATTGTTGAGCAGTTTTTAGAGTTGAGCGTGGATGCAGATTTGTGGTGTAATTATCGAGTGATCCGAAGATGCACCTATTGCGAATAGGTGCGGTTGTTAATAGAAGATGCGCGGTCTGATGCAACGGACGGTTGCGATGTATTAAATGTTACCAACAGGCCCGTCTCGTCATGCATTCGTGGATCGGTGCAATGCGATGCGGCATTATGCGATTTCCGTTGCTTAACGCGCGCACTATTAAAATTTCGCCTTAAATATGTATACCTTGTGCGAGTCATAACAAATTTCCTATGTTTCGCCCGACATCAGACCGTTCCCTAGCTCATCCCAGATATATTAAACGTCGTGCGCCGTTGGCTTTGCCCGTTAAAAACGCGAACAACAGACACACACTCTCCGCAAACAAAATCGCTCTTTCACCACCTTCCAATCTTGCATTATACACAGGAAACGTTCCTGTCAGTTCTTAAAAACGTGCTGTAGGTACAGGGAACGTTCCTTCGAAAGCTTGACCGTCGGAATCAAAGAAAAAGTCATCAAGAGCCAAGTACCGTCGTTCAAAGAGCCCCTCGCCGATCATCCTGAAACTATGCCAATAGCGTCGAACAAACGTAGCGTCGTGGAACCGGTAGAAGTCGTCGCTGCTGCAGCGTAGACACACTCTAGCACTTTATCCGCCCGGAGAAATTGAGTTTCCTGCAAAGGCGCGAGTCGTGCCACCGGGGGAGTGCGCATGAAGTCGTCATATTTACGGTCGCGAAATTTTAACGAAGCCCGCGGGCACCGCGGCTCATTAGCGGCTCGTAACTCGGCGCTACCGTGACGCGGAACCGGGCGAACGGGAAAGAAAGAGAGCGAGAGAGAAGGAAAGAAAGAGGGCGAGCGTGCGAGTGAGAGAGAGAGGCCGACGAGAAATAGGCGACGTTAATGCGCCGTGACAGAATAATTCGCCGGGCTAAACGTCTCCCAGGCCTCATTAAAAAGCCCCGTGAACGGCGTGGCCGCAAACCGCGAGCTGAGTGCGCGTTAAACGCGAAATGAGCGCGCGAGCGCGCTAATTCGCGCAACGACGCCGACGTACTCGTCATCGTCATCGTCGTTTCTGCTTCTGCTTCCCTCGCGCGCTGCCGCTGTCGTCGTCGCTGTCGTCGAGCCACGGCGGACCATTCGCCGTGGCCGCTGCGGCTCACGGGAATTTCTCTTAATTGGTCACTTTTTATCCGGCCCGCTACAAATTGTTCGCGTTGTAGGTATGCGACTCGGGCCCCGCGCGTTCGAGGAGCGAGAGCGACGCGAGCAACAGAAACGGAAACGGCGGAGACAAAGACGGAGCACGTGGAACGAGGAACGCCCGTGATGGACGAGGCGAAATCGCGCAGTTGGCCAGGCCTGACTTTTCCTAGATCGTGTTTCTAGCCCGACGTCGCTCGGCCGACACGCTTATTCCTACGCACTTCCGGGAAAACGCGCGAATGGCGGCACGGTCGGAGTGGTCGGAGACGCTGGTGGCTGGTGGACCTGGTCTTGGATCTTGACGCGAAGACATGAGAGTCGGACGTGTGCCGTAATCCGAGTTACCGATGCATTTAGATCGTTTCGGTGCAAGCGCGTAGGTCATATGAAATTCATAACCGAGCGTCGGTCGTAAAGCCGACGTTCCAGGTCCGTAGATCCTTCAATAGTGCCGTTATTCAAACCGTCCGCGTCCCGATGATCGACGTTCAGCCGCGCCGGGTTTTATCGCGAACAGTCCTGCAGAAAATTGACGCGCATCAGGGCTATGTGCACGGCATACGTGAACCATTCCAGAAATACGTTAGTCAATCTTTCACTATGCAGCTTTTTCCCCGCTGCCGACTGTCCGCTGCTTATCTCTTGCTCGTTGCATCATGAGTTACGATCGGCTCGGGAGACTCCGGGCATCGATCCTACTGTCATCTTCTTGCGCACGATCATTTGACTTTCTCATAAACAATTATACGATACTCTAGTATGCCCGCTTCGCAAAATCATTCGTAGTACAGACGTCTTTTGTCGCACAATTATAAATGACTAATACGTCCCGTCGGGCTGCGAGCGAACGATTCGTGCATAAATCCATTCCCAAGAAAGGTTCGCTTAACAGAAATTTCGTAACTGAGAACGACGAACGAATTGGCTCAACGAAGTTACCGAGCGCATCAACGCGACCGCTCACTTAATAAAACATCAGCGAAACTGTCAATTTACAATGGCGTTATCACGTACGAGCAGACACGGCCGTTCCCGCCGCGTTGAGGGGGCGGGCAAGGAGTCGAAGCAAGGCAAGGCAAGGCAAAAGCAAGGCACGATGGTTTCACGGCGCTCTCACGCCCACGCCAATTTACGAGCTAGTCGTTAATAAAAATCAGCCCTCCTCCGAACGAAAGGGAACCGAGGGAAAAACGCTCGCAAGATCGCTGCCGAATGCATCCTACTTATGCCGAAGGAGCGGAATCGCATTATCGGTTTCCGCCTCTGTCCTCCGCTGTCTCCCTTTCCGATGCCGGCTGGAGATGACGAGTCGGTGGGACGCGCTCAGAATCGCCCGAAAAGCACCGGTTCAAGCAACAATTTCAACTCGTCGTCCATTCTCTATCTCTCTCTTTCTGGCTCTTTGTGGTTTTCTCTCTCTCTCTCTCTCTCTCTCCCCCTCCCTCTCCTTGTCTTTGCTCATCTTCGTCCTGCTCAGTTCTCCCTCATCTCCCCCGCCCTTGGCGGCATTATGCCGCACGCTTTTTCCACACTCGGGATTTACTAAAGCAAGATCGGATTCCGCGAATGGATTGGACTGCATTCCGTTCGCACCTGGGTTTCTGGGCTCGTTGCTTCTTCTGCGGCTCGCCTCCGCTGGACAATGCGTCGACAGCAGCCCTTTCGACGATCAGAGCAACCCCGCGCACTTTTCGTACCCCGAGTATGCTCATAATTGGGTACTGAGCCCTCGGAGGACGGAGGTGGAATACAGATATACGGAATTGATGATTCGAAAACGTGATGAAGGTTAACATTTAGGGTAAATGTCGCGTGTGTCGGCGCATGTAAGGTTTTATTGGACTAGATATTAGGATCGATGGGTGGCTGCTTTGATACTGACGATGTTGGAAGCGAATTACTTAAGGTGTATATGTCTAAAATCTAAAAAAATTAAATTTCTTATCACACCACTTTCACAACTACCAGCACAAGTAGGAGCTCCGATCGCAACGCGTGTTGCTGAAGAAAAAGAATTATCATCTGACAACCAATCCGACTTGGAGCAAAGAAAGAATTTTCTCTCTCGAAGAGACTTGGTTCGTGTGTTCGACGAAAGGTATGCCCGTGTCGTTATTGCGCGAGTCTCACAATTAACCGCCACCAGTTTCGACTGCTAATTCTTCCTCGGCCGGCCGAAACAATCGGCTTCGAAAATTTCGGTTCGACTTTCGTCAAAGGGGGGAATTGTCCGAAGAAAGGAGTATGGGAACATTACATAGCACGCATAAATATGTGAATGCAATTCAAAGAGGCAACGATGCGCTCAAAGACATCCACCGGCAAAGAGGCAGCTGCGTTCCCGCCGACTCGCCCCCAGTGGTTCACATGACGATTCCCTTGAATCGAGGGCGCGGCTGTGTGCATCGGGTAGTCTTTTTAATTTCGCGTCTCGCGCGTCAGCGTTTTCGGTACTCTTCAATCGACGAATGCGCCGATCATTATGAAAGTGGTCTAAGTACAAAAATAAAAATACTTCATTTTCTTCCTTATGTCGCAATGAAAACTGGCGCTAAGCTGAAGAAGTTATTCCAACTTTTTTTTAATTTTTTTCTTAGATCACTTTCGTAATTACTGTTTCCGTCTTGGATACGCGTGCTTTGATTAGAATTCAAAGGAGGAGTTCAACATTTGGTTGAGTTCAGTCAAGTATAGATTGTTATTACAAAAATGTGATCAGATTGGCTGCGGCTGCAGAGGCTTTGATACAGTGTTCGTTCGTTACAACGAAGACATTCGTCGCAACCGAGTGATTATCCAGAAATTTGTTAATGCGTCTGCAATAGCGAAGAAGTACAAATTCGTCCAGTCGGTTCTCGCGCTCATTTCTGACTAAGGAAGAGAAAGTAACGAACATTTACGTAATGCCACCTTAGAATGCACGCGCGTGTAGCGCGCCTCGGGAATATTAAGTGATCGCCGGCGATATGGAAACGTGCGAGGCAATTCGCAGGACATGGTTCATTTTGAAAACATACCTCTCGTCAAGTCAAACTTAGTCTAACCGGCCAAAGCATTGGCATCTTAATCACATGGAAAACCGGATAACTCCGACAGAAAATTTCCCAATAAAAATTTCATATCCCTACCATTCCACGATAGCATCAAATCCATCAAACACTCAATTTCATATCATACCATCAATCAATCTCTACCTCCACCCCCAAATGTACAAATCCTCCCACTAATTACACCCTCTCCCACCGCTCCACATGCGCTCCTTGAAAACCAATCAAATCAGCCACCCTTCATCATTCCTCTCCTTTTCATTCCTCCAACCTTTCCATTCGCACCTTCAACACCTTCGAACCGAACTTCAGTTCGACTCTAAGCGCGTTCTCCCGTCGTATTTAAATGGCGAAGTCAGCGGTGAGCGTCACTGCCGAAGGACAGTTTCTTGCGCATTGGGTGCGCCCGTAAAAACAATCGTATCAACTCAACTCACTCATGGCTGGCCGGTCCGGGCCGGTGCAGAGCGAGCGACGAGCTGCTGGCTGCTGCTCCCGCTTCTGTTGCCCGCTACCGCAACGAGTCTCTCCGCTGGTTCCGCGGCGAGTACGGGAGCCCTGGAAGCCGGGGGAGCAGAGAGGAGAGAGCACTCGCGACGGCTCAGTCGGCGGATTCGCCGCTATGCCTGGTATTTTCACGAGAAGTCCGTGATTCAGTCGCGCCAGAAATGCCCGTATCGAGTCGCGACGCGCATGTTTTGCTACCACCTCACCCGCCCCCCGCCCTCTCTATTCCTTCCAACCCTCTGCCACGGACCTTCTTTCGTCGGGGGCGATCGCGCGGATTCGCGTTTCTCGAGAGGAATCGTTACAGAAGCCAATGTCATATTCTCAACGTTGGAAGTGCTTAGTTCTAGAGTAGGTGGTATAAGTGAATCGAGTTGAATCACAGTACGGCTTTTGATACAATTTTTCCGGGCGTTGTGCTTCTTCATGATGATCGACTCTTTTGAAAGACGAATGTGTTTATGTATGAGAGAGTGAAGACGAGCGAGTAAGTGGAATGGAGATATTAGATGCGAGCGGATATGCAAATAAGTTTGTAAGGTGCCCGGCCTCGTCAGATTGGCCGAACCGCTTTAATTCGTTGGACGATCTTCGGAAGCCACCTGTGGCCAATCAAAGCGGACGCGCGCGTGGTTCCTCGTTGATCGACGAATCTTCGTCGGGACCGAATCGAGAAACTGTCCGTCGTATGAATACGTATCAGGTGGTGCACGTTGTTGCGCCGCGTTGCATGCCCGTACGTGACCACGCATGCGCGTGCTTTTTGTCTCCGTGGAATGCTGGAACGGCGGTTCGTTTGAATCGTCCAGGGTATTCCCGATCGTGGATCGGGCCCAGGCGATTGTTACCCCGCCGGCAGAACGATCGGCCCTCTCTCACAGGACTGATTTTGTATGAGTCGCGCGGCGCGACCGGTTGATCACGTTGGAATTTGTAGCTCAATTATATCGGCCGCCATTGCTCCCTGCTTCCACAGTGTTAGAGCCTGTCCCGCTTCCGATCGGCCATTGGAGATGACGCATTTTATTTTTCATGAATGTTATAAATTCAACTTAGATTACTGATGCTTCTCTGTTATCGATATCACAAAAATTAGCGCATGGAAATTGTTATTCGTCTCTCGCTTTTGTTGATATTAAAGTTAAACTTGTTGTCACTTGAATAAAGTGAGTAAGTACGATCATGAACGATCCGATGATACTCAGAAACTGCAAAATTTGCATTTGCTTTAGACATGTAGCATTCCCCGCGCCTATCTTAATTAGCAGTCACGTCCCACAGTCGCAATAACAGTGGTTAAACGTCATGTCGTCGTCGGATCAATGCCGGAATTCCGAAATTTTGCTCGATGCGTCACTTCGCTGTCGGCGACATCGATTTCCACACTCCAGAATCGTTCGCGTCGGCGAGTGTTTAAGATTCACAGCGTATCGTCAGTCAGTAACAGTGCTCTCTGTTGATGTCTAATAGTCGAACAGAAATCACCGTCGTTCATTACGTAAAGACTGTCGTCGACCTGGGCGAGAGCGCTCGAATCGGAAGACAAATTGCCAATATTTATGGAGCTATAGCACTCGGCCGATCGCACCTCTTCGACTCTCGCGATAGGATCGACAGGGGAAAAGGTTGCAGGCAGGAATTACGCAGGAACGACGATGGTGAAAGTGAAATATAAGTGCGGACACAACTAGGAACCGTCATGTCGTCGATCGACTCTTGCAAATATCGCTGGCACTCGTGCCGTATCAAATTATATACCCCTTTCTACTTCAAACGATTCCAGCTCGACGTAATATTCTTAAACGTACTTATTATAATGTTCTTATAAAAATTAAATACGAATTCTGGTATCGATCATATTATATGATACCCGACAACAATTTTTTTCTCTGATATAAGGAATACAATTATCACCCGCCGCCTATAAGATTCATAATTCTCATTTTATGTGGGCATTTTATCGCTTTTACGACTACAACCAACGTGTTAACAATTTAAACAGTCAACTTTCGCCCACGTACGTCTCAAAATTCGTAAAGCAACAGGTCGAATAGCGAGTGGATGGGCGAATGTGCATCCCATATGAGGACTGATGATCGTGTATTGTCGGGGGACACTTTACTGACGTCGCACGGTATTTGCACGAGTCCTCTCTCGCGGCGTCCGCGCGGGCGCCTCAAATGCTCGCTGTTTCTGCCGGGGTGGCGACTTGATTTATCATTGTGCGGAATGCAGATACTTCATAAATTATATACATCGGACGTCGGACGTCGGACGTGCATGCGTTTCGACCCGACGAGACGTTGGCAGGCATGCGAAGCACGAGGCCAGCCGAATGCCGCCCCCTCTTAAACTTCCACGAGCCCTCTCTTTCGTCATGCTCCTTAATTCTTCCGCGACCGAAAATCCGACGGCCGGCCTCCCCGATGACACTGGATGACAAACAGTGCATCTCCGTCGCGCCAACTCTCCCGTCCCTAATACTCTCCAGCAAACTGAAGCTTTCACAATGATCGCACACCTCCGTCCGATCCGTCCCCTCGCTCCCGCATCGATACTCTTCACCGATTACCCGCTTTCTACGAATAGAGCAACTAGAAGAAACGGCCATAAACAGTGACGCAAGGCGAGGCAGAAAGATTCGCAGGAACGCTGAAGTTATATCGGCTTGATATCTAGGCAAGAACGTCGTACGTCATATCGCGGAGTAATTAACCGTTTGAACGTGCGTCATCCGCATGCCTCGCGGACAGAGGATCGCTCAGCAACGGGCGACATAACACGTCGCGAGCCATTTGCGCGCAGGATCCTCTTGTTACGGAACTTTCAATCGAATCGTCCCTTTCCGCGTTCCGCAGGGAGTCAAATGGCACCGGTAAGCGCGCCCGCTCTCGCTTCGGCGAGCGAAAGGAAGAAGAGAGGCGCGCGCTGCGAAGACGAGAGGTGTCCGTTTCTCCGTGTCATTGACGTATTTAGCGCTGAGCGTCGACTCGGAATGGAAGACGCGCACGAACTCTAGAGTAATTTATCCGCTGGATATACCTCGTACTCAGTCCGTCGGGAACTCCTTTTATTCGATCTCCCTCCAGCGGCCACCCTCTCTCGCGACCCTTTCTCCCTTTTTCTCCCCGCGAAGGAAGACGACTCATGTCGTCGTCGGCGGACTGCATTCAAATATGGTGCACGCACGACTCTCGACTCGATAGCCGAGCGGGCAAGAAACGGAGAAGCTCGCGGTGCACGGTACCACGCACCGCGGTACCACCGCCGCCGTGGCCGCCATCTTTAATAACCTACGACCGCCATATTGCCGTGTGCGCACCTCCTCTTTTTGTCATAAATGAGAGGCGACCGCGAGGTTAAACGGGTTGTCAGATGTCCCCCACCCGGCCGACGCGAGCCTGCTGCATAATTTTACGATCCGCTCGACTATTGACTTCGAGCCCGTTCGGTTCGAGGCGTATACGGAGATCTGTATGTATATACCGGTCGCCGCGATAGTCGATCGATCCCGACTCGCCGGCGACCACAGATGCACAACTGTCATGGCGTCCGCGTCGCGAGACGCTCGTCAGGCTGTTGGGACGAAGGCTCGTCGAACGACAGACCGTCGCGTATTACGAATGTTTTCGGTAAACCATGGGGTGAGGTCTTGGAGCATTGATTAAGGGTTACTTTTTCGTTCGTTTTCGCAGGAGTCGTATATGTCTGAGTATCGATCATTGGTGCTGGTACGATGTTAGTTTACTTTCTATGAATTTATTGGCAGAGTCGAATGTTGCTGGAAAATTTCTATCGAAAACGTATATGTGTGTTTCTTTCATAACTCGCCTACTTCGGAACGTGCGTTAGTCGGACGCGAAAAAGAATGCATCGACAATGGTCATTTACTCGAATCGAGACCAAGGATGCGATATGTCGTGGCGCGAAACATTTAGAATCAATGCCACGCGCGACTCGATTATTCTAACTATATTCGCGACGACATTCCGACATTCTTCGCCGTGAGACCGTGACATTTATGGCATATTCGCTGCGCCTTGGCTGATAGATATTTAGAGCGAACTTAAAATAAAGAATGAGCGTCCAAGGGACTCGGTTGGCACAAAAAAAGCTAGAATACGATATGATTAGCAAATATTCCTCCACCAGCCGCTCGTCTTATCTGTTTGTTCGAAATTGCATTCACCGTATCAATCATTTGTATGTGTGTATAACGCGTTCCTTATAATCTCAAGCGATTCTTGTGTAAAACCTACCGGAGAACTGAGAACGCAATGCGATTTAACGCCTCGAACGCAAAAGAATAAATTCCGCGGAAGGAACGGAGAAGCGCGAGAATACTATCCGCAAGTTCGAGCGCGTCTTTTCAGTTGATCTCGGGCCGTACGTCATCCTTGACGCGGGGATCAGCCTGCCGACGATCCCCGTGGCCTTTCTTGCGCGAAGAAATCGAATCCTTCTTGCACTGTGGTCCTCCCGATCGGACACGTCCTTTACCTTGTACCGGCGACACCATCGCATTCAGCAAGACTTTAGAGCCTCGCTCGTTCTTTCTCATCGATATGTATGGACGGACACCCTGTCGGAATTTTAGTTGGTCTCGCTTTGCAGTACATTCTTCATGATCGGCTATGTAAATAGGTCGAGATCGATCGGGGGTCGGGAAAAAAGCGTGAGACTCACGCCGAACATGTTTAGAATCTTCTCTACAAAAAAATGTTCGTGCCACGCGGATACGCGTCCAGGCGCGAGGCGTATTAAGCGAGAGAAAGCAGCGATTCTGTCCGGGAAACAATAAGAAACATATTTTAAACGTGCACGTATTTCGTAGGAGAATATTCTTCACTAAAATGCGACTTCAATTACAGCAGCGTGCGACGCGACGAACGTTCGGTATCACTACACGGCGATTATCACGGATCGGCCTATCTGTCAGTGTCAGCAGGCGTACCGTGAAGAAAGACAGAAACGTGGAAAGAGTAAGTGAAGGACAGGAAAAGGAAAAAGAGGCCGTGAAAGGTAGAGAGTGGGACACGCATCGAGGCAGAGCCAGAGAGCCAGAGAAAGAGAGAGAAAGAAGGAGAAAGATGTGGAAAAAAAGTCGCGCTGTACCTCGCTGTGTAAACGACTCGGCGGCGTGTATCAGCGACCGAGGCAAAACAATTATAAATTATTTAATATGTCCTTTAGGCCGTGGGCCTCCCTAATTGTAAGGCAAAGGGACCGGAGCCGGTCCTTTTTTCGCCTATCGGTTCCCCACTGCCGTACCAAGGGGTTGCTCGTACCTCTTCTTGTGTCACTCCCTCTCTCTCTCTCTCTCTCTCTCACTCTCGCTCGCTCTCAATCCGCCGATTCCGTCCCTCTCCTTCCTCGCTTCATCTTTTTTAAGGCAACCGTCTTATTCTTAGTGAATTACGAAGTCGAAGATGCGCCTCCGACGAAAGAGGGTTACTGACCTCCCGGAATAATGCATCGATCGAGTGATACGCTCGTAATTTACCTGCCGTCACGAAACGAGATACGCATCTCCGCTGAGACATAAAGTCAGTGAAAAAGGTACGCGGGCGAGTGCATTCGGGCGGATGCAAAAGATTTAATGTAGGCTCGCTTATCATTCTCGATTTTAATACGAATTATGCGGATATTCGCGAGTAACGTCGTAACGCTGACGTTAGGTACCGATTTCGAGCAAGAAGAGGGCAATTTATTGGAAAACAGAATGGGTTGCGTTACTTAAGGTATCGGACTCGGAAGTGTACTCTAGGTGTGTATTCGGAGATTGTCAAGCTATTACTCGAATTGCATAAGAGATTCGAGAAACGCTCGTTTAAAAAGCCAAATTGCTGTGTCGCAAGTGTAATTAGTAATTAACCGGCGTAATCTGCTGAGCCGCGCGCGCGCGGCCGCCCTTATAAATCAACGACGCCGAAACTTTTTTTCCCTACCCGCGCCACTTTGTGCATGTTCAGGTCACTCGAATCTAGCAGTGTCGCATAGCAGACCTGCGCATTAAATCATTCCTGGGAAAAAGTCCATTCGCGAATGAAAACGTCAATAACCTGCAAATCAAAGACCGCGATTGAAACCGAAGAACCGGTTGATATCATTAATATCAAATTACGTACATTCAAATCCTATGTCACGAGACCATACGTCTTACCCCAACAATACAGTAAATTCATGCTATTCTATTACGTTTGCATCTTCATGTGCAGAATACGTGCAAACATAAGCGAAACAGTAGTGGACGTTTTTTCTATTACTAGACCAGATAAGTCTGGCAAAGGACTCCGTGCGACTGCTATACAAATGATTCTTGTCTTTACCGCGAAATACCTTTCGCAGAATGAATCAGGTATCGATGCATTCGGTGCCGATAGTGTCGAAAGTGAGTCGGGTCCGCCCGCAGGAAGCAATGGCAAACGTCTCATAGATTCACGCACGCACTTGGCGTACTTGCTCGCCTGGAATGCACGCCTGCACTCGTAGAATCGCAACTCCCTGGACCAGAACCGTGGGAAGCAAAAAGTCGCTCGCTGAGCTGTGCATGCGTACGTACGTGCATGCACAGATACGTACATTTACGCGCGGCACTCTCGCGACGATGACAGGTCGTCGTGCACCGCGTGAAGGTGTCGTTCGATACTTGCCCAAAGCCCACCTACAAACTATCCGATTTACGATCTATGCCACTTATTATAACGCATATTAGTACGGTTCACGATCAAAATTTCACCAAAACTGTTTAAAATATTTTCATTTCAAACGAAAATTAATACTTACCTCTTCTCACCATAGAAGTGAAAATTAATCGATTACCAATGATATATTACGATTTATTACTCTCATTTGACGCTCACTGCGTACTCGTCCACAAAATGGCCGTTCTTTGATCGACAATCAAAGTGTCTTATTTTACTGAATCGCGACGCGTCCGTTCAGTTTCCAACGGCGCGTCGCATGAAACGTGGAAGCCGCGGGACGTTCGAAGCCAGGACACACGGCAAGGAGAGAGGGACATAGTGGGAGAGAGAATGTGGCAGTAGAGGCCGTGGGTAGGTAGACAGACTCCAAGAGATGTTCCTGGACCAATGGAGAGGCTGCACCGCTGCAAACGTATGCAAACTGCATCACCGCCTCCACCTCGGTTGCTCATCGAGTATGCAAAGTCCTTGGTACGCGCTCCGCCCATCGCGGACGAGAACAGCAGTACGGACTTGTATATACGTATGGTGCCCCGTAAGTTTCTGCTGTCGTAGGATCGTACGCTCAAATGGCGAATCACGATCGTTCATGGACGTCCGTGCTTGCCTTTTTCTAACGATTTATCTGAATGCGTTTGTAGACGTGAACATTCTCCGTGGTCATCGTTATTTAAGGTCGTTTATATGAACGGACAGAACAAAATGGTACCATTACTAATGAATAGCGACAAGAAATCGAAGGTTTCATACAAATATAGACAATTGTAAAAATTTGCACTATTTCATAATACGTGTATTTAGATCCGCAACAACTTCTGTGCGAAAAGATAAAAATCGTCGTGATAGCGCACGTGGACGGGACATTTGGGAAACGTACCGGCATAGACCAACCCTGCGATTCGTAATATCGCTGATCGGCGTACAGTCCTCGCGGCACATCTCTGTCCGCTCGCATTAGCGTTTAACAGGATGAGAAAGGAGCAAAGCGACAGCGTCACATGTTCATGCCGTTCGCCTTATCTCACATGTATATATACAGTAGGTAGGCGCGGTGGTCATGTAAGAGAGATTCTCGTAAAGGTAAGGACGGGTGAGTTGAAAATCCATTATTAACCCGAGTCGGTTCCCGAGGCTTGAAGGCTTCGCAATAAACGTGGAAGCGACGCTCGTTGGACGTCGCCGTTGGTCATCCGCTGCCGGTGGATGACGGTTCTTCGGCAGAGAATGAAGCTCGGGAACAGGGGTGGAAGGGGTCAAACCCGGAGGAGGGCAAAGTGACGGACCGCCTGGCGAACGGGGGTGGTTTGCGCCGTACTCCTCGGTAAACGGGGGTGAGAGGAGGGATCGCAAAATCCAGGCGAGATATTACGTCTCACGCCTCGAAGGATGGCCGAGCTGGCTGTAAAAACAATAATTCCGTCTTAAACTCCCTCTCTCTCGTTCTCTCCTCGTTCTTACCTCGCGTCCCTTCGCGGTAAAATGCCGCATGAGTGACGTCATATACACGTATATCGTACCTGGTAATAATTACTTACCGACAGAGGAGGTAACGTACAACGCTGGGCCGTGGATCCGGCGATGTACGATCGTAAGGTCCGTTCCTTTTGCCGCAGACCACCCTCTTTCCGACTCTCTCTTCCTCCTTCTCACGCGCTCGTGCTCGCCACCCTCTGGCAGAACGCTATTCACCCCCCGCACGTCTCGCTGCCGCCTTTCGCCGCGGAGGTACAACGCGTTTATACGACAAGTTGAAGATCGTAAAGCCCGGGGGTAGCTGAGAATTTTTCCCCGGGACACAGGGCCGTTATCGACGTGCACGGGGTAGTCGTAAAGAAACCGCGGCCTTGCGTAAACTAACGTTAACGCGGAGATCGCCGAGTTTTCCGCCACTGCGCCAGATAAAACTCGTCTTGCAATCCCTTCTTATTCCAACGCGCCGCACAGGACGAAACTCGACCCGCTTCGACTGCCCTTCTTAAGCTTCCTCGGCGCTTAATTTCCACCACACACGCGCACGGAATACTATTCATTCAACTTTGCTTTATTTTTACTCTGTACATCTTCGTTAATTTACCCCGGAACACTCGATATTCAATATATCGACTTTATTTGACAATCGTAAGCGCTCCTCGATAATCTCCTCGCTCTCGGAATACGTTCAGTTTTATGCTCGCAACGCGATCTTTCCAGATCACAAGAGAGCGAAGAAGAGAAGGGAAATGTCGAACGATTCAAATGCCAACGCGATCGCGCTTCTCGCTCCCTTCGCTCGTCTCACGTATCGCTCTCCGAAATTCTTCGAACGGTATGTCTTGGAGCGTGGAGGCGAAAGGACGAAAGGGTGGCGGAGGGTGGGGGGGCAGGAAGCGGAAGGGCAGCCACAGGACGCCCGAAGAATCCCGTCTCGTGCGGAATTTGAGGACCAGGCAAGAATACGCGTACGAGGGTATTTCCAAGAGTGAAAGACCGAGGGTTTATGGTGGTGGCTCGCCCGTTATCAGAGTTATACGGGTTGCAGGGACTGCCCCAGTGGTAGGCACTCTCGCGGGTATCAACCATCGTGCAAGACCTGTTTTTTCTCATTTTCAAGCCGCGACGAACAATGTTGTGCGCGGGCGGACGAACGATATTCGCGAATTTCGGAGAGAATTGATTGACGAGTCGATAACGAGTTTGAGGAATGCATAGTGAAGGATGATGGGAGATTTGATGGATTATAGCAGTGATGCGCTAGGAAGTATCTTTTATCCCCTTATATGACAGGAAGGTAAAAGTCGGATTCCGTAAGACTGTGCGCGGTGAAATACTTGGCATAACGCCTGCTCGTTAGAGGTTGGAAGAGATCAGCGTCGCGATTCCACTGATCGAGCAGATTAACGGCCGTCGCTGTCACTTAAGCGTTCAGGCTCGAGATTTATTCTAGAGGAATATCGCGGATGTCTGCGCGATTCCTGTAATTCACCGCCGAACATTCGGTCTACACGTCGCGGACACTGCGTATGTGTAAAGTCCATCTTGTATGCAATTGACCATATCACCTACTAAACACTGTTATTAATTCCGGCATCGGCGGAACGTCCGACGCACACATCGACACGCATCCTCGCGCAGTTCACACAATCGTGTGGCATAAAATCGCGATGAGCCATGGCCGTTCGTGACACGGCTGTCGGCCGTCAACATTTCTTATGCCTTCCTCCCTCGCATACGCGCCGAGGCAAATGAATAACGCGCGCGCGTGCACGACGAGCCCAGAGGAGCGGGCTCCATACGTGCGTGCACGCGTGCATGAAAACGTTCGTGGGTACTCCAAGCTGAAGACGATAAAGCGGGACGGTGACGGTGGCATTTCTACGACGATCGTTCGCGTGTGGGGGCGTCTTTTGATCCCTGCCGCCTCCTCAACCTGTCCACGTACACGCGCGCACACGTGTGCGCGTACGCGTGTGCACGTAAGTATGGTCCCGGTAAATCGCACGGGAACGGGGCGGGCTTCGCTTCACGTCAATTCATCGGCGAATGACAGGCGAAGAGTATGCTTGCGCGAGTGGCAACATTCGATAATGCGCGTAGGCATACCGGCATCTCGTACTTTGCGTGAGGTGTGGAGTGCGACGTGTGAGGTTGTTTGTACAGAAGCGGTACCAGATCGTGGCGGTGGACAATTTCGACGCGATGACGTTGTCAGATTGTCAGTGTTTAACTTTGTCGGCCAAAGTAGTGTTATTACGTGGATCTGGGATTGACGATCAATGATAAGAATATTGCTTGCCACGTAATTTGTAACTGATGCATTATACAAGGTCTATAATTATATGAGTGATGCGTTTTAGAATACGTATAGAGTCTGAATCCAGAGACAAGGCAGAGAGCATCATGAGTTGGATCTTAGGTATATTGTGCAAGTATAATGTTTTTAATGCAAGGTAATATGCGCGACAGACACGCGTGCGACTTTTATGCGTTATAAATATAACAGCCGACGCTATACAGGCGACGTAAATAACGTTATTACGAACGTTGATGTCAGAGCGATAAGTTCGATCCGATAAGATCGCGATATCTCATCCGGATGTTTATTTCAAAGGCGGAATTACGAGGCTGGAGCGACGCCAAGCGCCGTAAATTTCTCGGAGCGAGAAAAATGGCGTAAATTCCTCTCCCTCTCCCTTCTTCGTTTAACGTCCAGTTGACAACGTGCCTGCCAAAAGTGCGATAACCGAAAATAGATATCTTACAGGGACAGAGTCCTATACCATGCGTATCGATCTGACTTGTGTCGGTATATCCGCCTTTATTGGATTTATAATTCCTTTATGCGATCGCGTGTTTGATACGCGTCAGTATGAAAACGATTCATGATTATCATCGCTACTCGTTTCGTCGACTCGCGTACATAATGTTTACACGTAAATTCAACCGACTTCAAGATGTAGAGCCCAGTTTCTGGCACGCAGAAGTTTCATACTCAACGATGAACGGGAACGTACGTCGAATCATAGAACACCTTGCACGTAATGCCAACGTACATGCATTCGGAAGACATTACTAATAGATAATGCGGAAGACTTCCGAAAGAGATTTATTCTAATAAATTTCTTCCTGCCGACCGGCCCGAACGTTTCACTTCGATAAGAAGCGAAATGACGCTGAAGGCGAGGCGATAAAGGTGAAAGTGGCGAAAAATATCACAAGGATCGTGCGTGCCGACGAGCATTACGTCTCGTTAGATCACAACAGCGAAACGTCCGCTACCTGCCGTCGCAGATTCGCTTTTTCAATTTCCACCGCCGAACTTGCCGCGTTTACTTTACGAGGCTATAACTAAGGCATAGCTATTCGCATGGCTGACTTGTCTTCGTGCACGCTCCACTGACTTTTCCCTGCGCCCGGCAAAATGCGGAAGTCGCTCAGATTCCGCTTCTCTTCGGCCAGCGGCGATTCCCTTCTGTCGTAAAGCGCGGCAATTAGCCTGGTCGGAAGAATGAGAGCTGTGAGCTGCCAAAGTCGTTGCGAGGATTATGGCGCGCAACAATGCCGATTGTCCGCTGACCATAGTCTTTGCGGATAGATCATTGATTCTCGCCGGCATTTACAATGCTCGATCGGTGGCAAGAGAAACCTTAACTGACAAACAATAACTATATCGGTGTAGCTACACGTTTCTTACAAAGTGCCGCCCAGCGTCCGCATCGTTCGAACATAACACACGACCTCCTGTACATCCTATTCTAGCACGATTATCTGACACAGTCATTTGACCCTTTCAGCTACGTGTATAATTTTTTTTTTTAAATCGCACAGTTTTAGTTGACTTTATATAAACGCTAGTCTGAGAAATATCTACGATAATGAACGTCATGATTTTGGAGTAAGATCGGGAGCGCGTAGAAGGTGCTTGACATACGAACGTGAACTGAAGTTCGAAAAGCTGAAATTAAAATATTACAACGTTATTGTTAGTCGAACAAGGAGAAGCATGGCGCGAGTGTAGGTCGCAGACGACGACGGTAGGGCGGCAAACGAGATCCGACGAGAGGTCGGCGTAAGGGGCAGGAGGGGTGGGTTCCTCGAGGTGGGGTGTTGTACACCTCCGCGATCCATATTTTACAATATGGCCGGGGGTGGCAGGCAGGTTAAGGGTGGCCTATAGGCGGCACGCTGATGTACGCAGGTCTGCCAACGATTGGTCGATAGCAACGCGACGATTCTCTCCGACTCTCTCTCTCTCTCTCTCGCTTCCTCTCCTCCTCGCACTTTCCCGTTCTCTCGCGCGTACGTGTGCACCCCCACACGCGCCGGTTCTCTCTCTCTCTCTCCCTCCGACGTTCGTCTCTCCCTTCCGCGATTTACGTCCCCTGTACATGTGCGCGCGTGGGTGGTATGCAGATCGCTGCTTTTCCCGCAACCCCACCATATGCCCCTTCGACGAACCCTTCTCCACCGCCAGGCAGCCTATCACCCTTCGTCTTCCCTGACGGATTCTCGGGGGTGGTGCTTTTTACATTCCACCGTGATATCGCTACTTAAAAAATGGCGGACGCGCCCTCGAAGACGAGCCGGTAAAATGACACCCGGCATCGTCCCTCGATCTCGCGATCAGTCCCTGAATCTCTTCTCGTTTCAAAGTTTCATCATTGAGACACGTCGTAATTAATGATAAAATTATACGAAACCACGTCGACGTTACGTTTCTTTCTTAAAATGTACAGCGTCTAATTTCTGTCGACAATGTATCGTTGAACCGCCGTCTGACGTCGTTCCTGCCGTTACTACTGTCCGCGAATAGGCGTTCGTACGTTGACATAAGCAGGGAAATCCCATCTCCGTAGCTAGCAAACCCGGAAAACTCTCGCGCCGTATCTCCGGGAAAGGGGTTCATAAATAAATGGCCCCCGAATACTTCGGTTGCATTTTCGAACGTCTCCGCAACAGCGCGTGGAATCGTAAACACATACACGAGGAGAGGATGCATCGATGGGTCGGGCGAGCGCGTGGGGATGAAAGAGCGAGTCACGAAAAGTTTGCAGGCTTCTAGAGGGGTAGGTGGACGACTGCTGGGGGAGGGAGGGGCTGAAGGAGGGAAGGTTAAGAGTGGGCGGGGGGCCGCCGGCGGGAAACGGAGTTTCCTCGGGAAACAATGAGAAACAAAGGACTCCGAGCTAGGTGCATTATGTCCTCTCGAACTCATAAGAAAACGAGACTTCGAAATAGTAATGATATTATGTTTGTGTCCGGCTGCCTTCGGTGGACGGTAGCTGAGAGAAGGAGGGAAAGAGAGAGAGAGAGAGAGAGAGAGAGAGACGAAGGAGAGGAAGAAGGGTGGAAAATAGAGAAGAAAAGAGAGCCGGAGGAGAAGAAGAACGAAGAGACCAGTAGACTAGGAGGGACGAGGAAGGAAAAAGGAATGAAAGAGGAATAGGAAGGCGGGCGGTGGCGAGCGCGTAGGCGGCGGGGAACGAGGAGAGGGTGGAATCCTCCGCCGTTACGGGAGGGTAAGGCGTAATATCCCGAGTAAAACTTTTCACTCAACGCGAGAATAGGGTTGCTCGGTGGTAGGGGGAGGTGGGTGGCACGTGGGTGGCGGGGTCCGTTGCGCTAAGGAGAGCGAACGGACGGACGAGGGAGAGAGGAAGAGTGAGATGAAGTAAGAAACGGGTGAAGGAGGAGGGAGGGGGCAGGTGGAGAGCGGGCAACTAAGTACGAAGAATGTAATGTCCTCCTTCCACCGCGTACGCCGTACCTTCCATCGGATTTCAGCCTGGAACGTTCCACGGAATAATAGGAATAAGAACGTCACGGGGGAAAACAACAAGTGCCCGCTGGAAAACGTCTCACTCTCTATCTCTCGTTACGTCGACATTACGTACTTAAGGAGAAGCCAAACGTCGCGAAATCTATTTTCTCTCCGCAGACCGAAAGTCCGCGGTGCCAGTAGGATCGACGATGAGAATGACTCGTCCGAAAGTCTGCGAAGCCATCATCCGGCGTCAGCATCCAATGTCTCTACTTATTCAACATACCGAACCTAATGCAAACTAATCTTTGACTCGATGCTTCCAACATGTCCCAAAACATGGTCACCCAGCATCGTCCGATACATTCTCTCGACAGAACGTTCTAATTCCGTACCTACTTAACGGCCCTAACTACCTAGGCGCTGACAAGTAGCGAGTCGGCGCGCCGTTGCTGATCGGTCAGCGATCGAGGGAAAAATAGACGGGAGAAAAAGGTGGCAAGAAGTCGGGAGAGATTCAAGTGCGAGAGCGGGACCGGCGGTAGTGGGAGTCTCGTAAAGTGACCGTTCCATAAGGGAGACCGTGAGAATTGGAACTGCGTATGCGCCACGGCGACAACGACCCCAACGGGAGGGGAGTACTGGATCTCTCTTGCTCCCTCTAGACTAGGCTAGCCGGGAGAAAAACTCACCTTCATTATGCCATCGGCATCGTAATATAATGGTTAAAATCGCCGTAAATGGCCACGACCGGCCGCCCGTGTGTAGGCATTATAGTGTGCCTATCGGCGAATGCACGCGCGTGCATGCGTGAGACACGGGATACAGGACGTTGCAAAAGCCATTTGTCGCGGGTATCGGCACGAGAACGTCGTGACACCGTTGTTTCGCTCTCGTTCGCTGATGCGCGCTTAATTACCTGGCCTTTCATAATTGCCGGCACGTATTACGGCGCATGCTAATGAAGTTGTTACGTGGAAACTCTTTTCTGGTACTCGTCGTAATGGGAATGGTACACGCTCAACGCACCATTTCTAGGTGCCTTTTAAATGCGCCCGTCGTCATTCTGTGAATTATTCGAATGGGTCGGATGGAATCGGGGAAATTTTGCTGATGGACTGGCGGGTATGAAGAATGTTTTTTAGGGAATTTTAGGAGAACAGCGGAAATATGTTCGAATTGTGCTTCTTGGGAATTGCATAGCCATGTCATTGTCAATCGAACCGTTCAGTGGAAGTGGCACCGAACAGATGGAGCGTTCGATCAAAAGTGATCGCTTTAAAACGTGCAACGCACAGATTGGAAAGTCTCTTTTAGTCCAATCGATATTCTTGCATTTCAGCGGTAACTTACACCTGAATTTATGACGCGCTTTGACGGCATTCTCTCGGCAGCCGTAAAAAGCGATTCGAGAATAGTCACGTTGATCGTACGACGCTGTGGGACACAACGAATGACAAATGTACTGATCGCGTTTCGCCGCACTGTGATATATGTAAAAGGATGTAAATGTGTTTTTCACAAGCGGGTGACGCATTTCGTCAGAGAGAACTTGCGAAATTGTAAACGGACGCAGGCCTTCAACACGTGGAAATTTATAGTTGCATCTGTCTCACATATTATAATCATTAATTTTACTCATTTTCTGTTACACATATATCGACCGCTGACGTACGTACTTATACCACAAATTAATTGTGGTACAAACGTTCGACGTAATGCTCGATAACACTTATGCCTATTGCACCATGCGTCGGGCAGGATTTCCAAAGAATTTGTCCTGCAGGCCGTTGCTAATGAATTTCCAAATACGTACGATTAGATTCCTTTGTAATAAACAGTATCGTGAGAATCGAAATAGTCTGTGTCACAATAATAACAGAGTCAGCGGCGTGCCTTCATTTACCGTGGAACAGCAGTTAGAAACAAAAACGCACCGTCGTTGTATGTATAAATGAGATCACGGTACATAATGGCTGGAACACCATAAACGGTTAATATCGCAATCTGGAGTTACGTGAAAACTCGTCAGAATGTGAACGCAAGCTTTACACTTAGCGCGCAATCACATTAAAAAAATAAGAAAAAAACAAATTTCTCTTTTACATTTTAATCTTACCCAATGCAACACGTAATAAGTGAAATTTTACATGTCCCCGTTATTTGCTTAGACCACTTTGATAATCACTGGCGCAATTAGTCAAGTCCAACATATTGTCAGCCTCAAGACTCACACTCAAAATCAACTCGTTGCCGCTGCAACCCTACAGTACCACTCCAGATTGCGCACAATCCAAATGGCATGTAAACGATACGAAAATTGCACCAAACCCACCGATGGCTGGCGAGAAACGAATGTTGCGGTTTCGCAAGTTGTAAAAATGACGAAATCGAATCGGCAACTATATACTCCTTCGTCGTCCGCTCGGGCAGCAATCCCCCTAATGTGGGAGAGCTATGTGGTGACCGTTGGCACAGTGTGCCAGATTCACAGCCAAAGTCGCATGACTCGACCAGTCGAGATTACGCAGCCGACTGGCTCATTATTCCGCGGGAACGAAACGGCGACGTTCGTCGAATTCATTCCTGCCCGTTCTGTCGGTCCTCGATCCTTTTTATTTCATTCGCTCGCTCGTTGTTCCTCCACGCCGTTCGCCGCGCACTTAGCTACAGACGGGCCTAAGACATTGACTAATGGTAATTTGCCCGAAACCGTAATAACGTAACACTCGTTCTTCTTAATCTATAATCTTCCGTTTTCATTTTCTTTCGTGAGTTTTGTCCCTCCTTTCATAAATTGATCGGAAAATTTTTCGCGTGTCGTCAGATATGAGACCTCACTATTCTCTAGTCTCGGTGTATTAGACTCGCATAAGTAAGTCACACGTGCAGACACATGTGTCCGCGCGAAAGCGTACGGCAGATAAGTGAGTGAGCCGTTGCAAAGCATGAAATGTTCAATCGTAAGGAAATTACAAGGACTCAGCTATCGAATAACATGGTACATAAACGTAATGAATAATTACTAGGCAATTACGTCCGTACGTGTAGGACTGCGTGAGAGCCGTGACACGAGCGTACGAATCAGGCTTGTACGTTCATCGCAGAACAATCTTTTCCTCTTTTCCTCTCTGTTCATCTTCCTTCGTCCGCCGGACCACTTTCGTGTCTCATTGCTCGTCTCTCACAAGCGAAGAACCAGGTGGGGAAATACGGTTTCCGCGATTTGTTTTTGTGAGCCATCGTTTTTGAATGAGACTTGCGTGTTAAGAACGATAGGTGTCTTCAACTGTTCGATGTTATTGATGTCTTAAATATCAGTAGCTGATAAAAGAATAAATATGTAAGAAGTAGGTTTCTACATGCAAATTTAAATATAGTTGAAGGCACGTGTATTTAAAATTTCGCCACTTTTAGAATAAAATGAGACCGCGACTTCCTTCTATGAAAATCCTCCCAGGACGACGAGACTGACTCTGCCATCTCGTGGAAAATGTCTCAAGCGTCTTGGTACCGAAATGACTGAAAATCAATGAGCACAATGGGGTAGTAAAGGGTGAAAATCTTGTTTTATCAGATTCTTCTTTATTTTCCATAATGAGAGACTGTTCAAACATCATTATAAAGAGATACGGGGAAAATTTAAAAGCGCATCCTACCGATGCCCGGCAATTTCACGTTTCGGAATTTCGCGCTGACGACGTGCAACAATGTGCCCGGCGAGGCTTGAAAACAATTCGCGCCTAAAAACACAGCCGCGCGCCCGGCGAGTGATTATCGAAGGATGCGATATCGATCCAGCAGCGGGCGCGAACCTATATTTATGCGTAATCGTTGCGCGGCAAGCAAACGAAGAGTTCACGCCGCGTTTACACATCGATATCGAAATTATACGGGACTCGCGGGGCTTTCGTAAAATGAAATAAATGAGAATCCATAACGACGGGGTGCTTGCGGCGTCGAGTACGTAACTGTGCAAAGACGATGCACCGGCCTTACAACTTCTTCACGTCGCGCTCGCGCAAACTGCACCGAAAAAGCAGTCGTCTCTCGGTGAAACGGCTGCATAAAGAATGCAATTAAGCGGAACTCGTATTGTAATTAACGGACGACGTCTTGCGACGATCGCTGTATGTCTGCGCGCCACGTGAACGTGTGCACGCATTCCTGGGTCAACGCAATGTCACCGGCCAGATTGCATTGTCCGAGGGTAGGTGTCGATTCGAGGAACGAGTGCAACTTAAGAAAATTCCGATCGCGATGCTATTCGTGACATTTTATTAGCGAATACGTAGAGGAAAGAAAAATGTAGAGTCTACCGTTGAGTAAAAAGTCATGATTATAGTAAAGCCGTATTTATTCAAACGCGTCCATTCCGTCATTCCATAAATGGTCCAGATTCTGCATACTGCGCAATTATAATAATGACACTCAACGAATGATGAATAACGTTTAAAGATTCGACGCTGACCCATCTCGTCGAACCAACCAAAGCCGTTCCGTATGGCCTGGCCAAGTGGACAGGTGTACAAGGCCGATACATCCCGATCACCCTTGGCCAATTCTCTCCGCTCGCGCGGGCCGCGTCGTGAATTACCATCGTGCACACGCCGTATTGGTCGTGTGCGTCAGGGATAGGGTCGGTAGGCAGGCTTGGTGAGGTATCTAAGCCGTAGTTTCATTTTCGGCAGAAGCACCCAATGCATCCCCTCTTCTTCCTTGGCTTCGCTACTTTCATCCTTCTCCTTTCTTCGCTTCCGCTCGTTCCATCCTCTCCGCTCCTTCGACGTTTCCCCCGTCGCACCTCTCTCAGGAGCCAAAGTATAAGGCTCGTAACACCCTTCACGATCGGACGCGGTGCTAACGACTTTTAGATCATTAGTTACTGAAACTACCAATACAATTATCGGCCCTGGATATTTATTCCCTTAATCTCAGCCTCGGGACTCCGAGGCGAGATTGCCGACCACGAGCAATCCGGAAAGGCTATTCGCCGTGACGTTTTTTAGACCTACCAAAGAGGAGATTGTTCTCTCTCTCTCTCTCTCTTTGTTTCTCTCCGCGCGTATTCCTTTCCCGTTTACTCTCCTTCCGTGCGCTCTTAATTGACTCGCTGAATATCATAATGAATTGAGTTCGCAAAGTGGCTCGCCCGGTTCCAGTTTACGTTATTTATTCTAGGCAAGAATGACGAATATTCGAATACTGGCTTATGGTACCGATACCAGAAATTGGTACCAGTAATCTATCCTCGATTTCCGCAATCACCTCTCATAACCACGCAAATGCTCGAATCTAATGTTTCGTCCGGGAGTAGCGAGGAAATAAAGTTAACGCGTTTGATCGTGCGCACGTATAGATCATACAATCAGCGTTATCTGGCTCGCACGTACGCGTGCGTATTCTGCGAGAGGGTGGGTTGAAGGGGGCGGGCGAGAGGGAGAGAAAGATGCCCGTAGTCGCGGAGGGAGGGTGAGCAGGGAAGAAACACGGGGGCTGGGAATTCGCTCGATGGCGTTTGCAGAGCAAAGAAGTCATTATATTTTCTCGAAGCGTCGCGAGGAGCTTAATCAAGGCGGCGACCGAGCGGAATCAGCAAGGACCCCATTAGTTTTACGTTTCGTCCTTTTTTCTCCCTCCCGTCCCGTCCGGACGCTCGTCGATGCCCACCGACCTTCTGACTTTCCTTGTCTCGCGCCAAGACCCCGGGGACTCATTGTCCAACTTAATAACCGCAACTTTTAATTGAATTTGCGACCGGCACGAATCAAGCAGCGGCTCGTTCGGCTCGTACTGATTGCCGGCCGTCCCCGTCAATTACTCACCTGGATCGGGATCCTTCAGATTTCTCCCCTCCAGCCCTCGCTCGTTCAAAGTCCTGGGCCCGCAAACCTGCCCAGATATTCCTTCGTGTCCGGTCTCGAACTCCGTGACATTCGCTGCTCGTCCTCGGTACCTAATTAATCCTCGCACACCGAGGCATATCCGTAAACGAGTCTCTCCGATGCCAAACCGATAAACTGTAGCGAACGAGAAGCGTCGGATCATGATTCTGAACAAATTTACGCACCACTCGCGCGCTTCAGTCATAATTTCAAGAAATCTCCGGAAACTCAAGTCGATCAGTTCGCGAACGTCGCGACATTGTAATTATTCCATGATCTTGATCGTGTTACAATTCTCTCCTTTATTCCGCTAGCCTTCGCGATCGTCCAGCGATCCAGTGCAATCGCTCCTGGACGCTAGCCTCGAAGCTGAGCCGAGCGCGCATCTGCCCGTGAGAGCGTCTCGATGCGTGAGAGATTCAAAATCGCCATCTTAAATCGTGCCACCGCGATGAACTAGTGTGCGCGATTCAACTCGCTGACCCCGGGGACCGGAATAAGTCTGCATCGAGTGCGAAGGGCAGAGAAGTACCGTGCATGGTCAAACGGGCGATAAATAACGCACGGGTACGTAGGGGGCCACGGGTACCTAAGCCGCGATAGTGCGTGCTTGTACGCGTCGACGGGGACGATAGTATAAAGATATCGAGCGCGTTCGCGGGACGGGATCTCTCACGGTCCCGCGCGCTTTAACTCTTTCGACGCGCGAACGTCGACGTTCGGTGCCGAGGCGTAGGATGTTTGCGGTGGGTTTATAGCAATAGCCACATTTCTGCGCTAAACATCTCGGAATGTACAGCGGTTGCCTCGCGTGGATGGTTAATGGGCGACAAAATAGTTCGGTGGAAGAACACGTTGATTTCGGAGAATTTGATGTGGGGGAGGGACAGAGGAACGGGTCGGGTGTGCAAGTGCATAAGCAAATGTACGGTGAGAAAAATGATTCTGTGACGTTTATGATATTTGCAAATTATCGTCTTTCGGAAAGTGCTGAACTTTATTTCGAATTTCTCAGTCTCCGTTCCATATACTTCAGCCCGACGATCTTTCGCATTGTGCAATGAGCTTAACGTAACTCCCGCGCTCGGATTCGCGACCACGCGCACGCAGAATCGAAGAGTGGTGCCGCATCATAAATCACAGGCTAGCCGGCTGTGCGTACGGTGCGCAGAATGCGACAGGCCCTTTATATGCAGAATGCATAAGAGTTCACAGTTCGAGTCGCGGCCGAAGTACCGGCGAGCTAGATGCATTCAAAGATACATCTTTCGCTCAGCGGGACATCCACGGTGCAAACTTCCTCAGCACAGCTTACATTCCTGATAAAGCCACCACACGGCCTGACGTACATGTATAATGACTGATAGGAACGCCAAGACAAAATTGCCGTTTATCGAGAACCCCTTAACACTCCGTTCGAAGTTATTCAATTTAACAAAGTTATTCGCCACTCCCCATTGTACGAACACTTCTATCCCATGCCTCATCGGCAGACGTGAATAACACCCCACCTCGCCGGCACCTATTCCGAAGGGCAGAGAGTAGGATGATGGGATGGTATAGAAGGGCGAATAATGCGAGACGCTCCACGTTGGATGCACTTTTAATACACACGACCCTGCTCGCCGGACAGATTTGATACATCGGCGGATAAGTAGCCGCGAGTTCTCACTTCATTTATCAAGGAACTGGCCCACCTGTCGTCACCTTCCTACCTCCGTCCAGCGGCACTGCCGCCGCGGGAGTGTCTCGAAGCCCTTCCTTCCCTTGCCGGGACGAGCAGCGGACAGCCTCGAGACGTTTTCTCCCGCAACATCTGGCCCCATGTATCGACGACACACGTGTGCATCGGGGTACGAGCGAATTGAACACCGGGCGCGAGCGGGGCGAATACGCGCGCCGATACGATAAAACACCGGCTCCGATTTAATGGACGACGTCGCAGCATGTATCAGCCGAACGTGACAAGATGCGCAGAAAAGAGCGCGAGCACTTCTTGTCGACGGTTCTCACGCCGACTGCGACTGTTGCAACGCGGGGTGGCGGGTCTTATCCTTATCATGTGTCCTGAATCTTGACTATCCGTGCATTGCTTGTATCGTTCACTCGTCAGTCTGTAAATTATTCGAATTATTCGATAGACTCAAATACAGTCGCAAATCTAGATACCATTGACGGGGCACCATTGAAAATAGTTACAATTTCGAAGCGAGTCTAGACGCCCTAAACGTCCAAGTACCAGGCGCGATCCTCGTCGGTACAGCAAATCATCAGCATACCGGCAAGTTAGTGCACACCGTCGGACTCTCGAACGTGGTTATAACGAGGAGTCCTGACAGCACTCACCTTCCGGGTGAGCCGAATCCGCGCCGACGTTGTCGAAAAAACAAACTCCTTCAGCGCCGACGATGTGAGAGGAACAAACGAAGAGAAAAGAACGACGGAGAGCGCGCGACTAGGTAGCAGAAGAGGAGAGCGGCCAGAACTGTGAGCAGCGTGTAGTGGAGAAAGATAGAGACGGGACCAGACGACGACCGAAAGAGAAGAAGAGGACGAGTAGAAAGGGGGGGGGGGAGTAGGAGGAGGAGGAGGAGGAGGAGGAGAAAGAGCGCACACATTGCACTCGGCGGCTGCGTAAATTATCCCAGCGGTGTGTATTTACCCGGAGATTTACAAGCGGGCAGCGCGCGTTTGATTTACACGCCCCGCGCAGGTACGCTTGTAGCCACGTTGAAACGGCTAAAAGGGTTCTCGAGGTGAAATATGCAACAGGATGCGCTGCGATCCCTCGGATGCATCTACCGGCGTCATCATCAGCCGAGCAGTCAGCCAACATTCGCTGTCGATGAGTCCTGTTGTCTCGCTTATCTGCACCTGTAACGTTTCTCTCCTGCGCGCGCCAAACGCTCTCGGTCGGTCTCGAACTCGATCACGGAGGACGCGTCGAACTTACAGCACGGCTGGCGGCTTCTGCGGCTGCTTTGCATAAACGGCGGAAAAACGTGCCTCGGCAAATTGCAGAGCGGCAGGAGACGAAAACGAGGTGTGACGATTAAGAGCGTGCTCTCGGGGTGGGCATGTGCGAATTATGAAGCGGTCGATGAGCGCGTTAAGTGGTGGCAAGCTAGCGCGCGCGGATCAAAGTCAAACGATCGGATCGTATGCATGTATGCGGATCGTTAAAACGAGGCTTTTACCGTGTAATATTAATGATGGATATAAGTTTGATATTATTACGGTGGGTTGGTTTCGAAGGGTTCCTTTTAGTGGCGTGACCGAGTGTGCATGATATTTCACCGCGAGCGGCTGCGCGATGAGTTTTAGAAGGGGAACAATAAGGTATTCCGGGTAATTAACTGGCACACTAAATCATCCGGAATTAAAACTCCGTAATTCACGCAAACGGGGACTGTGCGAGTGTGAAATCAAGCGAATAGATAGAGAACGGGGGGTTAATATGCTGTAATACATTAAGATAAAAGTCCATCCGTTCCCAGTCCTACGAAAGTCTACATAAAAGTACCGCTCCGCCTTAACATAGTGCGTCAAATCATAACGATACGGCCACACCTACGCCGTAATACATTAAGATAAAGTCCATCCGTTCTCGGTCCTACGAAAGTCTACCTAAGCGAGTACTGCTTCACTTTAGCATTCTCCGGCAAAGCATAACGATACGACCACACCTATTCTAAACATAAATCGCGCCAACTCTACCCGTAATCAACACGATCGCTAATCGAATTGACAATCAGGGCATACGCGCGAGTATTGTTTCGCGGGAGAAGAAAGGAAAAGATCGGCAATTGGCAAAGAAAGGCCGCTTCGGAATACCGCGGGAAGACCAGTAAACGACGCCCGTTCATACATCGTCAGGCTATGAATCGTCGGAGCGTGAGATCGTAAAGTCGTTCTTATCATCGTCTGCATCTTAATGCAGGGTACGTATATACGTTACGTACCCCCGCACATACAGACGCACACACACACACACACACTCGAAGACGTAGTACGTAACGCGTGCACACTCTCGAGGAACATGCACACTCACGCGAACGCGCTACGCTCGGCAATGTACGTTATGGTGTTTCGCGATGCGCTGGAAAGAACAACGTGGAAGGCTGGAAAGAGAGAAAGGAAGATGTAAAAGAAGACAAGGAGGAGGATGAGGGAGAAGTAGGAGAAGCAGCCCGTACGCGAGAGCCGGCAGGGCAGGGCACAGGTGTCCGACGCCTCAAACAACATCTTTATGCCCCGCTCTTAACCTTAACCAGCTCACGCTTGGACGATATAATATATATCTTTGAATATGAACGCGGGAATATGTATACATGCGCGCGCCGATATATGTGCGCGGAGAATTCGAAGTGCCCTGACGCCGAGAAGACGACGCTCACTTCTGCGCGCGATGCTTCGGATAACTCACGGCCTCCGACTCGGATAAAGATCGTATGCCGGCGGAGAACAGTGCCGCGATGACATTGTGCCGAAATTACACCTACGCCGTCCGTTCGATCGGAACAGACCTCGTGTGCATACCGTCGGGCGTGTCCGCTCCCCTTAAGAAGTAAGAAACACACTTTCCGAGAACTCCGAAAGAGAGCGCGCGACCTCGTCATACGCTGCATATCCCAGCAGATAGCGCATTCAAATAAAGGCAAGGCCGACTCGCTCTCTTCCTCGCTGGTGACAAGGCCTGACGCTACCCTCTTTTGATGTCGCCGCCGTTGCCGGCATCTGATTAGCATCCCCCTCCTCACTCCACTCTCTCTCGTCTCCTCCACCCTCTCCCTTTCGCCGACTTCTTCGGAGCCCGGCTAAGCGTGCGCGAGTCTCAGGTGGACGAAGAGGGCTGTCGAGCTCTGCGGCGAGCGGGGAGTGTGCGGACTTCGCGATGTCACTCCCGGCCGTTGAGTGAGCCTCGTCTCTCCATCCGTCCATCTAGCGCTCGTCTCTAACCGCTCGTTCGTCCGCGGAGGAGGGACGGGAAGCGACAGGGACCCGAAGAGCGGACTGGCTCTCGGCTCTGAGTTATTCTTGCCGTGGTCTCTCTCTCCGACGAAGCGAGCGGCGACATCATTTAAATGTCCCTTTGCGGAGCGTCCGCGGGTTTTTAGTCCCTCATCTCCGAGAAGCCAACGGCCCTGGACTCGCAAGGAGGAATACGAGAGGAGGCTAGACATTGAGCTGGTATGCGCTTGACCGCGAACGACGCAACCGAAGGAGACCACTTTTCCCCCTACTCCGGACCGTTTGCTTCCTTCGATCGAATCTTCATTGTCGCAGTGCAGGCCGACGGGGTGATAACTGGATGCGTGGATGACTGTTTCCTACGCGCTGACCGGACCGGGAAAATCGTGGCACTGGTAATGAGGCGAGAGGTGAGATGTTGGGTACGGTGCGGTGGTGGTTTGTGGGGTAAATAATTGAATGGGAAGATGGAGAGAGAAGTGGGGACGTGTGAGAAATGTTTGATAGGGACTGGTGTGCATCGAAGATGTATGATTTATTTGCATGCGGTTTGGTAACGTGCTCGCGATTAAGGGAGGATGACGTGTAATTGGTAGCAATTACTGTCTGAACGAACGACACTGGACATGTCTCGCAAGAACGTACTCCCGGTGCATCGGTAATGACGAAAGCTTTTTCGCGCAATGATACCTCGATACGCGCGCCGCCATTGAAACGTCTGGCAAGGACCTCCGGTTTTGGTCTTGTAGAACAACTGCACCGCCCGTACCGAGCGATGTCATTGCATTCCAAGCAGGGCGCGCGCACGAAGCGGAACAGAGATAGCGCTCGGTGGCTGGGAGACAGGATCAGGAAAAGATCGCCGGGAGGAAAGGAAGCCGGTGAGAGGGAGGGGAGCGTATTTAGCAGGATCTTCGGTAATTGTCATTTCTGGGCAGCCGGACATACCAGCAGCGCTGCTTCGGAGCGATCTCGTTCTCTCCTTATAATAATATGCGACCGCGGACCGCGATGGCCTCTGTGCATACCGTGTCCCTCTCGACAGGCCGAGAGTTCCAGGCCGAGTCCGGGGCCGCCTAATAAAACGATCGTCGATTATCGTGCAATTATGCCGTCTCATTAATCCACCGGCAATTATCTTCCCGCCCGCCCCGCGCCGATGCTCTTGCCGCGCAACCCCCTTCGTGTTCGCTCTTTCGCTTTTTCCCCCCCTTCCCCTCTCGGCCACAGTCTTGCTCGTCGTCGTCGTCGTCGGCGTCCTCGCAGTTGCCACCGCTCACTCCTTCTCTCGCTTCTTCGCGCGACCGCAAGGCAGCGAGTGGGAGGGGCCCTACCGGGCCTTATCCACAGTTTCATAACTTATGAACGTTGACGCGCGCATGCAGCTATGTTCAAGAGGCCGAGCGCCGACTTCGTCGCTGTCCTTCTCGTTGTTCTCTTGCTGCGCGCCCGTTCCGTCAGAAGCCGCAATTACACCCTTCTCGGGATCCAAAGTCCACCGTCACACACGCACAGCCGCCGTCGCGGAGGCGGCGTCCTCTGAGAACTTCTCAGTCCCGGGACCCAGACCTCCCACTCCTTCGGGGCCCTTCTTTCCTTTCTCGTTTCACTCTCCGTCTCTCCCTCTCTCTCGCATCGCCGCCGACCGGAAAGAGTGACGAAACGAAGGCAGGGTTACGCCGACAAATCGTTGACGGACGTCCGGAGTGGACGCTACGTGACACAGGCGCACTTTTGCCCGACCGATCGCCCCGGCCTCACCTGTCTCCAATTTTCTTTCGATTAACCCTTTAATCCGCTCCGATCGATCGGCCCGCGTCGAGCCGGCACACTATCGGAGATCGTCCTGCGAGCGCGCAACGCCATGAGATCGCGAAGAAACGCGGAGCCGGAGAAATAATGACGCACGGAATGCCTTCGCGGCGGTCGGCGATGAGTGAAAAAAAATATCCGGCAAACCGTCGACCCCTCGGTGGCGACGACGCCCTCCCACCCCCCTCGCCCCGTGCGACGCCGCGTCGGTTCTTCTGACCGAGCCGAGCGACGTCGTCGGCGGCGCTTTTGCCACGATGTAGATTTGTTTGCATTTAAAAATCAAATCGGCCGCCCAACCACCCTGCGCGCCGTCGACCACCTTCCCCGACCATCGTGCTTCTTCTCCTCCTTCCACCAACGCCGCGCCAGCCTCTCTCCCTCTTCGTCCAGGCTGTCCTCTCATCTTTTCTCGGTAGGAGCGCGGGTCCACCGCTGCCGGAGGTTGGTATGCATGGGTCCCCCGCCGCAAGATAGCGACGCTCTGTTTCTCTGCCCTCTCTCTCTCCTTCCTTCCCCTCCCGCCCGCTCTTTCTCTCCCGCGCCAGCCTCAGTTGGGGACAATGCACGCCAGTTTTTGCGTCGTTTGCTTCTACCAAGTCGGACGGACGGACGATGGATCTGCCGGACAGCCTGCTATCTCATGTTCTCCCTCGTTCGCTTCTCTCTTCTCTCTCTCTTTCTCTCTCTCTTTCTCTCTCTCTTTCTCTCTCTCTCCTTTTACCTCGCGTTCGCTCTTCTGAACGAGAGTGCCCACTACTTCGGTCGCCTTCTCTCTTCACCGCGCTTCACTCTCTCGCTTTACTTTTCCATCCTTCCGTTTCGACAAATTCCTCTTTCTGACTCCCCTTCCCTCGCCTCGTCTTCAACCCTCTTTCTCTCTTTTTCGCTCTCCTCCCCTTGGCCTTCCCGTTCGTCGGCTTTCGCTCTCCCTCTCTCTCTCTCTCTCGCTCTCGTTCTCTCGTCAACGGCCTCCGCTGACCCACCCCTACGAACAATGAAACCGAAAATCTTTCCGGCACCCGCGGAATGCGGCGCATGATTACCTATATCGAGCGAAGAACAGACCGACAAGAAGCGCTGTGTCGAAGGCATCGCGCGTCACTTCCACCTTCTACCTGCCTTCATCCGTGCACTTTTTGGCGCGACGAAACTCGGCGTCTTGAATTGGACCTTATACGAAGCCTTCCTTGTCCGTGAACGAATGTCGCACTCTCGGGGCCTCGTCAAATTCAGACATAATTCGTCTTCTCCTTCCCATCACAATTTCGTATTATATTCACCGTCGTTGCTACTGATATCAGCTAGAGTACCAACATTGATAAATCGGTGATAATCGACGCTTTTAACCCAACATCTAAGTGTGCTGTAACAAATGTGAATTAGATGCTTAGCCGAAAAGAAGTCGGATTGCAGGTACGCTTGACATATAATTACGTCGGCCTACCTGCTTATAAATCTGCAGGAGCGTTCGCTGAAATGAATCAATTACCGCTAGGTTACGACCCTTTATACCGACGAACTTAGAACGTCGGAGAAAAAAAAACGTAAAACCGGTGTAAGAGACACTGGGCGCGGTGGGGTGAGGCATGCGACATCGTTCCTGTCTCGTGACTATAAACCGTTAAGATCAACTAGAGTCTGTCCACTATGAATCGTGATCGATAAGTGCCGCCCGATTGGTCAAGATGCTAGCTCAACGAGAAGAACCGTTTCTCATTTATAAGTAGCGTATGTTCCGATCGTCGAGGAAGTTAGTACAGTCGTAACGCATAATTCTATAGCCTACACCGTGGTCTGTCGCATAACGTTAGATCGTACCACATCCACGTGCACAGTTTGATTATACGAAATGTATAAACAGTAACGTTCGACAGTATAAGGATGACGTTCGTAGCAAGGTCCAGATTGCTACAAACGTCGAAAGAAGAATAAGCGATAAAATTGCTGCCTTGAAGATCGTATCAGAAAAGCTATATGAAATCTTCAAATAACATCTGTGCTTGCATCGTACTCGAACGCATACCAGAGTACTTTCTATAAAACATTGCAGCGTACTATGTGTCGGTGATTATAACAGCGACTTAAGTTTTACACCTTTTTGGTCACCTCCTGCGGATTTTTAAAACAGCCTCTCACGTCTAAACTAAATTATGAAATAATGTGCAACTGATTTCGTATACTTGAATGCAGCTCAACTTTCTCCATACTCATGAATGACAATCACCGACACAATGTGTGCCGTATTATTATGCGGCATCGAAATGAAATCTAACGAGCATTCTGAGTGCCCTGTCAGTTAGAATGGCATCGACCCCGATGACGCGCTGGCCAAGAAGCTCGCGATTTATCCAGCGACGCAATTATGCGCTCGCGCAAGTCTTACCGCGTGCAGAAAAAGATGACGGATGCGTTAGCGTGCCCGGCGCGCCCACTCGCGCGGCCGGAAGATATGAATTTCAAATTCCGCCGTGGCGCTGCGATTTTTGCCGGAATTTCGTTGACTTAATTTCATATCCAATTAGATTGCGCCGGGCCGCAGCGAGAGGGAGCTGGGAAAAAGCTGTCCCTTGATTGTCCCCAACCTGTCGGCTTCTGCTCTCACTCGGACATGCATCGTCCTATGCCTACCGCACTCCTTTTTACCGCGAGACAACAATTGCGTGCCGAATGCCAAATTTGAATCGCATCCATTGAACGTTCCCTCTCTAACTCAGACTGATTTTTTATTCCATCCAATGAGATACTTTTTGCTATGCTTTCTTCTATGCATTACGAAGTCGTCTATCTGAAACTGTACAGTATTCGGTATGTAACATCGGTACAAGCTGCTGTGAACTTCGGTACGAGCGGGTACGGACACTTAAAGTACAAGGTAAAGATGTAATACAAATTCTAAGCGTCATAAACGTTCATTAGCGAAAAATCACGCCGGTCAATGAAGAGCCGAAATTGGGATCATTGAGTGAGCGAGAGCGTCTGCAACGAGTCTAATTCCAGCCATTCTCGCAGCTGCACGCCGATGTTACGGTTTGACGATTAACAAGAGGATCGATGAAAGAGTTCGATGAAATAATGATGAGACCCAACCGATAAATATCATAGTATGCCTCTCTCCGCCGTTCTCAGAGGCGGAGTGGCGCAATTCGTGGTGGGGTAAAGCGCGCGGATCGGAGGGCAGAGGGATGCGGGGAAGCCGTGGGCCCGAGCGTTAATGCCAGCCAACGGAAGACAGCTATCAAAAGCCCATATTTAAATATTATCAATGAAATTACAGTGCTCACTGCACCCCGGGCCACCCCGGTCATTACCTCCTGGCAATTCGGCCTCTTTAATCGCCGTTGTCAATACTAATCGACATCGTCGTTATTTAATATTCCCGCGATTCTCTTTTTGCAGCCGAACCATTTGCCCTCGCGGTAGCGTGCGCCTTTCATTTTTTCGACGTTATATATAGATATATGCGCATGAGAAAGAAGGCTGCTATTTAGGCAAGTCGCGGTAGGTGGTAGGATTCAACGATAGTTTCTATCGCGCGCGATAAATTGCATACAGGCCACAGAGACGTTCACGGAAAATGTACTACGCTCGTTTCGTCATTTCGAGTGCGTCGTTCGTGCTAATTTTCACTTCTCGCCGATGCGCTAGCGATAAGTGTGTAGGGGCTGATGATAGAAAGACGCGTGAATACTTCACAATTCAATTTTGCTTTATAACCGATTATCAGCGAGACATCTGGCGTTAAGTAATAATCGGATAGTATAATTCATTACGCATTCGCGATGTTTCCAAACCTATCTTGGCCGTGAGCTGGTAATTGTGTATCGCAATTAGTAACCTGTATACGGCAAATAGTATCGGCGTTACTATCTGCATTAAGGGCATTAGCATACGAGCGGGCGTAATGGAACAGCGATAGGGAAAGAAATAATTAAACCGCTATGATCGTTATCTAAATAATTAGGAGTTGGCGTGACTTTGCATAAAGGTATGTATATACGTACGAACACGCGCGTCGGCCTGAGCGTATACCGACATCTGTGCGAACTGTCAGATTGTAGATTCCGCGGGGCCGGCATAATTAGGCGAGAAATATTAACATGAAACTCATTTATTTAAATCGCGAGCTACGTCGAGGAAACGATGTGTCAAAAGAGTACGCTGCGGGGAACGGGTTTCGCTTAGCAGCGAATTATATGCTTCCTATTGAAGTTGTCTGACGCAGGGACTGGCACGAAATCGAGACGGTCTGCTTAACACTTTCGTGCGGTGTCGTAATCGATTTGCCAGCACCTTCGCAAAACAGCCGTAATTGCCAGCGAAAAAGTATCAGCGCATGAATATGCATGTGTGAACCGCGAACGTTTCGGTAAAGGAATGAAATTAGAACTTCGCTCCGATGTAGGATATCTCATAATCAGCTGTGAAAGTATGTAATTCCAGACGTTGCCTACGGGCTGGTTTATAATGCGGCCGTTTAAAGCGCAACCTGCTCGCATCAAACATCGAAGTAGTCCAATTTTCGAGAAGGAAGAAATTGGAAGGGCCACATCGAAATTTACCTCTGCGCTATCCGCAAGCTATCGCGAGGAATCTTCATCGCGATAGAGTGAAAAAACGAGGTCAAGGTGGGTACGTGTCGGCACTGTCAAAGGGTTGAATCAGAAGGCACGCGAAACAGAGATGTGATCTGGCGAAAGGGTTACGGTCTTGGGTTACCGTATATGAGAACCCTGCTGGGACCACGCACTTTAAAGCGTCATTCTCGCATGCGGCAACATAATAATCACGAGCCACGTGCAAGATTATGCTATATCTTGAGCAAGTATTTCAGCGCTATTTGAATACTCGGTATAGGATAACGCAGAGCAGTCGTTTCAACGTATCTCTTAGATGTCGTGCACCACAAATTCTGACTAACATCGCTAACTTGTCTCATTAGTTATCAACATCTCACGACGCTTACGCGTGCTCGTAACTCGACAAAAACAACATGCAGCATCAAGTCTCTCTGATGTTTCCCAAATTTCCGAAATCAATAATTCCTGCTACCGACGTCAGTCTTCCCATTACCCATCGATATCATACGACGCTTACGTGTACCCATAACTCAGCAAAAAGAACACATACCCCGAGTATTATTACGTTTGATCGATGCCGCACTTAAGCACAAAGCGATTGCGGTCTGTTTGCCGTGCCGTTTTGTAAATAATTAATTTGCGAGGACTGTACGAATCGAAGAAGGACTGACTTCGTCTTCTGTTGCCCCGTTCGGTAAGCACGGTGGTCACGTTCGGGCAATAGTGCATGAACACTGTGATTATGTACGATACACTGATGACGAGCCTAACCCGACCTAGCCGGCAACCCGGCAGACAACTTCGAACCTCGGACCAATACGCGGGCCAGTACATGGGATTAATCAGGCTTTTGTTTTCCGACAGAGTGCTTATTAAGCGCGGAGCTTGATTAAAGTTCACAGGCATGCAAACGCAGATGAGACGCTCGATTCGATTGAAAAGGAACGGCCGGCATTATTGTTACGTGCGTCTATGCTCGGAAATTGAGGGCTCACCTGCTCAACGATAGCAATTGGTCAAATTTAAGAGATAGAAACGCGGAATGAGTAGCGCTTGCAAGGAGAACGTCTCGCTTCCAGAAGTGCCTATTCATAAAAGTTTCTCAAAACGTCGTGTAAAGAGACTGGAAGAGATGGTGGAATTTTGCCCGCACAGAGTTCATTTGTAGACCTGCGTTAACTAAGCATTTTTTCGTCATTTTAATGAGTTCGCTCTTAAGTTCTAGGACCATTTCTGCCAACACCCCATTCGCACGCATGCTCTGCAATTAAGAGGCTGCAACGGGAAAAATGCGTTTATTCAGGTTTGTCTTCATAATTCATTACTTTAATACTTCAGCGTGATCTTCCTCGGCTTAGAACGCAAGAACAGACTTTGCTCCCTGCCTTCCGCGGCAACATCGGCATTCTTTGGAATCGAGCACTTGTGACTCTTCAACAAGTACCTCTCGCCATACTGCCGACCACACCGATCACATTTGTACGGCTTCTCGCCAATATGCCCATATATATGCTTCGCGAGTTTTGTCTTCACACTGAATCGTGATTTGCAGAAGTCGCACTCGAAACGTTTAACTCCCGTGTGCCTATACGTGTGAACCTTCAAACCCCACGACCTCCTGTATCGTTTCCCGCAGTCCTTGCACTGGTACGGCCTCACACCTGTAAATCCGACATTTCCATCCGTAAGGTGTTGCTCAGAAAACGTCGTTCAACTTCCCACTATAAGCCACATGATACACCTCAGGTACATCCATGTAACGCCATTACAATGCACTGCGGCAAAGTGACTACAGTTTTATCTTCCACAATGCTGCACGTTCGAAGTTCACGCAATTTGAGTGCTTCAGATATTAGACTCCATGCGTAACGAGCATAATGTAATTACAGAAACGGAAGGACGTGGCGCGAGGTAAGGATAATGATTATTTTTTCAAATCAACGAAGAATCTTAGAGCCGGCGCTGAGAGGAGAGAACAAAAAGTGAGTGCGGCGCTAGGCAAGAGTGTAAAATCCGCGATCGCTTCCCAACTTTATCTTTACTACTTTTTGTGCTCGGTATCTTTCGCGCTGCAACGACGGACCGACTTCGCGCAACTCTTCACTTAGGCGTTTATAACTTTGTATTATCCTACGGATTATGCGAGGCGCGGCAATAAAATTTCCTTTCCGAACCGCCCACCGTGTAACAACTGCAGAATAATAAAGACACTTGACGAACGATCTCGTGCTGAAATGCAATTCAACCGGCAACGAGAGAAGACACGTTTGTTGTCTTGACGAACTTCCGCACTTCGTCGTGAGAATATTCGCATTGGCGGTCATAGCGCGTACTGCGGGGCATATTCATAGTTCGCGATTTCGCGGTGCTTGCAACGCTTCCAACAAAGTGAATACCCGTATCAAATTAATCGTTTCGCTGCTCTTCGCAGAAACGAGCCGTGCTGTTTGTCTAATTGAATACGTTCTCCGGGACTCGAAGCTTTCGTCATTAAACGCACATAACGCGCGGGTGTATGACGCTTAAGAGCGCCTTTCAGATGCGAACGAATGAAATTAACGGATACAATTCTACCACGTTTCTATAATTTATCACACATGTGCACGTGTGTAAAGGAAATTGTTTTGTTGCTTCTGGAGCGAACTAACCATGGATTTGCCAAATTGGATATCGTGAATAATGATCTTCGACACTGTACTCTTCCGTCAGTGAACTCACCGTAATGTGCGAGTATGTGATGCTTGAGAGCACCTTTCAGATGAAAACGGTGCTTGCAGATGTCGCACTCGAATCGGCGAATGCCCGTGTGTCTCAGTTTATGCGTCTTCAGGACCGACGATCGCTTGAATTTCGCCGAACAAACGTCGCACTGGTACGGTGCCTCAGCTGTATGAACAATTGTGTGCGCTCTCAAGCTGCTCGATCGCAGGAATTTCTTTTTGCACACGGCACACTCAAACAGCTTCACGTTGGTGGGTGTGAGGTTCCGGGCATTGCACATTGTACATTCGATAGATCGGTTTCGTGAGTGTGCGACGATATGATGCACGTTCAGGTCCTTTTCCTTCTAAGAATTGATGAATTATTAGACGAGGATAGGACTTCAACAAATTACGTTTGAATACACGTTTTATTAATTGATATAAAGGCGTTAAGAACGCGTGCTTACCTGAAATCGTCGAGTGCAATGGTTGCATTCCAAAGGGTTTGGATTAGTGTGCACCTGATGATGATGTTTCAAACTCGTTGATCTTTAATAATTAACCATGCACTTTTACATGTAACAGAACGTCTTATGTCGATAAATACTAAAATATATTTCTACCTATATTCCGCGTACCTGGAAAATTGCTTTCCACAGAATCTGCACTGAAAGAGTTTGCCGTGGCTGTGGCCGATCATGTGGGTCTTGAATTCAATTTCATCGGGAAATTTGATCCTGCAGACGGTGCACGTTAATAGTTTTCCATTCATCAACGCAGGAACGTATTCGTCGAAGTTTACGGATTTGTCCTTTTTCGACGTAATCAATGTGTCAAACTTTTCCCTCCTCATTGAATTCTCGACGTGATCTTTATAATAATCAACGCTTGACAACGCCGGTCCTTTGACTTGTTCCTCGGTAGACGACTCTATCCTCTTATTCGACTTTGCGAAACTTTCTATATTCAACTCGTCATCCGCAGAGAATTTCTCAATTTCATCGAGAATCTCCGTCTTGATCTTTACCTTTACGGAAAAATAATATTCGTATTACTGCGATATTGTTTTAACGAGCTAAGATATAAATTAATTTTTTAGAGGGATTTTTCTGAAAAGAATGACATTGGAAATTAGTTGTCTGCTTCATGCTTCAATCGATAAAAATCATACATAAAACTACCAAACCTATCGTCATAACCTATTAACAGGACGTACATACATATATGTTAAGATTATACAAATCTTACATCCTGGCACAGCCTCCAACATTTGCTCGTCGCTATAATCTTCACATCTTCCATATCTGTTGAACTCTTACATTGGTCCGGTTTATAAGTATTCATACAACGACAACTCTCCATATTTCCTTCAGCGAAAACGTTATGCATATTCCGATAATCATCCGCATCAATGGAGAGCAACACGTAGCCGATGCGGAACGAAACAATTGATTTCGCAATCCAATTGCTCACGATCTCCCTTTCCACTCCCGTATTCTGAAAAGTTATCCCGTGAGCAGAGCATATTCATAATACATCAATTATTACAATATCGACAGAAATTTCGTTATATTTCGATGTAAAATTTAACGCCCAACATCTCATCCCCCGTGTTCCGCTCTTAAATCGACACAATCGTAGCTCGCAAATTGAAACCCACTGAAATCAAATTAATACGAGTTAATTAATGACGCCGGCGAATTATTACCAGACGATCACTCATAGAGATGCCGAGATACGTGTTGCACAGTTTCACAGCAAACAGAGATTTGCCTTTCTGCACGATCTGCCGCGCGCTCGCAATTAACAGCTGTAATTAACCGGGCGAAAAACGGAAGCGTCACTCCGTAGACTCCTGCTGCGCCGACCGGCATCGATCTCGCCGATCTAAGTTCGAAACAATCGACACATCGCACGGTTGTAAACAATAAAGACCACCATGCAAACGACCCTGCCGCACCGCGCGTATCGCGTGCCTCAGAACGCAGTCTGCACTTTGATGCCTCGCAGATGAACTTCCTTAATTACGTCTGATAAAGATAACAACCCTCCCCCCCCCCTCCCTCCCTCCCCCGACAAGCCCGGCGCGGAAAAATATTAATGAAACAAAGTTTTCCGGTTGCGCCGGTCGCAATTAGCGGCGGCGTAATGCTGCCAGTTTGCATGAAACAATGTAATCAAAGGCAAGCCGGAGGAATCCTTGACGAAGGAATGTTCCGTCAGGTCGACGAATGAACTAATTTTTCATTCTTACTCCGACGAAACTATTCGAACGTGTCGATACATTCCATATCACCACAGTCCTGGAGAACATTCTTGTCTCGCGAATTTCTCCCCGGAATGAGTAATGAAGGAGAACGAAAGGTAGTCTGAGACTCTGAGAGTGTAGGTGTTCTAACGTGTAAAATTTGCAAAAACAATACGTCGACGCACGTATAATGCTGTATAATACTTTCTCGCTTCTTTTGCCGTCGCGTCCGTCGCTTTAGGAGCGGCAACTATCTCCTTTGGATGGAAACGCCATAAAGGTATGCAGACAGGTTGATCCGCGAGGAATTCGCGCGTTATGACGTTTTCCCGCGATTTTCCCACGCTCGCTTCCGTCGGGTTCCATGTCGGGCGAAACTTTGCATCCTCGCAGGATGGTCTTGGCTGCAATAGCGGTCGAGCGAGTGCGCGAGTCGCGCTGGCAAAAAATCGCTCGACTCTTCAGCGGGAGTCGTACCGGTTGATCGTGCAAATAAAATCGCCGATGCACGCTCCGATGGCACGTCGTCAGTGCGAAGGCGCGTATCTTGATACATGATTCCGTGGAACTGCGCGCGGTAGCGATGGGGATAATCGAATTATCGTCCTGCGAAGAAAAAAAGAGAAGAATTATGCGTATTCGTATTCTGCTGATGGCGACTGTGAAACATGAAATGGGTTTGACATATTGATTTGAGCGCCGGGGGAAAAATTGTGTACCAGAACGTTTACACATTTTCTATGACTACGTGTATCTAGCGAAATAAGCGGGAAACGTGTATAATATATTACATTGTAATTGCACGTTCAATATTATCTAAGTATATAATTCCACTGATAACCACGGCAGCCTCAACGATTTTCACTTTTTTCCCCATTAAGATAGGCTCGCGTTCGAAAGTATCAAATACGGTAGGCCGTTCGCTGATTGCCCCATTATCGCTGCACGCGATCAGGACGTCTTTATGTTTTTTTTAATTATCATGAGATGCAAATTGCGGATGCGTTGCGATTGAAGCCATCGCTAACGCAAAGCCAGTACGCACAACTGCATCGTTCGGTAAATTGTGCACACCCGTAATACGTTCGAGCCCGAGCGCGTGTGGGAAACTCGCCGGATGCATTATGTATTTTATTGCTTTACTTACTTAGTTGGAGAATTACTTTGCCGGCGTAATGACTTTCAGGTAACGCGCTTTCTTAGGAATGCCATAGCCCTGATTTATCGCCCGGACCCCGTTTTTCTCGGCCCACTTTGTCGTTATCGCTGTTACCCCGTACGCGATGTCGTCCGCGCGCCGATGAGAGTTCGGTTCGGAGAACGATCGTTTCCACTGCGATCCCGAACGATCGATATGCAACGTACGACGATCGCTCTTCGCTTGACGCGGCCTCGAAAAGCACATTTTCACGCTGACTCTTCATCGATACCGACGATACCTTGAATCCTGCCAAACGGGCGGCCTGGTACCGTTCCAGGGTGCCGTAATTAGATTCAATATACGGCGTGGGCGTTTGATGGAAGAGGAAAAATTCGGATTTTCGACAACTTTGTTCTTTCGCCGTTACTTACGTCTAGACGCTACGCGATAGCGAATCCTGCTTTTGAATGAATCGTTCATGAATCTTCTTCGCCGGAACAATCCGTGTACGAACATACGTACGGTTTACGCGATAGAAATCACTTTCGCGGTGTTTTCAGAGTGCAAACAGCTCAAGGGATAGAACAATTAAGAGGGCATGGTGTGAGATCACAGTTATAACGCAGGCTAACTAATAAGAAGGTCAGCTATTCAGAGTGTATCCGATTTCTGCACATCCGGACGTCTGGCGAATGATTGAAAGAGAAGATCGCCACTGAGGAACGAGACACTTATTCCTATTCTGACACTCTACTTATGTATCCCGTTACACTAAAAATTTGTCCTATTCCGTCTCTTACCATACTACAACATCAGCACCAAGATCGATGATTTACCAGTTGCGAACGGTTGATCGTAGGGCGGCCTGAACGGAACACGACGGTGCCGGATGTAGATTTCGCTGATAGAAGATTATTAGCTAATAAGCGAGCAAACTGATGGCCTAGCTAAACAATTTATTGCTCCTGCCCGCGCACCGGACCGGCGGAACCTCGTTTTGGCGCGGCACGCGATAGAATGGACAACGAGGTGTCAGTTGAGCGTGGCATACCGACGAAATGTGTCCATGATATCCCGGCAACTGGCCTCTCGCCGTGGCGGATAATCGGGAAATTGAATACGCGGGACGTGTATCCAACGTTAACGAACTAATTATGACGAGGATGCAGTCGGGGTGATGTCGGTGGGTGCGCTCTCAGCTAGACGATTCCGCGCGAGCCACGGACCCGTGGATCGCGCTGAAGGAATCGTATTTTTTTGTTCTCCCATTCTTCCTTTTTCATGCAATCATTTCGCTAATTACCTCGCGCCAACTTCGCGCGCATGAGAACTCGCAATAAATATTCGCGATTAATTAAAGCGCCAAGATATGCGGGTGTCTTATAGGAAAAAAATAATGCTCTTAAAGGCTCTTTTTAATTGGATTATTCGTCTTCCGTACCATCGGCCAGCTCTCCTTTATACTCTCGCTCTACGCGTGGCGGATTCTTCATGACAGATGTGCCCGACGAAATGTTTTGATTTGGCGCGATTGAAAGTAGACCGTGCAACGTGTTCCGGGGCTTCTGGTGGATGCTAGACGATAAATACTGATGAATCATATCTAGTAAATATAATGCACGTAGTTCCTAAACTGAGAGTTCGTCGAACGCAAACCCATTCTCCACCCTATTACAGTAACACATACACACTTAGTCCTTCCGAGGATAAAGTCTCGCAACTCGAAATACTCATTCCAAAATCCACGAATTTGCAAAACGCAAATGATCTGCACGATATTCTAGCCGACCTTTGCCACGCGAAAACGTCGCGTAAGAAAAGATGATTTAACTACATCAGTCACAGAACCCTTAATCACGTCGCTACCTTATCCCAGCGATTCGTTTAACAAATCGTTTCCACGCATACACATACGCGCGCCAGCGACGAGTCTGTGTACGTTCACTACGTCTTGTGTCGCGTTCCACGAAGAATTGTCGCGCAACGTTTCTGCACAATGACTCCCCGACCACGACGACCACTGTCGAGAAAAGTGTGCCCGTCATGACGGGGTATGTCATTACCGCGTTACTTATATGCTCGCCGCGAGCACGTATGCCGCATGCCAAATGAGCGTAACGCGTAGCCCGCAATGATGCCGACAGGCATGAGGATGGCCGAGCGCACGGTGGACGGGGATTATTGCGAGATGTTTTGAAAAAGCGAGCTTACCAGGCGCGCTATGCATGCGAGGTGTTCGAAGCCGGCTCGGCATGAACGCGGGGCTATTAATTCGCGCATTAACATGCACGTTGAATATTGATCGATCGACGTCGCCTGCCACGAACTCTTCTTTCGCGATCGCGTACGTGATTGCAGGATCTCGTTAAACAGTCGTCAAGTCGACATGCTCCGAGTCGGATGCCGAGTGGCGATTCGCGGAACGGATTCTTGAGGCTGCGCGCCAGAGTGTGTGTGTGGACTGTTTTAATGAAAGTTAGATCGGTATTAATGATGGATTAGGCGATGAGGCGTCGATGAGTGCTGAAGATTATGAGGAACGTAGAGTGTGTTAGGCAAACGTGTTCTTCGTGTTTCTTAGTTCATTCGATTTGATTCTTTTAACCGGAGCCATTCTCTTGTCGCTTATACCGGAAGAGCAGTCGATCAAGAATTCTATCTGAAAGTTCTAATAAGATTTCTTTCAGCCGTTCGCTGGAAGAAGTATTTCTCGTTCGGAGCAGAGTACCGCATACTACGCTGTAACATTACACCTACTCACGCAAACCGCAGGTTTGCGTAAACGATTCTGAAGACACTTATTTCTCATCGATTCATTGACGCTCGCTCAATCGATATCCTTGAGTCAAAGTTCAGAAAGCGGGTGAACAAAAATATTCGACCATTATGCGAATTACATTCGCCGAACATCCGAGTGTTCGGACGTTGAGGAATTTCGACAAACAAGCGGTCCCAGCTCCCAACCACCCCAGCGTCTAACACCTACACCTACGCCGTAAATAATCTCGACATCGAAATTCGCTTGACGTGTCCGTCGAGCGTCCATGGCCTCTCCCCCGACGCGTTCCTCTCCGTTGTTTCTTCGGGACAACATCGATGTCAGCGACGGCAATGGTACCGGGTAGGTATATCTGTCCTCGTTGTAGGCGACTGGTCCGACAGGTTATGGCTTCCCTTCGACGTCCGACAAACACGTCGTTTCTTAAGCGCGGAGAGGAAGAACGACAACCTCATCCGTAATACCCGTTACTACTTTCGACCAGCACCCACTCCCCGTCTCTCTCAGCCCGCCCACGCCTCTCGCGTCTCTAGCTTCGAGTTCTCAGGACCGACCTCGCCGAGGGGTTGATGCGGTGCCAAAAGAAGACGCGCGGAAACAAGTTGCCTTGCGAGGCTGGCAAAGGGTTGGAGTGGCCGGGCTACTACTACTTTTCTCGCCGAACACGATTTCGCGAGAGTAAAGTCCCGCTTTCGTACGATTTCTCTGCCCGGCGTCCATCGTTCGGATTTAATTTAAAGGGTGAATTTTTGGTATTGTTATGTACGTGTACGCGTATGAACGCAGGTTGTTTCGGCGTTTTAGTTTTGGGGTATGTATAATGTAGGTGTTGAATAATTGGTGTGGAATGATGGTAATGAGTGTTAACGTTGTATACGAGAATGTTAAATAATTCCTGCCCTTCGACGGATACCGACCTTAAGCCAGTGTTATCTTCGTGTTACGACAACGAAAGAACGAGAAGAATTGTCCGACAAGAAACCGATGAAGGGTTTATCTTAATCCACGGTTCACCGAGCAGACGAGCTCCTTGCCAATCCCCTTCGACCACCCATTCACCCACCCCTTCGATCGTTTATGCCCACCCACCACTCGCCATAACCGATCACACTTTGCTCGTTTTGCTCGATTCTTTCCTTTTTCTTTTTTTTTACCGCCGAGGACACATACCGGGTCTATCTTTCAAATTGAACGGAAGCATTTCGCTGTACATCGAACTCGATGCCGCATTGCTAAACAGTGAACCTTGCGATTCTTCATATCCTTGCGAGATAATATCATTTACTTTCGTACCCGTGCGTAACGACGTTGAAAAAAGAAATGGAAAGTACCTAAACTAATGGCTAGAATTGTTTTTATAGTAATATGTGTGTAACGAGAGTATGGGGGATCTTTATGGGCAGATGTTTTACGACATACGTTCTGTCAGTTAATAATAATCACTATAATTAAAATCGTCGAAGTATACGCGTTGCGGGAAAATTTTGAGCCAGTCTGAGCGTGAAGACCTTGAAGGATCCGGTAAGATCATTTTGTCTCGTGATTACCCGTCTCTTAATGACCACGATTACAAATTAAACGCGATAATGCGCCGCCTAACGAGGAATCAGTAAAATTGAGCTATAAAACCACCCGACCATTAACATATGCCGGCGTGAGCGCGCCTAAAATAATGCAGTGATCAGACGCGTCTGCGTACTGAGAGAAACGAGTAAAAATGCGCAATCTTCATTTTGCGACTATGTTCAACGCGAAAGCAACGCGCACGCCTCTGATTTTTATGCAACTAAAGCGCCAGCGTCGAATAATTACGGGCCATGATTGCCGACCGCGATGACCCGTCGCTGGCAAAACGATCGACAACGACGAGACAATTATTCCGGCGGACACTTACAACGTTGCGTCCCGAGGCTCACAATGTCATCATTTCGCAGCGCCCGACAAAGAAACCATTAAGATCCGGAACGTCTAAATACCGTGCGCCATAACTACGCAACGACTTTGAGAATATCATAAAACGCGTCGGAAAGAGTGGCGCGAGGCGAATACACAAGCGAAGAGAGGGAAAGAGAGAGAGAGAGAGAGAGATACAGGGAACGAAGTATTCGCTCAGAAGCAAGAGGTGCTTCGCGCATCTTACTTCTGGCCAAATTATTTCCAGCGAGTCGCCAGTTTTGCCAGATTCCCGGTAAAAACGTTCAACGAAGTTACGAGCGTCCGAGCGACCGTAAGATCGCGGCTGCCGCTGGAGCGAGAAAGAAGTTGACAGAAGGAGCGGGAGTACGGTTCGAGGCTGAACAGAGACACGCGGGTAGTCTAACGATTCGTCGATACCTTCCCAGGACATTACGATTTCACATTCGCCGCGCCGCGCTGGTTGAGAGTCGACGGAAGCCAGTGAATAGTTCGGTGGGATATATATAAGACAAGCTCAAAGATGGGCAAACACCTGTAACACCGGTGTCGACGGCGTCACGTGCCCAGGCGTGGCCGTAACGGAAGCCCCGATGATCGTGCAAAAAGCCACCCCTGCGCGGCAAAAAGAGGATGCAGCCCGTGCTGCCCGAAAACGCGAACTATCCCCTGGCGAGGCGTACCAAAAGCGCATTAAAGCGCAAGTCCTCGGTGAAACGACGAAAGAACGCGGCCGTTCATGGCGTCGGTGTTTTTACGTCTCTTTAAAGAACGAACCTTATCGGCAATGTTAATTGGAAAGTATAGCAAAATTGAAATCCCTCGCCAAGGATAAAGCGAACTTCAGCCAAGATCATTATTCCAGTTTCCTGTGTACTCAAACGAAAATCTTGATCAGCAAGGGCCCTGCGCGTCCGACTATTTCTTGCCTTTAAAATGAATCGCGTTCTGTGACAGCGTATGCGTATTTCAGCGTAGTTACTATCGTTTCTTCTTCCGTCAAAGTATCCGATATGTCCGCTTCAAAACGAAATATGTCCCACGAAAGCGCGTGCATATTTTTGCGTGGAGACAAACGTGTAGGAGCGCGCGCGCACGCCCTTGTGTACCGGACAGCGAGCGATCGAATAGTCAGCATGACTTCGCGATCCGCCACCCTCGGTCACTGATGGTGGCCCGCTGGCTATTTATCTTGTTACATCGAAGTGATTCGATTCTAACATGAGATCAATGACGACCGCCGACCTCCGTGCCTTTCCGACTTCTTGTTCCGTGCAACCGCACCCGTCGTCGTACGTGTATGAAGTTGCCCTGAGAGCGCTTGATCAACGTCGGACACCGCTTGAGATCTTTCTCTATCTGCTCTCCCCTCCCTCCCCCTAACCCCTTGCCACCCCGCTCTGTTTCTCGCTCCTTCACCGTCTTATTTTGTCTCCTTCATCATGCTTGATGGACCAGATGGACCTCCGGTTCCGGACACGCTTCACTTCGTGGCTCCTCGAAACGGTTTCTCTTGAATTCGACGTGCATGTTGAGCATCGAACGAATGGCGCTCGATATAAATTACGTCGTTGCAACGGCGTTGAGATGGATACGGTGAATATGAGAGTTGAGATTTTTAGAGATAGTGCGCGGATGTGTTGGCTATGTCTGGGTCACTAATTTTTAGTTTTGCCTTCCGTCGCTGTATCTGGACGGCTTCAATTGTCGTTACGTTTCGCGGTAATGCTGGTGGGATGAATCAATAATGTAGGAGAGATCATAGAATGGCCTTATAACGTGCAGAAGGACACTTAGGGTAAGCAGAACGCAGTCGCGTTTGCGGGGCCATGTGTTACCGAATAATTCGTTTCAGCGGTCGCCAACAAATATTTATTGGTACTTACTGTCGGCTGTAATGTAAACGGCCGAGGGTGATCTAATGGGAGTAGCTAATTTGGGGCAACCAGAGACAATCGATTTTTGACTCTCCGGGAAATTAATTTGTGCCGTTGAAATATCGATCACCGCGTAGTCCATACTTATTTAGGTCCTCTTTGCGCCAACACCTATGTGAAAAAGAACGCTGCGTTAACGAAACACTATTCGACATACGAAATAACGAAAAAAATAACTTGTTCTTTATATCGAAACAGTGTTATACGAATAAGTGTTATAAGTATGATACGAATAAGCCCGAAAAACCGCGAAAAAGTTAAACATATTTTTTTATCCACAACGTGCACCTTTCGATAGAGGGTGACTTGCTCTGAAAATCGTGTTAAACAGGAAGCAAGACCACTGACCACGACTCAATATCTTTTCCTTCGTCATTAGCTACACTTAACACAACCCACAGCACGTCTACCGTATATATACCACAAAAATCGGTGACGTATACGTGGGGGCCGAGTAGAAGCAGGAACCGGAACGCACGTCAACGTGTCATCGTTGCCAAAACGTCGGTAGGTGTTTGATCAGGCCGCTAATGTAATACTGTTTACCCAGAAGGTATCAAGTGTACCGGGCAGGAAATTCAGCTAAAACCCTGCTTGGCTTCGGCAACGTGCTCCACGCGTGCGTTTCAGTGTCTAGCCACGCATACGTTAGACGCATCTCATTACCCCCTACCACGAACGCGCTTAACGGAAGCCGACGTGCATTCCTGACCGATGCCGCAATTACCAGACATTGTTACCACGGCTGCAGTCAAATCGCGGGGAGACTAATTATCCCGCGCCGTTTACGTTTTCTACTAGAGAAACTTGAGCAGGGCCCCGCGATTCACAATCAGACTGCCCCGGCTGGCATCGCCGTTGCGAAAGAGAAACATTGTGAATCGGGAATCCATGTGGAAACGATAAATATAACGATTCCGACAGCAAGCATGCACCGGCATAAATTTTCAGCCGCAGCTCGCGCCTGAGGTTAGACGCGCAGAAACGTGCAACGTTTCCTCCGCCTGCCGTTCCATTTTTTTTTTTCCTTCCTTTTATATTATTCCTTACACTTCCGACCTCGTTCCCGTCCGAAGCCCGGCCACGGAATTCGTTAGACACGCAAACTTTGTGCGATATCGTGCCGTAGATTAGTTTAGGTCAGTGGCTGGTACATCTGCGCCGCGTGGCAACGATCGGAGGAATACTTTTGGATGATGTTGATGAAGATAATAAAGAGCCTGCCCTCGTCCGCTGCACTCCGGCGTGCTTCTCCCGCTGCATTATTTGTCGTGAGGCACCTGCGAAATTTACGTATAATTAATAAAAAAAAACCAACTCGCTTCTGTGCGTCCCACAGAATGGGAAACCTGTGATCGTCGGATAGTGACGGTAATATTTGTGTAATTGTAAATGCTGGAGACTGTGACACTTTCCACGTACCACGTCTCTGTTTATACGGTAGTTTCTTACCGATCCGAAGCAATGATCCGTCCGGCCACCGGCACCGCTCGCGAACGGAACTTCCGCTCATTGCGGGCGGCAGTGGGCACGTTTTTCTCGGACGATCCGTCATCGACCTCTGAGCATTTCGTCGCGCTGTAACTCGTGCCAATCGATGATTGGCAGTCCATTTGCCTGACCGTGACATAAAGCACCGTCCGAGCGCGGCGCTCGTTCTCCTCGCCGCTTTTTGCAATTTTTCTGCCGAAGGTATTTTAATCCGCCGCTGCGTCCCGTGACACGGTGCCAAGTAATTCCGGCTTCGATTCGTGTCAGAATGTTTACACGTCTCTGGTGCACGTTGCTTTTTGGACTGACGTCCGGCAGTCTGAAATGAGAGAGGAAACCGTAACAATATGGAATCTATGAGTAACGCGGTTCGTACCTCGTAATTACGATTGCGAGAGAGAAATATAGGTGTTCGCGAAAAAGACGTAAACTCTACCAGAAACGTCAACTATCGATTTTCTGATGCAAGGTTACATATTCTAACTCCTATCAAAGCCGAAAGTCCGTCATTCTGTCTGCGGTAACAGTGTAAGCTGTATACAGTTTAAGACATGTATCGTTACTTAACTTCTCGCAACTTTCGACTCAAGTACTGCTTACGTAGAAGAGTCAATTAGTCTTTTAGCAGAAAAGTCAGTGAAGCGTGGAAAAGGAGATCGCTACACCCTTAAGTCGACCAGGAGTAAAAGTTAAATTACGACGTATTTTAATCTTACCGGGCAATCGATTAGTCACGATCGTAGATCATCGGCCGCCCACGCAGTAACCGTGCTCGGCTATAAATATACGAGCCAATGCTATTCTCGATCCGTGTCTCTTAATCCGAAGCGATCATGCTTCACGTCATTGTTCTTAATCGTATCTCCGGTATCAATACACCGTTCTTGATACGTTCGTAATTTTACAATGATCGGCTATACGTAGGAACTGTTACGAAAACGTGCAGGATTTGTCCGGCTAAATGTTTGTGGTTACGAAGCCACGCCGATTTATCGATAATAAATGCTGTTAATTATGAAGTGTATATCGTGTATCGGGATCGTTGAAGACCCACGGATAATTTGCATAATCACGTTTTACACATGTTTAACACGCCGATAATTAATGACGCTCGTGTCTACTATTCTCGATTCATTTTTCTACCGATTATTCATATGCCTAGAAGAATAATCACTCGTTATCCCCCGTCTTGGCACGGTACGTCGGTCGCTCCGATCGTTATCTTAATTACTGCGAACGTTTGATTAACCGTTGATTATTCAATTAACGAGAAATCTGTCGTCACGCTCAATTGAACGCTCTTACGGGCACAATGTAATGCGCGATAAATGATGAACGCGTACAGGTCGTGATCCGATCATTTTAACATGATCGCGCGATAGAAATGTGGAGCATAATCAACGGTTCTGAAGTGATTTCGGGGGGCGTCGAAATGGTGATTGGTGGTTATGTCAATTATCTGACTTTTCATATGCGCTAGATTTATTTTGTTACCTATCGGAGGCTGGCACAACAGTCGAAATAATATAAATAAACCCGAGATAGCGTTCGAGATTCTTATCTCGACGAAATCTCATAGATCCTCAGATCTTCGAATCATCGCGTACAAGACTCCGTCCAATAGTACGCCTAATTATACCACGAAGAGGGCGGTCCAGCGTACATCCCACGGTTTTTACCGAATTACGTAGCGCAGTAACTTTCGTTATGCCTGTTTCGTCGGGCTGACGGAAAAACAAAAATCATCGTGACTTCGGAATTCGTGAAAACGGTCCGTGCGAGCCGAACGGCCGGCGTTCCTCGGCTGATCAATGACTCGTCGAGTGTGGTCCGGTCGTTTGCATGTCAACGACCGCGTTTTTGTCGGAACCCTTTCGCGCCGCGTCGAATCGACGGATCGATTAATCGGTCCTGTCGTGATTTCATGCATCGCCGCGCAAAAACATCCCGACACGAACTTTTATGACATCGAGCCCGCTCGACGGAGAGAAGCGGCGTTCGTTACCTTCAAGACGCAACTCTCGACCCAGACGCGTCGCGCGAAAGCTTCCCGACGAACTTTCCTGGCATCCAACCTGCATAGATGAGTGCGCGACGAAGCGTCCGAAAAATATAATTGTCGAACGCGATCATCCTCGGGAGACCAAACGGGTCACGCGTGCCTATTACACGATGATCCTTCACAGTCCTTAGATTTCGTTCTAACGCCCCACGCTGAAATCCGCAGAAAGCCAGGCCAGGAGAGATGATTGGCGAGCGGGATGGCGAAACAAGTTTATCCGGATAGAGCGCGCTGGCAGGCACCGCGTCCTCTGCGCCCCCAGCCGCCAACCCCCCTTGTCGAACGCGCGATGGGAATAAAATGTGAAACTGTAAATTGTGCGTGGGAAGAATCGGTCCCTGGGCGGTCGTGGCGGTCGACCGTGCTTTCCGTAAGAAGGTCGGCGAGGGTGAAGAGGGGGGGGGGGGGGGGGGGTTGAGAGACGGTCGCGGAGCGTGAGCGGGGGAGGAAGCGAGAAAGGGACGAGAGTGGCGCGAGAAGGGAGAGGGCGAAAGACGATCATCGGAGGAGGATGAAAAAAGGTACGGACGATTTAAATGCGCATTCGAGCGCGCGGCCGCCTTCTCGAAGGAAGCGCGGGGAGAGAGGGAAAAAAATGTCATGGGGTGGGCGCGCAACGAAGGGGCTGAAAATTTGTTAGGTTATATCCGCGCTATCACTCCCCAGTGAATATGAAGAAAGAATTCTTCACGGTGCTTCCGAGTGAGGGTCGGCGAGAAAGAAGGTGGAAGCTCCACTGAAACTCCGTTGGGGAATGGTCGCGAGGTAAAGGAGGGGGTTGGATCGCGCTGGTCCTTCTAGCGCGAGGAAGTAGCTGGTGGTGGTCGAAGGTGGCACTGGCAATGGCGGTGGTAGTGGTAAGGTGGCGATGGTGGTGGCGAAGGTGGCGGGGATGGAACGCGATGCCAGGAATATAAAACGGGGGATAAAAGAGATGGCGGTCACATATGCGACTCGTAAAAGCTCTTCTGAAAAGCTGCATCCGTCCTGTCGCCTCCCTCGCCACCCCCGCCGCGCGCCAAAGAACCAGCCTCCTCCATTCCAATGACGTCTCGCACGTAGCTGACGTCTTTTCATCCCGAATCCCGCGCATCGAGAGAGTGCTGTCGTTTCGTCGCACAGCCCCTAACGCTCGAACGTCGCGGAAACAAGTTGTTCGAAAATCCTCGCGTGCTCCCTCACGTTTGGCGCGTAGGGTAAAAGTCGACGTTAACGTGCAATTTTACTTTCTTTTTTTTTTAGTCAGTCGGCAATCATTTCGGGATTGTAGGATGTTTCGGACGGGACAATGGGGCCTCGGGTGCATAGAGAATTTGTCGGAACGCGTGGACGTGCCGAAAAAGGGAAAATGGCGACATTACGTCTCTATGGAAACGTGCGAAGAGCACGTCCCAACCCCAGGGATTCTTCGATATCGGCGAATATTAAGAAATAGCTCTCGACCAGGCATTTCCGTACATTTGCGGACAGAAAATGAGCCATTTATCTGCCAGTCGGAATAAGGCACTGTCTATGCATGGCACGGCCTCGCCGCAACCCCCTTACCCTATAAATAATATCCTCACTCTTTCTCTCTCTCCCGATCTCTCTCTCTCTCTCTCTCACTCTCTCCTTCTCTTACTCCAATTTCCTTTCTTTTCATCGCCTTTACTTCTACGCGTCCATTCCCGCCGAATAGGCCGGTTACTTTTCCGCAAATTTTTCTCTGCCGCCTCTCTGCAAACGCTGCAACGCGAAAGTATGGTCATGGATAATCATATTTACATTTCCATAACAATAATATATTTCACATACACGTAACATATGAGACATCTCACATGACGGTGCAAGAATCATACCTATCATAAACATCGTAACAAATTACTCCCAACACCCTCCACCCGCTGCCAACGCTTCGGAAGAATTTCACTGGCCACAATCAGTCGTCGATTGCTTCGACGTCCATTACCACCCGTCAGTCAGCGCGGCCGCAAACGCACAAAGCTGATATCAATCCTAAAGAGAATACACGGGACAAGAAACGGAGGGAGCTGAAATCGTAGAGCAGCAAGGGAGTGTGCGGACACGTCCGGGACAAACGAATAGGGAAGGGCTGCGGGATTGCGCAAAAACGAGTTCGACGGTCCAGTAGTCGGACGAGATTATGAAGCGCATACTAGCGGCAAATAAAAATGGTTTCCGCGCGCGGAGCGCGGAACGGAAAAACAAGGACGTTGCCCTGTCGCGAGGACGAGAACTCTGCCGGAAGACGTTCGGAACGAGGACGAGAGGAAAGGGTGGCTCGTCCTGCTAACAATGAGTGCGCCCAGGTTACTGTATTGCACCGTTGAACATCGGCTTCGCCTTCCTTTCCCTCCTATTGCCCTCGTTCAACCCCACATTTCGCGGCAGATTTTCCTTTTCAGAGAAGCGCAGTCAGGCAGAGGCCGTCGTTTTCTCGAACCGCCGAGAAAGCTCGACGTGCCAGCCGATTGGACCAATTAACTTTTCTGCCCCGGAATCAGAGAGTCGAAGAGATGCTGTTCTGATGTCGGGCGCGTGGTTGATGGAGAGTGTGCCGTTTTCATGCTATCGAACCGAAGTAACGTCGCTGTTACGGGGAAAGGGGACAAAAAGTAGTGATATGTGTGTGCGACAGGAAGGAGAGGGAGTTCCTCGGACGGCGGGGATGCTTTCTTGCGTCGATTGTTTCGTTGTTGCGACACAAATGGCGTATGATTGAGTGAGTGCCGCGAGGGATTTTCCGCTGTGGGAGCGGACAAGCAAGTTCCAGGAGCGGACAATCGCGCGGTCGCCGCGGAGAGAGAGGAGGTTGAAGTGAGAAAAAGTGGGCGGAAAAACGGGGGAAGCTCGGTCGCCGCGGATGTTTCTAACCAAGCTTCTGACTAACTCCATTTGTCGATGCTGAAATTCAGTTTACATGCCCACGAACGCCGGACACGTCGACTGGTAAGATCGTCTCGTAATAGTCTCATTATATTTCAAAGCAATCATCGAGGGGTGGGAATGAGTAGTTAAAACGGATTTACATTTGCCATTGTCGTCAAGGAACATACGTCGTCGGTATTGTCGCCACACGTCACGACGTTTCACTCGCCCAATCGTCCGCCGGTGGCAGCCTGTGAAAGAAAGTGGACGCACGCAGGCGTAAATCAGGAAGCGGAATGACACGAGTCTCACTCAATAGGCGTGCCTTCCTGTATCGATTGTTCATTGCGTGGTCGTTGCGACACAAACGGCGTATGATTGAGTGCCGCAAGGGATTTTGCTGCGCGACCGAGGAGGAACGGGCGCTTTCCAGACGCGGAATATCGGTACAGTTTCAGCTGGCGCTGGAGGGCTCGGGGCGAGGAAAAAGGAATTCTTGAAGGAACCAGTCGACGTTTAGCGACGACGAGACAGGGACAGGCGTATGAGCGGTCGGGAATCCGAGAATGAGAAAGAAGAACGCACCCCATGGCGCCTCACGAGACCGTAACTACCCAAGAAACGACGCTGTCGAAATATGGCCAACGCTACCTTTGTTCCACCTCGTGATTTTCGTAATGCCGCGTCTGTATTTCGATGCTTCTTCCTTGTTTTCGGCTTCTTCTCATCGTTTTTTCGCTGTGTCTCGTTTCTCGCCAGATACGATGCACGCAGCATGGCGGAAGCGTATTTACGACGGCACGGAGAATGACGGAGGCCGAAAGTTTCGTTGGATTCCATTTATGCCGGGCCACAGTTGCACCGCTGTAAGGTTGTCGTATGTTAAAGGTACGCCGACGAAGTTTATCCCCCTAGACAGTGTCGGACGGTATAACAAAATTGATACGTTCAATACGTCGTGCTATATAAACTTTAACCAAATTTCTGCGCCACTCGCAAGAAACAATTATTCCGTTACGCGAGAGCGAGTTTCCACCGAATCATGAGACTCGTCCCGAACGAATATACCGTGGAAGGGACGAACATCGGAACGTCGAGCATCCATATTTTATCCGGCCGCAAGCATAAACGCTTCGCCCAGATCGCGGCTTTCCTTGCCTCGCCTCTCCTTTTTCTTTCCCACTCGAGGCAAACGAAATCATCGATAATCGGGGGTCGATCAAGTAGACGTAACCCCTGAACTCCCCAACCCCGCGCTCCTTCTCTCCGCGCCTCGCTCCCAGCTCCTCCTGATAACTGTACCGGGGCATTTTGGGGCGGTTTGCGGCGGTCCGTGGCGGGTGGACGAAGGGGGAATCGTGGTTTATCCGACTGACATTTCCGTCGGCCGTATCGCGTATCGAACGATATGACGGCCCTGAGGGTCGCTCCAAGTAAAATCATTAGTAATGCAATTGTGCCGCCCTCTATACTCTTCCTCTCCCTTCGTGGCGAGCAGAACGGATACGCAATACACCTGCGGCCTCCGACGAAGAACAACAAACGGTACGCGTTCCCTCTCGCGCACGCATTCGGCGGGCCGAATTTTGATAAACGATCTTTCCGCGGTTACGCGCCCGCACGGTTGTGCATCATTTCGCTCGCAGCGGAAGATACACGATTGCTATTGCGCGGCTTCAAGCCTTTCGCCGCTTACCTCGCGAAGTTCGCTGGCCGAACGGCGCAGTCAAGAGCGCTTTAAATGGAAGCATTTCATTTTCATTTTAGTATTTATCGTTCGTCGCGGCGATCACTGTAATCGACATGCAATTAACTCAGGCAGATTAATACCGCTCGAATCCTTGGTAATAGGTACGTTGCCAACGTACAAGAGGGTGCATTCACGACGCACGAACACACGTAGCGGGTTATTATGAGAAGAATCTATAGAGCTTCCCGGGCAGAACGGGGAAAAAGAAACGAAGAGAAAGGATCAAGATTTGATGTCCATTTGATGTTTCAGAGATCCGATATATAGATTCGTGGGTACACGACGCTGAACACTTTAACGGTAAATTATCTGGAGCATATTGCCGCGGCGCTAAATAGACCAATGATATCGGGAAGAAATTAACAAAAGATGAAACATTATTACCCAAAACAAAGATACAATAATTGTAAGCGATAACCTACTCTCACGCAATCGATAATGAATGCACGGTGCTGTCCGAGTGCGAAAGCAAATTTGTAAATACCATATAAAGCACCGGCAATAATATGGGATGACATTTCTTTTGTTCAGAAAGAGATAGAGAACAAAGTATAGTTTGTACGACATCGTCTATTACGGGAGAAGCTACAGTCTTGATGCAGCGCATTCACCGAAACGAAGGAAAGATACAACGCCATTCGATATTTCGTGAGGTATAATATGGATACATGTAGGTACGTGGCTTTGCCCATATATGTACAATACATATATCAATACGGGGAGCGTAGAGAAGGAGTAAGTGAAGAAGGGAAAATCCGAAGGCGCGTGAGGAAGGAAAAGGAGGGGAAGGGAGAATACGATGCGGATATGTGAACGACGTGGATATAATACATGTACGTATATACGATACATACATAGACAGGCCACGAAGAGCGGGGATTCTGCCGTGGACGTCTTTGCGATAAGATACAGTGGACCCCAGACGGAATCGCTGCGATTTCACAGAAAATTCGCCAACTTCTTCCGTTGACCGCCCCGAATAAGCGTTCTCCTGTTTTCGTCTAATGAGAAGCGACCGCGGCTTGACGCGTTAAGAAATTCGAATCGTCACCAAGAGGACATCGACATCTGCCTGCGATCGGAGGTACTCCTGGTACTCTCGAACGGCCAAAACAGCCGACTACCCAAATAACGTCTTCAGCAGCGCGCACTTCGGAGGACATAATGCTCAACCTAATCTCCCACGAGTCGGCCGTGGCCGTAAAGGAAAAGCCGTGAAGAAACTCGTTCGTCATTCGGCCGTCGTGTAACGCGAGTGTGAAGACGACCGGAATGGCATGGGAAGCAGAAACAGTAGCGACGCCGAACAAAGCAACAATCGATAAGGACAAAGTTAGAGCTGTACAGCGAATTCCTTCAATCAAATTAGGAACATCAAAGTACCCGGAGAGGCGAAGGAAAGGACGCCGGTGGGTGGAGGCCGCCGAGGACAGGACGGCTGGTAAGGAGTGATTGGGGGTGGAAGTCGGCATTCCTCGAGGGGTGGAAGCCGGGAATTAGCCTCTATCTCCAGAATCCGAACCCTCGAGACAAAGAACTATCACCCCCTTCATCGTCGTCCTCCTCTTTCTTCTCTTCCACTCCCCCCCATCGCTGGCCTCCTGCTATCACCCTCTTTTGCTGCTTTCCGTCTCCCGCCTCTCTTCGTCATCTTCCAAGCTCCTGCCCCGGGACGCTTTCCGCTCTCTCTGATACTGCCTCGGCTAAGCAATCGTCCTGGGCGTGGTCTCGGCCCGTGGCACAATCGCGTTCCCTTATAATGCTAAACTAACCTCCGTGGACGTCCCTCGGCACGAGTCGTCTGCAGCGAATTAAATCCGATATCGTTGCTGACGCTTCACCGGTTCTGATTCTGAATATCGCTGGAGGGGGAGGGGTCAGACGTGAGTTTGATGCAAGTTTTAAACGTGATGTTAATTTTCGAGCCCGTTGTCCAAGAGCGAAAAATATGTGTGTAGAGTAGAGCGAAATGTGAAGACGGATCGAGAATCGATATGCTCGTGAAGATTTCACGCTTGCCGCGCGTGAATATGATTGCGACGACGATGAAGGAACGTCAGCAAGATATCAGATCGCGAATCCGCATCTGACTCTCGGCGAGGAAGATATTTCGTGTACGTACGCGAGCGTAAGAGACGACAGCGTTTTCTCGGAATCTCGGTGCGCGATGCCGTGCACGATACCGTGGCCACTAAAACGGCACGAAGGCTGGTTGTCTTGTAATTGCACGGCTCGGGGTAATTAGAATGAAAAACTCCCGGTCTGTTTGATCCCGGTCTACACGCACTGCTGGTTGATGATGCTGTAAACGACGAGGCTGGGGTTACCGAGTCCATGAAAACCCGATGAACACGAGTTTCGCGTGAGGTATGTGGTGCGTGTCGTCATTAGCTATTTATTTATTGTAATGCAGCCAGATTTCCCAGGCGCCAAAGTTGCGTAGCGGAGTGCCGTCTCCTAAGTGGTCAGATAATCTCATCAAGAAACTCGGCGCTCGCCTAGGAATGATACTGTCTCTGCCTTCTAGGTCACTCCGCGCCAAAGTCGAGAAGTCCCTATCGATTCTCGCGCAACTCGCCACGCTCTATCGGACATTTTCGACTCTCATACTCCCGACTGCTGTCCTCAAAATTTGCACCCACCGCCAACATTGCCGTCGAGAGGAACAAAGCTCAGATGTATCGTAAGACTCCGCGTCGATACGATGCGAACGTTCGGCGTGGTTAATTCTAAAATCAAGCATCATCAAGTCTGGAGTCATGTAAAAAGACACGGATGACGAGTCCGTGATGTTGACCACTCGGCAGGGGTTAAGATTTGACGCGTAGACAATGGCCGTTGCATTGCTAGAGATGAAAAAGGCGGTCGACGGGGGGAAAGGGAAAGAAAGGGTGGGAGAGGGAGGAAGCGAGAGAAAGAAAGAGAGAATAGGAGCCGGAGGTCGGGGGATGGTGGGGAGTTTTGAGAGAGGAAGAGAGAGAGAAAGAGAGAAAGAAAGAGAGAGGAGACTAAGTTAAGAAGAAACGTGGGGGAGGAATGACGGAAGGGATGGAGAAAGAGGGTGGCTGCGCAAGCGCCCCCAGGAAAGTGGCGGCATAAGCGACTGTGCGCCAGAAACCACCCACGGTACCGTTGGAAAGAGACGATGAGAAAGGGGAAGGAAACGGGGTGGGGTAGAGCAGAAGAGAGAGAAGGAACGTAAAGCGAGGTGAGTGGGGGATGTAAATGCCCCCGTGATGTATCGGATCGATGCGGCAGCATCCAGACACCCCTACCCCCACTTACTACGCGACCTAAAAACGTTTCCCGTGGAAGGATGAATTACGACTATCCTTTTCCTTTCGTCGTCGCTCCGCGCTCGTCGGGAATCTCGTTAATCGGGACGACGTTGGTTCCGTGAATAAAATCAGCCCCGATGCTTCGATCCGCGACACTTCGATCGGCAGAGACGTATGAGGGTGGCGAATGCCACGTAATGCGGTGCTCGAATGCTTCCTCGCGCGAACAAATGCCTCTCGCTCATCTCGCCTGACGTCCTGCGACACACGATTGGTAAGAGGACGTAAGACGTTTCTCGTTTTTTACGAGTCATCGCGAGAGTAATCGATCAGGTCCAATGGCGCAATCACGTGCGTGGAGAATACTTTCGTTTAAGAGGAACCGTCGCAACGGCGATCGCTAATTTTATCGCAGCGATTAGAGAGATTTTTACGCGACTCAGTTCGAGCGGCCAACAGTATGTCTGCCGCGGACCTTTCTCCCGGTTATTAGCGAGACGATCGAGCCGGACCGCAAAGGCGATCGATATCTGCGTAGAAAGAGGAAGAATGAGATAACGCGAGATGAGGAAATGGCGCAAAGTGTGAAATGGGAGCTCGGGACGTGTACGGTAACGGGTCACAGTGATTTTCTCTTTATAACGGCGCCGGACGGTAGTGGTATTTGTAGCGGCGATGCTTGTCGCCGTTTCTGCTCCCAGCGTAGCCCGCCTTTTGGGTTTCAGGAAAGTTAGCGCCAAGTAAAAGTACTGCCGCCTTTCCCGCAATTCCGACTAACTTTGCCGCGCGCTTCGTCCTGCCAGGCGTTGCTGTTGCTTCTGGGTTCGGGGGAAATATACCTATCTGTATGTACACGTACGCGGCGCGAACACGTTGGTGCTGGTGATGACGATGCCGAACGCGGTCGAGAGATCTGTCGAAAAAGTCGGGAGGACGAAGAAGAAGTCTCGTGGCGGAACGATACAAACTTTCGGCGACAATTCTTGCCGTATTAAAACCGTAATCGTCGCGTAAGTAAACTCGGGAAAAACGATTAAAATCCCATTTTCAGTCGCACGTCGTCCAACCGATAGATCGTATTCGTTAAACGTTATTCATGTTGAAGTTTTGTTCAAACATTTGATCGGTTTTAAAGATATTTTCATTTAACGCTAGAACTATATTTATTTTACTACTTTAAATGTCTATAATACGTGCCAGTGCTAAACAAAGGATTATGTACTACACCTGCTAATCCAAATGTTACATAACCAATTTAATAGTCACTCTCGTAACCGTTGTCTTCCGAAGTTGCGAGATAACGTTTGACAGTAATTGCGAGGAAGATCGAAGGATCGTCTAGCGCTCCTACTTCTCTCTGACAAAACAGATACGTGTTTATTGATAACGTTGACGCGAAGCGTAATAAAGCAGCGGTAATTGCCGGCGTAAAGTTACGAGCGCGTCCAGTCATTAGCACCCAGTTGAAAAGCCTGTCTTAATTGGTAAACCGAAACGCACGTTCCGTATAAAGGTTTCCCCTGGCGAGGAGCCACAATAATGCTTAAGAGATGCATTTTCATATGACCGGCCGCTGTGACGTGCCTCGGCCAGCGTACGGAGAAATAATACGCGCGAGAAGAAAGTATATATAATCCTATTGCGGATCAGTTCCCGCAAGATGAAGCAGCGCTGGGACAAGTGTAGGCGCATGTATATTTATGAATGATATGTATATATGTATGTTGGGGAGGGCAAGTCCAGCGAGAAGTAAGCCGCCGGTAATTTCATCAAACGTGCGCACCTCCCTTATCGAATGCCTTACCTATTCTTATCGTCGATCGCTGCACGTTAAAGAGCATTAAACGGATAACGGAGATATACGGTGGACGTAAATAGAATGATTAGAATGGAGCAGATGTGAAGGTAACGCGAGACTGGGCATAGAAGTAACGCGGGAAGATAGTGCTTCTTAAACTGCTCTGTACGAAATACTTTCTTTTAATGGAACTTCTCGAATTAATTTGTTCCAAGTATACGGTAATAGAATGAGCTGAGCGGAGTACGGTGAGGCGTAATGATAGTACTCGGTTAAAAAGTAACGTGAACCGTTTTAGAAAATCGGCAAAATTTTTTTTCCGGAATTCACGTCCCTTTGATGGCGTTTTTAAACAAGTTATGCGAGGATACGATAAACCTGGTTCTGCTGTTTGCTAATGGCGTGGGCTCTAATGCAAAAGGAGCACACAACGGTCCATTATGCACCGGCACGTTTGAAGAACCTATCGCCATGAGCGGTGCCCTCGATGTACTCACGCAATCTTTCAGTTACCAGTAGCACCCCTGGTGTTCGTGGGAATTGACCGACCACCCCTCGCGAACACGCGAGCCATGGTGCGTCAGTCTGCGAAGCGTGTTTTAAACATTGTTACACGAATATTTCCAAGGACGACAATAACATCTTCCCGTTTTTACGCGCGCCGAAACAGCGAACTAACATTTTGGTAAGTAAACGCGCTGCTATTCTGCCAATGCAAACGATCTAACGAACCGTCGTCCCTTCCTTGCTTCCACTGCATTCATCGTAAACGGATTTGGCTTCATTAACCGCCCCTAGTGCCACCTCCGTTTTCCTTCGTGCACCCTGCCTCGCTTACCAACCCCATTTTCTCCGACTCAACCGCCACTATCTTTCTCCGAACGAAAATCCGACTGCAATATTACTTTCATCTTCTTAGTACTTAAGAACGATATCTTTATCACTGAAGCAGCACACGCACACTATCAAAGCATTAAATAAGCCAATACAGTGAACACTTTGCAACGATCACCGACCGACCAATTTATTAAAAATAACCCTTGACCATTAAAGACAAACTTGAAAGCCAAGAGCAGCTGTACGATACGCTCAGACTGTCATTGACGTTAAAACTACGACACTGCCCCCATCACCCTTGCCTCACTCGATGCCACCCTCACTCTTTCAACACTAAAAGCGCCAAGCGGCCTACATTTCTACGCGCCTCCGAGCGTATGCAAAATGAAAGGATAACGAGCCGCAGCTGCCAATAGGAAAATTTTAAACTTTCCTCCCGGTCCGTCCCCCAGGAAGCAACCTAGCCAATCGAAAAAAGCGAAGGGTGATAGTTCACCCTATCCCCGTACATTTACCTACACCCCAGCACGTGCTTCGACTCGTCAAAAGGGTTACGAGTGCGTCTGCGTGAGACGTGTGTATGCAAAGCTCACGGCTGGAGGGCCGACCAATGGGAGGGCTTTAAAATGAATTCACAGACCTCCCCTCGAGACCAGAGCCGGCCGTCCACGAGGGGGGCGAGTAGAAGGAGCATCGCCCTTCGGCCGCCCTTATCGAGAGGGAGCAGGCATTCGGACTTAAAAAATGATCCATCGCTACCACCAATCACACCGCGGGTGGTGGCGAGTCTCTCTCTGATTGAGACGAGCTTCCAGCACGTCTGGAGAGCGATATACCTACCCAGGGATCCGCGGGAAGAAAAGTGTTACCCATAAAAGACCGCGATATATCAAATCGAAAAATATTATTGCCGAATCGATACTGAGCGCTGCGCTCGTGCAGGCTTTCGCTGGGTTTTCGGCCGACCTTTGGAGCGGCCAGTAGAGACAGGCAGCGATGAGTACTGAGAGAGCGTCCGCGCGGGAAGACTATTTTCATTTGGTGACGTATAGACAGGACATATGTTGAACGCGTCCTATGACAAACATCGCGGTTTTCTCTGCACGCGGCACGACACAAGTGTCCGATAATCCGATACCTTGTGGCTACTTGCGGTACGTTCACGTCTACTACACAGGGAGAGGCATCACGGCAGTCACAGATTTACTGCAAACAGTACAGCCACGTGACTGAAAATAACGTTACGTTACTTCGGTTCGAAAAGTTTTTTTCAGACTCATGTCTTTCGTATGACGCAAAGTACCGAAGTCGCGCGAATTGACAGGTCCGCTAGCGAGGCGAAAGGTTAAGCAAGCAATGAAATAGGAACGAGCCGAGAGCAGCATTATAGACATTCCGGTGGTTGTACCCCCCCCCCCCCCAACCCGCCCTCCCAGACCAGTCTGTTTGCTGCAGGGTAGTTGGCGTCCATTTCTTCCTTCTTTTAATCTTACTTCTCCCGCAAACGGGCAGCCAGGCGTTAATTCAACGGCATTGATTGCCACACGAATCCCCCACCAGATCTTGAAAGGGGGGAAGAAGTCTCGCACCCCTCACCCTTCCCGCCCTTCTCCGCCTCCGCCCCCACCGACACTACTACCACCTACCAGCCGTAAGACCAGCCGTAGGTTTTCCACCCTTCGCCGTTTCTTTCACCCTCCAACCACTCCCCGACTGCGTTCCCTCACTCGCATCACCTCATGTTCGCCACACTGTTCTGCCGGAGAATATTTATCATTTGCCCGTGAGCGTTCGTAATCTGATGCTTATGTCTACGCGCGTCTCAGTGGATGACGAGGATCCATCGAGTTCGATTTGAAAAATCTCATGGCATTGTCTCCACGTTTGCGTATGGACCTTCTGAATGTTTCGGGAGAAGTCGGTAATTCGAACCCTCGGTGATTCTACTAATGAACCACTGAGTACGATTTTCAAAATCTGATCACACTGTCACGTGTCGCGTGGCGTGTGTCACGTCCTTTGTTAACCAGGAACGCGTTCGCTCGCACTCGTGTATATACATATGTATATGTTCGGAATCGGCGGGCTTTGCCGTTTTCATTAGCAACGCGATAATGAAACGAGATACGAAAAATAAAAGCGTCGGGGATCCTTTAATATCGCGCGTAATAACGTAGCGGCTGGTGATGGTGACTTTATGGGAATGGCTAAGGTCGAACTCTCGTTCGATGCAAACGATCGAGATAAATGGCCCAAAGGATGCGGACTCGAGATGAGAGAGTGTCCCCGAGGTTAGAGGCAGGGACAAAGGACGATTGGACGTCGAAGTGCAGGGAAGGCGGTAGGTGTGAGGGAGAGAAATGTATGAGAGAGAACGGGAGAATGGGAATGACAGACGAAGCGAGAGAGAGAAAGAGGAGAAACAGGGAGACAGAAAAGCGAATGGAGGAGAAAGTAGGGGTCGAGTGTGCGGGGGTCAATCTATAATAAAGCTGGCACTATCTTGAACGGGCTAGCGCGGGCGAAGGCTACAGCCTCGTAAAAAAAGGGAGGATGCTGCTTAAGAACGGATTACGGGAATGAAATCACACGACTGATGCCCAAGCCCGATGTGCCGGAGACTTTCTCGATACTCTCGGATCAAAGGGAGGCTGTGTATTCAGATCAAAGAAATGTTATCGGTATACACACGCTCGATCGAACCACTGACACAAAACGAAGTCGGCGAAAACGTTGATTAATTGTTTACCTTGTGCGGCCGATTTATCGAAAATGCCGTCGCAAAAAAAAAATGTCCTGCGCTCTGCCGTGACGCAAGACACAATTGCGATTGATTTCTCACGGATCGCCTTTTTTTCCCCGGCACACGGCTCCCGGTCATCGTTATTCCAAACGATTGAGCGCAGTTGTTATCAATTGGTAATTCAGCACAATCGTCGGCGGTGGGAGGCGGCGAGGAAAATGTCATAAAAAGTGAACAAAGGTATGTCTGGGAGTCGGGAGAAGTTTACAAGACACGCATTATTTTATTAGTCGCGTTCGACGTGAAGCAAACGATTTCAGGCGATGTTCCTGTAGATATTGCGTTCTGAAACTGTTCGTCTAATTAACTTATTAGATTGCGAGCAAAGTTAACGTAACGCTCATCGCATTGCCATTGTTCGGCCGAAGGAAAGCCACTATATACCTACCATACCGTCTGATTTATCGTTCCACTATTACGCAAAGCATTGCGTGAAATTCATTAAAATGCACCAGGATAGACCCGCGCAGCCAACCTTTATGATAATACGGCTGCGTTTAATGTTACGCAAGGGCGAGCATTATTGCGCCGGATACTTTAAGTCCTATTTGCACGATGGATCGCATTCAAAACCTACTTATGGCACAATAAACACATCTACACATACCACCCACCCATTAAACACCCGTAACTCTGCAATTCTGATTCTAACAATCAGTACGATTGCGGCACGATTAGATCGCGTGGAAATGAATTAGCATTCTACTAACTTAATTCATGACAGTCGACCATAGTAATTCGCGTACTTCACTGTCGTCGGAATCATGATCGAAATCTGCGATGATACAACTGATACGACATCGCGATTTATTTTTACGATTACTTTTTTATGTGCTTAATTTGGTCAACTTTGTTATGAAGACTACTTTGAACGCGGGCGTAATCTAAGTTCTGCCGACCGGGTTTCTCTTAATTAAACCACCCTTCACCATCCTCCCGTCTTTCCGCTCGTGGCCTCAGCCTTCCCGCACGCTTGATCCTAAAAAAAAAAAAGTGAACTGTGGAGACATAACAGCCGTCAGGCACGCGTTATCAGCGTTCGCCAGAAGTCCAATGCCCCGACGAACACCTTCAGCCCCGGACCCCTCTAACTCCCTTCCGGCGCTCATCCTATCCCAACTCTACTAAATTTGACATTTACGAGATGATGATATTAAAACGTTCTCGTACGACGCTTTCTCTGCGTTTAACTAACTCGACGCGTTATCGAACCTCTGACCGAACTTTCATAGACATTTTCTATGTAGAATATTATTCTCCTAAACTTTCTTCGGAACAGAGAATGAAGACCTAAGCGTTCCGTCTAGTCACCGCTCAAATGTTTCTGTCGGTCGCCTTGAAATTGTCCGGGGCAGCTTATTTTTATTGTCCCTTTTAGCGGGACTTGCATGGCGGACGGAAGTAAAAAAAAAAATCTAAGAACAGACATAAATGAGGAAGAAAATGACGGGGCTGGTGTCACGTTGGACGCTCGTAACAAGCATATATTCGCTCCTCGGCTACCGTTGCACGTCACCTTCTGTCGTCCCTCTCGCTCCTCGGGCAAAATTACTTATAATATCTGTCAGCGGACAGATGCGCCTGGTGCCGTCGTTACAATTACGCTCAAATCCCGTGGAGAAATGCCCTCTTTATTATCTATCAGAAGCAATCTACCGAACGCTTTCCTCCTTTCTTCCTTCACTTTCTCGTTTTCTTTTCATCCGACGGCTTCCTCGTCGACTCTCTCTCTCTCTCTCTCTCTCTTTCTCCCTCACCCTCTCTCCCTCTCTGTCCGTCTCTCCCTTCTCCCAGCATAGCGCCTTCAATCCTTCCTTGTTTGTCTCTAGACGCTCCAGGCAAAATGAGTGACGTTCATTCCGCGTAGAATGCAATTACAGCCGAACTTATTAAAAACACTTCGTGCCTAACGATAAGACGCAACATCACCGTACAATTCTGAAATAACGCAAAAATCGGTACGACCAATTTAATCTTAAAATAGTCGTGATAAGATTCGACAGAAAGCGCGCTCAATTTTGTCTTTAGCATTATTCTATTTTACACGAAACGAGAGACCGTACGAAGTACGCGAAGGACATTTGAAAGGGCCTGGTATATGTCACAACTACTTTACACTCGAAGGCATTACGATCCTTCGAGTGAACGAAAGGTTACGCTTAACGCGAGACTCTTTGATGCGACGATTTAAAATGTCTGGAGAGTCAAGAGACACGATAACAGCGGACGCGAGCGCTACTGCCGGGCTGAAGTTGACGGCTTTTCGGTTCACTACGAATGCTCCGAGCGTCTCAACGTATAAACTGGCCGGCTAATTTCGACCGACTGTTCCGTGAAATTACCGGGGCTCACGAGTAATGAGAGGGTGAATGCTGAGGGTATCCATCCCTCGGACAGTGGTCAGCTAATCACGGCTGCTCGTTAGCGAATTGAATGCGCCTCGAATCTTACCGGATAGAATCTGCTGCCGGTAGAAAACCGGGCGAGTCCTTTCTGCGTTAAAAAAGGGAACCTCCCCCACCCTCCAACTGTCAAAACGTCATTCGCCAGGCGCCGCGATCTTTCGCTCGACCGGAATACTGGTTGGCCGAAAATGATCTAAAAGACGATCGCGTGGATGCGTCCTAATACCTCAATAGATCCGAGTACCTCGAAGAATTGGCATGATTTGAAAGTGGATTCCTACGAACGTGGTCAGCGCACGGAAATTTCTCGCACTCGAAACTAGAGTTGATGGATGATTTTCTGCTGAAGCATTTTTGTAATAAGTTTCTGATAAATTTGCTACGCTGAGAGAAGCTGCCGGAGCGTAAAGCGTTCGCCGTAAACGCGGGGAGTCGGAAACGGAAAGTGAATAGGATGTGGTGCCGTTTGCCAGTAAGTTAACGAACACCCTATATTTGCTCATTAACGAACCCTCCGCCGAAGTATCCCGAGTCACCTCCACAAACTCGTTGCAATAGAAACGACCAGGACGGTACCAGAACGTAGACAAGGGACATGGTGGAAAAAAAAGGGAGGCGGAAGGTGGCGAAGAAGAAGACGGGAAGGTGAAAGAGAAGAAGAACGTGATCGAGTAACGAAGGGAGGAAGAGAGAAGGTTCGAGCCCCTCGTTATGTTCCCTGGAAATAGAAGAACAGCGCGACGAGCCTCAAAGCGACACAAATTACGTTTTCGAGACTAATAAAGAGTACCTGGAAAGATGAAGCGAGCTGGATCGGAAGCGAAGAAGTACCTGTGGAACTCGTGCACTTAACGTCTCATTCAGATATCGTCAGGAATCAGATCTGCGAGCCAAGATCGTTTGACTTTTTCACATTATACTTACTACAGGATCAACTCGAATAAGCATATAATTTTATTTGGGAATATATCCACGAGCTAGTGCACATTTCGACAAGTGATTTTTCATTTTAAAGCATGCACGCTACCGGAAGCAGAATGCGGACGACTGACCTTTCCTTTTTTTCATAGTAACCGTTCCTCTTTTAGCATAGCTAAGACAAACTAAGTTTACGCGGAACGTAATACGAGACTGTCAACGTCACGCTTCCGAAGTTCGATAAAAGCGTGGCCAGCAGAGCCCTCCCCGCGCCATTACCAGCGTTCGATTTCGCATTCTTCGCCCTCGATGAAATCTCACGCTAGCGAAGGGGCATTGTTCCCTTCGTGGAATTACTATCGGCCCAGTTAATATCGTTTTTAGCCAATTCTCGCGAAGCCGGATCGGCTTGCTCGTTAAGAGGCTGAGCGACGACGAAGAGGAGCTCTCGTGAGCAGATCGTGAACAGCTCCTCGCATTTCTCCTCGTACCTACCCTGGAATCTGAACTGATACAGGGACGCGCGCACACCGGCGTTGTCGTTGTACATACATGACGTTACATCAAATGACGTCAGTTCATTCGACGCTACTGAAAAATCATTCAAGAAGCCCGGTTAACGTTGCCACTCTGCTCGTACGAAAAGTCGCAAACAATAAAGCACGATTACTTCTGTCGCTCGCGAACCTTCTCGCTAGCTTCGATGTTAGTTTGACTGCGTCCGATGGAACGCGGGACGCGCTGGGAAAGAAGTTGAGCGTATCGTTGCGATTTCTTCGCGACGAATTCCAGAAGTCGATCGCTCGACTGCCCTCCCCTCTCGCCCTCTTCCTTCGTCGACGATCGCGTCTCTATGAATATTCATGTCGCGGAGACTTTATGCAGAGCGTTCCGTGGCAAATGAGCGTCGGCGGCGGCCGAACGCGAGCGAGAGGGCTGATCGAGAGTCGAGAGTCGAGAGGCGGATCATCTCGATCGACATGCTCTCCCTACCTTGAGGCCATCTCGCCCGTCTTACTCCCGATCGTCCAACTTCTTGCTCCACTCTCGATTCCCGGTATTCCCCCCCGTCGCATGAAGGTGTATACGTACCCGCGGCTCTCCTTTAATTAACAAGGAATCAATCAGTCAGCCGGGTAATTCAGGGAATTCTGGAGGAAAGCGAAGGAGAGAACGAAAGGAAAGCGCAGGCGACATGTGCATCGAGAGAACCGAACAATGTGTGTACGTCATTCTCGTACGTCCTCGTGCTTCTCGCTTCGCCAATGACTGCTCATTAGCAAACAATAATAATAAAATCGAGCCACTCGTTACGCGGACGGAATCGCAGTGGTTGTAATTAAAGATCCATTTGCACGTATTCGTGACGTATGTATGCCCGTGACGGCTATTTACAGATGTCGGATTACAGTTTGGTCGGGTTGCATTCAGATGTTTTCAAGATGCGTCGAATTTTACGGACGACGAGTCGACGATAAATGCCGTAACTTTGTGTGTGCGCAAAAAGTGTGAGATGAAATTTCGGCCGACCAAAAACTCTGGCCATACTTCAGAATTTATCCGTACCTTTATTATCACTACTTAATATTGCTGTACAGACGAACGAAACTGTACCGTTCTCTGTGAACGACGCGTCCGGGGACATGTGTAAATGGAGCTTAAATCCGCACTAAATCAAACTGCGCCCGCAATGCGCGATAATTGAATTTCCGACGGGGTAGAATGTTTGAGGCGAGGCAAACATTCGCCTGGCGAAGACAACGCGCCGGAATCATTCTCGAATCCGATCTCATTGCGACAGTCTGGAATTGATACAAAAGAGTTTTTCTCGTCGAACCCTCGACTCGCGAAGGGTCAAACAGTAACGTTTAAAGCAACGAGCGGGGCCACCACCCCTCCCGTGGGAGGGTTGGCGAGGACCTTGCCAAATATTTGGTTAGTCTTTGATGGGCTTCGGAAAAGGACAAGGAAAGTAAGGACTTAAAAGAATAGTAGAAAAGTTCGAGCAGAGAGAGAGAGAGAGAGAGAGAGAGAGAAGGAGAGGAAACGATGTTGGATGACGAAGGCGGGAGTAGAAAGCCACGACGGGAGAATGGGACGGGGAAGCCAAAGGTGGAGAAGGTGAAGAGAAGGAGAAGAGAAGAAGGCGGAGGCGCGTGCTAAGGTGCACGGACAGTCCGGCGGATGAGCCGTAAGAGCCAGAGAATGCCGGGCATTTTTATTGGTTCCAGCTTTGGCTCTCTTCGAAACTCTGAGAGTCGATCGGCTGTACAGAAGGATCGACGAATCTGATCTCGTATGTACTTATATTCCCTGTGATCGTCGAACCGTGCGAAGAGTCGATCGAATTACGGTATTCGGTCTAATCGTGTCTAATTCGTGCCCTTCTACAATCCATCAATGGACACCGTATGTGTGGCTGACGGGGTAATGAAAAAGTGTTGGAAAGTTGTGTGACTATATATATTAAGTACAGGCTGCGATTTAGCACTTTGAACTCTTCGTTTAACCATTTTCATAAGAATCAGTGAATCGCAATATACTTATTTTGTATAATGCTTCTTGAACCGGTGGTTGAACATTCGCGGAACTATATTATGACACGCCATCTTGAACGTGCCCCATTTTGATATAATCGTCGGGAGGTAGGGTGACTCCGTCTCGACTTACCGGAACGTGTATCCTCATTATCCTGAAGACAGGATAGAAACAATGGGGATACGAGGGGTGAACGCTCTTCAACAGGATCTCGCGACATTCTGAATCAAATTACTCCCTTTCCCGAGCAATGAGATCTCCTCGATCTGACGATATTGGATTCTACTCTGCTGACACTCTCGGCACAACGTTCTAAAGTACTTATTTGAGTCTTGCGTCAATACGTATTTTTGCATTACTATGCACTATGCGATACAATGTGCAAAGTAAAGTGTCTACGTTAAATAATCCACGTTCACTCGGGCAAAAATGATATTTAATGCAACCCCGTGCCTCGAGTACAGCCGTTTATCTCAGAAAATTCCACACTAGACTCAGCCTTAAACGCGTACACATCTACGCGAAACACGTATCGAATAAATTAATACAGCATGTGAACAATTTGCAGCCTTTCGTTGAAGTATTTTTCGGTTTGGATGGGTATGAAGAATTTTGATCTAGTCAACCCCCTTAACGCCCTGTATAAATTTGACCGCATACATCCTGTATATTTCGAAAGTTATTCGATCACAAGCAGCGAAAGCATCGGATATAACCCTGTAAAAATACTCTCTCTTTCTCCGTCCCTGTCTCTCACTCTCTCTTCGCCGACACATTGTCAACCTCTCCCCACCTTACCTTTCTCATACTGTACTGCCACCGTGGTGATCCCCCGCTGTACAATAACATTTCTCCTCTTCCGCTTTTGTATTTTGTAAGTCAATTCGAAACATGAATCGTATAATAATTCAGCGAACCTAAGAAAAACACGCCCGATATTATTCGTCCCATCTAGAGCACCTTTGTGGGGAGTTTTATATTTATGGAAGTGAAACTGAAGATGCATGGTAGCAGACGAATTTGAGCATTCGGAACTATACAGTAAAGAATAACTTCTTGTAACGTTAACTTATTTTTGTCTGTGAAGCTTTAAGTCCAAAAAAGTCAGCCCGATCGCGTTCAATTTCAACAATAAAAATGATTTACTTGTGAGCATTAGCGTAATATCGTCGAGGAAAAAATGTTGATAAAATACAAAAAGATGTTTCCCTTCGTAAGCCCGTAGATATAGGAACGCATCTTTTGCGTAAAATTATACTGGGTGGGCGTAGAATAATGTATGTAGTTTGCCGTGGAAGCAGACTAGTTGCAATTCCAATGAGAACACTGAGTGCTAGGTCGAGATTCTGTCGTATCTCGACGGATTTCTGTGTTCTCGCCTCTCATACATATTGTGATTACTTCTGAGAGAGAGGAGAAGAAAAATGAAGGGAGAAGGAAAGAAACTTCTCCTACACGTACGTAACAGTATGTCATAGAAATCGATGTATCATCGAATGATTCTCCCTATAATTCGAAATTTACCTTATTGCGATCTATGAACGATCGCTTAATAAACTGCGTAACTCAACGTTTTCGACTTTATCAACGAATCTGAGATAAATTATGAATTTTTCGGAAACAATCGTTCGTAGACTAATATTCCACGTCGATACGAGTTACCGAAAGTTTATCACTATTCAAATGCCGTATCGACAGACTAGAAGTAACGACAATATCGTATCGCGTACGAGGGTTTTAAGTCCAAACGATACTAGAGTCGATTCTAAAAATCAAGTGCATACAGTGATCGATCGGCGACAGTAACGAATCGTTTCACAATACAGCGGGAGAGATCTTATCGCCGAAAGTTTCCATTTCCGTTAACACTGCTATTTTCTCCAGCTTACAAGGAGAACGTCTCACTTCCAGATCGAACATTCGGAAACGAACCCCAGCATATTTTTACACCTCCCCACCCATATAAAATCCCTCTCTCTCCCACACTTTCTATACGTCACTTTTCATCTTTCACCCCATACCTTCTAACAATTGCGCCGCACTCTTATCGACGACAATCGTCCCAGAAAGTAATTCTACTAAATCTCTTTAATATTCCATGCACAAAGTAATGGTCTTTGAATTTGACACAAAGACTGTTCCCTATTTCCGGCAAAGTACGTTCTATCGATCCGATGCTATCAAACTTCCGTCTCCTGGTCCCGTACGTCCGACGTCCAGCCAATGCTAAATAGCAGAAATATAATTCCGTGAGTACGGGCAAATTGCTTTATCGTGTGGAATAATGGCGCGTATTCACGGGTAGCCCTCATAACTCTTCCTTATATTGCACTTTTCGAAGATTGCACGTGGCTCGAGGGCCATCGAACCGCCCACGCTTCTCCTTGCTTATTCGCTGCATGAATGGCAAATGCTACCCGAATGCAACGAAGGGGAAAGGAAAAAAAAGGAAGGAATCCGAAAAACTACCGCCAAAGTCACGTCGCTCGCCGGAAAGCTAATGTCACGTATATAAATAACTAATTACGTCTCGCGCAACGTTATTATGTCGCTGCAGCACGTTCGGCGCGCGACGTAATCCATTGAAAAATCCTCACTTCGGGCCAATCTCTTGACGCGAGACGCGCGAGAGAAATTGTTAAGAGAAATTTTCCTGACATTAAGTGACATTGATATACGAGCGTAACTATAAAAGCACCTGGAGGAATGTCAGGTTCCCTTTGTTCTCCGCGAAACTTTCGGGAGCGAGCAAGTTTCCTCGCGTTGTACGCCATTGACTAATTATTATTAAACGCCCGAGGAAGTCGGGGTCCACGGAGTTTCTCGAAATTTGGAAGTGTTCGGCATTTTTAGCCGACTTCGAAAAAGGAGAAGGAGGCTTCTCTACTCGACATGTATATTTCTTTTCTCCTCGTTTTTCGGAACCGGTCAAACGAGAACAAAGGACAAGCGTGTGGTCGTTCTACTGTGAACGCAACACCACTTTCGCGCACGGTACAATCTGCAGAGAGGAGCGTGCGAAAGAAAGCGCACTCTCGTATGAGTAGTCGGACACCCCTCGGTAAATTCACGAAAACGGAACGCGACGTGCGAGTTTTCATTCGTCGCTCGACTTCGGGCTCAAAGGGAGAGGATGCTCGAGAGGTCCTAGGGGTGGCGATGTCCATCGATGGCGGCTCTTGTAGGAGCAAAAGCGTCTGAGGGTGGCCGAACGGACTGGACGCGGGAGGGTTGGTACATTGGCAAATACGTAGGACGCATTCAGATCAGTTTCCACGATCCGCCGTGGACGAGGTAGGAAAGCTGGGGCGGAGTGGACGCGGGGCTACAGAAAAGGTTTCAGGGAGAGTCAGCAGGAAACATCAAAGACCGTGGCAATCGTTCCGGCCGAATACGAATGAAATACGTGCAATTGTGTCAGAGAAGCGTTTATACTTGACAAGGTCGAGCGTAGAAAGCGAGAACCGGCGAGAAAGCTTCTTTTCACCGATCTGCCTCACGCCACACCCGACGCCTGACGATAGTGGCGCGAAAAAAAATGGATGCAGTCGCGTAGCATCGATTTAAGTGAAAATTGAGCGAAGAACGACCGAATTTTAAGCAAACGACAACGACTGCCCTTATTTCGAAGCGCGTGTAGCAGCGGTTCCACTCTAACCCCCGGAATGTATATCGCGCCGCAATAAATATTGGCCCACATCTAACAAAATGCTGCATTCGAACGACGCTGTCGAGGAATCGCAAAAAAAGAAGCGTTCCGGCCGTAATACGCAGGACGGAAAATAGCGGCAATACTCTTGAGTGCCTCGAATGGTGGCTTGAGGGACCTAGGGACCCCGGGATAAGGATTTGCTTTCGGAAGGGGAAATGCTCGTGCGGGCGGCACATGCGGGAATGCATATGCAGGAAGTATGTGTGGCCGCAGGTGCGTCTAAGCAAGGACCTTTCGCGGGTGCAGGCGCTGGCAATTTTCCAATAACGAAAGAAACCAAAGCTACGAATGCGCGACGCATAATGGACGACCGCTTATATTTAGCACGGTACAACACTCGGCCATCGAAAGAACGTACCCGTACGAAGCAAAATTCGCACCATATTATTGCATAATTTACCATGTACCGTACTAGTTATTCACATGAACGGACAAATAGAAACGAAACGTCGCGATTTAATGAATGCGCGTACATACACGTTCAATCTTAATTACATCGTGTCGACCAAAAAGCTCTTAACAGTACCACAAATTAATACATGATTTACATCGAAGACATGTCAGAGCAGAAATCGAATAAATCACCCTCGAACCTTTCTAATACCCCCGGCACTTCGTGACGCTCGCAATGATTCCGAGTAATATTATGCTAATTTTCTTATCGCCGTGCCTGTCGGAATCGTGACAGCGGGGGTACCGAGATCTTCGCGACACGCCACTGAACTCGGAGTATTCTATAGTCCGCCTTTTTCTAGATCAATAATACCATTCCCATGGTGGCGCATGCGCCCCATCCAGCGGTACCGTTTCATCCCCCATACGCAGGGCTAGTTTCCACCCCCGATGAGCTACACTCAGAACGCCGCGCACCCCTCCATGCAACATTCATAGCGCCATCAATATTATACGCGCGAAATAATAACCTGTGCATTTATTATAAGGGGAGTGGCGGCTCGACGCGAACCTGGCGCCTGCCCGATCGAGGGTGTCAGAGGAATCTATAAAAAAAAAAAAAAAAGACAGCGAGGCACGAGGAGCTGCATGATGAATTATGCGTGTAAACTGTTATAAGAAATCAGTCACGCCGGATTGATGGCACGCGCTCGAATACGAAATTCTCTCTGTTCGCACGTTACCGACAACGACGAGAGTTGTCTGATAGATGGAACTGACGATGAGCGGAAAAACTAACTGCTCCAGTCGCTCGATACTAGACTAAATACATGATAATGCATCGGTCAAGAGATTGTTCCGCAGAGATGATGCAATGATCGCGACAATACAGTTTGTCGCGTCGTAAATCTTTACTTAATTGTATTTGGATTTGGGGAGAGTATGCACGCGTACGTGGATCCGCGCTTCCCATGTGACGACATGCGCTGATAACTATTCAACCTTGATATGCTAATCGCGCGACGTCGAGCGCGTGCATGGTTTAGCTCGAAATGTCGTAACGCTAGTTCAGTAAACAACCGTACAATCTCGACTGGTAATTCCGGTTTTCTCGCTTTCCGTTCCGCGGTAGAATTTTCGATACTCCGCTCATTCCGTAGTCAGTGGCGAGCTGTGCCGTGCCACGAGGCGAGCGTCGCTGAAGACGAGCGAGTAGAAAGTCTCGAAGCCAAAGCTGCATTGAGTTCGAAGATGATTTAATTGTTTCCTCGTTTCGATCAACCGCGATAGCGTATCTGAACTATAATCGACGCGTGATAAAAGTTGCGATAAAGATACTGAAGAGGACAGCGTGAGTGCGCGGAAGTGCGGAATCCGAGAGTTGCAGCATAATGCGAGAATAACGATCGCGCGATCAACGTTTACGCTATCTATGTGATTACACTTCACCCTGAACTGTCAGCGTCCGCGGTTTTAGGGGTTATTGCGCCGCACTATCGGACGGTTTATTTGTGAAATAAGCGTGTGACGTTCGCTGACTTGACAAGGGCATTTTATTTCCGTAAAAGGTACCTCAGCTGTGACTGACGCTTTCGAAATCACAACGTTCTTCATCATGGCACAACGAATAAGAGGTGTATTTAATAAAGAAATGCGAGAGTATTTGACGAGGTAATGAATCATTCACGTTCTTAACGCTAGAATTACGGAGGGGTCAAAGTGACTCGTTCGACGTTTTCTTCTACATTCTGAAATTTGCAGAAAATGAGATGATTACGAAATGAGCAAATCATCATGACAAAGTGTCGAGAGAAGTCAGTTTGATCCATCCTATATCTAGTGTCGATACATTTTTTGTTAAGTATACGTTCAATAAGATAGGATAATGAGGAGATTGCGTATCAGCTAATATGAATAAATGAAAATGTACAAGTGGTACGCGTTACATGCAGTGCCGTACTGTCGTATTTGTCATCCAAAAATAATTTATGGAACACGATCTACTTTTTAAGCACGCACTTCTGGGGCCCGGTGTTCAACTGGATGATACCCATAGCGGCCTTAGCCGACACGCAAAAGCATCCGAGAATCATTAGCGGCAAAATGACTTTGGGTGAGTTCGACGTACTCATCGGCAGACCTTTCGAAGAATTCATCCGTCGTTCATAATAATCACGTATCGCAAAGCGGCGTAAGAAAGAGAAAAGGGCCAGCGGTATGGGTGACCACGTAAGTGCGAACGAGCCAGAAAGATAGAGAGGGTGTATTGGCCACACGTACGCACGTTTGTGCGTGTGTGAGACAGAGATAGCGACAAGTGAGGAGTAATAATAATGGAGAAAGAGTAAGAGAAAGAGAGTTGTAGTTGAAGAAATTAAAGAAAGAGCAAGAGACAGTGAGTGAGAGGGGGACGAAAAGAAAGGAGTGAGAGGGAGAGAGAGGAAGAGAGAAAGAAACGATGAGAAGACCCATAAAATAATTGCCGCTCAAGCGCAGCAAATAACCATTTATTTCTTAATGAGCGGCGCGCTGTGAGTCTCCTGGAATACATTTCAGCTCTAAACTGGTCCTCGTCGGAAATGTTGCAGTGAAATGGTCCGCTGCATTACTGGCGTGTTATTAATAATCGTAGCGCGGGCGTTTCGTTTGACATCGTGAAAACTGTCAATTCTACAAACTATGCAAAATCGTTGCATGCACTATGTTTGCACTATGTAAACATATCGATTGATCACTTTGCCTGATTGCATCTTCTCTTTTCCGTTCATCGCATTTTGTTTATTGGCAAGTGTGTCCGTGATCATCGAATGGGTTTAAGTAAGAAGTTTGAAAACTGCGAATGTTTTACTCATATAGTAGTGTAAATCGATACAGTGAAAAATGAGTGAAATAGTTAATTTCCTTAAATTTTTTATTTACACCGCTTTCGCTCCACGACCACTTACACTCGAATCTACTCTTTTTTTATGTTATTTTTCAGCACTAACGCTCTACTCTGTGATGTTCATGAGATTTGCCGTAAAGGTACAGCCGCGGAATATGCTGCTGTTCGCGTGTCACGTAGCGAACACAGGTGCCCAGTTGACACAAGGATACAGATTCCTCAACTATCATTACGGTTCAGAGAAGGAGTCAGAAAGAAAATGATATCAGCTTCACGTCACTATTTTAACGCACGAATGAAACCTGTCGACGGTGTACGGACAAGTGCTAAAGAACGAAGACACGAACATTCATAATTTTCTTAAACGTGTAACAAAGTGCATACCGTCGCAGTGTATCAACTCTAGAACTACCGAGGGGTCAAAATGACTCGTTCAACAATGTGCTACATTAAAGGCCAATATTGAAATCAAATTATTTTCAAAATTGCTTAACAAGTCATTCTGACCCCATCGGTTGATCCACCCGGCAAGAACCTGCACTGTCCACACTTTCCTAGAACTTGTACCCAATTTTGAATAACGGACGTTACCTTTGTATCCATATTTAATACTCTTTTTTATATCTTATTTGGTCGTCTTGAAATAAACTTTTGTGGATTAGTGAAGCGTCTAGGTCTTGCGAACACTGTATACGGAGAGAACGAAGGCGTAGAGGGATCTGGCATGGATCAGACCCACGGATCTGTTCTGTATTTCGGTTTTTCGGAATACCTAACGGCCCGCACTGCTCACCCTCGTTCTTTTTCTACTCTGGCAGCAGTGTGCATGGCCAGCCCCGTTCCGGGACATAAAACGGACTCACCGCTCCCTTTCGCTGAATAAATATATATGACCTTATTAGCCCTGCGTCTCCTCGATCATACTCTTCACCCCCTACAATCTCCCATTTTTTATTATTCCCCCGCGTTGTCCGCGTGACGAAAAAGTCATGCACATTCGTCGTTCGCATTCTGCGTTACCGTCCGCGTTAAATGTATAATACCTGCGCGAGTGTGGAGTCGCTGCACTGCGTTTTTCTCGAACGGAGGATAGAAACGGCACGTTCGCTATTCCTCATTAGACAGAAAGCAGCGGAGGAATCGGAAAGTTCTTTGAAAGAGACGATAGTCGGAGCTTCGCGTCGAAACGCTGAAAGAGGAAGAAGAGGCGGAGACAAAGGAACGAGGAGGAGGGAAAGGAGAGAGGCGAGGAGCATGTAGGGACGAGTCCTTCGGGACTGATTTCACAAACAAATGCCGACGATTGAATCCTGGCATGCTGTAAGATGGATCGCTCTCTTTGAATCACAGATTACTCGCCGCCTTCCTTCCATCGCCTTCCTTTCGTCCTGCCACTCGATCCGCCGTGTTTCTTTCGTCCTCTCCTCGTCCTTCCTTCTGTCCTACCTTCGAGTCGTCGCTCGGCGGCGCCTCCACCTCCACAGAAAGTTCCCTCCGCGACAGACCGCCCAGCAATTTGCCACATGCCCGAGCTTCCGCCAGCCCTGCTCCTTATTCCGCCCGTTTCGGCCTCAAAGGACAACCAAATCGCTCCGGATTGAAAAAGGCCGCAATCAACGCGGTGCATAATCGATCGGCCGACCGGTCGCGATCGAATGCTTCGCGCTGGCCCGAATGTCGTCTGACAACGGTTTGATGACGACGTTGGAGTCATACCGTGGGGTATAAGCAGCCTAGCTAAAAGGTTGACGGACTTTGCAGAATGTGTCTGTTCGAAAAGTGGTCAGAAATCAGAGAACGCGTGTTGTCCGGGCGGCCGGAATAATTCGATGACGAGAGCGAAAAGAGCGCTTGTTCGCCGCGATCAAGTGAACTACGGAAGAGTGCGTTCGCCATTGTAAAGTCTCCCCAAATATGAACTGCCGACGAGGAAAACGTAGCCTGGGGAACGACCCTCCTCCCCGAGCCCATTTTTCGCCGGCGGACGATTTTTTAAATTAAGTGCGCCGACTTATGACACCCGTGTAAAGTCTTCGACGGTGGATTTCCACTGGCCGCTACCGCGACAAGCTGGTCGGGGAGAGTTCCTGAAATGCGTATCGAATTCGGCCTGACGGGAGGCCATGAGGGTGAAATGAATCAAACGCACCCTCGCGACGCGAGGCATAGATTAGGCGGACTCTCTCGACGTGAATTTCTTATGCGAGCCGGCAAGAGAAGCGGAAACAATAATAGGGAATAAACGAAAAAGTCGGGTGACTCATGTAAATGGCATCTAGCTGTCTCAGCTATTATTCGCAGACGTTTCCGATCGAAGTTGCTCGAATACCGTTCTATGTATCCGCCGACGACGTCTCAGCGATTCGTAACTTTCATGCCGACTTTTAATTAAACTCCTCCGTATTTGCCGACTGACCACGTGATGTGAAATATTCGTACCTGATAAGGTACATGTCTCTGTTCGACAAAATGACGACTTTGACACGGTGATTAATGGAAGTGGCGAGAGTACGTTTGAGATGCATTTAAAAGGGCGATACTCCTCGGAGTGGAATTGCGTTCAGTCATGCAGGAATAGCAACGAGTGCAAAGAGTGCAAAGGTTAAAAGGATAGCTCAGAACGGCCGGTTGGGGTACGATTCCGCGCTTCTGTTTTCGTACGGGGGATGTGCCAGCCTAGACGGCAACATAATCCCCGATTGGGGACTACGGCGCATGGGAACATGGGGGACATCTTATCTTCATATTACACGCCCGCGATGGTTCTCAACCTATAACCAAGACTCTCGACTCTTTCCTTTTTTCCGTACACACAATTACAATCGCTCACGTGAGTAGACACGTATACAAGATTCATTGCACAATCCTGCGCCGTTCATATCAAAAGCCAATCAAGCTACGTAAGTCATCGTATGGTGAGTTAAAAAAATTCTGAAACAGTTGCAAACAACCATTGATCCTTTCTTCGGGCCGTATATCAACCTTCTCGCGACTCCGCCAACTGAGGCGTCGAACAACGAAAATAAGCACGTGCAAAACGTACGACTCTGTATGCGGACGCTTACTCACGTTCGAGACGATTTCGGTAACTGTGGATGCTTTATGACCCGTAGCACCTCCATCCACCCCCGCGCACCCTTCCTTCAACCCTCCTGTTCCCACTGCCGTCCTCGTCTCATCCCTTCCACACCCTCCACCCACCCCCTCGCGTATCACCCTCGATGCTTCTTCCGCTCTTTCTCTCTTTAACGTCGCGACCCAACGCGACTACATCCCCTTCTAAACTGGATTCAATATATTAGGGTTAGCTTCCGCGACTCAGAAGCCATCGACTGCCCGACTACGGAAGCGTCGTCTTCGGCTGCCCTTTCAGCCGCCCAACTCGCCGATCTATTCGGCCAAGACTTCGTGCCGACCTCCGCGGCGATGAAAAATTGCGCATGTACGTGTATACGGTGCACACGTAGCAGAGAGGACGGGGGCAAGAAATTGCGCGCGAGAGGGAGGCCCGGCCGATGTCGGAAGTACCGGGAAGTACTTCGTGCGGAAAAATGCGGCGACGTTACGATAGTCTCGCGACGATCGTCACTGCTCAAAAGCTTCGGACGAATTTTTCCGATAGGCTAGCAAACGTAGGCCGAACCGTACGGCGGCAAGTGGTCGACGATTTTTACCAAAGGCCAATTATTACGTTTTGTATCTACATTAGACGCGTGTTCCGAGACATGTGGAACTAATTCGAAACCGCGGTCGTATGTTGAAACGTACTTCCGAATCTATGAACACTGTCTAACGGAACGTGGAAATATGCGTCGCTCATACAGTGACGTATTGGCTTGAAAAGAATTGAACGTACGAGCGACGGCTTCGGTTTGAATAATCGTGACGTTCCGAAGAAGATTGGCTATTTCGAGGCACTTTTATTGCACGGCAGGATATATCCGTTCGATTTCCCTCGTCTCTATCTTTTCCGCGCCGAGAGAGCTCTTCGCTCGCCGCTTCGGCCATGCGGGACGGATCAAGAGGGTTTCGTGTTTCGTTCGCCCGTTCGGATGCTAGGCTTGGCAACTTTGAAGGATATTTTTTATTCATGTGACGTGCTTGGGGGTGCGGAAAAACACATTCTCCTGATCTGAAGTAGCACGGAGCTACGGGCACGGAGGGTGTATGTCGTACCCACACACGCCTTTGCCGTCCGGCAGGATCTACAATTTTTAAATTCCCTTCGCCGGTGATCTGTGTCTGGACCCTTCTCCGGCCCTAATACAGGGAGAATTTCTGCAGGAATTTTATAGATTGGATGAAAGTGAAGGGTGGGTAATCGTGTTAACTGACGGACCACAATCAAAGGATACGGGACGTCGACTAAGTGTACATCAAATTTTCACTTTTTTTTTTTAAGTATGTGTATGAATTATGCAAGAACCCTCGATCCTTCCGTTATGCTAAGAATTGAGAATTTGGCCGTATTTGCAGCTATGTTACGCTGATGTCATCTGAGTTCGAGAAACGTTGGCTCGATGCAAAGATAGGCAGCATAGTGATTCCCCCGTGGGAAACCAAGTGTACGATTTGACAGAAGAAACACACACCTCTCTTTCCACTGCACCACGAACGCGTGGCGTAAAGTGGTAAGAAGCGAAAGTATGATTATAGAGCGGAGAAAATCGAGGAAACTGAACTCGTTCGTGTTGTGTCAGCACTGCTTGAATGCATGACGGGAGGACATTGCGTGGAACGAGCTTTTTGTTAATTGGTCGCTCAAAATCAGAAGGGGAGGATGGAAAGGGACGCAAGTTCGGGAGGACCCAGTGACTCCCACGGGATATCAACGAAATTCTGCGGATCTGGGACTCGCTCAAATATTTAACAGCCATATCCAATTTTTCCTTATCCCCAGCACCTTTTCATAGTTGATTCACCGCGCCGTTCCCATTCTGCACGACCGAAACATCTTTGCTCAGTTTCAACGAAATGGGCCGAGCAAGGGGAACACTTAAGCAAACGCCAAAACAATTTTGACACATTTCGATGGAGGATAAGTTATTAGCAATAAACCTCGAGCGGTACGAACACTTCCTATTTCTTTATTTAACATGTGCGAGTATGAACATAACGGTCTAATTGATCGCTGCTCCTATTTCTCCTCTTATTATTACACATCGTTAGATACGTGATTATAAACATTTAAGATGTATCACGTTCATAATGCTCAATTAGACGCATTAAAACGAAGCCATCAATGGCGTCGCTATGAAGCTCGTCAATTTAGCGGTGTCAAGCAGGCCGACTAACTGGAAGTGACCAAATGGAAGTTCTAAATGGATAAGACACAAGAGTTAACACTCGAGGGAAGGGAAGAATTAGGTGTCTGATGTATGAGCCGCTGTCGTCTTCCCTCCATCTACCACTGATGCATGCAACGTGTAAGCGAAAAAGACATTTTTCTCACGTCGCTTCGATAACGTAACGACGCACCTCCGACAATCTAACGCACTCAGCACATATTCATCATCAGACTATTCAATTTTGCATGAAAAAATTCAACGCTAATTCCACTAAAGTACACAAACAGCAAAAAAAGTAATAGAATCTGGTCCAACGACATGCGAATTGTGTCTTTGATTCTATAAGACAGTATTGAAATTCCATTTTAATTTCAGTGGACCGCAAAACATATTTATGTAGATTTGAATGGATACCATCCGTTCAATGAGAAATAATAGTATGGAATTGCAACCGACGTGACTCGCGCACATATTTCCTGCCTTTACCGATGCGAGGACTCCCGCACACTTGACGTTTGCGACATCAAAGGAGGAGGACGCGAGACGTGAAACGCGAAAGGACCTAGGAAAGTAGAATTGTACAACAGCGTACGGCACGTCTGACGTAGCAGGAAGGGCGAGACACGAGGCTACGAATCGGGACGGGTGTGGGGAGGGGGTGAGTTAAGAACGTGATCCTGTGACTGATCCGTGAAAGCGTGAAAGGGTTTCCACTACTTTTTCCACCCTTTATCCACTCTATGAGAACACGGGGTGTCGCGAGGCAACGATCAATCACTCCGTGCCACGATTCCAAGCGCGCCCCGTCCCAAACACTACTTTTACCCCTTTTCCATCCTTCGTCGCACTTTTCACACAAAGGATTTCCACTGATACAACCGTACGAGGATCGTTCCTCTCGAAGTAAATGCACCCCGACTCGTGCAGCTTTCGCGATCAATCTAAATCATCCGGCCATTGTTTGTCCGCGCTTGCGATCTCGTAATTTTGTTGAAATGCAAACGGCTCGCATTTTCTGCACCCGCCGCGCGTCGTACCCGTGATTGTCGTTGATACAAATAAGGTTGTGCGCTTTGCGCGATGGAACGGTAAAGTCTGAGAGAGAAAGAGAGGGGGAGAGAGAAATTGTAAGTTAACGAGTAACAGAAAAAAGTACGAACGCGTAGAATGTTGTGACTCAATACGCGCTCGGAGGCGTTTTGTAGGCGCGCTACCCTGGTCGGGAGACTCTAAAGATAATATATTCATGAGATAATTATTTCTTGCATTCATTACAAGTCTGTAAAGTTTTTATCGAACGGGGCGGCGGAAGCTCGGAAGCAGCGGTTACGTCGATGAAATAAATGTGACCCGTTCTGCTGATCTCCGTTTCCACCTACTTTTTTAACTGTACCCAGACGTATGTCGGCTATTTAGTCACACGAAGCTACGTTTGCGTGTACACATAGATAGCAATTTATAGAAGAACCATTGTTCGCAATGCGTTCCATTGACAATGTTTGCACGTGCATTTGTTCCCGTTATATGAACTATAAATTGAAACGTTTTACGAGCAACAAAGCAAATGTTGCATATGCGTGCTACATGCCAAAGAAACGTCGGCAGTCCGTCGGGAAAAACTCACGGTAGAAATGGGAAGCGGCCAATGCAAAGAGAATGGCGGGTCGGATTGCAGACGCGTTCTTTTCGCACGTGTTTCCAGAGTGATGTACACGATTCCGATAATCCCGGCCGGCAGTAGTCCCGGTAACCCTGCGCCGAGGATTTCTTTCGTCCTGTAAAAGGAAACGGGATCGAAATCGGCTTTTCCAGATTGCACGCCGCTCCTTCCAGAGGGAGAATAATGCTAACGCCTGTTTTTGGCTAAACCCGACGTCTACGCGGATAGTTCGACGTACGCGGGATGACACAGAAACAAGGGCAGAATTTACTATTCTTGTTTAATGCATAAACAAAACTGTACTTCGTCTGAAAGCGTCAACTAAAAACGGAATTGATCATTTGCAGAAGTCATACAAAAATTAGGATTCACATAGACGTGACATTTAAGAAGGTATATTTTATGAGAAAGTGCAGTTGTTTAGTGACACAGGTACTGTATTGGATCTGTCGCAACGATTTATTAGTGTATACGTGATTAGCAGCGTTTAAAAGAAGATAAAACTAAATCTTAATGGTGTTGCCATCTGGCGGACGACGTGTACGATATCATTTATGATCATTTGTAGAGATGGATATACAGGGATCAACGAAATTGAGGGGGGTAAAACCGAAAAAGGGTGATTCTCTATGGAATAAAATTAAAAGATGAGAATAATTTTCTCTGTTACGTGATTTTATTTCAGAAATAAGTAACATTAATTATCGAAAAATCCAGGCGGTTCTAACAGAAAAATGAGAAACAGATTCTGTACATACTGTAGACCCATTTTTTGTGTAAATCCTACACTTTTGTCTTCCTTTCACTTTTGTACAAAATGTATTTTTAACACTTCACTGTTATAAATATCTCCAGGTTGTACATATTAACGTTTTACTTAGAGTTTGCATAAAACCAATGAAGATGATTTATGGTGCTTATCACTGATAATGTATTACTGAACACGAAGTCATATTGTAGCAAACGATAGCAATGGATAAGTAACATTCTAAAAAGATGAAGAACTACTTAAAAATTACTGTCTTTGTTGTACCTTCACAAAATGTAGTTAAATAAAACGAGGCAATCACAAAATTCTGTAAGTAGTAGTAAAGAAATTTTTCTAGAAAACTATCTCAAAGTAATACAGTTCTGAGGAAGATGTTAAATGATCCACTCTGACATTCGAGTAGAAATAGTAATCGATCAATTTATAACACCAAAAAGCACAATATTTTCAAATTAAGCCATCTTTAACAAAATAATACAAAGTTTTACGATAAAATTGAACTGAAGATAGATATACTTTTCTATTTTGCGATAACTGAGTTTATATTGTCACCACTTCTTCCAAAATTCTATTGTCACTACTGTGATGAAAATAACTGAGATACACCATGAAGGATGCCAAGCAACTGCTGCTGGCATACTAAGATATCTCCCAACGCAAGGGTTTAGAACGCAGGGTAGATTCAATACGTTCCTGAAGCAGCTAAGGGGGAACTTCCAGCCAATCCGTGGTAGAGTATCCTCCGTCAGCCACGTTGGAGAGGGACAAAAGAGTCCACGAGGCAGAGCCACAGTTGGCTGTGGAACGGAGCATGCCCCAACAAGATATTCTAAATCTAAAGGGGTGTGTCTACGCACATTTTACTACCTAGCCAAGCAAAAGAATTGACTGTGATGCTCCTACCCCTACAATCAATAAATACCTTCTTTATGACCACTCAAAGTCACTTTTCAGTGATTTTTCGTACTCAAGGCTGCTCTACACAACATAAGAATATTACTAAACTTTTCAGATGTTCTTTTATATGTATACAATCTAATTATACTACAGTAAACTGCAATAGAATAACTGGGAAATGAAAGTTTTGGAGACTATACTTTTCCAGCTGCAGAACCCTTTTTTAGAGCTACCCCTTTTTTAGGGCAAAGGGGTTACTGGTACCCCTTTCAAAAGGGGTTAAAGAATACAAGGGGTCCTAATGTTGCATCAGAAGTGTGCCCTTCTATGTACTAAAGGCTACATATAGTATAGAATGGTGACTGAAATATGTATTTTTTTATAAGAAATAACATACTGTAAAGGTGGTCAATAATTTGTGTATATGCAATAAGATATTGACAGTTAGTAATTCTGACATTATGTACGAAAAATGTTTAGCCACAGACGTACAATACAAACTTACTTGAACTTCAATCGAACAATTCTTAAAGAAACATGGAAAAATAATCAGCAACTGTCAGTTATTTAATAAGTTTGAATAGCTTATTGCACTCACTGTAACCTCAAAAGCTGGCATCAGAAAACTAAACGATAAACTGACACTTAATTGAATTGTTAATATTGATACATGCAATTTACATGTAGTTACACACCAATCCCCCATTAAATTTTAAATTGCAACGTCATATGGTTAAAGTTCAGTTCCAAACCAAACGTCGCAAAACGGAAAGAATTTAAGAGTTTTTATGATCATATGGTTACTGACTAACAAACAATAAAATCCTAATTTCAATTATTGCTAATAAAGCATTGGTGAATTACTTGTGCATTGTATGAAATAAATTCAGATACTTTTTGTCAAAATATTTGACGTCAATTTATCCTCCACATTAACAAGGTGGAAAACAGCGCCACCTAGGCTACTTTCTTTCTAATTTCTTTTTCACATTCAAACAGTGGATCTATAACTTATATTGCTCTACTAAAAATGACACCCATGTTTATGACATAAACAAAAAAATGATATGTAATTAAGTTTTTCTGGCTTAAACATTGGACATTCAAAAACGAGAAAATCGACAATGCACCTTAAATTAAAGTAACATCGGGCCGGGCTCACGTTAGAGAATCGAAACAAAATTTGCCTGAATGACAAATAATATAATACATATATATCTGAAGCACAGAATGATAACGTCATTTTGCACAACAATTCTTTACGATTATTAATATCAAACTGAAGGATTATGTACAAATCATCGTTACTCCGTTATCCCAACCTTGACATGTACTCGGTTTCTCTTACAATTCAGATATAGAAGCAATGACACAATGTCTTACCTGGACCGATGTCTGCAGCATATTCTTTGGCACAAATTGTCACTTTTTTATGGTATTAACGTTTATTCCCGCAGCAAATTACTACTTGTCGACCGGTGTTTTCGGAAGGTTACCCTCGTACACTTCAAAATGTGCATACATACTGTCAGACACTGCTACCAACCGTTAGGGAATGAATATTTCCCGCCAAAGTTTGAAGAGAACTCATGATTGTTACGTAATCCACTCTACTAAGTTCAATTTTCAAATATAAATATATTGCTAATAAATGCATGCATCTGATAAATTATTAATACAGAACTGCTTACGATTCGAAGATCTTTCGAATTTGAAAATATGCGGCTTGAATATGGTCGGTTCGAAATATCAATGGGGTTTCCTTTCTGTGTAAATCTTCTGTCTATGACAAAGCCTTCCGCACGTTGCTTGACTTTGCTGCGGTCGTTTTGCACATCAGAATATGATTCTCACTACGTAACGTTAATACCGCCTGTGTTCGCGCTGTAGTATTTAGTTAATAAGCATTTATCGGTAGAATAATACACGTCGTTAAGGATGACGCTGTATCATTTCGGAAATTGCCTGGCGCTAGTCTATGTGCCGTACTATCTGACATACAAATACTCAGGCTTGCAAGTATCTATTGGTTATAAGGCAGAAAATGTATAGTTAACTATGCATGGGTTTGCAATAATTCTGCCAAATGTTTCTTGCAGATCGGAATACGGAGCCTTTTGGAAATGTATACAAGCAGGCGGTATTTACATATTCACTCAACTGGTGAAAATGCTGGCGCTTGCTACATTTTTCCCAACAGCTGATAGTGTTGGCGAAGAGGGATTTGATGTGTTTGGTGTACGTTCTGCAGAATCATAAATTGGATTTTTTTATTATAAATTAAATACAACTGAACAATCATATATTTGGTCTCTTACTGATAGGCACAAATTTTGATTTTATAGGAATTCCTGAAGTCATCCATAGATCTGGCTGATTTAGTAGGAATTTTACTAGTTCTGAATGGAATTCCTGGTAAAGGACACGCAAAAGTCTTGACTGCTGGAATAGGATGGGCAGGGGCTGAAGTGCTTCTAACAAGATTTTTACTATTATGGGTCGGTGCGCGTGGAGCAGAATTTGACTGGAAGTATATTCAGAAAAGTCTTGAATCAAACATCAACCTGGTAATAATCTTTTTGTTCTTAATAAGTGGGCATTGCCCAATATACATCCCAGATAAATTTTATGAATATTTTATAACAGGTACAACACATTACCACAGCTACACTTGTTTGGCTTTGGTCAAGACATGACTTACAACGTGGCCTAGTTCCCATTGTAATTGGAATGCTTGTACTGACTGTATATAGACCACTTGTTCTAGATTTTCTTACCTCACTATTGCTGGCTGGCCCTTGGTCGAGTCTTATTATTAAAGCAATAACAACTACCTTCATAGGAGCAATGACATTGCACATTTATGCAGGGCTTGCCCATTCCATTGGTATCTTCTAAGGTGATGTCCACAGATTGTATTATATTTGAAAATATATTTCTTAAAACGAAATTTCCATTAGTGGATTCTCGTAGAGAACATCTCGTGTGCGACACCACTTGTCCTATTATATTTATCGCAATATGTACATATGACTGAGATCCGTTTCCCAACTGTTTTTAACCAATAATAATTAAAAGTTGTTGCAAAAACAAACCCTTTATTCAGTTATAGGATACATTATATGCACTAAGCTTGAAATTTGTGTCTCAAAATTTATTAACAATAATTGGATATTTATTAATCTTGACCATTATGTACATGGAGCAAATGTTTTTTGTATAATTACTTGTGGTTTAAGCATTTAGAAATATTAATCTTGTTCATCAAATTAGTTTTTTTTTATCAAAGGAATACCAACTTCAAATCCAATCGAGTGATCAAAGAATTTATTCGCAAACATATGATTATTTTTGCAAATGCACAACACGTTAAATCACACATGTTCACTAAACATTTCACTGCGCACTATTTTGTTAATTTCCTACAATGTCCAAAACGGCGTTTGTGTGAAAATCATGAGCGTACCTTTAAAATGATACAAATACAGGCCATCATGCAGGTCGTTGCTATGGCCTACGAGCAACGGTGATAAAATGGTATTGTTACTCGAAAAGTATATCATTGTTTTCACATTCATCAATATCTGCTGGAACAGTATATTAATTTCTTATAAAGATAAACGTAAGCAGAAGTACATGTCAGGTGTGCAATCTTGTTTAAAGGTAACGTAAGACTTATCCGATGCTAAAGAAATGTCTGGGTTCGTTATATCTTACTTTTTAAATACAGTACGTGATATTCAGAGAACGAATTAGAGTTAATGATTTCCCTTGAAAAACGATTCCTTTATACAATTTCACAGTGTTCTGTCAGAGAGCAATAAAGTTGTTTAAAGTCCCGTTCCTCAGAAACCATGAATTCTATTAACGTTTCCTATGGTTCTAATACTGCAAATGTGATCTATAACAGTCTTTATACATGTTTAGTTCGCAAACTGAATCTTACAATATATCGTGGTAAAATTAAAAACAAAAAAGTATAATTGTAAGATCCCAAAACGTTTCGGTTTTTGTTTTTGATAAACATAGGTTTCGCCCGTATCTTCCTGTCGTTCTCAACTCAATGTTCCAATTCAAGTAGAAAAATGTACTTGTTGTGAGCAATGAATTTCTATTTCGTTCCTATAGTTCTACATCACCCAGATAAGCGTTCATACACACGATATTACCAAAACGACACAGTTACGACGGAGGACATTGTAATCTTCTGAAGTTCTCGTATGGCGGTCGAGTGTAATCCCGATCGGAACCGTCATAGTTGGATGAATCGTCACTATCATCGTCATCCTGATTAGAATCATCCGAATCTCCATCGGTGTTGTGATTCTGCAAAACGTTTCAATTGTTATGATCATGGATTTTTAAATTGCGTATAAGATTTCTGTGATATCGCTCACTCTTCCCCGTATACGCGGAAACATGGATTCCAATACAATCCGAAACATGCCCTCACGAATTGCTTCAGACGAGAACGTTCCATCGTATTTCCGAGGCGTGCAATTTGTTCTGACACACTGTTATCGCATAAAAGAGTAGATATTAAAAGATGGAACAATGAATCAGGAACAATGTAAAAGTCACTCGTAAAGTTAACCCGTACGTATTCTAAATTTTTCATAGTCGGAGGTTGCTCACAAGAAGGTACCCATATTTTAACATCACAATCCAATCCGCTTGTCGCAAGAATGGGAATATGTGGGTGTGGCTCCAAACAATTTACCTGCAACATGACGTACCAGTAGACATTTGCATAATACATCTACATTGTACAGCATAACTTTATACGCATAGATTACGCTACCACTGTTAATTGGTTCTTTCTACAACAGCTCATAAGTGAATATTTACCACTCCCTCTTCGTCGCCTGGCATCCACTGCACAATCGCTTCTGTATTCTTATCCCAAATGAAAATGTTTCCGCAGTCAGATCCAGAGCAAATGAATTCGCTCTTCGGCCCGAAAAAATTGACACCTTTCACTGAAAAAAATAGACATTGCATATTGTAATGCAGAACGCGTGACGATATTGCTTTCAAAGTTGAGGCCCATACCTGTAGTTTTGTTTCTGTGACCCTGGTATCTATGGATAAAGTCGCCGCGGGTTTGCACGGATGCATCAAATAGATAAATATCTTCGTCGTTGTAAGAGGCGAGAATTTCGGTCCCGTTATAATTATATACAGCGGAAGTTACATACGCGTGTTTGTCGTCGAGCTATACATATAAAACATTGACAAGATAATTAATTGAAAAAACAAATGAAACAAAGCTAGTTTGACAGATAAGTACGAAAGTGGCAAAACGTACACCTATAATATAATGCTATTACCACTCTCACTTCGGGACGATACAAGTGGGACAATCAAACAATCTCAGAGACATCACGACAAGTTTCATTTTTAAGGGAACAAAATTAGCCTTTTAAGAAGTTAAATCAACGTTTGTTTGATCGCACCACGCACTCTTAAAATGTGTACTACAAAATGACATACTAATAGATCAGGATATAGCACGTTGAGTTGTGTACACGGTTTCCGCCGATCATAAATTTTAACGGAACGAGCACGACCACCGACGCAAAATTCATTGCTATTGAGAGGATTAGAATGGATAGTATACAGTGGCACATCGTACACACCGTCCTTTACTATTAACAATCTGCAGCAAAAAGAGTATCAGCTTTAAATGATGCGATTAAGAAAGTGCATTCACATAACAACATATTTTTATGAAATATATTTAAGGTATTTCTTGATGCAAGTTCAACATAATGCACGCATTTAGCGCGTGTAACATGTACTCACTGCGTTGGCTTACTGTCTCGAACATCTATCGACAGTACTCGTGCGTCCTCTCCGACGGAAATAATTACATGAGGCGAGTTTGGATGAACAGAAACTTTATGCGTCGGACCAGAATGGGTCGCTAAAACGCGTGACGTGCCGTGCTTAAGATCTAGCAAACGCACTTCACTGTCTAGAGCAGACGTAACCATTAGGTATTCCACATCAAGTGGCAACCATTTCGCCTATACATAATTAGTCGCATCGTGAGATAAATGCTTGTATACCAAGCTCAAGTGATTGCTCACCTGAACCAAATTACTCCTGTGGCCACTGTTAAAAATCATATGTTGCTTTTCTATAGCCCAGTCCCAAATGACAACTTTCAAGTCGTCGGAACCGCTCGCTAATAAATTACCTTTTTGATTAAAACTGATCGCATTCACGCAACCCTGAAATGAGAAAAATGGATAACAATAATACGAACGTGCAATGTTAATAAAGTATTATTGCTGGTAATGTACCTCATGTTCTTTCAGTTTGTACATAAGTTCCAAACGTTCCACAGCATGCAGCGAGCCATAAAATCTCCTTTGAAATAGAGGATTCTTGCCGATTTCACGACGCAATACTTCGGGTACTATGCACCAATTATGTTTCGGTTTTTTTTTCTGCAGACATGAAGGAACTCTATCTTCCGGGTCTTCCTCCTCCTCCTCCTCCCCAGCTTCCTCGTCCGTCGCCCCCCATTCCCCCTCCTCCTCCGCTTCCTCATCCGTCTCTCCCCATTCCGCCTCCGCCTGCACTACCTCCCCCTCTTCCTCCTGGTCTTCTTCTTTATCTTCGTCTTCCAACACATTGTCGTATTCGTCTTCTACTTCTTCTTCTAATTCATCTTCGCTCGCTGTTGTTCGTTCATTCGAATCATCTTGAAACATAGACCAGCAAGTATATTTATCAGTTAAAACAGTAGCATATTGACAATAATTTGACTCTGATATTATTAGATAGTTTAATTTTACTGGGAGAACATACGCACCTTCACCTTCTCCACTATGATCAATATCATCACTCTTATCATATTTTCCCAACCTTTCCGTACTCTCTTCATTTCCATGGGCAGATGTACCTTCACTTGCTACTGCTTTAAATGTCACAAAAATTATAGTTGCTTGAACAATATCTAATCACTTTATTTAGAGTACCGAAGGAAACTATTCTTCGTTTCTTCTTCAGTAAAAGAGGAGCAATTACCTTGCCCGACATCATCAGTGACCTCAATAAAATTATCTCTGCTACCACTTGGCAATGTGGTTTTATTACGATAGCTACGTTTTTTTATTTTAGACTTCAACTTATGAAATGTTGCAGAACCACTCTCCGGAGTATCTTTGTTAGTAGTCTTTAGATTATCTGAATTCTCAGTCAATTTCTGACGCTTACTGGAATCTTCGTCAGAACTATTTCCAGACTTTTCCATTGAGATACCACTGTCACCATTTGGTTGACCTGTGTTTCAAAAAACATATAACACACATTCTAGAAAAACTCTCTCTCTCTCTCTCGCTTAGTACAGTTATGTACCTTTTGACACTCTGCGTTTGATTTTGTTCTGTTCCAAGCCCGATGTGCTTGATTCATTCCCATTGGAAAATAGAGAAATATTCTCTTGCGATGTAGTTGCTTCATATGATTCAATGGATTTTGTAGATGTAGCCGGTAAAATATCCATTGTTTTACTAAGCTTAGAGTTTCCCTCCGTCTGTTTATCTTTGTTCCTTGCATAAACCAATAACGTGTCATCTCTCTGTACTTCCTCTTTGTTGGCCTCCAGTTTTTCATCTTCATTTGTGGTACTTTTACGACTCTTGAAACTGGCGGTGGCACCTCCCTGCGTATCATTCAGGTCAACTGTGTCTGATATACATTCTAGTTGTTCACTTGATAATAGGGTCCGTTCAGCTTTTTTCCCTTGATTACATACTTTCTCTTTTTCAGCCTCCATATTTTACTTTTGATAAAGCACAACTTTTTTCAGAACCTAGAAAATAACATGTGTAAAAAATATTGTTGCATAGTACACAAATGTAAATAATATTTGATGTCAACGGAATAGTGATATGCGGATAAACGTTAAATTTGAAAATATAAAAAAACAATTAGTACAAAACGTATCTCGACTATGATCAATGTCCTGTTTAATACGATTCCGTTGCAGTTTCATCAATTGTCGCCTCAGTATAAATTTAGAATAAACTGGTAACCGTCAACAACCAATTTATTAATATCGCAAAATCTGTGACGCATTACACTAAGTTTCACTGTAACTCGTAGTAGACGAAGCCCATTCTATACCATTGAAAGAGTGTGCACAAATGTATACACACATGTATATATATACATATATATCCTACAAATTTATCTACATGGGTATATATAGTCAGAAATTCATCTCAGATTTCAAAATTGTCCGTAAAAAGTCAGTAGTTTCAATGAAAAATTCCGACAAACTTATGAAACATTAGCCGACATACCGAGATCTGTTTCTGACCCAACCTATCATTTGACGTAAATATACATGTATATATCTATATATATGCACATGTATGACAAACACAACACGTACCCAACGTATAAATTCGACGCATCTATCGCTAACTGCGAAACTACCCCGAAAACACACGATAAAAATTGACGTAACTCCACATTATGTAAACGAGTCTGTATACGTTCCGCTTTCTAATCAAATTCCCTGCCGAAATGGCTGATACGTACGAAATGTTAAGATGCTACGGAAGAACACGATCGGAGACGACGGAAAGGCGATCAACGTGCTAATCAATATTATCCAATATTATCCGAACTGATGTGACATCAGCGAGCTGAAACATATGTAGATGGTCCACCGATAGAAAATATTTACTTTTTATTTTGTTTTCTACGTTTTATCTTATGGAGGCATAAATAAACATAATATAGTGCTGTCCCAGACTTGAACCAGACTACCTGGAATCTGGAATCAGAACACCCGTCGCAAAGTAACACAAAATCGAAACCAAGAGAGATAGTTCGATTTGGGGTGTATCCGTCCTTTGAATTGCTAGCTATACTACCCGTTTGAAAATCATTCGAATTTAATCGAATGAATGAAGTTTCTTACGCAAGATGGAGCAAGTTCTCAGATTGAAAAATATCGTGCAGTTTTAGTACGCATCCGCCACGTATAGATCGAGCCCGACTCGCGCAAATTTTACCTTGTAGGATCGATTTTCTGAATTCTACACGTAACGATAGTTCCTCGGACAACGAACAAAGTCGATAGCATCGTTACGAGTAGTGGTCGATAACCGATCGTGCATCGTTCTTTTCGCGAGAAATTGAAGTTCGATATCTATAAAATAATTCGTCGGATCTCGTTCGGAGATATCGGGACGTACTCGCGGTAAATTTGTTATGCGCGAATAACCGCAAACGGGATGGTTTAATTTCGGAGTGGGAATTTGCAATCCCGTGAAAGATGGCATTTCAAATTATGCAATGAAAGTCCACCATTTTGATATAATACAATGGATATGAGCCAGTCGAAGAGTGATAAATAACCGTGAACGCAGACGTTCAAATACGTATATCAAAAGACTATACTTGCCGGCAATTATACATTCCCTCATTCCCATGCTCGACCATGGAGAATAAACAATTAGCACCGTCTAACAGCGGCGAGTCGAGAGGGGGAGATGATAATAAGAGTGAAATACAAATGGTACTTGCCAAAATGATGGAAGAGAAGCATACTTATACTTACAAAAAATTAGTTGTACCAATGTCAATGCGAAGTATTTACTGGAAATTCTTTGGATTTCCAGCTACCGACGACGGCGACATTCTCACTAAGGTGAAAATTGTTTGTATACTCTGTAAGACACAGATTGCGTACAATCGTAACACCAGTAATCTGCGTATGCATCTACAAAACAAACATGCGCAAGAGCTGTTAGAGTTAGAAGCTAATAATCCGCCACGTAGGCAAGTCCTGTCGCAAGAGACAAAGGATAGAAGAGCACAGAAAAGATTGCTCAAAGCTGGCATAACACCGGCACAGCATATTTATACAACTAACGCAGATGGTACGGTACAGATCGATGGGGACATACAATTTGTCACAGATCCCAATATAAATCTCTCCAACATTGAGGATGACATTGCTATTGGTCAACCGTTGAGGGTTATGATCAAAGGAGGATCTAACATAGCAGCTAATAGCCAGAACGTTGCATTTTTGATGTCAGATGAAAACACTGTACATCAGTCAAGTATTGACGGAAAGACTGTATCGGATGCGATAGCAGAATTCATTATAATGGACCTACAGTTGCCTGAGGTAGTTGAAGGCAGAGGATTCCAGAGGCTTGTAGCCACATTGAGGTCTCCCTGTGAAATTCCTAGTAAAAATAAATTGGAAGAGGAAATAATACCCAAAATTTATGATACCTTTCATGAATCAGTGACAACAACTCTTTCCTGTGTAAACAGCGAAGTTGGTCTGACAATTGAAGAATGGAGATCAAACTCTGATGAAAGCTTTGTCACAATTTCTATATATTATCAGAATATGGGTGAGGCAGTACTTGAATGTAAAGTTTTGAGCACCATTCATGCTCCATTGGATTGGGAAGAGTCTCAGTGGGGCACTGCATTTGACTCATTACTATTAGATTGGGACCTTAAAATTGAACGCATAACTGCTGTAGTTGTCGCAACCTCCAGAGCAGAGCTACTGGCTGCCTTAACCACACGTGGCTTGACATTAGTTCCTTGTCTCCTTCACACGTTACAGGTGTGTGCGCAGGCTTGTTTTGAGAATCCAGAAGTCTCAAATATACTGTCCAAGTGCAGAGCTGCCATAGGAGCAATTATAAGCCATCCAGCAGCATGCGCAGCTTTGTCTATGCAGGAGCAGATGCTGGAGGTACAATATTTTACTCTGCAATACTTTCAGCATCTTAACTTGCAGAAAGTGGAGCTACTCCTGCAATGACTAAATATTAATTTGAATGTTTTGTTTACAGTTAGAAGAGAATACAATGTTAATGGACTACCCTGCTGTATGGACATCTACATATAACATGTTAGAGCAAATGGTCCTGCGTCGTAATATTGTAACATCAATCTTAGAAAGTATGGAAGGTGTAGACCAAGATGTGGTTGACTTGACTGCAGAACAATGGAAGATAGTTGAAGATCTGGTTAACGTTCTGGAACCATTTAAAGTTACGATTATGACGCTTAGTGAAGAGAAAATGCCATTAATATCGTTGTTAAGGCCACTGCTATGGCAGCTCGTATCTTCGCACCTCAAAGTAAAGGATTCCGACAGCGATACTGCGCGATCATTTAAAGAATCCTTATCCGATATGCTTTGTGATCGTTATGCTGATTACAATGTCACACTTCTTCTTCAAATTGCTACTACGTTAGATCCAAGGTACTAGAAACGTGCATGTTAATTAAGAGCAGTATCTTTTATGTATAACAATTGCATGTCGTTTTCAGATTTAAACAATTGCCGTATGCCACAGAAGAAGATAAAAGCTTAGTCGCAACCCCAATCAAAGAAATGTTAACGAAATTAATACAGGAGGAAAGTGGAGACAATACGATAGTGAAAGATGAGGAAGAACCAACAAATAAAAAAAGTCGATTATCTGGTAAATACGTGTATCAAATTAATACACCTTTGGAACAAGTCCATTTGATTCTGATTTCTTCGTTTGTAGGAATGGAGCTTTTACTTGGTGGCTTGTGTGGAACAAAAAGTGGCATGCCTGCGGAAGAAAAAGCCGATCTGGAATTAGTTCAATATCATTCTGAATCAACCGCCCCACTAGACTATTGTCCGCTCCAATGGTGGGCTAAAATTTCAGCGAAATGTCCGTATCTCGGTAAACTGGCGTGTAGGTATAACTGTGTGCCTGCTTGCTGTGCACCGCCCAGTCGGATTCCAGCGGAAGTGCAAATTTTGTACGACACTAGAAGAGCTGCCTTACCACCCCATCTAGTTGACAAATTGCTATTCCTTCATGGCAATCATACTATATGAAAAGAGTCGGACATTTTATAAGCAATGTGTAAATATTAATTTTGGTACGTCGAATTTTGCCAAAGATTCTATTACCACTCAAGGTTCATTATCTTCTTTGTATCATAACTTTGACTTTTGTTTCAGATCAACTAATGCAACCTGTGAAATAATGTACAGTAAGTTTTTTCTCAATATACTGCATTTAATGCGGTTCCTTGTGAGAATCTTTTTCAAGTTCATTATTATTTTACGTTAGAGCATACGTATACAATATGAGCAGAGCATACGTATATTTCATATTACGCAATTAGAGAGCACTAATGCTACTTTACCAAAGTCCATTGTATCATACCATGCTGTTGAGTGTAGAACTGGTTACATATGGATTTTAAGTCTCATGTATTTCTGATGTATCAAAAGGCGAATGCATGCATTCGTAGGTTATTTCTAATATTCAGCAAAAGTACGGCTATTTCGTTGATATTTTACTACGTCAAACGATATCAAAATAAGTCGAGTATTGAACATATAGTAAGTTTTATAAATGACCAGGTGAAAGTTGTTTATTTATTTCATGCTAGGCTCACAGACTCAGTTTTAAACAGATTAACGATTAACATAAAGATAGCTGCTACAAACGACGCGAAAAATTATGATGTCAGTTGACAAACTACCTTTACTCTGTGAAAGTTTCACGAGAACAGCGCAAATATTCCTAATTGTTATATATGTGTGAGTGATACAAGAAAAAACATGGAGCAAAATTACATACATAAACATTGCATAAAATGGTAACAATAGTTACACATTAAATGTGGTTTAGTAAATATAATGAAACATGAAAATTTGAATCTGAAATGCTTGCACCCAAAGTTTGATATTTATGAAAAACGCATTTGTAAAATAACATGTATAGTGCGGACACATGTGTTGACTCTGATTTATACCGAATGCAATTTAGCATATACCTATACGTTATTAACTTATTGTAATGATAAGTTGTGTTTGCATTACAACGAATCATCTGAAATAGAGACTACTTTGATATCACTTGCAATTTGAGAGCTGAAATATTTTCTAACAATAAGAATTCTACGAACATTTTAGTCAATTGGGTAGTGGTTAGATGTATTAGTGTGGTAATTTGGTAAAGAACTCGTCTCGCCAATGGATCTTCTTATGAATTTCTGTTTAAATTGAAGCACTTTGCAGAAGTGCATTCTTGTGATATTACATGGCTAGGAAAATGCTTGACCAATAGACACTACTAACTTGGTTATATCATTCTCAAGTACAATATTTAAAAACAACAATGAAGTAATATCAAATACTAAGTATATCGCAAAAACTAACATAGTACAATATGTTTTTTAATAACGCTAAGAAATCGACAAAATGGGAAAGAAAATAAACCGTTACGCACTCTTATACGGAGAATAATTACTTTGTTAGACATTAATTATGAACATATAAATCGATTTGTACAATATATATGTGAAAAGTAGATTTGCAAAATATACAGTTTTATACAAGACCCACCAATCACGTTTGTGCCCCAAGAGTAAATATTCGGAATGCAATCAATACAATGTTAAATGGACACAAGCTGTATTTATTTTTGTTAATCAAGCTTCACAATCCGTGGCAGACAACAATGTTATAACAGAGTTTCTTTATGCATGACTTAACTGTTTTTGCACCCAAGTGGATCCCTCATAAAATCTTGGATCTCCAATGCGTAATGTGGCTCTCTTGTAGAAATAATAATAGAGGACTGCAACTGCATTGTACATAAGCATTACAAGAATGTATTGTATTAAAAGGCATTACAAACTTTATGAAATTCTACACGTTGTACCTCCTCTGTGAGACGAATAAAGAACATGAAACCCTCTTGTCCAATGGTACTTAAAAGGTGACGACCAATATACTGAGATATGCCACGTATGCAAGGTAATGCTCAATATAATATACAAGATGCACAGCACTAATGTCATACGAAACCTTGTGTACAATAGTTGTATCAAACCAACCTAGGATCACAAACAATTTTACAATGATAAAGTGTTAATCCGAAAATGTATTATAATGATAAATGTTAATATGCTTTACCTGAAAGATATAAGTTGCAAAGAAATTCACCAAGAGAATAGTCAACGCTATGATAAGACAAAAGTCTTGAATTCTAAAAGAACAGATGAACATTAAGAGTTTGATAAATAATCTAGTATACACATAGAGACCACCTACACGTAAAGAATGAGTAAGTCGACGGGATGAAGTCTGATAAAGTTTCCAAAAGAATTAACACATATGTCGAAGAGTAGTATGAAGTACTGTACTACTACGAATATCGAGTATTGTCTTCCAGTTACAATATTCATTTGCCAAAGCGTCAGTAAATCCTACCAAACGTTGTTTTGGTATTATATTGTTAGAAATGTTGTCATGACGACAATGACGACATGTAACGTCATTTTACAACAGCTGATTCTACTCATTCAAAAAAGACAGTAGCGACTCTTGCGTCAATGAACGCAGGCCGTGTCTTGTAAAATGTCACAATGACAATTGTCGGGGCAAACCTTAACAGTTAAGATTTATTCTAACAAAGTATGCCATTAATGACGACGTAGCGCAATGTTATCGTACTCTGGAGTTGAATCTCATATTTTTTTAAACACCGGAATTTAGTCATAACCTCAAAGAACCATGGAAGAATCAGGAAACATGTTGCACGACCGTCATATCGGCGATATATTTTCGGTATTAAACATTGGCTTCGACGATGTTGACGTGCCAACTGCGAATCCACATATATCGAATATAGACATTTTTTTTCTGATATCATCTATTTTGATGCATATCATTGATATGGGTTTTGACATGAACATTGCCATACAGTACCTGCTAGGAAACAAAATAGAATATTTTGTATGGACAGTTTGCTTTATATTTATACCATCTTTGATAAATGTTATTATAAGTCAAAGAATGCAGCAGCAAGACAGAAAGGTAAACATGGAACTTATGGATACATAGGTATACTGAATAAGAGTGAGAATTCATCATCCAAGTGATGTCTACATTGGTTCTCATCCAGGTATCATAGCGCAAAAGTCTCTCTCTTATTTGGTTGACCTACACATTATTTACATTTAACTGCACAAAACGCATCATTATTATACATCAAAATAAATCATTTTAAACAGAATCTTGTTCAGAATACAATTGATTATGGTTCATATTTTTAGATTGCATCAAGCCCTGATGAACAAGAACATAAACTCTCACGCAAAATAATTAAGAGGAAAGCATGTTGTGTGATAGCCACTGCCTTTCAACTGGCACCAGTTCTACATTATTATGACACTCTGAAGTACGCACTGAAATCGCGTGATTGTAAAAAGAAGGGAGACTACACTGGACAACGCCACTATTACCTAAAAATGCTCAAAGAAGATCAGGATGTTGCATTACTGCGAGTGTTCGAGTGTTTTCTTGAAGCAGCACCCCATCAGGTGTTGCAGATAACTATCCTACTGAAGAATTATCACAACACCGTCAATTTCGAATGTATCTATTGCACATCATTACTGCATAACCCTTAACATTTTCATACAGTCACTCTATGCAATAAACATCTATGCCTCTTGGACTCATAGAAAAATCTTCTTTTGCAGTTGTCCATCAAGTAGCCACAATTTTGAGTTCATTAGCGAGTATGGGATGGGCTATGGCAAGCTACAATCGCAGTATTCGTCTTGCGCAACGGGATAAGCAGAATATCGGTTCGATCGGAAATATTCTTCAATTCTTCTGGCATTTTTGCGTTACAGGTACGCATTTTATTAAAGCACTTATATACTAACGCAAGAAAACTTATACGTAACCCGCTATTGAGATTCATTCTACAGCTTATTGTATGCATTGCTTTCTTATTGTTTAAGTCTCAAGAATTCTCTCAATTAGCGTGCTAGCAAGTGTGTGGCTACTGTATACGGCAATCGGCTGCATTGGTCACTGGATAGGTATGGTCATATGGATCATGGCCGATGCTCATGGTATGCTGGAATTTTGTCGAAACAATAGTCGACCGCCGCATATGCGTCCGACATTAGCAGAACGTGCTCGTTCGACGTTATTCGCTGTCGTAATCGGTATCGTTCATATATTTATCTATTTAAATGCGGTGCATGGACGGACATTCTTTAAACATATATTCTTCTACGTGCTCTGCTTTTTGGAGAATTTAATAGCTTGTCTGCTGTGGATGTTCAATACGACTGCAGAAGCTCAGAGTGCCTGGTACTTTAACGTTCTCATTATACTGTGCATTGTTCCTTATTTGTTGGGGGTTACAGCCATGGTGGTTTATTACACTGTTTGTCATCCCATGGTAAGCCAACAAACTAGCTTGAAACAGCAGTGCCAACCTATGTGACTTAACATTCAGACTGCAAACAAAAGTTGTAACGTGCTCTTCTAAACGATTTACAACTTCATTGATCATTCCATGGACTATACTATATGCGAGCCTGTAATTTATTTGATACAATCAATCAGTAATTTTCTTTGTAAAGAGAATATACTCATTAAGTAATATTTTTTAAAACTTGGACAATAGTGTGCTGGTACGCATAGATAAAAAAAAAGCAGGCCTACTATAAAAAACGAAATATTACCGGGACACACTTATGTGCATTACATATATGTATTTACAACATTCTTGCACATTCATCAACATACAATTGTAGAATACAAAAGTTTCATTAATGATATTCTATGGTAAATAATATTTTATACCTTTTGTATGTACTTTTGATATGATTAACAATATCATATATGCGTTTTGTAAGAAAAAAATAATAATACAAGTGAATGAACTTGTGATCGTTAACAGATGGAATATTATTAAAATTCCACAAGGTTGAAATGTTAATAAATGTTCAATAAAATAAACCGATGAACAGCTCCAAAAATCCCTTCATGGAATTTTTATGACACAATTATAAAAATCCAATATATTAGTCACGATATTAGTGGGTGTAATACCTAACATTACAAACACAACAATACAAGTAACACAATCAAATGACAGTCCCGTCTTAATACAGATAGAATTTTATAGTGCAGTTATAATCAATTTTGGGATCAATGTATATAAATAATTGATTCATATCTTGCTGACTGTGCAGCACGCAAATTTGTCTGGAATGTGCCATAAGTAGCAAATAAAAAAAGCTTACTGTAAAACAGTTGTCCAAGCTGTTAGCTTGTTTCTCTCAATATTAGTCTACTGGATTTTGTATTACTATAAGTATAAACTCTTTGTCCGGCGCAACCATGATCTCGTGTTTCTTGCTACGAATACGCAAGAAGGTAAGATCGTTTGTAGAATCCAAATCACGAACTACCGACCTTGCTTTATCGGACAGTTGGCTTATCAGACCTGCATATTGAACTGTTGTGGTGTTGTCCAACGTAGACTTAATCGGAATACCTAATATGATGGGATTTTTATTTAATACAACAGTAGAATTTATCAATATCACTCATATCAATTTCTATTCAATAAGTTATATACCTTCAGCATTTACAACAATTGTACCCACTACGCCTTTGTGAGATTGGATACGTTTCATAGTTTCCTCTACTTCTTGCGCCTTTAGAAAAACATTATTTTTGTTTAAAAATGAGTTGAAGCAACATTTTTATATGGTACTACCCAATGTTTCAATCAGCGTATACTCGAATATTAAAGCCGACATGGTTAGGTAACGGATTACATCTTTTTGAACAATTAGACGTTAATGTAATATAGCAAATAATGTACATAAATAAAAGTCAATATCTTGTTAATGTCAAAATATCGCTATCATAGAAAGTTATGGAATTACCATGTTTGGAAGTTGATAATCTTCTTAGTAGTGTCGTGTCCAATTTTAATATTCGAATGAACAAATTCTATTGTACTTCGTTGTAGTTAACTATGAATCAAAGATAAGCTGAATATCACGCTTGTGCTGTCAAAGGCACTATTATGTCCTTTATGGTCAAATGTTTTATAAATAGTGACATGCATATATCTGTTGGATTTGCCAATGGATACGCCGTACGCGATTTGCTATTTTCACGCCATCTATGACACTGAAAAACGAACGAAAGGAAACAATGAGTAATCGTGCAGAAGGGGAGGGAAATTCATTTTCTTCAATCGTTTTAACAAGTGTATGAACTCTTCGTATAACAGTAGAAATTTATTAAATAAAATATTAGTTTAATATAATTACAACACAAAAAGTGCATATCTGGTTATGTAGTAACCAATATTTACAATGTATATCGTTTTCGAGTCGCTTCCCGTGTCAAATTTTCTTATCTCTATTTTAAAGTTTAATTTATTATGTAAACAAAAAACGTTGGTTTTATTTCTGTAGAGCAACTACTAGTTCTGTGTCTGGATAGTGTGGCAAGTCAAGGCCATACATTACTTCCAATTTTTTTGGTACAAATCTACCTCCTAGATAATGAAACTTTCCCTTAAACTGCTGAGCACACAATTTTGGTGCTGTCAATGATATCAATAATTCTGGATTTACTCCACCTTCTATTGGTGGGCCTGTTTCAACATTCCATCCAGATGGTATGTCTATGCTACATATAGGTACAGACGTGTTCTTTAATGCATTTATTATAAATGAAAAAGATTCTCTCACAGGGGGTGTAAAGCTAAATCCAAATATAGCATCAACTATGACTTTGTATCTGTGTAATTGACCATCCGCATTCTCTACTTCAGAATTATTCAAAACAGGCACGTCATTCTCTTTGCACTGATGTAACAAATTCAGATATAGCTGATTCTTTGTTACTTTCGGATAGTAAACCTCGGGGCAATATCCAAAATGTTTCAGATGTCTTGCACAAACAAGGCCATCTCCGCCATTGTTACCTGGTCCACAGCAAACTAGAATCTTATTGGATGAACCGTCCAGCGGATAACATTTTGCAATTGCAATAGCACAACTCTGACCAGCAAGTTCCATTAGCTGATCAACACTGAACTTGTATACTTCAAATAACGACTTATCAATGTTAATAGCTTCTGACTGACTCAAATACTTGACCATCTTGCTGTGTATGCGTCTGGCAAATGCAGTCAGTGGCCTGGTAGTCTGATTATTTTGTATTGGCACCTTCCACTCACCAATTCGTGAAATCGTCCTGTGTAGGACCTGTAACATTTATAATTAATGAGTTTGTCAACCACAAGGTGGTTGCCATCGAAGCTATACGAACAAAAAAAAAATTATCAACGTGATACGTGATACGGTTGTATATACCATGGTTGTACATTGCCACAAATTCTCACCGCTACTATTCAGTTATTTATCATTGGCGTCAACGATTTTGTTTTTAGAAGCTGTAAAACCAGAAATTGACACAAAAATACGACAATTTAATAATAACCTCCAATTATACGATTAAAATTTACTTGCAGAGATGGCGCTATATGGGAATTTTTCTAATGTTTTCTGGTTAAGTTTAAAACCGGTAGTGCGGTAGTGGTTACCGTAGAAAAGTTTGTTGATTACGAGTAATTTCTAATAAGTTGAGAATATTAAAACTACAATGGAGCAAGGAGATCAAGGAGGATTACGTTCCGATGGTAGAAAGGCATTAGAATTAAGACGAATACGCGTAAAGATGGGCGTTTTCGCCCAAGCTGACGGAAGTGCGTACATAGAGCATGGTAATACAAAAGTGTTAGTTGCTGTTTATGGTCCTCATCAAGTAAGTTTAAAGTTTGTCAATGATTACACATAATCAGTTTCTTTTGCACCTGTCCGAAAATACAGTTGAAAATAACTAATTCTTTGCTAAAATTTTGTTTTGTTAGTAATTATGTTTGTAAATGTTGATAGCCAAGGAGCGCAACAGGTAGAAGTAATACCAAAGCTGCTAGGGGAATAGTAAATTGCCAGTACAGTATGGCAGTATTTAGTTTCATGTCAGGAGAGCGAAAGAAGAAATCACGAGGGGACCGTAAATCTTTGGGAAGATCTCTCCAGTTGAGAAGGGCTATGGAATCTATAATTCATTTAGAGCTTTATCCACGGTCCCAAATAGATATTTACGTTGAAGTGTTACAGGTCGATGGTAGTGACTTTTGTGCTTCAGTAAATGCAGCAACTCTGGCATTAATCGACGCTGGGATTCCTATAAAGGTATATCATTTATGTTAATACTGCCATATACAAAAGATTTTGGTTGATTTGTGGCAAATAGTGATGACCAGAAGGTAGTGTAATATTGTTTATGTAGCAACTTACTTTTTTCAGAACTATGCTATAGGTTGTACAGTAACATTAGCTAATTCTTCAAGTATGAGTGGTGAAGATGATGTTCTTAAATCAGGTGTACTAGATGCAAACCTACTTGAGGAATGTGCACCGGGTGTTACATTGTCAATTATAGCATTACCAGATACTAACAACGTGACAGAAACAAAGGACTCAGGGTTGATAGTGGTTGCACAAGGTTCTGGGCAAAGGTTACACTTATCACACTTTGAGTCTTTAAAAAAGCGTGTACTGCACGGATGTCAAGATATAAAAGATATCCTTGACTGTGCCGTGAGGCATCATTTAACCGTACACGCACTTCCTTCTTTTTTCAACGTTACGTCAGACTGAACAAGAAGAATGTATATGCATCATATACTCGAATTTTACTTTATTTACAACTTTCGATATATAAAACTACGTAGAAAAACGCTTTTCAAAAAATATAATTATCCAGATAAAATAATTACTAGCGGTTATTTTATATTCATCTGTACAATTATTTAACCTGTACGCTTGTGCAATTTATAATTGACACATTAGCTGTTTTTCCGATCCTTTGATCAAATCTTTGCATTCGGATATCTTTCCATGATCATGCCGACTCCCTGTAACAAGAAATATTTTTAACATCATCTGTTATATATATGTACATACAGGACATACATCTATATACAAAAGAAGTCTCATAAATTACCTGCCCACCGGCTGCGCAAGCTGCTATTAAACCAAATTGTTGATTTTCCTTAATAAGTCGATTTGCTGTATGTGTAGCTAAACGAATACCAGTCGCCGCAAATGGATGACCAATAGACAGGGACCCACCCCATGTGTTCCACTTATTCAGATCGGGTGCACCTACTTTGGCACTCCTCTTCAAGTAATTCTGTGCAAACCAATCTGAGTCCAATGCCTTGAGATTCGCCAAAATTTGCGCTGCAAATGCTTCATGCACTTCCCACACTCCTATATCCTTTACGGTGAGGTTCGCCTTGTCTAGCACCTGCAAAATGGTTATCCCATTAAAATTATTAACTCACTTTGAAAGAATCTAGTTTTGATGAAACGTATTGAAGTGCTTTCTTGTATGTACCTTTGGAATTGCGTACGCAGGTCCTAACAGTAACTGATCAACGGGGTCTTGAGAGACGTAAGTAAACTGTCTTAAGTAAGCTTTGGGCGTTAAGCCAAGTTGAAGAGCTTTTTCCTCGGTCATTATTAATCCTGCTGATGCACCGTCGGTTAGGAAAGAAGCGTTAGCAGCAGTGACTGTTCCGTATGGTTTGACAAAGGCTGGTTTAAGTTTGGCCAATTGGTCAGGTGTAGATACACGAATCCCGTTATCGTTCTTTACGACATCATTCACACCAGGTACTGAAATTTGATTAGTTGAAAATTAGGTACAAATAGTGTTGAAAACGAAGTCTTCTATAAAAGAAAAAAGATGTACCAAACGCAAGAAAATGGCTTTAGTATGTTTTAGTACCTTTGTATGGTACGACATCTGTGAGATACCCTTTGTGCTGTGCTTCAGCAGCAAGACTGTGAGACCGCAAAGCATAATCATCTTGTTCTTTTCTTGAAACCCCAAAAGCTGCTGCTAAACGATCACCACTATGGCCCATGGTTTCACCACTTGAAAATTCTGCCACTGCGGGCAACTGCAGGACATTTAAAATTACTTTCGAGATTAGACAAAGGCTACGTCTAGAAAAATGTATTTGAGAGTAACTTACGTCAGGTGTAAAATGAGATGGTCTGATGCGTCCGAGGAGAGCAAGTTTCTGTGTCAAGGTTTTTGCTTTGTTAGCTTGCAACATTAAGCTTCGCATATTGCGACTATGCCTGATGGGTATGTCAGACATAAACTCTACACCACCAGCCATGATCACATCATATACACCGCACGCAATCAAGCCCATGCCGGTAGTGAGTGCTTGATTGCTACTAATGCAAGCCATTGTCACAGTATGAGCTGGTGTGTGTTGGTCAAACCCTGCTGCCAAAGCTGCTTCCCTACCAACATTGGAAGTACGTACTTCTTGCATAACTGTTCCATAAGTAATGTATTCAATACATTCTTTTGGGATACCGATTTTCTTTTGAAGACTCCTGCAATTTCAACAAGGAATATTTTTACAGATATATGTTATAGATACAATATTTGAAACAGCTGAAAGTAAAAAAGATGCCCACTGTTAAAATTGAAAAAATACTATAACAATGTCTAAATAATCTATTAAATTTACTTACAATAAGGAGTGTCTAGCAAGGTCAACTGCCATTAAATTTTTGTAAGATGTCCCAGACTGTAGAAATGGAGTTCGTACTCCATCCACATACACAATATTTTTTCTATTACCATTGTTATTCTTTGCAGCATAAGTTCTATTTGTCACAGCTCCCAGAGGAACTGGAATAATTCCTAATAAAGGGATAAAGTATTAAAATCATGTTGACAAGAACATGTAAAATAATAGTGCAATACACCTGTCATTGCATGCATAAATGCAAATATTGTGTAGGAAGGTAGCTAGGCGTATTTATAAATTAAAATTTATTACGGAGGCCTTGCTTATCACTAGCTTGTAATCAAAGCAGTATGCATACATAGCTAAAACATGTAAGCAAGTGCTAACTTAAGTCGACATACGCAGAGACTGCATATTTTAGCGCCGGACTTTGCACTTTCTACTTGATAGCTATCCATTTAGAAAATTAAGTACCAGCCAGGCGTATACACTGAATTTTGTGTATCAAGGCTTAATGATATTATAAGTAATTCTATTTTTTATACCATATTTCAACAATCCTTGTTTAACTGCAACAGAGTTCCTCGCCGACGCAAACATGTTCGTGCGATATTATAAGGGACTACCAGGGGCTACAGAGTGATTCTATTAAATTTGGGCACTCGTGGTGTTCGAACTTTGCACACACGATCCTTCGCACACACTGCCACTGACTGGCACACACACACCCACTGACAAAAATGTCCCGTGGACGGTGGACTCTGGTCAACGTATCCGTATCCCGTTTAATTAACAAGTATTGAGGCAACGTCGGCGAAGTGGGAAAGATACATATATACATACAATGCCATTCACGCATCAATGTTTATTTATGCGTAGAGACTTGCAGGGGTAAAAGCTGATAAAAGCAAATTTTGATTGCCTGGTAGTCAGAAGTATAGGTGGCATTAAACTCGGATCGTGTGTAGAGGAAACGGTACATGCGCCACCTATAAATTCTAGGGATATTCAGTATAAAGTTCACAATAATCGTGATATTCATGTTTTTAAAACAAAGTTTCAAAATAACTTTTCTACATTTTCCACAATAAGCATATAATAATTATAATATGTACTGCAAACGATCATTGCAGGCCTATGAAAAAGGTTTCATATTTTTTTGGTTCACAAGGTAAATTTCCATACAAGAGGTAGCAACCGACCAATCAGAACAGAGATCGGGCGAGATCTGACATTTCTGTTTGCAGATTCATTCATTGAATGCAAACATTTTCTTCCGCGATCGAGATTAGAAAAGTAGTCGTGATACTTTACAGATTTGAAGAAAGTTTCCGAAGGTGTGCGAATGTTAGAAAGCTTGTGAAAAAGCAGCGTTGCGCTCGTTTTCGAAGGCTGAGGGGAGAGAAGTTTGCGCGCGGAACGTATTGTGTTATTTGTTGAGAATTTGTCACACGTATTTCATCCGTACGATTCCACTACTGATATTCTTGACGAACCAAAACGCGTTCATCGTTTTTAATTGTAATTTTATGTTTGTACGGATAAGCTAAAAACTTTTATCTTCAATCTGTGCCGTCAAAATAGACTGTGAGCAGGGTACAACAAATCCAACTGTTGCGGTTCACTGCAATGTGTACAATATTCATAACTTCTTCTCCAAAGATCGAAAAATGTTTGTCGTACGATGAATTTTTAATTGCACGATTTGCTCGGGTATTTTTTTTAAATATACCTTCGTCTTTAACAAAGCTTTTCATTTGTTCTGCATTTTGAATCTTCGGCGTTCATGCCCGCGCTCTGTTGGTAGAGTATCTGCCATCACGATCAAAAATATAGAAACGTGTAAATTATTGGAATAAATGTTGATCGCGGCATGATTTTGATGTTATTTCATTATTCAAAAAGTCTGACCTTTTGAAGCGTCATAGTATTTTCTTTTATATCGAATGTAACAAACATTGGCCAAACGATGAGCCATGTTATGATGAGTTTTTTTTTTCTTACAGCGTATGAGTAAGGAATTACCGAAGGAACGAAATCTTCGTATGAAACTAACGCAACAGTTAACACTTAAAGAATAAATGATCGATAAAGAATAGTGTTGACATCCATTTGCTACAGAGCTTCGTTTGCTAATCACGAACAATTGACGTGAACGATTGACCCTGAATGCGGGCTGTTTTCAAAATGAAATACTGATTTCCCGAGATACGCGACAATAACTGCCCACAGACCGTATCACGATGTTAATAAAAAGAACTGTCGATTTTTCTGCGCACGAATTTTATGCACACCGTAAATTACGAAAAAGAGTGTCAAGTCGGTGTAGGAATGTGGCACTTCAAAATGGCTGCCAGTTACTTTAGTAATTTACGGCTGCATCTTTCTTTGTTGTCGCTCGCATAATTACGGCCGTGGATCGAGAAACAGAAGAATTTTGTTCATCAAAAAATAGTGGATCTAACGTTCTATAGGTACTTTTCGATCGTCACATGGATCCAGCGAAAACGTGAGAACGGAATATGCTCAGGAATCACTCTCGTCACCATTGCTTTAAGAGAACTTATTTTGAGCAATCTTTCAGTAAAAACCTCGCTGTGACTGAAAAAAGTGCACGAGCACGACAGGCCGTACGAGCAAAAGAACGTTGACCCAATATATTGTACATTTTTGCAATAGGTTAGCCGTTCTATCGACCGTAACGCATCGGGAATACGGAGAACACATCACGAAAATTTTGTGCAGAATGATATTGTGCTTCTCCACCTGGAAATATTACTGCGAAATGTACCCGAAACTTTTAATGGGTCAGTGAAACGCCTCTGTAAGGAATTCTTGTTCTCCGCAAAATATACGATCATTGGCAGTCAGCAGATTTCAGATTGTGCAACATTATTGCTCTTATAATAATTAAGAATATATCAGTCAGAGGCAACGAATTGATTTGAACTAAACATTCTCAGTGTTCGCCGTGCAAGATTTGCTCCCTGGACCGTATGCTGCCAATTAGTACGGTACATATTGTCCCTACTGCCATGACAGGGAGCATCTGTGCTAAAATATATTAGCAGTGGTCTTACTCTGTAAGCATTGTTTGTGTTTCATTCGTTATATCTTTCTTGTATCGTACCAATAAATAACGAAAGATTATAAAGAATGTAGTGATCGTGAGCAAAGATACTGAGTTACGTAGCAGCACTTAAGTTTTGGTTCTAATGTCTAAGGAGTGGCTATTATATTTTATGAATTCTGTAATGAAATGGTATTATGTTAAGTATTGTCTTAAGAAATGTGTCTATGTTGTAGATATATATATATATGTCACAGCCAGATTAGAGCTAGGTCCCTAAGGGCCTAGCATGGGCCACTATGAATCCACCTGCGGTCAGCAAATCGAGCACTCGTGGCTCTGGATACCATCAAAAGGCATTAGCTGAGATCCGCAACTCTCTGCTCCCTTTTGCTAATATTGGAGGGGCAGGTGAAGTTGGCTCCAGTGCTGCGAGTACTATATCAACTCTATCAACAACTAGTGGTATAAGCTCTGCATCAGGACTTAGTGGTCTCTCTGGTGCTTCTGGTTCCACCGCTGATAAGCCTGATCAGAGACAAGCTGTGGCACAATTGTTAGCCATGGGGTATGCGGAGGTATGGTTCTAATGCATTGGGTTAAACATTTGGAGTTAGTAGCCAGCTAATATGCTTCTCATTTACAGGAAATTGGGTTGCGCGCTCTGAAACTAGCAGGCTGGCGGGTGGATGCTGCTATCGAATTCCTGAAGCAAGCTCAAGGGGAATCTCTTAACGGACTTGGTAAACTCAACACCAAGCTAATAAGAAAGCCTAGCTTGGAAAGAGAGTTGAGTCTTCAACGCGGCAGTCCGGCACTGGACAGCGGCGCGGGAAGTTCACGATCTGATAGTCCACGTTTGACCGAATTGAGCCCGCACCCTCAGTTAAGTCGGCAGTATTCGCCGAGCAATTTTGTCGAACGGGAACCGCCCCCTCCACCGCCTCCGAGATGTAGTTCAACACCGCCACCGCCTCCGCCACCTCATGCTCCATACGGTCAATCGACGAACGTACCATCTAACATGCAACAAATGCTCAAGAGAATGTCCCCGGCACCTGTGGTACCCACACGACCTCCCCCATCAGCACCCGGAAACTCAGGATCTACGTCCTCGTCCGTAAACCCACCACAGAGAGGGACAAGCCCGGTAGCAACGTCGAACAGCAATACCAGCAGTCGTCAGCCTATGATAGTTCAAAATGGCCCGCAGGTTCAGCAGCAACTTTCGCAACAGATGCAAGCGCTCAGTATCTATCAGACGAGCAACAGCAACTCCAGCACTCAGGTTGAACCACCTCCTCCGTATCCTATCGTACCTTCATCATCGGCTGGTCCGGTACAACCACCGTCGTACAGTGCATCGATGCAGAACAGGCAGAGTCCTACGCAATCTCAGCAGGACTATCGGAAGAGCCCGTCGTCCGGCATATATTCCGGCCCAACGTCGGCTGGATCGCCGAGTCCTATCACAGTGTCGACCATGTCGCCTAGCACGCAGGCATCGATGGCAAGACCTACGCCGTTGCAAGCCTGGGGAGCGCGACAAGCAAAGACTCAGCCACCCATCATCATGCAGTCTGTGAAGAGTACTCAGGTGCAGAAGCCGGTCCTGCAGACGGCTATTGCGCCAACTTCACCGCAGCCTATCTCCAGCACTAGCAATACACCGCCACCCCCACCGTCTTACGCGTCGTCTATCCAGCAAAAGCAACAACAGCAACAGCCGCAACCGGTGCAACAGCAGCAGCAACAACAACAGCAGCAATCACAGTCGCAGCAGCAGCAACAGCCACCTCCACCGGCGTATCCACCTGTCAATAATACGAGTACCGCGCACACTAGCACCATGAGCATAGGAGTTTCGGTAGGAGTCCCCACGACTGAACCACCTAGCTATGCAACGACAATGCAAGCCTTGGCAGCGCAACGAGGCATCCATCACCCGCTTCCTCCTCCGCCTTACGGGACAGTCGCGGACGACGTGACCGAAAGTAGTACGGCACCAAGATCGTCTCCGGTTGCTCATCATCCGCCGCTACAGCGGAAATACTCTCCAGCAGACAACTGCCAACATCAAATGGAGACGCCACCTTTACCCCCGATCGCCTCAACTTCGGTGTCTACCAGAAATAACAATAACCATTCATCGTTGCCTGACGGAAATGGTATAAAAGGCAGCGGTACGGCGACGCCTTCGTCGTATAAGATAAAGCATCAATCTCCTATACCAGAACGGAAGCACATGAGCAAGGAGAAGGAAGAGGAGCGCAGAGACTGCAAGGTGCGCAATTACTCGCCGCAAGCGTTCAAATTCTTCATGGAACAGCACGTTGAGAATGTTCTCAAGTCTCACAAGCAACGGTTGTATCGTCGACTTCAACTAGAAACGGAAATGGCCAAGATCGGCTTGAGTGCCGAAGCGCAGTGCCAGATGAGGAAGATGTTGTCACAGAAAGAATCGAATTATATTAGATTGAAACGGGCGAAGATGGACAAGTCGATGTTCACGAAGATCAAGCCAATCGGTGTCGGTGCATTCGGTGAGGTGACTCTCGTCAGGAAGCTTGACACCAACCAGTTTTACGCGATGAAGACTTTACGGAAAGCTGACGTGCTTAATCGCAATCAAGTGGCTCATGTAAAAGCGGAAAGAGACATATTGGCGGAAGCGGACAACGAATGGGTCGTGAAACTCTACTATTCCTTTCAAGACAAGGACAATCTTTATTTCGTTATGGACTACATACCAGGCGGGGACTTAATGTCGTTACTGATTAAATACGGTATCTTCAAGGAACCTCTGGCAAGGTTTTACATCGCCGAACTGACATGCGCAGTTGAAAGTGTTCATAAGATGGGTTTCATTCATAGGGACATAAAGCCAGATAATATTTTGATTGATAGAGACGGGCATATAAAGTTGACTGACTTCGGATTGTGTACTGGATTTCGTTGGACCCACAACTCCAAGTACTATCAACAAAATGGTACATATTGGTCCTAAAACTAGTTTCTGTCTGTATCTTGCCTGTGAAGGTATTCATCCGTCTGTTCGTACAAATAGGCCATGGTAAACAGGACTCAATGGATCCAGCAGACGATTGGAATAACGAGTGCCGATGTATTCAACTGAAACCATTGGAACGCAGACGGCACAGGGAACATCAGAGATGCTTAGCACATTCACTCGTTGGGACGCCAAATTATATCGCGCCAGAGGTTTTGCAGCGCACGGGGTACACGCAGTTATGCGACTGGTGGAGTGTGGGTGTGATATTGTACGAAATGCTCGTTGGCTCTCCACCGTTTCTTGCCAATACACCCGCTGAGACACAATACAAGGTTGGTTGAACACCTAACGTAAATGCGCTTTAAGCCCAATTGGTAAATTTCTAAACCAGCGCTTTCCTCGCAGGTGATTAATTGGGAAAAGACGCTTCATATCCCGAAACAAGCAAATCTATCACCGGAAGGTATGGATCTAATATTAAAGCTTTGTATTGGCGCGGATCGCCGATTAGGAAAGAACGCGGATGAGGTGAAAAATCATCCGTTTTTCGCTAGCATCGATTTCGAAAAAGGGCTACGGCGGCAAGTGGCTCCTCATATACCTCGTATACAGTATCCGACTGATACCAGCAATTTCGATCCCGTGGACCCGGATAAGCTGCGAAACTCAGAGTCGTCCGACTCGAACAAGTCGGATGAACTCCTCGACAACGGAAAACCGTTTCACGGTTTCTTCGAGTTCACATTTAGGCGTTTCTTTGATGACGGTGGCGGTCCTGCATATCCTAGTCGAATAAGTTTGGACGATAATGACAATCAAGGCCCCGTCTATGTATGACATTAGGCTAATAACAGACATTATTGTCTTACTTATATCAAAGATAACAGTCTTATGATAGGATCGTGTAAAGGGATATGTGTATGTATTATATTCTCGACAAACATTTTTTCCAGCACATACGTATGTGATGTTATAAGTAACTTGCACTTATATATAGGAGTACATACGTCCGAGTATAGATTTGATACGAAAACGATGCGACGAAGGGAGAATCATTGACGTATATGTATGTACATATATATTTTTTATATACATATACATGTATATTGAATTACAGGTTCTCTTTGCCTTCCACGCTTTCCCGTTTGCGCGATTGTTAAATCTGTCTCGTGCTACAGTGATAAAAACGTACGTTGAATCTGCTTACGGTATACCTTTGTGGAGCACCGTTTTATCAATAACTTACGTGCATCAGGTACGACTTATACGGCGTTAATTCGAAAGACCCTTGAGTTGGTCAAATAGAAAGGAATACATGAAACAGCCATGCATTTCTGGACTGTAACGTCCTACGAGAGACCTATCGAGACAAATGAATTGTAAGGATATTTAATCCCTGTTTTGGGAAAGGAGTTGTGCACTCTGGTCAGCATGGAACATGAAACGGTACACCAGAATATACGCTAAAATGTTATACAAAATTTAACGCTAGGAATAAAGAACAAGATATTTATTTATTGCAAGCACTTTGTAAAAAAAGAAACAATATTTACGTCGTCTTTTTAGGTCGACATCTCGTGTCGTCTCTAACGCATTGTCGTGAATAAGTAAAGCCAATGTGATGACGACATATAAGTAGATCGGAAGCGTTGGTCTAGACGAATTCATGTGAATGTCTGGAAAAGTACAAAATTTCTATATTCGAGTGATACGACCGGCCATATTGGAATTGTGTGTGTGTGTGTGAAAGAAAGAGAGCGAGAGCACAGAATTTGGTATACAAAACATATCTTAATAGTTTCCATACGTAAACTGAATAAGGAATTCCGTTAATTCTCATCTAACTAACTTTGTTTTTTGTCATTTTGAAATAATTCGATGCAAAGCATGACACAAACGGTATTGATGCTTTGTACAGATTTCGTACTTAAGGAGTACTGTAAAACGTAACGCATTTATATAATCGCCACGGATGACGTCGACTAATTGACAATAATACGTTAAAATGATTACAACGAAGATTGTCGAAATAATATACCGTTCAGAATAATTCACGGTATCAAAAGAAGTACAAATAGCTCTATGGAAAGTATAATCCAATACAATTTTTTCTAAGAACTTAATATTTATTCCATACGTGGCCTTTTCAATGTTTTATTTATTTTACGCTAACATTTGAAACGACTGCTACTGTATTCAACAGAAATATATTTATATACATATAAACATAGGCAGCAAAATGAATACGACTCATTAAAATTACACGTAGCAATCATCACGCTCGTCGTAAACAGTATTTAAATTGTTAAACATTTGCTCGACTCCCAATATCAACATCGAATACCATTTGCGTCATGCCCCAACGTCGTTACAATTTTATGAATCAAAGAAATCAGTCGCCATGCTTAAATGAAGCATGTGTCCGTTTAATCTCATTGTAGTTACATGCTGTTACACTAGTTCGAAAAAGTGGATTCAATTGGAAATAACAAGTCCCTAATTAACTCCAGAATAGTCTCGGCTACGACAGTTGACGAAAATGGGCATTTGCGCATCGTAAACTATAAATTTAGCATTTCGGTTGACGACGACAGATTAGCGGAATGTACAGAAAGAGAGGGTAATAAGGTATAAGTCATGTGAGCGATGCGTACATGTTAACTAAAAGGTAATGACAAATGTGATGGTCAGAGCGAGTACGATTGATAAGGATATGAAAATGACTATGACGAATGGTTAGGCAATTTATTCCCCACGGACGGTATTTTCCAAGGTATCTCGCTTACCATTTGAAATATAATAATCCGGCTTTCACATTGGAAAGTACATGTTTAGTATGTTTTAGCAAGTACTGTGATATTGCAGATAATTAGACTAATGTGGCTTTTAAATATGTATCGGTCCTATTTAACAATTTTTTCCCCCTTTTATATGAAATATTACACGACAAATATTATAAATAATAATAACAAACAATAACAATAATAATTATTAATTATAATTATTGCTATCGAGGTAACTAATTATTATTTGTATAGATCTTTGAAATGGATGTAATGTGTTCATTGCATATTATGCAGCTTATTACTTGTCTCTGAACATTTTCATATTACCTTTTTTTAAGTTAGGCAGGCATTACCGAATTATTCGAACATTTTGCAACTTTTTTCAACTATTTCAACTTTTTTCAACTGATTATGACACTTCATCGCTTACATTTTCACCTCGTTTCTAGTAAACACATTTGTATGAAACCAAACGTTATCTTGCACGTTTAATATAATCGAAACAATAGCTACGATCGCTGTGAGCATTGTTACGCTAAAAAGCGATCGAACGTTACATATTTATGTTTCCGCAGTATTGTTTCTCCGTTATAAAGTTGCCATCATTATATAGTTCGTCATTTATCATAGGAATTTCGAGGATACAAAGGAACTGATGTATATATGTTGCTATATCACACGGTACTATTATATTAACGCACTAAAAAGTGAGCCTACGATCCAACACACCGTATTATTTATATGTTCCCATGGGCAAAATTATTATAAATGCATAGGAATCCATGTATCGTTCTCGGTATATATACATATATATTATATACATGTATACATACGCGCAAATGACACTGAAGCAAATTAGTTTGAAGTCAAACACATTTATAGAAACGTTTTCATTTCGCTACCAATCAATCTGCTACCCTGGCAGCCGGCACTGAAAACTAATTCGTCGATCGACGATAATTCTACGTTCGCTACAGTTAGTTCATTAATATGTATCGTACGCTTTTCAAACGACTATTGCAAATTATTAGACTGCACTCGATGAACTGACTGTAACGTGAAATGCGAAACGATTGATTTAACCAAATAATTGGTATAACAAGTACAAGCGCTATTAAGTTTTAATCGTTGGCCTATTAGAGCTTTGGAAGTGGAGCAGTGTACTACCAAATTAAAAATGTATGTACTATGTACAATGAATGGGGTATGGTTATAATCATTTGTTTGCGCGCATGCACGTAAACGAGCTGCTGAGGCGAGAGAGAATCATGCTGCTTAAATTAGGAGCGACAATCATTATCAAAGACTTTAGTCACATTGAAAATTTGTATATAATATTTGTTTAAATATATGTCCGTAATAAACGAAAACGTACGGATGACCGTGCACTGCAGAATAACGATTAAACTTATCTAATATATGTCACAGACGTACGTTTGACAGGTTGTTTGAAGCAAAGCTGAACAAAAAATATATTGCCTGGTCTTATACTTAACGATGATCCTTTAAGCGATTACATGTTATCTCTGTGAAGAAGGTACCAATTACAATAGCCATTTAATCTCGTAGTAAGTTGTGTTCGTTCGTTAAAAGTCTTGGCTAATAGCGAATTAATCTAAATAGTAAGATGTTGAGCATTTAACGGATATTCTTGCGTTGTCGAGTCGCATACACGTATGTATTTTATTCGCAGTAGCTATATTAAACTGATATCTCGTAGCTTAACGCATGAAGGGTCGTAGCTGTTAATAGGAAAGAGAATAACCGGTGTAACATCACATTTACATATAGTAAATACCAAAGGGTGTCGCACTTATTATTATACAAAAAAAAGGATAATCTTTTTTGGAGTATATATTGTAATTTTTCTTCTCTAACTTTAGATCGCACGACCGGACTTGGTAGAGAATGTGAATATGTTCATCGTGTGGTCACGTCCTGCGAGCTGACAGGAGGTTCACGTACCGACAGTTTGTTTAGTTTAAAGCGTACAAAACTGGCGATCTCAAAAAGTCCGACCGAAAACTGGGATCCCGTTATGTCCGTAACAATGCGTATATTTTGCCACGTTAACGAGAAAACGGCAATGCATACACACTACCCGACTCCTTTTGACCCTTGTTGAGCTTTAAAAACAGTGTGGCAATTAATGAGTACCTCCTGCTCCATACACAAGGTATGAGCCGTTAATTATGAGAGTGGTTTGAGTGGAAAATGAAAAAAGATTTCATGATTCCCTTATTCTGTAATTTAAATCAATGCGACACGAAATAAGTGAAAAACGGAATTTTGAACAATTTAGTGCTTGGACCTCTTTTATAATCAGCGGCACGTATATACTTTTGTACTGTACACCGAGTGTGCGTGTGAGCGTATGAATGTGAATGCATGCACGAGCGTATATGCGTGTACATAGAGATTTAGAGACATCATTCAGCTAATTATTAATAATGTATTGTGCAAGAATTTCGAACGGAGAGAGCCCAGCCCTATCGTGCTTTCGGCCGAGAACTGAATTCACAATAGTATTGTCATATTACCGTCACCGTGAGGGAATGAATTACCTTTCGATTTGATAATACGGTCAATTATCCGTACATTGTGCCTATCACACCACGTGATTCAGATCTGTTAAACCCCGAACGTCGTAAAGAAAAGTAATTTTGCAATATAATTGTACATTTTGTAATATCATTTCTGTCTTGTAATTATAATATAAAGGATAATAGCAGACAAAATAGTTTGTAAGGCGGTATAATATATAAAACATTGTATATATTTTGGATGAGTATTCTAAATTAAAACAACATTTAATGCTTATACACCTCGAATATATACATATACGTCGTGTTTGCGCGAATATTTAATTTGAATATTCATATGACGCAGTTGAAAAAACCCTTCCTCCCACTACATTACCATACCGCCGTCGAACTAACACAATATAAGCCAATGTTTAAACAAGTTACGAATTCACTTAGCTGCAAATACAAGTCGAACGGATCATATTTAACTATATAAGAACTCTGTATTCGAAAAAGACTTTTCTTTCTCGTATATTACAATATGGTTCGTTACAAATCATTCACTCAAAGTGTAATTTTCGAAAAATTCCGCGCAACGCGAAGCCACGTGATCAGTTATGTAGACCAATCAAGAGTTTACCTTAGCTGCGCAACAAAGGTTATGCGCAGAATATTTATATATCAACGACCAAAAAAAAATAATTAATTTTTTTATTGAACTCTTATTTGTTATGCAATTTAGCGGATTGACAAAAGGTATTCCTTCATGCACACTCAGTGTGGGCACCGAACGCGTACTGTGACGCGCTGGTATAAATTTACGCTCCTACAAATATTCCCAGACTCGCAGTCACACGTACTCGTTTAACTTTTCGGATAGGCCAGACACCGATAGCAGTGCAGAGTGTCGACCAAGATGAATCGAATTAGAAAAGTTTTGACGAGCAAAGAGACTCGAGAATATTTCTTGAGGTGAGCAGTTTTACATTGACGCTGCTCATTCTATCATGCCCTCTTGTTTGACAAATTTTTTTCTGTACATCCCAAATTCCTTCTTTGCAGCACACACTTTTGGGGTCCCGTCGCCAATTGGGCAATCCCCATAGCTGCCATCGCCGACATTCAGAGAGATCCGAAATTCATCAGTGGCAAAATGACATTCGGTTAGTTTGGGGACTTTGTCTTTCATCTCCTATTCCCCTCCCGCCCACCTTATTTTAGGATGGCAACGTGGTTAGAAGGGCAGATCGAAATGATCCGATGACTGACGTGAATAGGCAGATTTGTCGAATACGTTACGACACTGTGCGCGAATTATTTTCCATAGCACTAACAGTTGACAATCTCTGGCACAATACCGTACTTTCACATGTTTTAAGTTATTCTTTTCAGATATGCATCCTGTGTTCGTTCGCAGTGTTATTTTGGATAGAGCTTTGTCGTTGCACGGTTGACGGTAGGCTAGCTATATACGTTTAAACCTTAAATAAATGCAATGTATAAATGTCCATGTATAGTAGCATAAAGACAGTTCGCTAGCTTTTGAATTCGTATTGTATTCTGATCAAGATGCCATGTACACTTGTTTCTGGGAAAGTGTGAAATCAAATGAAAGTTTCCATGGGAGCTTCCAAATTTAAACAATCATCTTTTTCAGCTTTATGCTTATATTCAGCAATGTTCATGAGATTTGCAATCAAGGTGCAGCCTCGGAACCTGCTCCTCTTCGGCTGCCATTTCGTCAATGAAGGTGCACAGCTTACTCAAGGCTATAGATTTCTCAACTATCATTATATGAGTAAAGGTGAGGCACAGTAAATCAAAAAGTATGACAAATTTTCTACTGCCAAAAAGATTGTTCTTCACGTTTGTATTATACCGTATATATATTTCTATCTTATGCCTTAGAGGTCATATGATATATGCGGATACATTTATTGCAAGTAAATAACTACCTTGTACTATATGTAAATATAACTATAATGACTAGGACCTTAGATGAAAAATAAATGTAGGCACTGTTCCTGTAGCTGTTGTCATTGTTGAAAACTGTTATGAAGGAAATTTAACATAGCTTTGTAACAAACCATTACCAGTAAGAAGGATTTGACATTGGTGCCTAACATCGAGCAAGCAAAATTTTTGCCTTGCACGATGAATAAATAGATCCTGTACATGTACTTATGTTTGAATGAAGGTATCTGTAGGACAGCACAATAAGCTGTATCTCTTAAATTCTTAAACTAGAACTCAAAGGAAAAAATAAATACATTGTCATTTCACATATTTAATTCATTGTTATGCTATATAAAGGTACAAAATATGTAGAGAGAGTGTTGTAGTGTAAGGCTCTCATTTAAAAAAATATATTAACAATATATACTGTAGATGTGGAAACGTTACAGGAAAGTAATAAAAAAAATGTTATCATAGCATGTAAAAGTAAAACAGCAGTACGAATCGCGACGTTAACGAGTTGAAAACAAGAAATTTTATAAAAGTTCGAACGAAGCGTTCTTTCGTGATTACTCGTTTCAGAGTATTCACTCTTGTTATGGCAGCTGTGTATATTAAGTGAAAAACTCAGCGACTGTAATTCCGCAGATTACAAACACCCCGTTGAACCCTGCCCATGAAAAACACAGTGCAGGATTGATTGTTTACATATCTGCAAAGGCACTAATTTGAACACTTTGAACCGATGAATATGGAACTGGTCGAAGTCAAGAATCGATCAAAATTGAATTGTAATATAAGTAAAAAAAAACAATTTTTTTTATAGATTTTTTACTTAGGCCACTTTGATAATCACAGGCACATTTATATCCTAGTTCAATAGGTAATATCAATTATCGCTGATCGCTGCCTGAGATTCATTTTAAAACAACAGCGAGTAAAAAAAATATTTTCTCTGCGAATAAATCGCATGTCTTCCCGATCAGAAGCTTTTTAGCAATGCTACACTCGACTTAAAAGTACATCTTTGTGCTTGAAGTGCTTAAACGAAGTAACCTAATATTATCCCCCAAACTACACAGACATTTCTCAGACCTAGTAGGGCACTCTAACGTTATTTCTAATTTGTCTCGCTTGCGCTGGTAAAAAATAATATAATCCATAACAATAGTTATCGTTACAATATTAACGCATTTTGGACGGAGGTACACCAGACTGCCATCACTTAAACATGGCGCATCTGTTAACAAAATGACGTCATCAGCAACAACGAAAATTTGTTGATCTTTAAAAGTTATATTGATGTTACCTGATCCATTTGTTAGACATTCCTAAGCTCATCTTCTTTGCAGCGTATTGAGTAGTGCAAAAAGTAATAATAGCAAAAGCCAACTACCTTGGACGGATGCAGCACCAGCCAAACGACATTTGAACATGTCATACCTATTAAACATAAGAAATAGGCATTAATGGTGTAAACTTTCAATACGGTTTAAACAGATGAGGATACATTACCTGGTATTTTTATCAGTGACAATATTACTGAATTCAGCCTCGACGAGTTGTCCATCGTAATACGTGATCAGATCTTCAAACGGATATTCAAAGCCTTGCTTGCATTCACATTTATATCCCCCAGTCTCAAAACCTCTCCCAATAAGTGGAACACACTAGAAGTTCGAAACAGTATTGCTTAAAATTGTTCGCTGCACAAATAGCGGAATAAAATTCGCAAGAAACCGGACGAGGCCAAGGCATATTTGTGATCATATATCCTGTGCAACAAATTATTTTAGAGAAGTGTTAATCAAGAGGCACTTACATAAGATGTCTTTTTGTCGCATTTGTGAGTATTCTTAAATGCATTCGGTACGTAAAATTTATCGTCGCATTGGTTAATATCCAGCTGAAGCAAATCCATGGTAACAGCCACGACACCCCTGTAAGTGTCTTAATATTAAATATGATCTTTGCTGCTTCCCCTATTATTGCCAAACTGGTTTCACATCCAAACTATCTCACACTCAATTTCTCATACCCACACAAACCGGGCAATTCTTGCGTTCACACGTACGGCGAACACTCACTTGAATTCCAGTTTCTCCTTCAAGCTGTCCCAGCCGAAAAATGGGGATGCATAAGTAATTAGCCATTTCTTCACTTTGCCGTTACAATCAAAGTACGGACTTGTCCAGTGGCCGTGATTCAGGTTTGCCGCCCTACACAAACGATCCATACATTCACGGACATTAGAATAAATTGAACTTAGTAGACAAAATTCCGTCCATGCCCCACGGGCATAATCCTTTTATGCCTTAATACATCACAGTATTCTTTGTGTAAAAAAATCGTAACGAGAAAGGAACTTTATTACAGCGTTAAAGTATCGAATATCGTGAGACAAACAAAGCTGAGGCGCAACGTTAAGAGTACCGTAATGTCAGTTGACCTTACCTATAGGAATTCGGATAATGCTCGTATTTGTTCAAACTCTCGCCAGTTTCGTTGAACCTTATCTTTATCTTCATGAAATATTGCTCTAGCTCATCAAAGTTCGCCGCCCATCTTTGCTTCAGGAATTGGAAATAGTTCTTTTTTATATATACTTCGTCTGTCATAAAGTAATTTTCGATAAGTTATTAGAGATGTTGAGAATTTGGTGTTAATGCATTTCTTTGCTTCATATACCTGTGTTGTTTAAACGTGCTAAATCTTCAAGCTTGAATTTGCGTGCATTTAGTTGTGTTTTATACGCGTACGGTGCAAAAAACGTTCTGTTTGTGAATTTATTACGATCCCAAAACGTTCCGGCCGACCATATCTTTGTATCCCCGAGAACAATGGCCAAGGTTTCACCAATCATTTGATCCTCGGTCAAAGGCTTGTCGGCTACTCTCTTTCCTGAAAACACCTCTTGCGAATCGCTGATTTGTAAGAATGCACTGATAAAATTAGCGAGTCTAGTTGCCATCTTTGCTTCATTCTCGAAAAACTCTTCAGCCCCAAAGCTCAGATCCCCGCGGAGTGTCAATTCATCTTGCGAGTAACTAAAAAATAAACCCCGCAACACGTTAGAAAATATTATCGAGAATATTGATTTTCTTTTTGCTGTGATTACTGTTGCCACATGATAAATTGGAACATATCAGTGATCAAGTCTCACTTTTTACACGTTCGTCCATTTACACTTAAGATAAATTTGACAACTTCGTCAATATTCATTTTCTCTGTATGTAGAGACTCCGGACCGGTCGAGAAGTTCCTGTACTCGTGAAACTGTTCCAAATACTTTTCCCGCACGTACGGTTCTGCCCGGTTCCACTCTACTGGCATTTTGTGAATCCCTGAAAAGGAAAGAATTTCCATGCAACATTTTAAATTAGTTAGCCGTTTCGACATTTCTTCAGAAAAATACACACATCCAATTTTGGAGCAGTCAAATCCATTGTAATATTGTTCCTGCGTAGCCCTTTCAACAATTTCACCGAGATATGGACGTCGAGCTACGGTTGGTAATCTATATCCCGGTTTACATCTGCATTGATAGCCCCCTCTTCTAAAGCCCCATCCATGTAAGGGTTCACACTGAAAAAAATCACGTATAAAGAAAATCATAAATTTAAGCAGTGTCACTATTAATGAGAAACATTATCAGCAAAATAGCTATATTATACTGCAAATATTATAAAATTCGATTATATTTACTTCTGTAGTATCCGTTTTACAACGTGCAGTATTTGCAAATCTGTTAGGACCATTGTTTCCTTTCCCTTTGGGACATTGATTTATGTCTATTCTGTCAAAGTCCATTTCCAATACGGACACAGCAGTGTATCTGAAATGTGTTGTAAGGTTGATGTATGATTATAATCAAAGACATGATTACCAAAAGCAAAAGTGGTAGTAGTGTCATGTATTGCAGTGAGAAGAGGTGCTAAAGAATAAGATAACATACGTTGGATATTCAACATGTCTATAGCCAGTATGACGTGGATAAATATCTGCAACTGGGACAACTGCGGCAACAAGCCATTTATTTGACCGCCCACAATCAAAGTAAGGTCTAGTCCATTTCACAGGGCCAGGATATTCATCAGCACCTTAAATGAAACATATAGCACCATGGTTTGAATAAATTTCTAAAAAGTGGGCATAATTATCTTCTTACCTGGTGGACCATGGAATGTAAAGGTCTCATTAGTATTATTTGCATATCGAATTTGCACTTGATAAGTTGTTTTAGTATCATGCCTTTTATCAACATTGTCTGGCAACCACTTCTTGTACCTATAGTAATAATATGGGAAGAATACTTTGGTAGATTTCTGTTTCCAGTAAAGATATCTCTTTTGTTGATTACATTTATAAGTATAACTACTTTCTCCACTTACCAGTCATTTATCCTATAATAATCAGTTGTATAATCATCACTCAAACTATTACTTGGAAATGCCCCGAGATCCTGAACCGTAAAAGTATTTCTAGTAGATATTCTTTCCAAATGTATTGGATCGTTAAAGTCATCAGCCCTGAACGTTCTAGGTGCAAATCTTGGCAAGGTCTTATTGAAAAATCCTCTATAAGATGGCGAGTAAGAAGTGTTCGGCGAGAAGTATATTGCAGAAGAATTGATATATGGATTTGCAGACACATCAGCAACAGTGGACAAGAAATAGTACATCATGCCAGGGTCATACGTGTCATTTATGGCTGGACGTATGAACCGGGACTGCAAAATATAACTCCAAAAGAAGGATCTGCTCAGTGCCATGTTATGCAGATGCAAGAGTGCAGTTCTGTTTGGAAACACAGGATTGATATTGATGTCCTTAATGTCTGGCAAATGTGAGACAGTGTCCTCAGGCAAATACAAGTCGCCCATATGCTGGATCCGACAATTGTCCGCGAAGACTTTGTCCATCCTGAGTCGAGTCTCGTCAAAAGGGTCTCTCGTTTGCCATTCATACTGACCGACAACGCCCAACCAAAGGCAAGCGATTATTAACCACACTCGGTTAATCGAACACATTCTCGCTTTTTCTAATTACACTCTCGCAAATGTTGTTTATTCCCTCTTAAGCTGCGAACGTATATCACTCCATGATCCTGGTGGAAAGAGACTTTCTTCTTAACCTCGCGTCTAAGCGCGTTTTACCGGAACAAAGTAAACACGCCCAACGAAAGAATTGTCTGCGCTGTGACTTAGCTCGATGACGTCATCGATTACATACCGCGTTGAAAGTAACTTTAGAACTATGATAGATCTACGTATGCGGTGGTTCATTTGGGAGAAACTCAAAGTGTTTATTGTTTGAAAAAGGTATAGCTAACAATAAGCGATGTCGATGTTTTACATCTTAGCGATGAATATGCTAATGGAATTCTAGCCTGTGTAACTTCTAAGTTGCAGCAAACTGAAAGCATGCACTCAGAATTCACCGTAGTCTCCCCTAGTTTTCAATTCGGAGCGGACTGACTTTCGAAACACGAGTTTAATCGGACTACTCGTACATTGGCTTCAGAAAAAGTTGGTTCCTGGAAAATTGATGAGTCGAAAGAAAATTGCGAGCATTAAGGGACCGCACATTTCGTCATGCGCATAACCTCAATAACGGACGCACGTGGTACGATTCAAACGGAAATCTGCAAACAAATATTTTACCCTGATTAATTCTTTCAGCATCGCGTAAAATATTTTACATTTGTTTAACGTCGAATAATCTCCTATACTACCCTATTATTATTGCCTTCCCAAATGACACGTAACTGCACGTAACTGGTGTCGAGGCGTTGGGTTTAATTTGTTGTTCAATTTTTTAATTTTGAACCGAAGTATTTAGACGCCAAGAATTCTTAATTTTTCAATTTATCATACGATTGTATAGTATTTTAAGTACATACTACCGTATTATGTGCAGAATGAATAGAATTTATGGTAAAAACATGATTCTGCTTTATAGGTGTAAACGTGCCGTATACCGTACAATGTATTTCGTCCGGCTAGGTGAGATTTGTTGAAAAATCAACACTACGTTCCCAGAGAAAAGGGAAAAACAAAAGTATGATTTAATACGACATAACATTTAGGCGGCTTTTATTATGCTAATTCACGCTGGTACCCTAGTCCAACGACCCCCCGAGGGTTCGATCCTCCGAAGTATGAGTGTTCTCTGCTTGCAGCGGTATTATTGTCGCAATACAGGTTCACCCCTGTTTATCCGTGAAAAAAGGAGAATTTCTCATAGTCAAACGAGTTTTCGGACCTGAGAGGAGACAACTTGCTGGGGGTCTGCTCCGCAATCGTCGACGCCACTCCGGTTCCTGAGAAAAACTTCACGGTGCATTGCAGCCCAGACTGTCTCTCAAGATTCACGATATTTAACGTGGGAAACAAGAGTACGAATAATGATTAAACGATTGAATCTCTCGTCGCGCCGAAAACGTGTCGAACAGTACGCAGGGAGACATGGTAATATAAGACTTCCATCCGTTACACTTCCGCTGCAACGCGATGATATATTTTTATTGTCGTCGAATAGTCTGCAGACAATAAAATGGTGTCTTTCGATGTGAGCGATTGTAATCGTCTCGATCGTAACGCGCTGCAGGATTTCGTCCCTAGAGAGCAACAAGTTATTTCACACGAAGAAATATAAGAACGTTTATATCATGCTTATACCAGTCCTAGATTTTAAATTTTGCGTGCATTACTTGTTAAACTTGTCATATTTGATATTGCTTTAAACAATTTTTCAGAATATAGCATTGCGACGTGCGGTAGCCGATATCGCAGAGTCGACCAATCTAGTATCATTGAATTATTTGCTTCGAATACGTTCAATCAAGGTCTCCGTTACATGTTATCGTCGAAATAATGGAAACCTTCTTCGTGAGGAGCAATATTCTGTCGGTAATATCAAGCTGCAAACAACCTCCTACGGTCGATCGGCTAGCACCAACCGTAAAGAGAATATATTTTCAGCGTGCACATAATAATGGTCCGGCACTTGTACCAGAAACAACATTTTCGTTGGACCGCAGGAACAGAGAGCCGCTTGAATTTCAACCTCCCACGACAATGGCGCGGGGGTCGTGCAAAAAGTGCATTGTCAGACAGAGAAAGGAAAGAGTAAGAAGAGAGGGCAAGAGGAAGATTGGAGGGAGCGCTCGAGAGACAGAGAAAGAATGAATGAGAGAGACGGCGAGCGTGAGCGGCGACGAAAAAAAGGAAGAGAAAGAAAACTGCATGGAACCCGGTCGGCAGCGAAGGAAAACGAAATTTTCGTATTCGCTCCCTGCCTCCGAAGCTCCTTGGCTCTCACAGGGTGCCCGGAGCTTCCGGCCGGAGAGGCCCGGTGCGATTCGGGAGATGAAAATAATCGTGAGGAAAGTAGAAAAGTTTCGAGGGAACAGGTTTCTGCAGGCGAGCGTGTGAGTTTCATTCGTCTCTGTTGCTCTTCTTTCTGAGAAGGACGCGGGTGCGTGCTCGGCCAGACGGACGGCCTACAGTTGGGATCAGGAGCGTCTCCTTCCCGTCGCACCCCGTCCGAATAAGGCCCCCAGACAAAAACGCTCGCCGAATTTGAATCCGCTGTACCCAGAATGATACGTTCGGCAGATTAACGTCGAACTACTCTTGTTTCATCCGCGCTCAAGGCCGATACACGGGCCGCCCGCGATTCACCTGGCCTGCCGTTGCAGCAGAGCGATTTCTTTTACCGAGAGGAGTGTTTGCGCTCGCTCGCTCGACCCGTGCATGATACTTCACTCGCTCCGTCTGGCCTCATCTGACCTCAAATTTGCAAGTTGGGCACGAAGACTGCTTGCCCTTCCAGCGATACGCAACGGAAATCGGTGATACGGTACGCGCACAGTTCTGGGTGGTGCACCCTAGCCTATCGATCACGATCGATATGGCGGACGTCTAATATGTACCGGTGATTACGAGGTGGTCTTATTGTTAGTGCAAAATGTAGAAAAAATTTCTCCTCTTTTGCGTTAAAGGATTTAATTTGTTTGCAGTTTTCCCGTAGTTGTTTTCGTAGTCACCGGCACATATGGCGAACATTCACTTGTTCATCGTCTCGTTTGTAAGAAGGTTTTTGTGTAACTTTGGCGACGTTCAATGAATTAATTGATGTATGCACTTTAGAGTAGTGCAGCGGGAGGTTTGTGAGCAATGCGAGAATCGAGAGATTGAACGAATGCATGACATTATGATCGATGATTCAGAGATATTTTAGTACGAAAAATATTGCTGTTCTTCGTGTATCTTTCTCTCTCTCTCTCTCTCTTTCATTCTCTGCGTCAGCGAGCAATATACATGCGGTGAATACGTTCAACTTGAATTTCTGCCGAACCGCATGTCTCCTAAACTAAAGATATATGCCAATGGAGCGTGACGAAAATCATTCTGCAAAATTATTCGACCGTCGCGAACAAAATAATAGGTATCCCTTAATGTGTACCGCACGAATATTTTGTATATACGCTTTATCGTTTTCACGACGTTTTAACGCACAACAATGTTTCGCAATATTGTTCCGATAAAATATTAATTTCAATGTTTTCCTCGCATCTATCCGTAATTATCAATTACCAATAAGTGCACACATACACGTAGAACCTTGTACTCCCCGGGCGGCAAAACATTTTTGTCGAACATAGAAGATTTTTGGCCTTGCGTACTCTTGACGATTAACACTAGATCCGCAGAGGGGTGAAAATAACTTGTTTGACGCCTCGCTATAATGATTGCTTATCTTTAAATCAATAACGGTCCAGCAAGATTCCAGAAAATAAGATGATTTAAAAATAAGTAATCATTATAGCAAAGTGTTAACCAACTCATTTTGGCCCCTCGGTAGTTCTACTGTCAAGGATACTCGCTCGCCGTGTCCTTAACAAAATTGTATGCGTTAAACAGTACGCATACGCATTGTACTCTTCGTCGCGGCGAGATATTTTCATCGGACATAGAACGTTTTCGGCCTCGCCTACTCTCACTCGAAGATTAAGGATTCTCTCTCGCCGTGCCCTTAAGAAAATGATATCCGGTAAACAATTGGCACATGCGGCCCGTGGTCTGGTGAGTTTTGGGCCGTCCCTGACTAAGGCGGGGCTCGCATATACCGCGAAGAGAGGTAAGCGGTTGAATCGGATTGGATTGGGGCGCAACTCGCAAGGCAGCGAGCAAACTGGTTTGGTTTTGTGGGGCTTGCACCACTGCATCGCTCTTTCAGCGAGACAGTCCAATTTATGTATTACGGCTATGTAGGCACTACACGATATCAAAACGCTGCGCCCGGGCCTAACTCACCACCGTCATTGCAATATTATCAGAATTTCGCAAGTGCCTACAAGACTAAATTTACTGTTAACACCGCCGCTCTCTGGGATACATACGGCAGTGTGTGCGTGTTTATGAGGAATATACGCACGTACGATTTTATTGCCGCGCGGTGCAAGAAGTAAAAACAGTGTGGCAGGAAGAAGAAGACCGAAAAACGCGTCGATATAACGTGCTGTGGATAATATGAATTTTATACTTTCAAAGAGATCGTGACTGTTTGTGTTTGTTGTTGCCGTCCTTGGTGCTGCGTTTTGCAAAAGTTTCTTTTGCAAAAATTAGTTCGGTGAAGAGTTCAAACCTGGTGCAGGTATATATCCTTTCACTGTACTTGAGCTCGCTTATTGTCGAAACTCGAACTTGAGTCCTCGAGCGATCCAGTCGAAAACGCGTGTTCTCTTTTCCCCGATAGTTGCGGCGATCAAAGGTTTTGCGTGTACGTTGTACTTCATTGTGCGTCGCTCTATGAGGTTATGGTACAAAGAGGATGTAACGGATATTTCATTCACGGGCAAGGCAGTCTGCATTTTTTTTTATTCACTGGGCGCAAACGTGCTTTTGCTGCTGTTTTCTCTAGTGAAACAAACGTACAGTCGTGGTACTTTTCGTTATTTTGTACGACAAAGATCAATTTTTGTGTCTCGTCGCTGCAATGACCGTTCTGCAAAGTCCATAAGACACACGATTTTGAAGATAGTCCAAATGAACTTTTGAGATACGCAACGTTTGCTCAGAATCGTGACAATTTTCTCTTCTTATACAAAGCCAAAGTATCTTGCTTTCGCACAAGTGCATTCACGCGACATTGAAAACTACCATGAAGAAAGTATAAATGGTCCTCATCAATGTCGCGACATTCGGAGTAAAGAACAACCCTCGCTCAGCAATTGTTTATGTCTTACAAACGACTGCGGTCGTAGCTTGTCGAACAAAGCAACCGCACAAATATAAGTTTCTCAAGAATTTGCAAATGGTGTTCGCGCAAAAATCTGGTTTCGCACGGTGCGTGTGAACGGCAAATTCGTTTACCCCGTTCGGCCGCCGACACCGTCCAACGACATATTTCCGAGGGGTGGCAACGAGAGCTCCTGCAAAATTTTGACGTTCCGTGCCGATCCGTTTGCGAGCGCGCATCGTTTCTGGTAGAGGGCTCGCACGGAAATTGCATTGAAACGCAACGCTTGCCGTCGCGGCTTTCGGTTATTTCGCGAGTGCATACTGCACGGCCGACTTTTTTTCTTCTCAGTTTTTTCCGACGGGCCAATCAGAATTCGCGAGTGGGCTCAAAAGAAAATGGCCAACTTGTGTCGCTGGGTTCGAGCGTATCTTTGCGCGTCGTTTTGTGAACCCCGTAGTCTGCAATCACGTTGACGTCTGTCGCCATTTCCTCGCAGGAGGAATCCGTTCATTTATTTTTCGGAGGTAAACGACGAGCTTTTCGGCGTGTCAGGACGTCGACTCCGAAGGCTGTCGCGCCGATTTAACGGCGGCCGGATTCGTTTCTGGGTGAAAATCCGCACCGTCGGTCCGATTAGGCGCGGTGTGTTCGTGGCGGGTGCAAAAGTGCATCGCCTTCGTCGAGGCGTGTGTGTTGGATGCAGCTCCATTGCCGGCCGGCAAGCGGCAATCAAAAATCGCAAATCCGTCCCCTGGCGCGTACGAACGTATCGGCCCGCGGGCATCGGGAAACGCGGTACAGACATTTGTCGCGCCCTTTTTCTCCGCCTCGTCCGGCCACCAGAGAATATGTCGGCTCCTGCCTAAACGGCGGCCCTTTTTTTTTTCTCTCTCTCTCCTAACAACAAACATAATTGATATGCATCAGGTGTCTTCGGGCAGCAAAAAAATTGCACGGATGCGATGCGGCCCGAGCGTCCGTGGACCGACATCTTTCTTCCCCCCGCGAAATCGTTCGATTTTGCCCGTTTCAAAGCGGTGTTTATCCTGTCGGCGGTTTAGCGCGGGAATTATTGTGCCGGACGTTGCATTCGTGCGCTCTCGTGCGAAATCATTTCTGTTGCATTGCGAGAACGTCATAGGTGGGCTCGTTCGACGGGAAACCGTGCAGAAGCCTTCGCTTCGGATTTATTTCTACAATATTGGATGATGGGAATTGGTTAAGACTTGATTGTCCTTTGACAAATCGTTTATGCATACGATGCGTGTAGCGTCTAATAGAGTTTTTTCGACTGTACGAGAAATGCGGGCAAATTGAAAAGTATTTTCCCTCCAAAATTTCAATATTGATAGATATTGATAGATATTGAGAAAATTATTGTCTTTAGTTACATTTTAATCGGTGCACAGCAGAATTTAACATGAAACCATTTTGCTTATAAGACAATAACGATTCAGTGATTATTGTTTAAAGCACTTGAGACTTTGTTGCCATTAAGACGAGGATGTTTCATTGTTTCAGCTATGGCAGAAGGGAATGGGGAAATAAAAATGGAAGAAAAGCAATCAAAGGAGGAGATGGAATATGTGGAAAGGACAGAAGACTTTTCAAAACTAATACAATATGGATTAGACGAGAAAGTGGCTGCCAAGCTAGATGAAATTTATAAAACAGGAAAATTGGCTCATGTGGACCTGGATGAAAGAGCATTGGATGCTCTGAAGGAATTCCCAGTGGACGGTGCATTAAATGTATTGACGCAATTCCTTGAATCCAATTTGGAGCATGTGTCTAATAAATCGGCGTATCTATGTGGCGTGATGAAGACTTACAGACAAAAAAGCCGTGCCGGTCAGGGTACAGGTACAAGTACAACACCTAAAGCTCCGGATGAAGATAAGATTAAGGTACATTTTTCTTCATTGTGGTTGTTCTTTTGCCCACTCCATCAAAATCTTTCTCTTTGCCTGCCCAATCATACTGCAACAAGTCGGCACAACTCACGTTATGGGCATTTCTCTCTGCAAAATATTAATGGTCTGTTAGTTGGTAACAATAATTGAATCTTTGCGCTATACAAATGTTGTGGTAAGTGAATAAAAAAAAATTGAATACTTTACAACAATGTGAAAGTGGTGTGAGAGAAATTTCATATGTGAGTTTCCGGGTGTGAGGAGAGGCATCAGGTCTGCTGAGTGAAATGTAAAAGCTGAAGTTAAAAACAACAAAATCCTTTGTAGATGATACTTGAGAGGACGGGTTATCCATTAGACGTTACGACAGGACAAAGAAAATATGGTGGGCCTCCACCAAATTGGGAGGGTCCCACACCAGGAACTGGTTGTGAGGTAAAGTATATTTTTCTATCCCCATGTTTATTGAGTGTGGTCAATGGAATCCTCCGTTCAATTTGGTTATGTCTAATAGATTTTCATGTAGCTATCTATGCAATTGACTCTTTTCAGACTTTGTTAGACTACCTCTTTTTATAGTTTTACTGCAATTCCATTTAAATTCCATGATCTTTTTGTTTTGTGGACTGGGATTTCAGATTCAGTTGTAAAGATAGATGTTTATTATATTATGTTCTTCGTTATGTCTTATTGTCTCGGTTTGTTAACCCTTTTTATGCAGAAAAACGTGATTACCCGCCGTTGTTTATACAAGTTTTATTTCTTGCAATATGTGTTGCAAATTAAATTTTGAATTATATAAGTGGTACATTTCAAATCTTTTATGTTTAGTAAAGTTCTATTGAGTGTTTGCATTGCAATTATAAATATATCATTTATATCTGCAAAGCAAACAGTCAGTACTTAAATTAGGAAACAAATTAGGAAACTATTACAGTTTGTCTCATCTTCTGTGCGGCAATATTAAACGTCAGAATGCACTCGTTACACGAACAGAAGGTAAGCTAATTTTGGCATGCAAAGTATAAAACAAAAATAACAAATGCTGAGAAATAGGAACGTAAAAAAAAATGTTACGAGAGCAAAGAAAAACAATTATAGTTGACAAAATGCTTATGATAGACTGAGTGAACCTTGTTAGAGACCTAAGCATGAAAAGGGTTAATATTTTGCACTGATGATGCATTGCCGACCGATATGTTAACTATTTAATTATTAATGTCCGTCGATCAACATATTTCTAAATTCATTGCCACTATCTGGCTTCCTTTATACACCCTTCATAATTATACAAGTATGTACAACATTTTAACTTCTGCGAAGGTGTTTTGTGGAAAAATCCCAAAAGATATGTATGAAGATGAGTTAATTCCACTGTTTGAGAAATGTGGAAAAATTTGGGATTTGAGACTGATGATGGATCCCATGTCAGGTTCCAACAGAGGATACGCATTTATCACTTTTACTAATAGGGAAGCGGCACAAAAGGCTGTCCGAGAGGTATGTTGATTTTTTGTCTTTGTTAATATATTGTGTAGGTATGTGTTTGTGACAAATTCATATGCTATTGCCCTAGTTCATATAACATACCTTTAGGGACATACCAAATACGTTTATTTTTTCCAGTTGCAAAATTGTTCGAAATGTTACAAAATTGTTATTGCTACCAAAGATATATGCTCCTTCGAAATGTTTTTGACGCCATCTTTCTTTTCCATTCACGTTCTGCGACTACTTAATTTTACTCTTCTCGTTCTCTTTAATGTTTATTTTTAAATAATTTGATTCTTCACATTTTTAACAACGCAAAGCCTCAGCTCTGACGCAGATGCTAAATGTATTCACGACGCGGCGTATTCTTTTTACAGACAGTTTGGTAACTGATAAACATTTCGAACGACTGATATCACAATCCCTATGTGGCTTGTTCCATACTCTTGTTTATGATCCTGACTTTCCTCGTAGCAGTAATTCAATGATGACAAATACTCATTTCAGATCAACAGAAAAGAGTTAATAACTCGATGTCGATTAATTTCGTTTCTTTTTTTTTTTTGTTTTCTTGAGTTCCATTACGAACAATCCACATACTCTCTTTTTCGTACGTATACGTCCCTGACCATTTATTGATGTTAAGTACACAATTAATTTTATACACATATACATACGTACATATGTCCGATTTATCCTCAGACATAATAACACTAAAGAATATACATTAACGATATCGTACGGATGAGTTTCTTTTTCCAGCTCTCCTCTTTGCTCAGTGGGCAAAATTGGGAGTGGAGAACCTTCCTGAAAATGACGATGAAAAAAAATGTATCTTGTGTGGTGTGTAATTGGTTAGGGGTATATTTACCGAATTGGTCGAACTTGATTGGACAGTGACAATTTTTGTAACAAAATTTCAAAAGGAAAATTGGTAGGCTTAAAATTTGTTTACAGGAGCACATGATACGTGAACGCCGGTTTCCTATATTGTGAAGACTCGAGCGACAAAGCGCATGCCACTTTCTCGCTTTCATGGACCCAAGCCATGCTAATTACTTAACTAAATTGCACATTCCGAAAGTTTTTTTCCCAAATTCTATTTTTGTCGTAATTATCTTAACACACACGCAAAACATTTTAATTGGAACAAAATTAGGCATGTGTCTGTTTTCTTCATCCCACAGCTCGATAATCACGAAATAAAACCCGGCAAGAGTCTGAAAGTAAACATTAGCGTTCCTAATCTACGACTTTTCGTGGGGAACATACCAAAGTCAAAAGGCAAAGAGGAGATCTTGGAGGAGTTTGGTAAATTGACAGGTAAAGTGAATTCGAGGCGTGTGCACCTACCTACTACCTACCTATATACCTACCTGTCTATACCTGTATTTGTAACTTAAGAGTGGTAGCTTTTAAGTAGTGGTTGTAGATGGTATGGAACTATGGAGCATCCGAATATAGAGTCGCACTGATCGTGCGATCTGCGTGGATACCCGTGGCACCTTCAGTTCTGGTCAGTCTCTCCTTGCCTCTCGGTTTATTAGTGAACAGTAACACCTCTCTGGTCCAAATCTTCTTCTCCTCACACATTAGGTTGAGTTATGAGTTTTATCTGCTTCTTTACTTTTACCAGCCATTTGCAATACCAAGCCCTCGTTATTTGTTCCCTAACGTTCCTCGCTCCTTTCTGATCGATTGTGACTCATCATAGCTCTTTCTCTTTGTTTTTTGTTTCTTTGTTTCCTTTCTCTTTCTCTCTCGTTTTCTCTCTCTTTATCTCCCTTTTCTTCTGCCGCTCACTTTCAACAACAATCCTTTCTCCGTTTTTTTTCTTTCACCCTCTCTCTCTCTCTCTCTCTCTTTCAATTGACACGTTTATGCATCTCATATCTTGTCTATCTACGTCACTTCCACTCGCTCGATCTTTCTGCCTTTCTTGTATCTACTTTCATTGCTTCTTCATCTTTTTTTCATTTTTTGTTTGTCTCAAACCAAGAAGGTGAAAAAGAGGCGAGGAACCGGAAAGAGAAAATGTGGAAGCCTCGTTTTAGACTAAGAGTTATGTACTTGTTGCGTTACCATGAAAAACATATACCCGTGACGCCGTTTGAATTGTGACATTATCGATGATTGTTGTCCTGCACACACGCCCTATCGAGCGTGATCATTTAGCAGTATGTAAATGCGATATTCATGACTAAGCCTCGAGCATGGGGGTATGGGAGATTTGCGTGGACCGCTGGGGCGTTTGGCTCGCTAACAAACGGACAGGCACTCCCACCACCCACCCTTTCTAGACACATCAATCCCAAAACAAATCGATTCCACGTCCAGCCGATCCCCCCTCGTATCAGCATCACGCATTTCGCTCCTCTTCTACAATTAATCCCTGAAGGTCGCTTCACGAAAATCCTACGTGTTCAGACAGCCAATAAGCAGGTGAAATCATAAAAGGCAAGCTTAATTGGCACTCTCCTTCCACATTATTCTTACAGCTGAATGATTATGAGATTCGGAAAGGGAAAAAGATTGGTGTTACCGTATCTTATAACAATCACCGCTTGTTTGTGGGAAATATTCCAAAGAATCGAGACCGAGATGACTTGTTCGAAGAGTTTACAAAGCACGCACGTAAGTTGACAATTGTCCTTAAATCAGCAAGCAGTTACCAAAGGAAATTCTCTGGGCGAGGCGGATGAAGGGACGGACGATTTGTGTCTTGACCATTGGCTCTGATAGTGTGCTAAAATGAGCGGAGAGGTGCCAGGTTGGTTAAATCGTCTAGCCCTCCTGCATCAATATGGAATTCGAACAATCGGGTATACGATAGTGCTAAATTCTCGTTCGCCTTCGAATCAGTGTCTGATACACGACTTGTTGACAAAGCGGTTCGTGCCACATTGAGTTTTTAATCTTTATCAAAATTTCATTTGCTACTCTATGTGAACTCTTCAAGTGTAACATACGTTAGTTTTCTTTTCTTTTCCATATTTTTTTTCCTTTTTGTATTCCAATAGGCGAAATTGTAAGTCTATCACGTCAAAAAAGGGTACGGAAAAAAAGAAACGTACGAGAATAAAAGTAAGATGTCCCACAACTAAAGAAACTCAGGCAATCCAAGCTTCATGAAGTCCTATTGCTAGTGATCCTATTTTCCATATGGGTTTCATTCAATTGGAACAGGGGCAAAAAGAGACAAATTCAGTTTATCAGATCCATATAATTTCCCAATATAAAGTTCACGCATCACATCATTTTCCTTAGCATCGTACACACGTGCCACGAGATAAGTTCCATTCAATTATTCGCATCAAGTCTCTCTCATGTTCGTACTACACATAGTGTCTTTTGCAGTTTTTCTTTTCTATTTGCATTCGCAGATTTTATATATGGGTTTTTATTGGTTGTGAGACATACGGAGGAAATTGTATCGTCATAATGCGTCTAGTCGATGTCACTATAGTCTTGCAATAACTACCTCATTTGTTCTACATATCGTTTCTCATTAACTTTTAAGTTGCAATACGATCAAAAGAAGAGACCACGGTCTTCTACCGTGCTGCTGACGTTAAACAAAAAAATATTACATTCTACAAACAGTCGTTTAACATAATAGGACAGCAATTGCATTCTATCTACTGATAAATGTGCTTTTTTTACTATTCGCTGTTAGTTCTGAACATAAAAACTTAGTTCTGCTTTTACCGTGTGAATGACGAACGAAAGGTTGGGTGAATGGAGTTTGGTGATATATCATATACTTTTTTTTTTGTGCGTGTGCTCGTTTAGTATTCTTGCATGTAATCTTAAAATCTGGACACAGAGAGGAGATCGTAGTAGAGCGAACGTGTAAGATAAAGAGATGTTTTAATGAAAGATTACGAGGCATAGGGTTTATCGAGAAGTTAATTTTGTACGGTATTTCTTTCACCATTATGGTATGAACGGATACAAGGTGTCAGTGAAGACTCTCATGGACTGCATTGTGCCGGTTTTATAGTTCCATTTGTTTGCTGCATTTCCCGTCTCCATGTTCGTGACTGTTCAGTTGAAAAATTGCAGATTATCAAGTAACACATGAGAGGTGTTAATCATTCCTTCTTTTTTCGGTTTTCTTTTTATAGACTTAAGTCATCCTTCGTTTGCAACTGGTCTGATTATAGTGAGATTAACGAGGTGAAAATAATATTATGCCTTTGTCACAAACTATGTAGATAGAAGAGGTAACAGGAACTTTTTTCAATCTCTGTTACACTTATACGTCACTTGACACAGTGCAATTTTTACTTAGAGCACTGTAGGTATACTTAAGTGCCAGAATTATTTGTAAGTGCACAGGTCGCATGTATACGTATACAGGACCAGTCCTTGTTTACTCAGCCGTTTATGGTAAAAGGAAATTTGATTTGTCACTAGATACCTTGTTATCCAAAATGATAATGTTTTCTGTGAACTGAGAGGAAGGAGAGGGAAACCACGGTTTAGAGTATATGTATATGCATTGATTGAGATAATTATTGATCGTGTAAAATCGAGAAATCAATCGATGACTGCTCTTATAAACGCTTTGGCACTTGCAAATATCTAATCTTTGATATATTCTTTCAGTATCAGAGACATTCCTACATTTGAAACTGTGTGACATTGCAGTAGACATTTATTCGACTGTATATTTATTGGTTTTCCATACATATGATTGAAGTACCTGCGGTGCATGGAAATTCTAATAGCATGCCAATAAGTTTAGTTGGTCATACTCTGAACGTGCCTTTACATATTGACTATCCGGATGCACCTTTTCTGATTTATAAGTTTGCCGAAGACTATTTCCACAGATCGCTTACAATGTAAATTAAATCTTTGCAGTGACGTGAAATATGTTAGTGAACATAGTTCCGAAACTGTGACAAAGTTTGACTTCTTCTGTTCCGTAGTTACTGAAAAATGCGTTCACTTAAGCGAAGTCTTTGTCCTTGCCACTTATTCGTAAAACGTCTTTGAAAATTATACGCTATTACAGAATTAATTTCCATGTTCCTGGAAAACAGTGTAGCTTTATATTAAGGCACGATTTTCAAGAACAGTCCACTCGTGAAACTTATGCGAGGCAAGCGTTAACGGGCTACGATTATCTTACAAGATGTAACTCTTGAGTGTACAATTAGGCTTCCATAGGTACACTATCAGGATTTCTATATACAAAGTGATATTTTCGGGTTTGAATAGATTGAGTGCATAGCATTCTTAAAGGCCTCTACTTCATACTACTAGACTATAACTGCACCAGAAAATATAAATATAATATAAAGTCGGAAGACAATTCTGTCGAATAATTTGCGCTATTTTGCGGAGTGCTCGAATAACTGAGCAAAAGAACACACGTCTATGAGCGGTTCAGTACGATAAACAGAACAGTCTAGCAGTATCTAGTTGAATATTTGAACAATTCTGTACATGCATACGTACACTGTCCACTCGTGACGAATTGTACGTATAACGCTGCATTTGTTGTAGATTAAGGATAATTACGGTGTTTGGTAGGTTTGGGTAAATGGAAATACCTTCACGGAGCTACTTAACGATACGAATTCTCTCACGATAAGAGGTTTACGACTAATGATGCATACATTTTAAGAGAATAGTCTGTCCAGTAATATTTTTTGCTAAATTATCCGAAAAATTGTCATTTACGATTGTGTTGCCTATTTTTCAAACACGACGTTGCAGAGTCTACACTGCGTAAAACTTAGTTGTTTCTTTTTAGCGTAAGTTCGACAACGTCCAGACTGTGTTACGGTTCGTGACTGCACACGAGTTAAAAGGCAGTGTAATTCGTACTAATGTGCATCTTATGTTGTTAGCTTAAAGTTAACAGTGCGTTCAAGAAAGAAATTCTTTGCTCCGGTCCTCGAGAAGATCGTATGACGTTTTGTCCCCTGTTATTATTCTTTATTCCTTTCTTTTTTAACGGTTTTTGGTCTGATTTTGGAAATACGAAGTTCTCGCGGAATGAACCATCGGTATTCGGTCGTCTGCTCCCGGTTGTGTATCCACTTCTTGTGATATACATGCACATTGCGTGCTTAACGCTAGAACAACTGAGGGACCATAATGACTTCTTTTTTACATTTTGTTATAATGATGGCTCTTTTTTAAGTCATCGTGTTATCTGTAGTTTTCTCTGAGTTCTATATATCGATGATCTACATATTTTAACAAAAGACTGGAGAATGTACAGAAATTAAGATGATTTAAAAATAAACCTTTATTGCAGCACAATGGTCTACAAGTCAGTTTGATCTCTCAGTAGTTAGTGTTAAACCGAGATGTTCCACTTCGAACGACGGCGTTTCTGTTTCGTGTATACGATTACTCTTTATTTGCCTTCCATCACTGATCATTAATGTCGAAAAGTAAAGCTTATCTGTTTTTTTATTATTTTTTCATCATACAGCCGGCCTGACTGAGGTGATTATCTACAGCTCGCCGGATGACAAAAAGAAGAACAGGGGTTTTTGCTTCTTGGAATACGAATCTCACAAAGCAGCCTCCTTAGCTAAACGAAGGCTGAGTACCGGCCGCATCAAGGTATGGAATTGTGACATCATAGTCGATTGGGCCGACCCTCAAGAGGAACCTGATGAGCAAACCATGTCCAAAGTGAGTGATACGCGACCCACGATTTAAAGATGCTGTTATTCGTATCGATATATGCTGCGTATTCATATGCAAAACTGTCCTCTGTTCATGTGAATGATCCACCTGTACGTGTTCTATGCATCTCAACATACGTTTCGGTGTGTTCAGGTACGTGTCTTATACGTGAAGAATCTAACGCAAGACTGCTCTGAAGATAAACTTAAAGAATGTTTCGAGCAATACGGGAAAATTGAGAGAGTGAAGAAGATCAAAGATTATGCTTTTGTACACTTCGAAGATAGAGATAATGCTGTGAAGGTATAGTTAAAATGTCTTCCTTTGACATAGGAAATTAAGATGATGTGTGCAATGTCCGTTTTGTGAATTACTAATGTTATGAATACTGTATCAATATGTATATTGTAGAAATTATATATTTACATTCGCTTAATTTGTTTTTTCTAGGCAATGAACGAATTACACGGAAAAGAAATGGGTGGCTCTCGTATAGAAGTTACACTTGCGAAACCACCGTCTGACAAGAAGAAGAAGGAAGAAATGCTTCGAGCCAGGGAACGCAGAATGATGCAAATGTTGCAAGCTCGTGGCGGGTAAGACGGCTTTTAAATATTCATACTTGTTGCACGGCATTCGATGTTTTTACTCTGCATGACATATATTTATCTATGGTGGGATGACAGTACTAACATCATCTGTCGTAATCTAGTCCCCGTAATCTGGTCCTCGTAATCTGGTCCTCGTAATCTAAGTGTTACGTTTATGAAACTCAAGACTCGTACGGATTATTTTCTAATTAATTTGATTACTAAAAATATCGCAACACTTTCAAAGGTGTCTGAAGGGATTTCAGTATTTTGTATTAAAATTGCAAACTAGTTATTAAAGATATTTAATCTATTTCGATAAAATCTAATGCTATATTTCAATAACATTAGAGGGTCTCCGTCGCATCCGAGTATGATGGGTGGCCCGATGCCAGTTCGTGGGCCTGGGCAAGGCCCTCGAGGCACTGGTACTGGTTTGCGAGGACAAATGGGACGAGGTGATTACGGTAAGTACTCTTTCATTTTCCTATGTTACGTCTTATTAAGTAAAGTCCCGTGGCAACCTTTCTGTGAATGACAAAAGAACAAGCATATTGTTTTTCCCTCTTTTTACGTTCAACTCCTTGTCAAAAATTCACGAAAATGTATGATACGCCGTGTACATATTGTCAAGTGACAGTATCTTAACCCCGAGTATCGAATTTTTAACTCAGCCGAACTAAGAAAGAGCGATGTTATGATTCGATTAAAAATCGTCTACAGTTAGGCTTAGACCATAACGACAATGTGTCAGACCTGCTTTGCAAACAAATAAACGTAGACTTCATCATCACACGTGAGGATATGCGTAGCAAAATTCTATAAAGCCGTCGATGTATTCAGAATACGTTGATATGATGACAGTAATGCAGTTAAAGCATATAGCGCCGTATGCATTGTCGAGAATACGAGCGGAGATTTAACTAGTAGATTTCTGTTTGCGTACTAGCAACGTTTCAAGCACGGCGCTGTGAAAAAAATGTAGTAAACGGTGATACGCAATCGGCTTACAACGATCCAATATTTGGATTAGGTCGTAGCAAAGTGATATATGCAATATATGAACATTAACATTTTATGGTTTCAGATTTAGAAAAAAAAAACATATTTAGAAAAAGTGTTTATACCAATATACTATTGGTAAAGTTTATGTAATACTGATGTCCCGCATGCCTTTGGGGATTTTTCACTATCTCACTACATACCTTGGCTTACGCGCATGACAGATTCTTTGATAATGTGTGAACAATTTTATGTTGTAATTCCCTTTAATACGAAATTGCCTACATCCTTCGTGATCCCTGTCAAAACCAACCCTGTACCTCCAAGTACTTCATACGCTCAGCGTCCAAAATCTTATCCCAAGAGAACTGTTATAACTTGCTACAATTGAGATCAACCCCCATTCACTGCTGTATCATTGTTAAGGCCAAACAAATCAGTTTCCGTGCTTATTGAATTTGTTGTCGCGCTCAATATTTAACTTATAAATTACCTATTTAAGCACCAGCTTTCACTGATACACATTAAAGAACAGAAACTTAGAACACAATACCTTATCCAATGAAACTTGGTCAAATCTGTTATTTTTATTATTTTAAGTTAACTGACAGACGCAGCATTTATAGACTACATATTTCTTTCCGCTGATTCAATGACACTTGAAAAAGCCAATGAAAAAGCGACGTAGTTAAGAAGGTATTTTAAGCATTCTTACTTTACATAAGGTTGTAGTGAGAAAGTGCTCAGATATAACGATAGACGTTGCCTACGATCAATCGTAATTTATACCGTTGCATCGTCTCAGGTTCAAATCGCGTAGTTTTATAATTTTGGTCTGAGCCTATTCGTCATTAAGTTACTTTATTTCTTTTTTCACACTGATTGCTTTACTCTTTGATTTTATGCATAACGGAAGAATAAATCGGGTACTACAGTTACGGTTAAAGTTAAATATCAAGTATAATGGGAATATTGCAAATGAAAGCATCTTTTTCGATGCTGCGCCCGTATGAATTAGACTGTCTATCTGAATACATAAGAACGTAGGACGCGTGCGCGTTAACATCGTTATAGGAGCACCTCGTTGCCTTACCACTACCACTTCCTGTGACACCTGTTTTTTCTGTTGTTTTTTTTTTTGTTTCATTATCTTCACTCAAATTACAATTGCATGTGTATTGTTTGTTTTGTATTTTTTTTTTTGTTGTATGGTGCCCTAGTGATAATTAATTACCATCTGTGGCAGTGTATGATTAATATACCGCGCTCAAAATGCCAGGGAACAGAAACAGTTTGATTCCTTTATTTTTAACTTGTTTTTATGTGGGTGTGCGTACCTCGTTGACTGTATATTTGCATCATCAATTCAAATAATCTGTTTACAGCGCTCAAGGAAATAGGTAAGCCGCGATATATTGAATGATGAATGCGACGTTGTAGATTTATCACTTGGTAGTATTGTGTACTTTTATTCTCCCAAACCTTTTAAAATTGAGTTCTTCCCATACTTAAAATGTATACTATCAGGTCATCGAAAATAATCAGTATTGCGGTTAACTTTCGCCAGTTTGACGAGCAGCAATGTGTTCGTCGTTGATGTATTGAAACAAAAAGACCGAAAATATGTGAGAAAAAAGGAGTCATATGATCATCGTCGGCTTTCGTAGCGAAAGAGACACAGACATGAAATTACTTTGCCAAAGTCCTCTTGTAACAAATCATTGGGATGAGTGTTTCGAATATGTTGAATTTGTGATACATACTAAACCGGCACACGTTTCGTGTGACTTGAACGCTGTCAAGTGGGAGTGAGAAAATTTGCGAACGAACGAAGCTTACATTAACATGCACAGAACATGCGTTACTTTTTCGATGATCCACACAGTATACATTCTCAGGATATGTGATGGTGGTAGGGTAATTGTTGCGAAATTTTGTCCGCGCAGTAACGTAACGGAATTTCACAATGATCCTTGGTTTACCGAGCTGTTAGCGTTTGTTTCCTCGTTTATTATTATTTGTTTTTGTTTTCTTGTTAAAAGTTAGAAAGAACTTTTATACATATCATTGCGATCGAGCTTTTTCGTTTTCCTTCTTCATTTGTTTTACCTCTTCTCTCTTGTCTTTTTTTTTTTTAAATCGTCGTTATCTTTTTGATTGGCATTTCAAAATTATCTTTTCCCGGCATGCCTTTACTACAAACGAAGCAGTATTATTTCAGTAAGTTGCCAATTGGACATATCGTGGCTAAATTTGGGTCTATTGTAATGTGTGTTTTTATAGATTATGATTACGACTATTACGGTTATGGGGATTATCGAGGTGGCTACAGTGATCCATATTACGATGACTATTATCGATACGAAGATTACTATTTCGATTATGCGCCGCCTCCGCCACCTGCCAGAGGGAGAGGCAGGCAGCCTCAACCGGTGGGTCGCCTTTTTTAATGGTTCTAAAGTCGTTTTCGTTCTTGAATCATATAATAATTCTTTTGACTATTACCAATACGGTAGTTTGATTGTGGCACAGTGTTCGCAGGCTCTCCCAAAACAACGTTGTACATCCACTACTTTTTTCACTCTCTTTTCTCTCCAAACAAACACTACTGTGTTCTTTTTCTACAGCTTATATGTCTGAGCGTGTAATTAACTTGGCTAACCGATATGCGTCAGCTTCAATGTACAAATACTAATAACGCAGGGATGCACACCACATTTCAATCCAAAAAAATTCGTAACAAGTGTTCAAAGCAAAAACTGCATCCACAGTACCGTTGTGTATGATAGCCCTTGCGCCATTTCGTTCACGATTCAACGATGAAACGAATGCGTAACAGTGAGTTCGTTCAAATGAGATGAATATGTATATAATTATATATACATATGCGCGCGACGTAACTTACGGTGTATAACGGGTACTGTAACATGACGACGAGAGCCGTTGTCAAAAAGGCACTGTGAGTGCAATTGCGTGTGTAACATAATAGTATCGTACATGCCTCGAATTTTACCTGGTTTGAAACCGACTAACTCCAGTACTTTTAACATTAACATATTCCTCTGATCCCGAACACGTTGCCACTTTCAAATTGCTTGCAAAATCATATCTGAGCCATGGTAGACCCAGTTCTAAATTTTCAACTATTATAAATATAGCCGGGAAAAGCACTTATGAAGAAACATATAAAAGGCAATGTAAGAGAAAGTGTTCGCAGATAGTAGAGAAAAAGGGAGCTTGAGAATGTATGAGAGTGTGTGTGTGTGTGTGAGGCAGAGAGAGAGAGGGAGAGAGAATCAGAAGGCCCTTCCAGTGTGGTATCATCTTATCTTTCATTTTCCATTTTTCGAGAGCAAAAAGGATCGCACGATTTCAGTGTTGCAGAACATGTTAAACACTACCACCCACATCACTACTGCGGCTTCAGGAGAATTGCGGATAAATAGGGAGAAAGCAGTGTACAGGAGATTGTTGTGTCGATATATTCATATAAAAGAGAAGTGATATCTGGCAGAGAAGTCGTACACACACGTGCACGTGCAGTGGCGTATGTGTGTGTGTCTGTATGTATGTATGTGTGTATAGAGTAAAACTCACATACGTATGTTAATCAACCCGTTTTTACTGTGACAGCCGTCAGTAAAAAGATATTAGTCTTTCCGACATTATGTCTCTTTGCAGTAAGAGCGACGTTGCGTCTCGTGGCTCGGATATGATATATATGTTTATGTCAAGTTGCAGGGTTATCCAAGTATCAATGATAGGAATGTCGGGCACCATCTGTGAGCGTCATTGCCGACTGTGCCATCGTTATTATACCCTTTGATTGCGATCAACTTTTTCTCTTAGCAGTCTCGTTATCTGAATCACGAAATTGTATTGACAAGATTTATATATACGTATATATATGTTACCATTGTAGCAGGTGCCGCTGTGCAAAACGTGTTCTCGAGGTGTATACTTTACAAGATATTTTTATATACGTATATGTGTATCGTCGTAGCTAGACATTGCTTTTATAAAGTTATCGTTATCTCACAGAGTTTGTCACACCCTCCTGTGGCTTAGTCGTTCGAGCTATTTGTTGTTTTTCTTTTCATTATGAAAACTGAATGTTAGGTGTTCTTTATTTTTTATTCTCGCGTAGACTGACGTTGTGCATCTTTATTTGTTTAAAGTTCGTTATTACTTTCTAAACTGTGCGCAATGTATACTTCGGTCATTTGACTGCATCGTCGTATTTCAATACGATACGATGTCGGATCATTTATGGTCATCTTCATTTTTTATCCGTATCAACTCTTATTAGATGTATTTGACTTGATCTTTCGTTTATTATTGATCGAGCAATTGAGTCACTTTATGTTACATGTATTTTGAACATTAAGATGGTGATATTGCTTCATAATTTTGTCGTCCTAAAAATGTCTACAGTCGTGTCTTCAATTCAAGTCTTCATCATCCTTTTTGTATATTGTACTCAAATCATCCAGATTACTTGTCATAATATATCTCATTCTTCGCAAATATTGACCATCGTAAGGACTTATTGTTTTTCTCATACATCGCAACAGCGTTCCATAATTTTATACTCTCAGCCCAAAAACGTCATTACACTTTACTGTGCTCTTTTTTTTTTTAATGTTGCATCATAGTTTGTATTGAATGTCTTTGTTGTTCGTCGTATAGCTGTTCAATTTATTAGAATTTCGATAATCATCGTTTCATTACAACTCACGACATAGACGAATGCTTCTTGTACTAGGTCATCTAATGATTATCCGTGAGCCTGATCGTTGTCACTAGTGTAGATTAGGTGTTAACGTGAGTCAAAGTACATTGGCCAAAATTCGAATGAGAAAAGGATCTCTCCTATAATGTTTATTCAGTTTCTTACAGGATAATCATACAGACATATGGATAATCACACAGTCACGGTGTGTTCGTCGTTTACGTACTGGAGGAAGATAGAAACGTAATCGTTGCCGATCGAACGTCTGTTAAGTGAACATTTCACGTTAGGAAAATTCAACTACCCTCGCGCGGAGATTCATTGTATAACGATATATCGATTCAATGTGCCAATTTTTGATAGCAGGAGGAAAAGTTTTTCGCAAAACTGTACGGCAGTGTTACGAATCATTGATAACCGAATGAATGCCAGTTGGATTTTAACATTAACCAAGTGTTATTGCAAGTCGCGATATATACATATATACATATAATTGCACATTCCTACTGATGTATGTATGTATACGCTTATTGATTGTACATTGGATCACGGGATGATATATACTGGTGCTTACGAAGGTGGTCTAAGAAAAAAATCTGAAATAAAATTCAATTTTTCACTTTGATTATATTGTAAATTGACGCAACACTAAATAAGTGAAAAAATGTTTTTGTTAGTCATTTTTCACTTAGACCAATTTCATAATGACACCCACACATACAGAGCTGAAATGTGGAGAGACAGAGAAAGAAAATTTTATAGTCGACACAGAAAGAGTTAAACGATAGACGCACAATTGGGCAGGACGTATTACGAGTGGTGGTACTTAACCGCCCTTGCAGCTCGCCATCGTCACTGCCGCAACGAGCGTCGAAGTCGTTTCACATTGTTGTTGTTGTTGTTATTGTTGTTGCTGTTATTACTACTGCTTGCGCCTAAATGTATATACACGCAAACCCGCTTACCGCTTAGAAAGAAACGAAAATACCACCGCCTATATTAACCGCTGCTGTGCCGCTTTATAATATGTGTCTTGATTGAATTTTGTTCTAGCTGCCAGTGCAGTAGGTTGTGTCGCTTAAAGTTTCTTCGCCAACCAATACAGTTCGCTTTTCGCTTTACTACATTGGATAACTCTGCTAACTCTGCTGCTGTATGTAAAGATTTGGTTAGTAAGATTTGGTTATAGGTGAGATCTTTATTTCCTGTTGCATTTCTCTCTCTTCCTCTTTCTTTTCCTACTTCGATGATCATATATAATATATATGTGTTGCCGTCCTATACGCGCGTATGGACGCATATATGCGCGTATAGCACGACGGATTTAATTATGAATAACTGTTATAATAGGACTACTTTTTTTAACAGGTCGGCTTCGCGTTCCAGCTGATCTCTTCTTTAATTATATATGCCCTTAATGCAGCTCACGTTACATTATCATATTTATATAATAATGACTATCGTTATTATTATTGTTGTTGTTGCTGTTGTTATGATTATTATTACTGTTACTATTGTTATTACCGCATTATCGTTACTCTGTTATCATTACTACTCTTGTCGTCGTCGTCGTCGTCGTCGTTATCATCATCACCATCATCATTATCACCATCATCACTATCACTATCACCATCGCCGCTACCATCATCATCATTCTTATCTTCATCTTCATTCTGACTATATACCACTATTACAACTACGTTCACTCATACTATCACCACCATCACTACCACTATTTCTACAACTGCTACCTTCACTACTCTCACTACTATTAATACTACTTTCGCTACAATCGTCACTGTTACAATGAGCATTGGTAGACGTTAGAGTTCATACAATACATACCAATAAGTAATTTCCCTGCAGAAAACAGACTGCGGGAGTTGCTAACGAACTGCACATGTACGTTCCAAGGAACGTACATGCACATAACATAGCTTGTTGTTAGATACGAGACATATACATAGACCAATGACCTGTGTAAGAATTGATACGAGAGAATAGGCGTTAGGGATCTTTGAAAAGAAATACAGAGAAAAAGAGAAAGCAAAGAATGTTGGAAGACGTCTAGTAAGTGGCAGATGGGGTAACGATTGAGTGTGTGTTGTGTTGGTCAGGCTGGTCGTGGCCGTGGAGTAGTGCCCCGTGGCCGACTCGGTGGCCCGCAAACCCGTGGGACAGTCAGGGGGGGACGCAACCCCGCAGCTACAGGACCCCGTGGGGTCCAGCGGCTGGCCGCTCGTGGGGGGGTCCGCGCCAAGGGAAGTTTACCAGGTGAGGATGGTCTGTATCTCCACAATGAATCATTTTCAATTTTTTACACCCCTACCCATATCCTACCTTTGTACACGTTCCGTCCCGGAATATGGTATAAAGTGACCTCTTATCACCGTAACTCAATCTTTGTTCGATGAATGAACGGTCAGAACAGAGTTTTCATGCTTTGATTTACGGCGTGAAGAGTCGCTGTTTCGTTGATGATTATGTTATCTGTTTTGTGAAGTTTTTCCAGATGTATCATTTTAATGGTTTTAGAAATTGTTGTTTAATTCCGTTTAGTGGGTTCCGTTCATTCGTTGAATGTTGTTTTATACTAAGTTGTTATGACATCCTCAAGGAAGGTTTGATTCGGCATTCTTTTGTCCGGGTATGCAGACTTACGAGCAGTATAAGGTGAATGATTCGTTAAAATTGTTGCAGTGTTTTTTAGACCACTAAATGATTATGTAATCAGATAAATGTGATACCCGGACGGAAAAGTGACGGATACGTGTAACAAACCGGCACAAACATGGATATACCATGTGTGTTCGAGGTACTCAATTCAATGCAGATCTTCGAGTTCATTTAGCTGATTTTGTTTTATCACGAATATTTTGTGGCTTGTAACTCTGGCAAATTGCTGCAAAAACAATATAAACATAGCAAGTGTATTTCTAAAAGTTTTACTAAATTATTCTGGCAAGAGATTTTCAGTTTAAAAGTTATACCTCGCATACCTATGAATCTGGAGGTGCGTTACACAATATATGTTGTAGTCTATTCTTTAATACTAATCATAATTTCTTCTTTAGTTTTCCATTTCCCTAATTATTTGCTTACCAAAGATAAATTAAATTAATATCAGATATCTTTGAACACTTAAATTAAACCCTACAAACATACTGGTCCATCTACATACCCTTTATAATCATTAAAAATACATAAAATGTCTGAAGGTTCTACGAGTACAGGAACAGAATATGCACATTTTCTGTGTAACAAAGACTTGTAACTTTTCCATTTTTAGATTAATGAATTGAGTCGATCGTATTTAGAGAGCACGCTAATTTAGTACGAACAACCATGATACATTCAATGCAGGAAGAATATTTATTCTTTTGTATCATTACATTTACATAATACGTATGGTAGTACTGCTTGATTGTTGAACGCTAGTTAACATCATGACGAGAACATCATTGTAATAGATCCGTATGTCTTCTGCGTTCTTTCACACATTAGAACACTCTAGCACACATGACATTTTATATTATAACGCATATGATAGATTTCTTTTGCTAGGAAAGCTCTCGTTAGTAAATTGCTTTAACTTCAACATGCTAGCCATATTTCAAATGCTTCATACTGTAAACCGTAAACGGATTAGTAGCAAACATAGCATACGCTTTTTGACGCATTCAGTAAATTATTTGATCTGCAGAGAAGACTAATGAATAGTATAACTATTACTCTAGTTACTTTAAAACATTAGACATTCCTTGTATAATTGTATTAACATGTTTTCTTGTTTCTTACATTTAACTTTCTCTGAACGGTGAACACGTTGGAAAAATTAGAGATTGGCTGAAGATAATGGGAGGCAGTTCAGGATATCTGTTACACAGCTAATTCCTACGTGCATAAATTTGTTGTCATCTTGATACACATCGTATCAGTGAACTCGATGACAGCGAGCTCTCCTACGAAGAAATTGCCACATTGAATCATCACCCTTTCCGTGTTATCCTGTTTTGAAGCATCCCATGATCCGATCCGATACCTACCCGTACCACCAATGTATAATCCTTACCCCCGATTTTTCCTTTCCAGATTTCGTAATGAAACAGATACATTCCATGAAAGCCCGCCCGCTCCAGCCGCTTCCTACACTTTAGATACCTGAGCAAAAACTCGAACAAAAATCATATCACGTTTCCACTTTCATTACGGATTTCGGTATTATTCGCGTTACAGTAAACGTCACCCACGTCGCACCTTTTCTCCACGGCGCCCGTGCCCTACTGTCCGCCTGTGACACTAACAGAACAGTAGGTCAGTCCTTAAAAGAGCAATAAGTATCTAAGCCGTGTACATATTCGGTTCCGTGTAGAAAGCACATATCAAGTAGACATTCAGACATTGGCCATATGTATGCGAACCCGCACCGACATAACACGCTCCTCCTCGTCGTTTCTTGGTCACGTCCGAAAACGAGCGCAGACAGAGGGTGGTGTTCCCAATGCCTTCGTCACTCATGAACAAAAACCATACCGTTTTGTAGCAGGTAAACGAAAATTTGACGGGGGTCACCAGAACCAGGGGGAATCTAAGCGTCGCTTCCAGAGCAACTGGGGAAACCAACCCCTCGCCCAACAACCGCTGGGCAATGCGTACGGATTGGCGAGTGTGAATGGTGGCAGTGGTGGTGGTGGCGGCGGCGGTGACATTGGCTTCGGTGGAAGAGCCGCTGCACTCGGCGGCGTTTCCGGCGACGATCACGAATGGTATCAAGACTCCTACCAGACGTGGAGCTAACTTCTGCAAGCTTGCTGTGAGTGAAATTATACGCACCCACGCACGCACGCATGAACGAACAAACAAACATAAAAAACGTACGCGGCGTATAGACACACTGCAAGGGGAGAGAAAGAAAGAAAGGGAGAGAGAGAGAGAGAGAGAGAGAGGGAAAGAACGATAGTTAGAGAATAGATAGGAAGCAAACGCGCGGGAGAGAGTAGGCAGAAGTAGGGAGAATGTGTGTGAGAGAGAGAGAGAGAGAGAGAAGGTCGGAGATATTGTGAGAGATTAAGACAGAGAAAGAGGGATGATCCATCTTGTAATTACTTCTATCGATCCCATAATTGTAAATGTTTTATTGTGAGAACGTAAGCAGCATAGTGTGCCTCTGCGCCACCACCATCGCCCGCTGTTGTTGTGATTATGTACAGTGATGTGCCACTGGGACTAATTATTATTAACATCGGAGTGACCACCCACCCACCCCGTACTATTATTATATATTACGATAATACTAATTCTAAGTAACCACTACTGCATTGTCACATTGTTTACTGCCAAGTGATGTGAAGATCAGCGATGTTGACACTGGGATTGTGATGACGATGGCTTGTATTAATTAAGAGAACTCATGGAAGCCTGCGGTTTACTAGTGCGATTACGAGATTTTTTTGAATCTCTGTGTATGGAGAGAGGGGGAAGCGAGAGAGAGAGAGAGAGGAAGAGAGTGTATGCGAGAGTGAACGGGAAAACCGAGAGAAAGAGCTCGTGTGCGAGATATGCGTGCAGATGTGCTAATGGAATAAGTATAAAATCATGTGATGGTACACATTGCTTTTAGCAAGGCAAAAGCAATTAAAAATCGGATATAGTAGTAACGCGTAATGAATAGGTCGATAAGCAAGCAGAGAGGGAGTAGAGTTTTTGGGGGCGAAAATGACAGAGAGAAAGTACGAATGAATGCACGAGCGCCAGTAAACGGAAGAGTAAGGATCGTCCTAACAATAGGACTGGAATGGTGAATGTTAAAAGATGGGATGAAGAGGGTTGGGGCGAGAAAGTCTGAGAGTAAAAGGCAAGAAGCGTGCATGCCGTGTGAAAATGAGCGGGAGAGGGAGAGAGAGAGAGAGAGAGAGCGTTGTTTTGAAGTGTGCATGTGCATGTATGTGTATGTAGAGCGCGCCAAGCGCCGCTAGACCTTCTATTGTTGGTCTATAATGTGTACAGTCAGTGAAACTATTATTATTAAGGGTCAGGCAAGTTTTGCAAAGAGTAGAAAAATGTGAAATGAATACTAGCCAATGGCTCTGCGGGTGTCTCCCAAGTTTGTTTGGTAATGCTCATTGAGAATGGAAAAGGTTCTATTGCGTCGGAAGGTTAGTGCTCTTTTGAAACGAAACGATTTACGTACGGAGATAGAAGGTTATCGAGGTAAATGAAAAAAAAATGAAGTAAGAAAACGGAAGACAAAACCCACTTGTACAGTAAATTTTTCAATGACAGTATCCGAGTAGCGGAACAAAAAAAAGCTCGAGTCTAAATTATATTGTATTTATTTGTTGATGTGTTTTTATAAATGGCAAATGCAAAAGAAGAACGTTGACTGTAAAGGGTTTAAAAGAAAAATGAAAAAAAAAATAACTTGAATAGGGAAAACGAGAAGAGATAGAGAGATAGAGAAAGAGAGAAAGAGAGAGAGAGAGAGAGACCTTTTTCCTAGTTTTTATAATGACGAAATTTTCGTTGGCATATTCTTTTACAAATTTTTGCAAGTTTTATCTTTTTTAACGTCGTAGACTAACTGACTATATAAAGAATAAAAAAAATTTGATAATGAATAGTCACCAGATCGGAGTAGAGTATAAAGTGTACGCAAAAGAAGAAAAAAAAAGTTTACAAATGCATGGAACACATACAGCACATTTTGGGTGTTGACTCGTTGTTATTGTTAGCCTGTTAGTTAATTAGTAAGAGTTGTAAGTGCGGGCTGTAGTTGGTCCCTGTCCCTGGAGCCCAGACACCCCCCTGTTCTGGACATTATTTGAAAAGAGAATGTAAAACGATCTTTGAAGCAAATCATTTATATCTTACGCGCACCCCCTGAAATGCGAAACATAGAAAGACAAAAAAATGGAGAACACTGCAAACAGAAACAACTTCACATAGAACACCTGTTTTATCCTAAAGAGACGTCAATGATGGATTACGATTTACGGTGACAATGACTGTGACGACAGAAAATGAAAAGAAAAGGAAGGAAGAAAATAACACAATGAGAATAACTACTTACAACACGCAACTGTTGAATGATCTTACAATCGAAATGTACTGACCATGCCGGATGTTCTAGACGACAGTAGTGTTGAAGGAACGCAATTTAGAATGGAATATGCATTAACGATATTAATTGCCATCGACAACCCGATCGAGAACCACGCTTGAAAAGATTGCGCTGCGTAGCAAGCGACGATTAAATAATGGTTTTTACACACATCGTGACGACAATGCGTAAATGATAGAGACCGCAAAACCACGGATCAAGAAATAATTAAGAACATGTCTGGAATCGATTGCTCGCAAACCCTCGTATTTATGAGCACTTTTGTTAATTTTTATTCATGTTTTACTTAAGTGTAACTTTTTCCCCACCCCTTTACCCCCTCCCCCCCGATACTGATTTTGGTATCGGCGACACGGGCAATTACATCTAGATTAACAATTTTTTCCATCCCCTTAACCGATAGATTCTCCTCCTTATCCCCGTTCTTTCCGAAAAACGTGTGTATCCCCCCCCCCCCCATTTCCGTTTTTCAATCCAACGCCATTTCCAAAATTTCAACATCCAGTTTCGTTTGCCCTCCTGTTCCACGATCGTCACTGTCCGACAGATGTTACGACGATCGAGAACGGTCGCGCAGCCACCATACATTTATCCTAGGTTTATTAATTATTCACTCTTTCATTCAGTTTTGTTTCCCTTTTATTCGTCATTATACATGTATCATGTTTTATACCTATTCTACTTATTCTACTTACCGATTCACACAAACGTCACATACACAAACACATGCAAATGTGCGATTTAACGCGCGACCAAACACAAGTACACAGCCCCACACATGAGAAACATTCGTACGCATGTTACACCTACACACAACACACGTACACACACACTATTTATAAAAGCATAATATCGAGGATATAATAATATTAATATTAACAATATAATAAGGATGATATCGCTAATCATACTGAGTGGGTTTTTGTGACATGATAAATATTCCAATATAAAGTTCAGGTTTTCTCGTGAAAAAGAAAATGGAAAAGCGCAAAAAAACGTTGTAATTAAAGAATAATAAAAAAACACACAACCAACACACACACATTGTGTATATGCATTTATACATACGTATGTGTCCAAGCGTGTATGATAATTTGCGTGTGGTACGCCGCTGTATGTACGCATGTATATGTGCATAGATATATATAGAGAAGCAAAAGGAGGAATGACAGTTTGGCTTGCGGGGGCAAGGAAGCGTGTAATACCGAGAGAAAGGAGAGAGAGATGGAGGAAGGAGAGGGAGAGAGAATGAGGATGCGAGAATGTAGGAGTGTCCGGTTGATCGAGTGAAAGGGGGTACAGAGCGAACGAGAGAACGAAAGAAAGTTGTGAGAGAAAGGGTGAAAGACGGACGAGAGGAGGTGGAGGATGGGCAGAATGTTGGAGTGTTCATTGTTAAGATGGGGTGGAAAGAGAGAGAGAGAGAGAGTGAGAGAAAGAGAAAAGAATGAATGAATGAGTGAGACAGAGAGAGGCAAAGGCGGAGGCAGTTCACGGTGACGAGACTTTAGACTGATCTAGGTACTAGCGTTATGATATTGGCCCCGGCCCGGCTCCGAGGCGCCCCAACAAATATCACTTCTCCTCCACCATTTTCTTTTTTATATCGTCGAGAATAATAAACGAAGCGCGCGCTCGCGGTGCGGCAGCTGGGGCGTCTCCATTTTAGGGGTTGTCGGTCGCATTTAGGGTAATGCACCACTGTGGCTGGCGATGCTAGAGCCCTTTACCGCGCTCACGCCCTTTTAACCGGCCAATTTTTGCCCTGTTTCTCGTGACACACATCCTTGGGAATAATGACTAGATTCTTCTGTTTTTTTTTTTCGGTTGGCCCGTGTCAAGCGGATGTTGTGTGATGCTTTGGGTCCGATCAATTTATGTTAATTACGGCCCAGAGACGTGTTTTTTTTAATTATATATAAATATATTATATATTATATTCCTGCGAATATGCATTTTTGTGACGTGATGTTATTTAGCAGTAATGAGGGAACGAGAGGGAGGGAGGGAGAGAGCGAGAGAGAGAGTGGAAGAGAAAGAGGTTGAGTAAGAGAGGATGGAAGAGCGAGCGACAGAGAGAGAGAGAGAGAGAGCGGAAGAGAGATAGTTAAGACGATGATCACGCCCGTCGTTATTGCGACGTCAAAAAAACGGTAACACCCCGAAAAACGTATACATGTTATGTTTCACGCCACATATGTCAGCTCCGCGGCTAAAAGAGAAGACAAGGAAGATAAAGGAAAAAAAAAATGAAATCTTACAACCAAATTCTTACATAATTACTAATTGTGTTCTCAAATTCTTTTTCTTAATTATTCACCTACCATTTTTTGCTTTGCTTTCTTAATTTCCCGCAATTTTTGTAAAGTTGCCCCTAATTTTAGTGTGACGTAGTTAAACATAATGATTAATGATGAATTTAAAACAATGTTAAAATGGTTCCTTTTTCGGGCTAGGAGCTTGATTTAAAGTGTCAAAGATTTTTGTGTATGACCAGATGTATTCTACATGTCTCAATAAACAGTTGTATGTGAATTACCTTTCTTAATAATACTTGTAACTTTATTCACTGCCTCGAACCACTACCGTACTTATCTTCATTTACTTTAATTTCACCCAAGATAAGTCGGATTATTAAGTTTGCAACAATCTGAACAAAAATAATCTGACTTACAAGGAAAGGCAGGAAAGTGTCCGAAATCAATTTGCTTCTACTTTAAATATGTTGTCAAGCGTTAAAGTCTAAGGTACGCCTATTTATTATATTAGTTCAATTTGAGATTAAGGAAAAATCGGTCCATGCGTAATGAAACTTGTTAAAAGTCGTCCTTTTATCTCTTATGTCAGAGTGTACTTTTTAGAGTGCGATCTTTGGACCTACGTATTTGTAAGTTCGCCATGGAATTTCTTTCATGTATTATACATATGCAAACAGAAGAAAATTATGTAATATTAATAATATGACACACGAATGATAATAAATATTTTTCAGACCATTTGTAATTGTTATAATTTATATGTGCAAAATACCTTTATATCCTCGGTCGCGTAATATCCTGCTCTACCAGGATTTTAGGAAGGTGGAATTGTTTTATTACCTCTTGGGCATTATTTAAGAATACACATAAGCTAATTAGCAGATTAAGAGTTATAACAGATAATGACAGGCAGCGTTTGCCTCGGAATAGATAATCTCACAATTACATTTTCTGGCCCTTGACGTAACACTTCCATGTTTACGAACGATTTTGAATTTCCCGCCATATTTTAATATCTTTGGTACGGTGGCGCCGTCCTTGACGGAGAAACGCTCAAACTACTCATTGGACAGCAGTCGGTAATCTCATTAACATCTGCAGTTACCTAGAATACCGACGGATGTCTAATGAGTAGTTTGAGCGTTTCTCCGTCAAGGCCGGCGCCACCGTACCAAAGATATTAAGATATGGCGGGAAATTCAAATGTTTTTGTACAATGCAGAAATTCTTTGAAACCGGGCCAAGAGAGGTAGTTGGAAGTGGAATATCCTGTCCTTTGTTAGCTGTACTAATATTAATTAAATTACATTGTCGTTTTCTTATTGTTGAAAATCGAAGAAGTATTACCTCCACGAACGGTGGAAGATAAACAGTGATCGATAAAATGTCGATAAACGTTGAAATAGTTCAACATCTCTTTTTTGCTCCGGACCTATACATTTCTTATTTATATTAATAAAGCAATAAATGATGTAGACGCTTTTATCATACTGCAAGTGCTTCCAATATTGAAAATTCTCCAACTGAAAGTTTCGCAAAAACAATTTCATGAGAATTCTCCTTGCGTACAGACAACAGAAGCGCGAGCGGTTTATTGCGGCAAAAGTGACAGGGTTTCCCGCTTATACGACATGATAAATAGCCGAATACCGTGCATGTAACGTACAGCATTATTTGTTTAATGTATGACGAAAATGACGCTTGTACGTTCTATTGTTAGGCGGCAAGCAGGACTTGGTAATTATATCATATATTTGACATTCGGCGAATAAGAAATCGGTCTTTAATTGTGACATTTACGCGTGCTAATGTGTCTCACGCTTCCTCATAAAGGAGCTTCCTGCGAATCTGACTTGACTGTTAATTTTCTTTCGATTTCAGAATCAATTCGAAATTACGATGTCGCGTTATATCGGCTGGTATGTTACACCGACGATGTTTATCGGAGCATGACACCCAATACAGACCACTCAGATTTCAGTCCTGACCCCCCGGTGTTTGCATGCCGTTTTTGCACTACTGAGGGATACGAACAAATAGTAGCCTTGGCGAATGAAGATGGAAAGATTGCTTTACAAAATACGACTGTTAAGAGGAATTGTAATGAACCGTTGGAAGGGACCCAGGTAGTGCCTTCTTGCCCTTTAAGCGTTGTTGGGTATATAAGGGTCTTGCCCCTTAAGTACACTGTTGTGTACTGAAAACAATGTCATGAAAGAAAAGTTTTACCTCTATTGACATCAAATGATGTTATTCAGACTGAGATGTATTATTTTGAATTTTAATTCACAGAACCCAACAAATGATGGATATACATAACTTGAAAGCCAAATATTATTGGGTCGTTGTAAATATTATTCTAAAGTTTCTTTGTAACTTTCAGGCTCACTGCAATGCAATTTTTGATATTGCATGGATGCCCGGTGAGATGAAGCTTGTTACAGTGTCTGGAGACCATAGCGCTCGATTGTGGGATGTGTCACAATCTTCATTCAAGCAGATTGATCATTTTCAGGCACATACGCGTAGTGTGAAAACTGCGGTTTTTCGTCATCAAGACAAAGGTATCACCTGTCTATGATTTGTGATGAACTGTCAGTTAGTTGTTGCTTAATTACAATACATCTTTGTCAGCTGTGTTTGCTACTGGGGCTCGTGACGGGTGTATTATGATATGGGATGTCAGAGCAGCCCATCATGACCAACCAAAGCCAGACAATTGCATTGCCAATGCCCATAGCATAGCTTACACACAAAATACAAGATATCGAAGGGGAATAAATCGTGTATCACGATCACAGAGTGTTACTGGTCTTGCATTTCAAGATGACCATACGCTATTGTCCTGCTCAGCCGGAGATGGGTATGGTCCAATACAATAAAAAAATAAAAACTACAGATAGATTGCATGCAACAAAAGACAAGTAACCTTAGTTACCATTAACATTAATATTGGACGGGTAAAATAATGAAGTATTATTCCACGTTTCCAATGAAAATTGTGTGAACATAATGATGAAAAATTTGTGTGAACATAATGATGTTCCCACAAAGCGTGCGCATAATTTGTATAATTACATTCATTTCAGCTTGATAAAGGTGTGGGATCTACGAAAAAATTATACGGTTCACAAGAAAGATCCGCTAGCCAAGCATATTATGAATTATACCGGCAACAGCACAAGAAATGGATTCTCGTCTTTGCTAATGTGTCCGTACAGGATAACATTGTATGCAAGTTGCATAGATAACATTATATATGCCTACAATGTATCCTCCTACAATCCTACCCCAGGTACATCGAATGTTCAGACCATGTAGCATTGCTTATCCACTGTAAGATGGAAGGGCAAAATCATTGTAACTATATGTTCCATTGTTACAGCGATTGAATTTTACGGACATCAGAATCGTTCATACTACGTCAAGACTTGTTTAAGTCCTGACGGTCGGTACCTTGCTAGTGGTTCTGGTGATGGTCTGGCATATATATGGAACACTTACAAGCCTGGCGCACCATTAGTTAAACTCGTGGGACATACAGAGGAAGTTACATGCGTTGCATGGTGTAATACCGGAGGGATTAAGGTATTCATGATCCTATGTAATTGTAAATATGTTTGCCATTAAATATAGGGTGTATTCTGCTTACGTATATCAGTCAATCAGATCATGCATCATAGTAAGCATATGATGTTTGCAGCTTATGACTTGTTCGGATGACTCCCATCACCGAATATGGAGAGTGGGAAATGAACATACAGGGAAAAATGATGCAAGAGAAATTGATGGTCGGGCTGATGCTTCTGTCGACAAGATCATACTTGAAAACTCAAGATTAGAAACTACGCCTACAGTTTCGCGGCGGGGTAACATTCATCAGGAGCGGACACCTAGTTCCGGTGATACGACAGGTAAAAGCAAATATTTCGAACTCGTATGTCATGGTGGCCCCTTTTGGATGCCTCACTCTGTGTACATCATTGGCGTTGAATTATGTTTTCACGTTAATCATTTTCCTTCAAAGCTGTAACTCCTGAACAATATACAGAGGATAGTTTTGGCCGTGCGAGAGACAGAAATCTGCCGCTGAGTGCGGGTCGTTCAATGAAACGAAGCTATTCACAGATAATGGGCGAGGGTTCATGGTCCGATGGGAAGTTCAAGACTGTATTGTCGCCGATCCAAGAATACCTGGAAATGATCTCGAAACGCGCTCACATGGAGAATCGTGGTGCACGCAGACTGTTCAGCCCAGGTAACGATCGCAGTTATAGTGCGCCCGGCAGAGATGGTGAGCTAGACGAGCCCAGTACTAGTCGAGTATCCGACAGTACACGTCCCACACAAAACGCTACACCCTTCTCACCTACCCTAAACTTGCCAAATTTCGTAATCGACGGTACGGCGCCGCATTTACTTCAAATATCGCCGGAGAAATGTAAAGAGAACGTCGACTGGCTGACGAAAATAAGAAAAGAACGGTACGAGCAGAGGGTTGGCAAAGGTGTGTCAGACAGATTGGGTAGTCCTAAGACCCCAGTCACTCCTGCTCGTAGACATAGTAGGTCCAGATCGACCGAGCCACAGAAGAATTCCAAAACGCCCAAGAGTCCGGCTCCTTCGTTGCTCGATTTTTTTAAGGTCACAGCGAAGGATGACTGTGACGAAGGGCTTTGCTCAAAAAAATCCACTGCGGCTCCTGCAACTCCTACGACGCCTGCGACTGGTAAGAGTGAGCCTAGCAGTACTGATGATTCTTAAACTTTAGCACCGACATTGCCTGTTTCATGCGCTAACGCTTTACACGAAAAAAGAGTACAAGATAGTAGGTGATAAGTGCTTAGGTTTAACTGTGTTTTAAGGAAAGTCTGAGTACCTTTGATCGCGCATAAATTTGGATATGGTCAAAATGAAGGAACGCTAAGTAAGCTACTTCGGGGAACAATGTTTGTCGAGGTATTTACTTTCTGTCAGTTCCGCACATGAACGAGCTGGGGTTTTAGCCGCAAGTATTATATTGATTATTCGTTATTTATTTTGCATAAACAATTTGAAAATAGGAGTGAATGTTAAGGACTAATGCAATTGCATTTGAACTATTGCTGCCGCGTACTGTGCCTAGTACGTATATAAAATCAAACTTAGGTTTCTAGCATAATGTGTAAGGGATAAACGGATTATCGAGATGTACCATGTTGCAAAGCATTATACGCGTAAAGTGCTCTTAGTAAGTTCATACAACATCGAATATTGACAAGGCACAATTTTTGTAAGTTTAGTGTATAAGAACAGAATTAAGTAATAGAAAATAAGATTTTATACCCCTTTTAATATAATATTATTCTACGCCTGCGAATATTCTTCTTCATATTCAATATTATATATATATATATATACATATAGTACAATAAATTATTTTCTTATAAAAAAAAACTTAAAGCGTGAAAAAAAATAAAAATACGTAAAATGAATCATAGTCCAGTTGTTCTTGGTTTTATTATAATTTTAGGTTTTGCTAGAATATTTAAGCGAAAAGAGTAAATCTTGTTCGCGTCGCCAAATGCATTGCTACAAGATTGTGTTATCACGTCGTATGCTCCGATTCGGGACAAAACATTTTTATTGCGTTTGAAATTAAATGGATTTTAACAGGCTTTAATTCGAATTCCTCGTTATCGATGTAAAACGTTTGTTCTCGATCCGTCTGTCAAATGATAATCATGTAAAGGATTCTGTCGTGCACATTATTACCATTAATAGTATAGAACGAGATTAACTAAAAGACTTACTTCTTCCGGATATAGTTCAATAGTTTTGGCTTTTAAAGTGTCATCAATTAATGTTTTATTTCCCATCACGCGTCTCCAACCTTCACTGACAAATTGGTGATAGGCAATGCTTTTTGGGCCTGAGATTAAAACAATACAATAACACCATTTACATCATAATTAATGCGGGTCTTAACTGACAACGCTTTAATCACGGTCAGTCATTATTTTTTACCTAATTGTACTTCCAGTGCTGATTTAGTGTCTGGTGTAACACGATCTACATTTGCAGATTTCATGTACATCTCAGTTGTTGATACAGGTACCGTATGAACAATGCCACATTTGTCATTTGTAACATTACTGTAATTAATGTTATCTAAAACAGGTGAAACCCACAAAAGATTAACTCATACTTGACGAATTAATGAATCAGCGTATGAAGTGTTAATTTGGAATGGAAAATTGCGAATAGGAAGTTTACCATTAGGAATTGATTTTTTTCTTGGAACAAAAGCATGCCACCATCTCGTGTTCATATGTACAGAATCATTGGAACACTGGTCTTCTTTGTAACAGCGTGAACAACCTTCACACGGATCTGTGTAATGCACCAGTGCATTGCATTTCCAGTTAAGGTCGTTTTTGTAACCATTAAATACATAAGTTACATACCTATGGCATAGTAAAGACTACATTTAAACATAAGAATGAATGCATGTATGATGGCAAAGGTTTTCAAAATCTTAGCAAGAATATATCTTGAAGGTGCACCAATGACTAATGGAAAGTACATACCGCCTGAGTGATCCATAATACCAGTATTTATTACGTCTATGGTGTGCATCTTGCCAAGGACCCCATTCCACTACTCCAACCGCATAAATTGGTTTAATTGGCTCATCAGAATCTTGCTTTAATTATAACAATATACACACACACATATTGAACATGGCATATAAAAGTACAAAGTAAGTCCATCAAGTTTTGAAAACATACTTTGAGTGGTTCAACTTTAATCACGTCCACAGTCTTAGTATTGCCATTTACGATTGCCATTGTGGCATCAATGATTCTATGTACATCAGCCAGAGAGTCATATTCACAGAACATATTATTCGCTATTCTATTGGTTTCACCCAGTGGCAAAATACCGATTGGGTATTGTTTCACAGAGGCAAGATTGCCATTATATTTTCGCATTAATCCGGTTGTAACTTCAGACAATGTACCATCGCCTCCTGCCACTATAATAGCGTCAGTGGGTATTTCCAAATTAGCAACTAAGTTGCGTGCCTGACCTTCTGACTCTGTTTGAATTATGGTCACAGCAATTCCAGCTAAATGCAACAGTGGCTCAGAATACTTTTCAAATTGTTTTTTTGCTTTTCTAAGGATAGAACAGGTATTATTCCAGAATTATATCTCATCAATGGACAGAATAGTTTGCAATTTTATATTTAAAGAACTGTATTAGAACCTTTTCTTGGCCGCTGGATTTAAGATTACTGTCACATGACGTGGTTTAATGTTGGTCGGGCAAGGCATATCTCCATATTTGACGGCATACTGACAATGGTGTCTCATTAACTGTTCGGTACTAGATAATTGATAAAATGTTGTCTACATGCATGGTATTATTGATAAACCTGATTAAAGTTATGGGCTTCATAGCTATGAGTGATTACATTATGAATTAATATCGAGTCAATGGTAATTAAATTGTGAATTTATACAGTAAAGAAAATTATGGTGAAACGATATTTTGAAGCAGGGGGTTATGTTGGTGAAACAACTTACTCGTACACCTCTTTGCTGTATGAAATACCGTATGACAATGCTGCCGTTCCAGCTACAGACTTTTTCCAATTATTCCGCAAAGTTGTAAAAAACTTTAACACCCGCATCTTGAAGTTTTATCGACGATACTCGACAGAACTAGTATTAACCTATACGTTCTTTATATTCTCATGTGTACATCTAGCTTCATCTTGCTCAATCTTGCGCGAGTGAGACCGCAATTTCATACAGCCACCTATATATTTTGATAAAAGAATTAAACATATAGAGCAATGCGATACCGAAGTTGTGATACAACTGAAAAACACCTATATTCTTTCTAAAAAATAAATCGAATTGCCCAATTAATATTATTCACGGAGCATTCATTTGTCGGCCGACGAAGAAGCTGCAAGAAGCCTGTCTTCATCAGTCTTCATCATTCTTCTTGTACAATAAGTGGAAAAATCTATTTATGATCTTGTTAAAGTAAAGCATTCGTATCTGATTTTGGTAACACCAATCTTGGTTTGATTTCTAATTGTAAGTCCCGATCATGTGAAGATTTTGTACTACCACGCAAATTAAAGTTTCGGCAGCTGCTACATGCAATGTGTGTACATGAATTCCTCTGGATCATGTCATACATACTAGTGCCCGTTAGTATGAAAGTGTTCTAACTAGGCTAACAATTAGTAAAAACTTTATTTTATTACTCAAACCACGTTCACATGCACGCGTCATACACTTCATCAACGACCAACGTCTTCTCAAAGTCTTCGGCCTCGCTAAACTTTCTTTTTCCACTGCCAGTTCCCTTCGTCCGTGCGCCTACGTTTGTTTTTACACAGCCTACACTGTCACTGTAGGCCCTACAGTTTGCATAAGGTCACATAAGGTAGGGTGAGTCTGTCAGACGGTCGTCAAAAGGCGAGGGGGCGTGGCACGAGGAACTATATCGTAATTTCATGTATTCATCGCAGACACTTTGCAGTCCCGGCAAATGATCGAGACGATGGAAGCAGCGTTTTCATTTTCGCACGTCCGACAATATTCCACGACCCGTTGGCTGAGATCGGCGTTTATCTTATACATAGGCAATCTTCGCGTTTTCTCAAGGGGGTTGAAACGGTGGGACAAGTAATGTTTACGGTGACGGTAGCGAGATACCTATCGCTGCTCCGTGTACACTGACAGTGTCAACGGTAGGATGGCAGTCGTTTTCGAAAAGAGTTACTATCGGATAACGAAATTATTGTTAAAGATATTGGGCCGATGGCCAGATCACGACACTCGGAGGTATAAAGCACGTGAGGCCTTCATAGGCATGTCGTTGATGTCTTTTCTAGTTACTCAGGCAGGTGAATCAATTTGTTGGATGGTCATTATTATTACGATTCTGGTTGTTCGATTAGTCGCGTTCGTTCGACATGTAAAAGCTTTCCACAATATGTTCTGTATCTGCTAATGAAACGATGTCATGAACATTGTAATTGTAGCACGGTCTCTGTTACCAAGACGAAGCTCGACATGAGTAGCTTCAATAATAATTCTAGGTTTTGAAACTTGTGACTTCCTGGCAAAAATTGGACGTCGTAATGGCTGTCATACCAGTGACATTAACATTCGTGACTAGCATCGTCAAATTCTACACTTTCGTTCTAAAACGGGAGACAGTGAGTTATCACGTAGCAGTATAATATTTTATGGTCGTAATAAGAATAATTGCTAAATATTCCTGTCCAACGAAACTCTAACTTTCGGACACGGGACGGTTACAGCTGAAATGTCTTTTAGACAGAATGCACAGCGATTGGGAGACAATAGTGACAAAAGAGGAGACCTTAATATTACAAAAACACGCTGAGGACGTAAAGTTGTACACAAAAATTTATGCGTGTAAGTTCTGATCGATCAACGCGATCATTCTGCGGATGGTTATCGTCATTTATGAACCATCGACAAATGCAATTTATGTATTATATTAATATAAACAACCTTACTCACAGTCATGATGTACCTCACTTTGACCTTATTCGTCGCTGTACCCATGGTACCAACGGCACTCGACATTTGGAAGCCTTTAAACGAAACTCGTCCCCGATTGAAGTTAGTCGAAGGAGAATACCTCGTCGAATACGATGAATATTATTATTCGATAATCTGTCATCAGTTTCTTGCTTCAAGCATCGTTGTAACGATAATCGCTGCTACGGATACGATGTACATTGTGTATATACTACATGCGTGTGCGATGCTTGCTATTGTCGGGTAAGAAGAGTAAATATCGATATTAACTTACTGATACGTATAATTATTATGTATAAGTATTCATAAGTCACCTTAATGTATTCTCAGATCTAATATCTACAAAACTTGTTTCAGACACCATTTGGAACATTCGCTCGGTTCGTACAATCTAGAAAGTTGTAGAGACCAATTTGCAACCGTTAATAAGGATGCAACCCTTAATCAGAAAATTACACGCTGCATCAACAATCACATGAGAGCTATAGAGTCAGTATAACGGAATAATTAGAATTGGGATGTTAGCGGGAGTTATAAAACGTATTAGTTTTTATAAGATATGCAATCACTTGTACAGCGTTTCCTTTAAGAATTTCGGGAAAATCAATGTGTACCATTTGTTTTGAGATAAATGACTAAGCCCATTAGGTTTCCTAATTGATTGTCGCTGCAGAATGGAAAACGCGGAAGTAAACTTTACATACAATTTGGCAAGGTAAATTCTCTTATACAAATTTTTTCCATGATTTGTCCGAAAGGTTCGCCGATATGATCGAAACGACCTTTACATATTCCCTTCTTATTATATCGTTGTGCGATGTCATTGCGTTGAGTTGTAGCTTAATGCAGGTACGCAAACTACGATGCTGTAGAAAAAAATCTCGATAATTGTACGGGGTCGTATGCGAACAATACGACTATTTAGACATTTTGTGTGCATTTGAGGTGCTGTTGATGATGCACAACTTAGAGGACGCAACGAGGTACGGGCTTTTTGTCGGTGCTCAAATGGTCCACATGCTTGTTCACTCTGTTCCAGGACAACGATTAATCGACCAGAGTATCGAAGTATCCACTAATCTGTAAGTAACATTAGTCAATTCGAGCGTCTGTGTGACACGTCGCATCAACATCGTCTACCCAATTTCGGCAAAGACTACTCATACATAGCCATAATACAATAAAACTATTCAAATTATGCACGGCCAATTCTTCGTCTACAACTAATTCGTCAATGAGTTCAATAAATACTAAACAAAGCGTATCCATGTTCTTAAAAGAAAAACTGATTGACTACTGTCACTGATGAGACCGTAATGACTTGTTACGGATACGTGTAAGTAGTTATCACTGAATTTGGGTGACCGACATTAATGCACTACTGACGTTACATTTAACGTTATTGATGCGAATAAATTGATAAACATGCATCGGAGCATGCAATAAATTTCCATAGATCGTGTATATGTCTTCTCTGCAGGTACAACAGTAAATGGTACGAGATGCCTACAAAGTCTCAAAAGCTTTTATTACTAACCATGCGACGGTCTATGGAACCGTGTACTATAACGGCTGGCAAAGTCATCACATTTTCGCTGGCATCTTTTAGCGCGGTAAGGACAAAGCTTCTGTGAGATCTTAGCTTCTTAGTGCCTTGGGTGGAATTAAATATTTAAAGCACTTTTACATTGTTAAGGTCTTGCAGACGTCCGTCTCCTACTTTACGATGTTACGCTCGATTCAGTAAACATGTTGGATATAAGATGTTGATACATAAGTATTACGGAGAGCAGATTGTAGTTATATTATGAGTTAAACGTTGACGATAAAATAAATTCTAAAGAAAGACATCAACTGTGTATGATTCAATTTATTAAGTTATTGTATCGTACAAGCTAGATGCCAGATGCTAGACGCATTTTTAGCGATGAAACAGTGTTGGTAAATGTATTACGAAACACCCACAATGTATTATTCCCTCCACTCGGCCAGTGTAATTCGCTATCGATATCGAAGAGGACAGTGCAGCGGCGGGGTGAGAAAGATGAGAAAACGAAGTCCTGCAATTGTCGTCTCTACAGTCGCGGCGACATTACTCTTTGCCTCAAATGTGCGCCAATCGATGTTTTTATTCACCTATGCTCCGCAAGAGAATCGTCGCGTAATACGCCGCAAATTGGATACATTGCACCCTCACTATCATTTTCTCCGCAATTTTATTGCGACCTACGCAGCCCTTATTACCCGCAGGCAGGACCTATTTGCGTCGTAACCTAATACTATGCCCGTGTGAATTTTTCATTCGTCCGCTGAAACAAAAGACTCGGCCGACGAATTTTCGCTCATTGTCAGACGAGCATTGTCCGCCGCGAAACAATGAATGTGTCGGAGAATCCTTATTACATCGTCAACAGGCGTTTCTTGTCCACGATAGGACAGTGGCCCTATGAAGATTGGAGAAGCAGTTTTGTTCGCAGATTGTGCATGACCGTTGCTTTGTCGTCTTTTTTCTGCACCCAGGTATGTTATGTGCGATTCATCGCACTCCTGAATTCAATGAATCGTATTATACACTGATTTCATAACGCAATGACAGATTGTGAAATTTGCATCATCCGATGAGACGCTCTCTCTTATCGTCGAAGTTGTACCTCCGTTGATGGCTGGAATAACGTGCGCTATCAAATTTTGCAGCAGCATTTTTAACGCGAAGACGGTGAGCCGTTCGACTTGGCGCGTTATCACGTTTGTTACGAGGACTGTCCATATTTTCAGCTGCGAAAATTGCTCGATCGTATGAACGAAGATTGGAAGTGCGAACGTATCGAGGGAGAAATAATCGTGATGGAGAAATATGCAAATGAGGGAAGACTTTTCACATTAACGTATGCATGTAAGCTACATTTCAGTGTCGCTCTCTTTTTCTAGATATGCGCTGGTGATTGTAAACATGGCCTAATTAAGATATAATCGTTTTTCTTATTATGTGTTGCATCGATTTATGTATATTAAAATACAAGTGAACAATTTAGAACGATATGTTGAATCTGTGGATTTCAACTTCTCCACACGGTTTTACTTTGTTTCATCTAGCGATCGTATACGGCAACGTGTTTCTATATTTTTCGTTGCCCGTGGCGTATCAAATTATCTTCATCGATCAATCCTACAACGCATCACGACCACGGAGGCTGCCCGTAGAGGCAGAGTTCTTCATCGATCGTGAAAAGTATTATTATGTAATTTTTGTATACATCTGTTGCATAGCTGTCCTGGCCATGACTGTATACGTTGCCGCGGATTCAATGTTTTTCGTATACGTCCGCCATGTTTGCGGAATGTTCACCATTCTTAGGTGAGACAAACCGCAGATAATTATCTATGAACTTACACAATATTCGTATGCACATGTCTGTATTTACCGTAATCACTATGTCCGTTTTAGTCATCGATTGGAATATACGCTGTATTCTAACAAACCTATTACTCAATGTTCATCTGTCAGGAAAAAAGGTGCTCTGAAACGCAACATCATATTGTGCATTCACAATCATAGAAGAATTATAGAGTTAGTATGTATATGCGTCACTTTTCCTAGTATGGGAAGATGATGGACCGCCCCTGACATTAACGTATATTTTTGTCGTAAACTTTAAGTCCAATATTACGAGTCATTATCACTGTATACGTTTTGTTCAACCACCGAAGGTTCGCGGAATTAATCGAATCAGCTCATACGTGGCCACTTTTACTGCAATTGGTGGCGAACGTGATCGCATTGAGTGCATCGTTGTTGAAAGTAAGTGGATCGACACATATTCAACGATATCGAAATATTGGCATTACTATTCAGCCACAAATTCTAATCCGAATACCTTTTAACTTTCTGGGTACAATCATCAGACGTTCGTAACTTTGAACCATTTACAATTAGACGAATCGTTCGCAAGTATGGGTTTCGTCGCTGCCCAGTTGTTTCACATGTTCGTCAGCACATACTCGGGACAAATTTTAATGGATCACAGTACTCAGATATGTGATGCAGTGTAAGTACTTGACTACTTGTGCAAGTCACGATTCCTTTGACTTTATCGCAATCGTTTTGTGTCATGTACTGATGTATATATAGGTACAATGGGAAATGGTATGACTTGCCTACTCAGTCGCAAAAATTATTGTTACTCATAATACGAAGAGCAATGCAACCTTGCTATTTATCTGCGGGGAAAGTTTGCATCCTGTCCTTGACGAGCTTTGCCACGGTAAGAGTCTTTTAAGATTTTGAAACGTTTATTGAGATATGCCGAGTACATAGGTGGACCAAGGAAGATTGAGACTTTTAGGCTTCGACACGTGGAAGAGAAGCGATGTAGGAGGGCCTTATCGTCAGTATATACTTGTCTTCAGAATCTTACATCGGTTCTCGTTGTCGTGCCGAAGACCAAGGGTCTCACTCTTGCACGGTCCATCTATACTCGTTATGATATATTTAAGGTCGTGCAAACTTCGGTCAGCTACTTCACGATGCTGTCTTCGTTACGATGAGGACGACAGTGTTCACTGACTAACATAACGAATCCTACTTGCGAAATGACGTACATATTATCTATTAAAGTATAATTTACTGTTTGTAAGCAAAAGAAAATGTTCAACACCCATTGTATGTTTTTTACTTTTATATACAGAACGACGATCATACTAAAATGTGAGAATGAACCCTGAGGCATTAAATTTCACATTTACCTGACCCGTTCCTCTGCTATAAGTTAAATTGTACATGTAACCCCATCAATAAGCACAGTGCAAGTGAACGAAGAAAAAGAACGAACCACGTGTTCGTTTGCTTCCTTTTTGCGATCTTTTTGTTTCTTCCAGGTATAAGATATAGAAACACTTTAATGACATGAATGGTGCTTTCTTACATTTTCCGCTCGACTATCGAAGTTAATAGATATAGGAAAGATGAAAATAAACGAACCATTTTACTCTTCGGTTATCGTTGCGGTGAATATGCAGCTTTTATCGTAAGTTGAATACGTAATGTGCTTTGAACTATTTTCGTTTCTCAATATGCAATTCCTTCATCTAATTCTGCACCTTGCAACCCCATCGTAATTTCGCGCTTACCGGCTTGTTTCCACCAGCTCAGAGGGGGCGACGTATGAATAAAGTATGTGCTTTTATCTTTGCTGTCGTAACTCTGTCGCGATATCAGTTGAATATTTGATGAGCGGTTCTGCAAATGTAGAAAGCTGAAGAAACTCGTTGAAGAAGGATTTCCAATGTGGATCACGAGTATCAGTGAATGGTGGGCCTCTAAGCGTGATGGATATCTTCGAATTCCATTACTATAAATTGAACAAATGTTTGCTGTCGATGGTAGGTCAGTGGCCTTATCAGTATTCAACGACCAGGTTCATTCGGAGATCCTTTGTGACCGTGGTTATTGTATCTTTTATGTTTATTCAGGTACATATTGTTCCCTATAATGTTACCTATAATGCATTTGACGTTTTCCAATCATTTTTTTAAATCGGCTACTGGTTGCTGCTGACCTTTTTGTACTATTTTTAGCTATCCGTGTTTATTACGTCCGATGATATCTTCTACTGTATCATTGAAGTCGTACCGCAAGTATTAGTTTCAACGACGTGTCTTATAAAAATGTACACGTCCTTCTTCAATGCGAAAACGGTAAGATAGTACCACATGTCCCAATAAAAAGTGTATCGTTCGTAAACATATTACACACGGTCCCATTAAAAATATGACGAATGTTTTTAGATGAAGGAACTTTTGAATAGAATAAGTGAAGATTGGAAAGTGCACGGGGACACTCCGCGCGAAATCGAGATTATAAAAAAGTACGCTTATGAAGGAAAAATTTTTACGATAGTCTATGCGGGTAATATATAAAGTAACTATTTAGATTTAATACCGTAACATCAATGTTCGTAATTCTTGTAAGGATCGTACAACTAGAAATTTGTCGTTGACGATGCTTTCAGCATAAGTAAATGAAATATGTTCCCATCTCTTTAGTGCTCGTATATTCGAACGTGTTCTTATTTTTCTGCGTGCCCATCGCATCTGAAATTCTCGATATCATCGCACCCCTCAATACGTCGCGGCCTTATACAAATCTCGTGGAAACCGAGTATTTCGTCGATCAGGAGAAGTACTTCTATGTAATTTTCTCTCACACATGCTTCGTCGTGTTTCTCACGATGACGGTGTATGTGGCTGCAGATGCCATGCTCATTGTTTACATACAACATGCGTGTGCAATGTTCGCCATAGCGGGGTGAGTAATGAGAATTTATGAATTCTTGCACAAAGAAATCCTACTGGCGGTAAACAAATTTACAGCTATCGTTTGGAGTACTCGATATGTATCGATGAGTCGGCTATAAAAGATTCACGTATCCACGAGCAAAATATAGTCAAGCATAACATCGTAATGTGCGTCCAAATTCACAGAAGAGCGATTCAGTTAGTACGACACTCACTTCTTTCACGTTTTTCAATACGCGTTCATTATAACAAATATATGTATCGATAACTTATGAAAGTGGTCTAAGTTAATATTTAATGCAACCTAATTTTTTGGTTACTTCGTGTTGTATTGCCTTACATTACAGAATAAGTCAACAATTAATACATACTGTAACTTGTTTTCTATTGATTTCAAAGATTTGCCGAATTAATCGAGTCATCGTACACGTGTTCATTCCTACTACAATTAGTGTCGAACGTAATCAATATGAGTGCTACCCTAGTTCGAGTAAGAATGCTTTTCTTATTGTTAGTGTCGAGTATGGCTTTAGTAACCAAGACTGAACTTTTTATGCCATTTCCAGATATTAACGTTGCTGGACCATCTCGAAGACGCATTACGGTACATAGGATACGCCGGTGCTCAACTGTTCCATATCTTTGTGAGCACTTACTCGGGCCAAATGTTAATGGATCATAGTACGCAGATATCGGACGCCGTGTTAGTAGGTGTACCATAATTATGAGCCAGATTGCATAAATCATTCTTTCGTATACCGTCAGATCAATCTAACCTGATCAGTATCTTAATGCGACAAATTGAACAAAACAATTGCACTATGCGTAGTAAAGCGTTTATCGTAACAGTAAGGGAAGATCTCAAGTAGTAGTACCTATACCTATAGTAATCAGTGAGTGAGTTATCTTTGGCTTCAATGCATTTACCCAATCATACATTCATTACATTAATCATATCGGATTTTATGGTGCGGTTGCAGATATAATGGCAAGTGGTACGACCTACCTGCAGAAGTACAGAAGTTCGTCATACTCATAATACGACGTGGTGCATATCCAACTTACTTGACCGCCGGCAAAGTTTGCGTTATGTCATTCGCCACATTCTCCGCGGTAAATATCGAATTGAACAGCATTTTTAATGTGACACGATTATCTATGCTGTTATTATAATTTAAGATCGTGCAAACGTCGATGAGTTATTTCACGGTACTTTCCTCAGTGGAATGAACATCAGTCCAGCTGATTGTGGGGTTGAGAAACAAACTTCATACAAATGTTATATTTGAAGTACCGCATACTGAAATACAGCACGCATAAATGTCGCTGAGTTTAATCACTGACGAATCATCTATGCACTTGAAATAGATTTTGATATGCGATTAATTACGAACTTGCCTTTCAATAGTCGTGACGCCAAATAAGGTGTCAGAAGAAAATACATAGAATCACAACTGCTCTAAGCAATGAATACTGTATGTCGACATGATTTAAAACCAGCTCCTAGCGTATAGGTGTTGAATTATGAATAACGCATAATATAATTTACATTTAAGTTATAAATAACTAATATATATATATCCATATAAATATTAGATATCGAATTAAATTAATTTCTTCCGTGCCACGCGGTTTTCATACTATTGTGACTGATTTTATATCTTTCGGAGTCTTGGAAAAAGATTCCTGAATACTGATTATATTTTTCATTTTACACTTTATTACTGTCCCGACACCGGATATGAATAAACAAACACCATTGATGATGAACAAAGTCGATTGACGTGCACGAATAATTTAATTGACTCCGCGCTCTTGCATCGCGCAGCAAATCGCAGTGCATCGAAAGAAGAAAGAGACCCTGCGGGACTCATACGGAAGCACAGCTGCATCTACAATGTACCATGACTACCGAATACAGCCAACTGCTACAGCGGCAGCGGAAACTTCGTCACCCAACTGCCATCGTCAAAGAGTTGAATCTTTAATGAGCCCGTATACAACGCGGGCTTAGCTCCTGTCGCGTTGGTTTGACGCATAACGTATGACAGGTCTTGTTACGCCTATCATTTGCATGCTGTGTCGCTGTCAGTCAAACAAGAGGCAGGACGTCGCCGGAAATTTCGCGGCCGCACGGACGGATGTTTGCCGATTGTTTATTCAACTCCAGCTATCGTCGCGGCAGCACACATGGTGGTGCACTATGGTCAGCAGAACGTTACCTGGTGTCGTGACAATTCGCAGCCCTGCGGATCTCTCGAACAGTCGTTACTATATTATCAACAGACGTCTGCTCTCGTTAACAGGCCAGTGGCCGTATCAAAATGCAAGGGTCAAGCGCATCCTGGGTTCCGCAGCGACCGTCATCCTTCTCGCCTTCTTTATAACGCAGGTGATGTAACCTGACGCGTGACGCTGCGTGACAAACGGGGAACGACATATCGCGAGCCATGAAAAGCATTTCTCTTGAGTGTGATACGTCGATTTTTGAACTTCCCGGCACTGTGGGACTGCCGGCGAAATAGGAAATACTTTTTTTAGAATTTGTTAACGATGATTGCAGGTAGCGACGATCATAGAGTCCGGTTTTAGTCCCGAACGAATACTTGAAGTGCTGCCCCAATTCATAACTGCCATTACGAGTTCCATCAAATTCTATGCGTTCATACTTGGCTCCGTTCGTGTAAGATGAGCGCTTACATCTAGGCAAATCAACTGGCATTATACAGATTGCTTTGAACAAATTGTACAGATAAGACAGCTTACTGATCGCATCATCTCAGATTGGCAGACGCACACAGTCAAGGAAGAAATTGATATCATGGTGAAATATGGCGAGCAAGGCAGACTGTATACAATTTTGTATATTTGTAAGAAGTTGAGCATATGTCGAGCGTATTGCGACGTGTATCCAAAAACAGCTACAGTTTACATATGTTTTTAGTTAACATGGTTTTGACGGTAACTACGTTTGCTCTGGTACCCTGGGCGCCGAAAGTTCTCGACATTTTCTCTCCCCTCAATGAATCTCGACCGATTCCGGCCATGATGCCGGCCGAGCATTTTATCGACAAGGAGAAATACTTCTATGCCATTTATTTTCACATAGCGTTTAACGCTTATTTCGTTGGGATATTAATTACCGCGGGGGATTCTATGTTTGTAGTTTACGTACAACACGTGTGCGCCATGTTTGCCATCTCTGGGTAAGATACGTTTCTATCAAGCGTCTCGTTATTATTAGTTAGAATCATCGATATCATTGTGAACCTCGGTTGGTCTTTATCGTACTTCGAATTTGTTTCATTAGCTTTCTTTCAGATATCGCTTTGAGAATTTGATGCTCCGCAACAGTAGTTCACCGACAGAAGGCAAGTTGAATCCAAACGAGTTGTTTCTTCGCGACGTGAGCCGTTCCATCCGTGGTCATGAAGAAGCTATCGAGTTAGTACGACACTGAGATTTAGTACGTCTGTTTAATTTGCCGGTAGCAGAAATTACTCTTCTTCGAAATATTTTCCACGATTCTTCACGATTGGAGGATATAACACCTTCATTGACGCGCATGTCTTTTTTGTTCAAGGTTTGCTAAGCTTATCGAATCGTGTTATTCATTGTCGTTACTCATACAATTAGGTCTGAACGTGGTTTGCCTCAGTGTTACGCTGTACGAAGTAAGTAGCCAATTGACATGTGTATATGTGTGTATATATCTTAAGTAATAGAGTGTCGACTACGTGAAAGTACACAATACATTGGTCGAATTTTTGTGAGTCGTCGCACAATTTAGCGACGATGAGAATAGGCGACGCACTGAAGCATATAATCTTCACCGGCGCCCAATTGTTTCATCTATTCTGTGTGAGTTATCCTGGACAGCAGCTAATAAACCACAGCAGTAACATCAATATTAAAGCGTGAGTATTACTTTGAACTGCAGGGTTATGGTTACAGTAACAAGGAGAACTATCCACTTCTAAATTGAACATTGGAAAACGGACTCCGAGACATTGGTACAACTCATGCAAAGAATTATTTGCACCATGGGCCTGGGCCTTATTTAAGTAGAAAATTGCATAAATAATATACCTTTCGATAGAGCATTACTTAGGATTAGTTCGTCAAAAATATTTGCTATTTGCAGGATGAGTGGACAGTGGTACGATGCACCTGTCCGTATGCAGAAATTATTAATATTAGTAATGCGACGCAGTTTGGAACCATCTTACTTGACTGCCGGAGGAATGTTTATTTATTGCCTGGAAAGCTTCAAAGCGGTAAGACGAATGAAAATGTTCAACTAAAGAGATTCAGCTGTCGATTCTGTTTCATTTAAGGTAGTGCAGAGTTCAATGTCGTACTTTATGGTACTACAGTCACGGCCATAATTGTTGCTATTGAGGAATGTTGATTCGGGAGTATATGTATTGTTCTTCTGACAGAACTTGCAACAACAAAAAATTGGAAAATAGATTTAATAAATTATTACTTTCTGTTCTTAAACTTTACGTTATTATATGTTATCTAATTGTTTTTTTGTTTGTCCAAAGTTTATAATATGATAGATTTACAATATAGGTTTGAACATTATTATTTCAATGACTTTGATCAAGCCTGGACTTAGGTTATTTTATTCGCTTAATAAATTGTTGACCGTCTAAGATAGGTACGTATATTTTGTATTCTATTATAACTTACAGACAGATACGGTTTCTTTAAGTCCAATTCACTATGGGAGCAAGAATTTCAGTTTTCCATATGTTTTTTTAGAGGCAAAAGAGGTACCTCAATTTATATTTTACTCAACACCGCTGAACAATGAATGCCAGAATCTCAATAAAAAGCATTGCTTTATCATTATTCTATAACACAAGGAAAAGCGCGGTATACCGAAACAATACGATTCTCACTGGATCATCCGTTACACAGCTGAGCACAACGAGGCAGAACGTAGAGAACGTATGTGCCTCAGCGAAGAAAAGGACAGGGCCGTCCTAAGATATTCGGCGCTCGTGGGCTACTAAAAATAATGCCCCCCTCTTCATAAGAAAATACTCGGGATGGCTAGCGGGAGCGGGGTGACCGGCAAAGTTATACAAAAGTGTCAGAACTAGAAAAAATCAATTTATTACCATTACACTAAACAAAAACATAACATTCGTACAAAATTAAAAAAAACTATATGAACAAAAACAAACTTTATAATAAACAAAAAACAAAAGTAACTTATATATTTATTTTCCTAGCTTTTGCTTTTGCAAATTGATTAATAATATCACATGTATTTAAGTTATTAAATAAGTCACTCTCTATGGATGAAATACTCAAATTATTTAATTTGCTCTGTCCCAAAGAAGACCGTAAATCATTTTTTATCCTTTTCAGTGCTGAAAAAGATCTTTCGCCGCTGCAATTTATAGTGGTAATACTTAAAAAAAATCGCAGTGCTTTGGCCACGTTAGGAAATGTAGGCTCAATTTTCGAGTCAATTATTGTCCTTAAACTAAGTTCCGCAGTAGATATATTTTCTTCATTTTCCAATAAATATATGTGTTCAAAATGAAAACATTCTTCAATAAAATTATTTTCTAAATCGGCCATATACGTATCGCACAAGTTTGCAGCATGCTTTCTAATTGTGCCTTTTTTTAAATTTTCTAAATTGACCGGAAACCCAAATTTTTAGTAAATGTCATCATAGGCACACTTTCTCTTTTGTACTTCTGCTAGAAGTTCATCAATAATAGCATAATATGTATTTATGCGGAAGTCGTTATTGGCATTAAATTTAACTTCTTCCGACGTATTTTCGCCATATTGTTTTTTTCTTTTGCGTATTGGTTTGTACTCAACACATCCGAACAATGTTATGCCTTCAAATTTGATTCAAAGCAGTCAAGATTAATCGAAATTGGCTATTTTCGTTTAAAAGGCAAATTTAGTGTTGTCCAGTGTTATAGCCACAAATTCTAATGCGAATTGCTTTCAACTTTCTGGGGACAATCATCAGACGTTCCTAACTTTGGACCATTTAGACATAGACGAATCGTTCGCATGTACGGGTTGCGTCGCTGCCCAGTTGTTTCACATGTTCGTCGGCACACACTCGGGACAAATTTTAATGGATCACCGTACGCAGATATCGGACGCCGTGTTAGTAGGTGTACCATAATTATGAGCTGTAACGAGACCAAGGACGCAGCAGCATCCGCACCTAGCGATTCCGAGAAATCGCGAAAAGCCAACAATCGCGTCAGGGCATTGACCCGAGCCGCCGCGTATCGAAACATCTAGAAGCGCCTAGAAGCATCGAGAAGCGTCTCGAAGCTTCTAGAAGAATCCGGATAACTTCAGAGCATTACATGTACCGCGCGCATACGAACGAAAACGCAGCATCCAATACAGCTACGGAGCTTGTTGATTATACGTAGAAGCCTAGCAACGAAGTAATATAAATGCCGATTCCCGACTGCGACTCGTCCTCTAGTATTCCTGCGGGAGAGGACGAGGTAAGACCATCGGCCGCCCGCGGTACACTCTGAGCAAATCCTATGGGAGAGGACGAAGCATGCTATCGGCCGCCCATAGAGAAGATAGGCTAGCTCCATGGGAGAAGACGAAGCATTGCTATCGGCCGCCCATGGAAGCGAAATAGGACAGCTCCATGGGAGAGGACGAAGCATTGCTATCGGCCGCCCATGAAAGCAAGATAGGATAGCTCCATGGGAGAGGACGAAACATTGCTATCGGCCGCCCATGGAAGCGAAATAGGACAGCTCCATGGGAGAGGACGAAGCATTGCTGTCGGCCGCCCATGGGAGCAAGACAGATATGTTCCATGGGAAAGGACGAAACCTGGTTATCGGCCACCCATGGAATGGGAGAGGACGAAGCACTGCTGTCGGCCGCCCAAAAGTGCTCGAGAAGGATCGCTTAGTTTCCATGCATGTTCGGGCGAGGACGGTTGAAATAAACCGGCCGTCTGATACAGATATGGAGATACGAGTGGACTTCTCGAGTTAGAAATTCTGTACTAGGAGAGAACGGTTTCAAACTAGCCGAACGCTCGTTAGCTCAAAACTGTAAAGTCCGTCAATAATTCGTTGTTAGCCATCGGCGTTGTCCAATGAATAATTGAGATGAATCTGTAAGAACGAAATGTACCTAATATGAAAAATAAATATTCTGTCCTTAGAACCCAACCCAGCGAATCCTAATTCCTACAAACTCCATCCTACAGAGCCAGATTACATAAATCATTCTTTCATATACCGTTGGATCAATCTAACCTGAGCAGTATCTTAATGCGACCAATTGAACAAAACAATTGCACTATGCGTAGTAAAACGTTAATTCTAACAGTAAGGGAAGACCTTAAGTAGTAGTATCTATAGTAATCAGTGAGTGAGTTATCTTTGGTCTCAATGCATTTACCCAATCATACATTCATTACATTAATCATATCGGATTTTATGGTGCGGTTGCAGATATAATGGAAAATGGTACGACCTACCTGCAGAAGTACAGAAGTTTGTCATACTCATAATACGACGTGGTGCATATCGAACTTACTTGACCGCCGGCAAAGTTTGCGTTATGTCATTCGCCACATTCTCCGCGGTAAATATCGATTTGAACAGCATTTTTAATGTCACACGATTATCTATGCTGTTATTATAATTTAAGATCGTGCAAACGTCGATGAGTTATTTCACGGTACTTTCCTCAGTGGAATGAACATCAGTCCAGCTGATTGTGGGGTTGAGAAACAACTTCATACAAATGTACCATTTGAAGTACCGCATACTGAAATACAGCACGCATAAATGTCGCTGAGTTTGATCACTGACGAATCATCTATGCACTTGAAATAAATTTTGATATGCGATTAATTACGAACTTGCCTTTCAATAGTCGTGACGCCAAATAAGGTGTCAGAAGAAAATACATAGAATCACAACTGCTCTAATCAATGAATACTGTATGTCGACATGATTTAAAACCAGCTCCTAGCGTATAGGTGTTGCATTATGAATAACGCATAATATAATTTACATTTAAGTTATAAATAACTAATATATATATATATCCATATAAATATTAGATATCTAATTAAATTAATTTCTTCCCTGCCACGCGGTTTTCATACTATTATGACTGGTTTTATATCTTGCGGAGTCTTGGAAAAAGGTTCCTGAACACTGATTATATTTCTCATTTTACACTTCATTACTGTCCCGACACCGGATATGAATGAACAAACACCACTGATGATGAACAAAGTCGATTGACGTGCACGAATAATTTAATTGATTCCGCGCTATTGCATCGCGCAACAAATCACAGTGCATTGAAAAAAGAAAGAGACCCTGCGGGACTCATACGGAAGCACAGCTGCATCTACAATTTACCATGACTACCGAATACAGCCAACTGGTATAGCGACAGCGGAAACTTGGTCACTCAACTGCTTTCGTCAAAGAGTTGAATCTTTAATGAGCCGGTATACAACGTATATCCTTTCGCGTTGGCTTCGACGCCTGACGTATGACAGATCTTGTTACGTCTATCATTTGCATGATATGCCGTTGCCAGTCAAACAAGAGGACAGTACGTCGCCGGAAATTTCGCGGCCGCACGGAGGAATGTTTGCCGATTGTTTATTCAACTCCACCTATGGTCGCGGCAGCACACATGGTGGTACACTATGGTCAGCAGAACGTTACCTGGTGTCGTGACAATTCGCGCCCCTGCGGATCTCTCGAACAGTCGTTACTATATTATCAACAGACGTCTGCTCTCGGTAACAGGCCAGTGGCCGTATCAAAATGCAAGCGTTAGACACCTGCTATGTACTACCTCGACCGTCATCCTTATCGTCTTCTTTGGATCGCAGGTGATGCGTGTGCAAGCATTTGCGTGATCGTCGAGCGTCTATTTCATTCTAGTCCGCTGTTTCAAATCTCTCTTTGTTCTAACTTGTTATCAATTTTGTGTTTCGAAGCAATAGAAGCGATGAGGAGAAAACAAACGACCTTAGAGTTTATTAACGATAATTGCAGATAGCGGATTTTGTAATGTCTGAGAACAGGTTTGATAGAGGGCTTTTACTACTGCCTCAATTCCTGACCGGGACGACTAGTTGTGTGAAACTTTATACATTGATTCTGAATTCCGTGCAGGTGAGATGAACCATTGCGCTTATGCATAGTTACATCAAATTGCATAATACCGGTTGTATTACAAAACCTGTACAGATGAAGCAGATTACTGATAACATGATCTTGGACTGGCAAACTCGCACTGCCAAGGAAGAAATTAACACAATGATGAAGTACGCTGAGCAAGGCAGATTGTATACAATTCTTTATACACGTAAGAACAGTGTCAAATATAAAAATGATTAATGCGTGCAGTCTGTGGTCGCACACGTAGCTAAAGTTCATGCTTGTATATGTGTATGTATGTTTCTAGTCTGCGTGTCCTCATCAGCAAGCCTGTTTAGTCTGATTCCCTGGGTGCCGAAGGTTCTTGACATTATATATCCCCTCAACGAGTCCCGCCCAAATATTCCCATTTATGAAGCCGAGTATTTCGTCGACCAGGACAAATTCTTTTATCAAATTTATTGCCAAGGATTTTTGACCGTTTCTGTCCTCATTTTAACTCTAATTGCGGCTGATACGATGTTCATGGTTTACGTACAACACGCTTGCTCTATGTTTGCCATTGCTGGGTAAGTAACGTTCCTTAGAAGACTTTCGAATGCTAAAATTATTGTAATTATTCTGGCTGTCGTTTGTTCCTTGCTTTCGCTTGAATAATTTTCTTTACCCATCTTTCAGAAATCGCTTTCAGGCTTTGTTGCTCGGTGACAGTCGTTTGGGGACAAAAGGCAGTGCTGACCAAAACGAGACGTTTCTTCGCGATCTGATACATTCCATCCAGGGTCATAAATACGCGATCGAGTTAGTACGATATTCAGATCTCGTACGTTTTTAGAATTTCCTCGTTAATCGAAAATTCTTCTCTCACACTTTCGTGGAGTTTTTTAGGATTAGTAGATGGCACTTTTATTAACAGACACGTCTTTTCCGTTCAAGGTTTGCTGAACGCATTGAATCGTGTTATTCAACGCCGATGTTCATATTATTGGGTATGAACGTCACTTGCCTAAGTGTCACGTTGTACCAAGTAAGTGTCCAATTAATATCTTTCTATACGTTTTAAACCTTGAATAACAGAGAGTCGGATACATACCCTACATGACACTACAAAATACATTTGTCGAACTTTTCTCGAGACGTCCCTGCTTCTATCGGCGATGAAAATGGGCGAGGCACTGAAGAACATAGCTTTTACCATCGGCCAATTGTTTCATTTGTTTTGTCTAAGTTTCCCTGGACAGCAGCTCATAGATCACAGCGCTGACATCAAAGATAAAGCGTGAGTAAAGCGTATTGTTGAACGAGTGATAATCATGAACAAGCTACTTATTTTTAGTACGCGGAAAATGTTTGCACGCGGCAGAAAAATTTGGTTAACTCCTCGATCCTGTTTATAGTCTCAACGGACAATGGTACGGCGCTCCCGCTCGCATGCAGAAAATGTTAGTGTTAGTAATGCGACGGAGTTTGGAACCATCCTGCCTGACTGCCGGAAAAGTGTTTATCTTTTGCTTGGATAGCTTTAACTCGGTAAGATGGACAACGGATGGAAATATTTCACTAACATAATCATCTGCGGGTCTTGTTTTATTCAAGGTCGTGCAGAGCTCCATGTCGTACTTCATGGTTCTACAGTCAGCGCGATAATCGTTACTGCCGAAAAATGTATTAAATTATTGATACGAAAGAATCTTATATAACGAGAACTGGCAAATGGAAAAACTGATGATTAATTAGTTATAATACAAACATTTTTAAACTTTGCTCTTAAACTTTACATTATAATACTCTCCCCAAATACTCTTCTTTTTGCATTATTCCAAGTTTAACCTATGATAAATTTACCGTGTACGCTTTGATATTGCTACATTTTAATGAAGATGTAAAACGTTACGAAGGAATACAAAAATGAGCCATCTTAATATACCGTATTGAGGATGTCCATCGTTGAAGAAGAAGATGACGCCAAATAAGGCGTCAGAAGAAAATACATAGAATCACAACTGCTCTAATCAATGAATACTGTATGTCGACATGATTTAAAACCAGCTCATAGCGTATAGGTGTTGCATTATGAATAACGCATAATATAATTTACATTTAAGTTATAAATAACTAATATATATATATATATATATCCATATAAATATTAAATATCTAATTAAATTAATTTCTTCCGTGCCACGCGGTTTTCATACTATTATGACTGATTTTATATCTTGCGGAGTCTTGGAAAAAGGTTCCTGAACACTGATTATATTTTTCATTTTACACTTTATTACTGTCCCGACGCCGGATATGAATAAACAAACACCACTGATGATGAACAAAGTCGATTGACGTGCACGAATAATTTAATTGATTCCGCGCTATTGCATCGCGCAGCAAATCGCAGTGCATCGAAAGAAGAAAGAGACCCTGCGGGACTCATACGGAAGCACAGCTGCATCTACAATTTACCATGACTACCGAATACAGCCAACTGGCACAGCGGCAGCGGAAACTTCGTCACCCAACTGCTTTCGTCAAAGAGTTGAATCTTTAATGAGCCCGTGTACAACGTATATCCTTTCGCGTTGGCTTTGACGCTTAACGTATGACAGATCTTGTTACGTCTATCATTTGCATGATATGCCGTTGTCAGTCAAACAAGAGGACAGGACGTCGCCGGAAATTTCGCGGCCGCACGGAGGGATGTTTGCCGATTGTTTATTCAACTCCACCTATGGTCGCGGCAGCACACATGGTGGTGCACTATGGTCAGCAGAACGTTACCTGGTGTCGTGACAATTCGCGGCCCTGCGGATCTCTCGAACAGTCGTTACTATATTATCAACAGACGTCTGCTCTCGGTAACAGGCCAGTGGCCGTATCAAAATGCAAGCGTCAAGCGCATCCTGGGTTCCGCAGCGACTGTCATCTATCTCGCCTTCTTTGTAACGCAGGTGATGTAACGTGACGCTGCGTGACAAACGGTGAACGACATATCGCGAGCCATGAAGAGCATTTCTCTTGAGTGTGATTCGTCGATTTTTGAACTTCCCGGCACTGTGGGACTGCCGGCGAAATAGGAAATACTTTTTTTAGAATTTGTTAACGATGATTGCAGGTAGCGGAGATCATAGAGTCCGGTAAAAGTGCCGAACGAATACTTGAAGTGTTGCCCCAATTCATAGCTGCCATTACGAGTTCCGTCAAACTCTATACGTTCATACTTGGCTCCGTTCGTGTAAGATGAGCGCTTACGTATAGGCAAATCAATTGGCATTATACAGATTGCTTTGAACAAATTGTACAGATAAGACAGCTTACTGATCGCATCATCTCAGATTGGCAGACGCACACAGTCAAGAAAGAAATTGATATCATGGTGAAATATGCCGAGCAAGGCAGACTGTATACAATTTTGTATACTTGTAAGAAGTTGAGCATATGTCGAGCGTATTGCGATGTGTATGCAAAAACAGCTACAGTTTACATATATTTTTAGTTACCATGATTTCGACGGTAACTACGTTTGCTCTGGTACCCTGGGCGCCGAAAGTTCTCGACTTTTTCTCTCCCCTCAATGAATCTCGACCGATTCCGGCCATGATGCCGGCCGAGCATTTTATCGACAAGGAGAAATACTTCTATGCCATTTATTTTCATATAGTGTTCACCGCATATCTCACTGGGATATTAATTGCCGCGGGGGACGTTATGTTTATGGTTTACGTACAACACGTGTGCGCCATGTTTGCCATTGCTGGGTAAGATACGTTTCTATCAAGCGTCTCGATTATTAGTTAGAATCATCGATATCATTGTGAACCTCGGTTGGTCTTTATCGTACTTCGAATTTGTTTCATTAGCTTTCTTTCAGATATCGCTTTGAGAATTTGATGCTCCGCAACAGTAGATCAGGGACAGAAGGCAAGTTTAATCCAAACGAGTTGTTTCTTCGCGACGTGATACGTTCCATCCGTGGTCATGAAGAAGCTATCGAGTTAGTACGACACTGAGATCTAGTACGTCTGTTTAATTTGCCGATAGCAGAAATTACCCTTCTTCGACATATTTTTCACGATTCCTCACGATCGGAGTATATAACACCTTCATTGATGCGCGTGTCTTTTTTGTTCAAGGTTTGCTAAGCTTATCGACTCGTGTTATTCATTGTCGTTACTCATACAATTAGGTCTGAACGTGGTTTGCCTCAGTGTTACGCTGTACCAAGTGAGTAACAATTGACATGTGTATATGTGTGTATATATCTTGAGTAATAGAGTGTCGACTACGTGAAAGTACACGATACATTGGTCGAATTTTTGTGAGTCGTCGCTCAATTTAGCGGCGATGAGAATAGGCGAGGCACTGAAGCACATAATCTTCACCGGCGGCCAATTGTTTCATCTATTCTGTGCGAGTTATCCTGGACAGCAGCTAATAGACCACAGCAGTAATATCAATATTAAAGCGTAAGTATTACTTTGAACTGCAGGGTTATGGTTACAGTAACAAAGAGAACGATCCACTTCTAAATTGAACATTGGAAAACGGACTCCGAGACATTGGTACAACTCATACAACAAAATTATCTGCACCATGGGCCTGTGCCTTATTTAAGTAAAAAATTGCATAAATAATGTACCTTTCGATAGAGCATTACTTAGGATTAGTTCGCCAAAAATATTTGCTATTTGCAGGCTGACTGGACAGTGGTACGATGCACCTGTCCGTATGCAGAAAGTATTAATATTAGTAATGCGACGCAGTTTGGAACCATCTTACTTGACTGCCGGAAAAGTGTTTATTTTTTGCCTGGAAAGCTTTAAATCGGTAAGACGAATGAAAATGTTCAACTAAAGAGATTCAGCTGTCGATCCTGTTTCGTTTAAGGTGGTGCAGAGTTCAATGTCATACTTTATGGTACTACAGTCACGGCGATAATTGTTGCTATTGAGGAATGTTGATGCGGGAGTATATTTATTGTTCTTCTGACAGAACTTGCAACAACAAAAAATTGGAAAATAGATTTGATAAATTATTACTTTCTGTTCTTAAACTTTACGTTATTATATGTTATCTAATTGTTTTTTTGTTTGTCCAAAGTTTATAATATGATAGATTTACAATATAGGTTTGAACATTATTATTTCAATGACTTTGATCAAGCCTGGACTCAGGTTATTTTATTCGCTTAATAAATTGTTGACCGTCTAAGATAGGTACGTATATTTTGTATTCTATTATAACTTACAGACAGATACGGTTTCTTTAAGTCCAATTCACTATGGGAGCAAGAATTTCAGTTTTCCATATGTTTTTTTAGAGGCAAAAGAGGCACCCCAATTTATATTTTACTCTAACACCGCTGAACAATGAATGCCAGAATCTCAATAAAAAGCATTGATTTACCATTATTCTATAACACAAGGAAAAGCGCGGTATACCGAAACAATACGATTCTCACTGGATCATCCGTTACACAGCTGAGCACAACGAGGCAGAACGTAGAGAACGTATGCCTCAGCGAAGAAATAGACAGGGCCGTCCTAAGATATTCGGCGCCCGTCGGCTACGAAAAATAATGCGTCCCTCTTCACAAGAAAATACTCGGGATGGCAAGTGGGAGCGGGGTGACCGGCAAAGTTATACAAAAGTGTCAGAACTACAAAAAGTCAATTTGTTACCATTACACTAAACAAAAAGATAACATTCACACAAAATTAAAAAAAACTATGTGAACAAAAACAAATTTTATAATAAACAAAAAGCAAAAGTAACTTATATATTTATTTTCCTAGCTTTTTCTTTTGCAAATTGATTAATAATATCACATGTATTTAAGTTATTAAATAAGTCACTCTCTATGGATTAAATACTGAAATTATTTAATTTGCTCTGTCCCAAAGGAGACCGTAAATAATTTTTTACCCTTTTCAGTGCTGAAAAAGATCTTTGGCCGTTGCAATTTGTAGTGGTAATACTTACAAAAAATCGCAGTGGTGTGACCACGTTAGGAAATGTAGACTCAATTTTCGAGTCAATTATTGCCCTTAAACTAAGTTCCGCAGTAGATATATTTTCTTCATTTTCCAATAAATATATGTGTTCAAAATGAAGACATTCTTCAATAAAATTATTTTCTAAATCGGCCATATACGTATCGCACAAGTTTGCAGCATGCTTTCTAATTGTGCCTTTTTTTAAATTTTCTAAATTGACCGGAAACCCAAATTTTTAGTAAATGTCATCATAGGCACACTTTCTCTTTTGTACTTCTGCTAGAAGTTCATCAATAATAGCATAATATGTATTTATGCGGAATTCGTTATTGGCATCAAATTTAACTTCTTCCGACGTATTTTCGCCATATTGTTTTTTTCTTTTGCGTATTGGTTTGTACTCATCATATCCGGACAATTTTATACCTTCAAATTTGATTCAAAGCATCTTTAAAATTGTCATAACCGGAAACCACTGCCTTCAGTAAATCAGCTCCTGCAGTCCTGCTGACCAACGAGTGTCGCTTAATTTTTTGAGAACTTTGTTTTTTGCTGCTAGCGCATCTTTCACAATTTCTCATCTTGATGTTGACGCGGCAAAGAAATTGTATAGATTTTGTAGAAATAAAAATAAAAATAATGTAGCTGCTTGTACGCAGCATTCCGCCGCCGACTCTCCAATCATTGAAACCTGTACTAAATGGTTTACTCGCACTACCAAATAGTTTGCAAGGGATGCAATAAACTTTTCCTAAAGATTTTGAGTATAAAAGTCAGTCTCTTTTTTGTTGTTTTCTCCAACACACCAATGATTTCTCGTTCACGCGCTCAGGCAATCGCGGATTGGTCCGAGCAAGCTACACCGATTCTCCAACATTAGAATAAATCTCCAATACACTCAATGTTTTCTCGTAGGGTGGCGAACCGATCGATAAGTGCAATGTGAAACCATTGAATCGGTTTGCCTCGGCTTGCTCACGCGCCTCCGATGACATGCTCAGGCTGCGTCGTGCGTGTTCGTGCTCACAATCAGATGTAGACGTACCAACGTACCTTGATGTACCATTTCACTTGTAGGGACTCGCCGGGGAATCGGTGGTTATGAAACAAAAGGCGAAAGGTGTCGAAAGAGTAACATTTATTCCTCTGCTGCCGAAAACAGACAACTGTCACGTTGTACCACCCGGCGCAATATCGAAGTATAGCCGCTATCGCTGTTTCGGACGCTACACAACAATAAAAATTGCTGCCCCCAAAAGGCTTACGCCCCGGGGCTCACTCAGTCCTGTTTATTATGACCGTCAGGCGTTGTAAAGACAGAACACTGCAAACTCACTTAAACTCGTCACCTCGTCGCCTTCCTCTATGAGGTGAATCTTTAATAAGCGCGCGGAGGGCGTAAGCACTTTGAGGGTGGCAAACGCGTGATGTGTGACGGCTTTTGATACGTTACCATTTACATGATGTACCGTTGTCAGGCAAAGAGGAGGGCGGGCGTCCACCGAAATTGCGCCGACACGCGAACGCACATCGTTTCCGATTGCTTATTTACGTCCACCTATGATCGCACCTTCGTATATCGTGGTAAACGATGGACAACAGAACGTTGGTTCCCGGTGCCGTGATAATTCGAGGTCCTGCTGACTTCGGGAACAGCCGTTACTACACTTGGAACAATCATCTACTTTCGCTATCAGGACTGTGGCCGTATCAAAGTGCGAGCGTTAGACACCTGCTATGGACTACCACGACCATCATGCTTATTGTTTTATTTGTATCGCAGGTGATACGTGTGCAAGCATTTGCGTGATCGTCGAGCGTCTATTTCATTCTAGTCCGTTGTTTCAAATCTCTCTTTGTTCTAACTTGTTATCAATTTTGTGTTTCAAAGCTATAGAAGCGATGAGGAGAAAACAAACGTGCTTAGACTTTATTAACGATAATTGCAGATAGCGGATTTTGTAATGGCTGAGAACAGGCTTGATACAGGGCTTTTACTACTGCCTCAAATCATGACCGGGACGGTTAGTTGTGTGAAACTTTATCCATTCATTCTGAATTCCGTGCAGGTGAGATGAACCATTGCGCTTATGCATAGTTACATCAAATTGCATAATACCGGCTGTATTACAAAACCTGTGCAGATAAAGCAGATTACTGATAACATGATCTCGGACTGGCAAACTCACACTGCGAAGGAAGAAATTAACACAATGATGAAGTACGCAGAGCAAGGCAGATTCTATACAATTCTTTATACACGTAAGCACAGTGTCAAATATAAAAATGATTAATGCGTGCAGTCTGTAGTCGACTAGTCGCACACGTAGCTACAGTTCATGCTTGTATATGTGTATGTATGTTTCTAGTCTGCGTGGCCACAGCAGCAGGCATGTTTAGTCTGATTCCCTGGGTGCCGAAGGTTCTTGATATTATATATCCCCTCAACGAGTCCCGCCCAAATATTCCCATTTATGAGGCCGAATATTTCGTCGACGAGGACAAATTCTTTTATCAAATTTATGCCGTAGGATTTTTGTTCGTTGTTATCTTTCTTTCTATTTTAATTGCGGCTGATACGATGTTCATGGTTTACGTACAACACGCTTGCTCTATGTTTGCCATTGCTGGGTAAGTAACGTTCCTTAGAAGACTTTCGAATGCTGAAATCATTGTAATTATTCTGGCTGTCGTTTGTTCCTTGCTTTCGCTTGAATAATTTTCTTTACCCGTCTTTCAGAAATCGCTTTGAGACTTTGTTGCTCGGTGACAGTCGTTCGGGGACAAAAGGCAGTGCTGACAAAAACGAGAGGTTTCTTCGCGATCTGATACATTCCATCCAAGGTCATAAATACGCGATCGAGTTAGTACGATATTCAGATCTAGTACGTTTTTAGAATTTCCTCGTTAATCGAAAATTCTTCTCTCACACTCTCGAGGAGTTTTTTAGGATTAGTAGATGGCACTTTTATTAACAGACACGTCTTTTCCGTTCAAGGTTTGCTGAAAGCATTGAATCGTGTTATTCAGCGCCGATGTTCATATTATTGGGTATGATCGTCAGTTGCCTAACTGTCTCGTTGTACCAAGTAAGTGTCCAATTAATATCTTTCTATACGCTTTAAACCTTGAATAACAGAGAGTCGGTTATGTACCCTACATGACACTACAAAATACATTTGTCGAACTTTTCTCGAGACGTCGCTGCTTCTATCGGCGATGAAAATGGACGAGGCAATGAAGAACATAGCTTTTACCATCGGCCAAATGTTTCACTTGTTTTATCTAAGTTTCCCTGGACAGCAGCTCATAGATCACAGCGCTGACATCAAGGATAAAGCGTGAGTAAAGCGTATTGTTGAACGAGTGATAATCATGAACAAGCTACTTCTTTTTAGTACGCGGAAAATGTTTGCACGCGGCTGAAAAATTTGGTTAACTCCTCGATCCTGTTTATAGTCTCAACGGACAATGGTACGGCGCTCCCGCTCGCATGCAGAAAATGTTAGTGTTAGTAATGCGACGGAGTTTGGAACCATCCTGCCTGACTGCCGGAAAAGTGTTTATCTTGTGCTTGGAAAGCTTTAACTCGGTAAGATGGACAACGGATGGAAATATTTCACTAACATAATCATCTGCTGGTCTTGTTTTATTCAAGGTCGTGCAGAGCTCCATGTCGTACTTCATGGTTCTACAGTCAGCGCGATAATCGTTACTGTCGAAGAATGTGTTAAATTATTGGTACGATAGAATCTTATAAAACGACAACTGGCGAATGGAAAAACTGATGATTAATTAGTTATAGTATATACATTTTTATACTTTGCACTTAACCTTTACATTATAATACTCTCCCCAAATACCCTTCTTTTTGTATTATTCCAAGTTTAACCTATGATAAATTTACCGTGTACGCTTTGATATTGCTACATTTTAATGAAGATGTGAAACGTTACGAAGGAATACAAAAATGAGCCATCTTAATATACCGTATTGAGGATGTCCATCGTCTGAAGAAGAAGATGACTAGTTGTACGTGTAAGTGGTATAAGTTTTTATTAAATTTCTCCTTATCATTCGTTACATATGTCTTGCTACCATCACTGCTTATCGTGCCGAAAATATCAATAATGCGCAACACTTAATTCCGATTGAAGCGTCTTTCCACACCGTCGTGGCAACGTTTTCGTTCCACGTTCTAACGTAATTGACAGCCTCAGTCCGCGAAGTGTTGTCATGTGTTATAAAAAATTAATATGCGGAATACACGGTAGATCGGCAACGTTGTCAAGACTTCAGTAAAGTAAGATTTGGTTTGCCGAGAAGGAGCACGTATTTTCGAAACGGCCTTCGCTTGTTTCTACATCAACATATCGTGCTGATGATGAACGGATATTAACGTCAATTGCGACCCTTGTACGACGTTGCAAAATAGCAATTAATATGTAACGATGATATAATCCGGCAGGCCCCAATAACGCTCAGTGTTTGCTTCGAAAAATTGAAAGAAGATCGCGCTGTAATAGGTACATCTCACTCATCGTACTTATTTGGTACCGTCTTTCGCCTTTACGTATGTACCTTGACGAGAGTTAGGAGTCATTATCCATTTGATATCGATTGTCCTTTTGTTCGGCATTGCACGTGCCTACTCGAGACAAACGTATTCAGTTCGAGCGTGCAATATACTCACGACAAGACTACCTCGTCTTATCGTCCTTTTTTTTAACATAAATAGTCGAGAATACCATTAACACTATTATTAATATTAATATCAACATTCCTAACAACACTATCAGTAACGCTATTATTGCTACTGCCACTACTGTCATCAACGCTTCGACTGCCCAAAAGATCTCGAAAAAACAGAAATGCATAACGAAATAGCTGCAACTGACGTAAACGAAGCTGATCTATGGGCGACATCCTTCTGTGGAAACTGTTTTTCGTCACCTATACTCGGGTGACGCGGCAGTCGAAGTGTTAATACTATACTTGCCTTATACTTGCAAAACTCATACCTATCATTAGTATCGTCGCTGTCTGCTCTATCGTGTAGTGTCATTGGAATTCACGTCGGACTCACAGTTTTTTCAAAAAATTGAAAAACATCTCGAAAAATAGGTGCGCAAAACGTGTCTTATCTACTTTAACTAATGTTTAAACATGTTTGCAAGTTTAAATTGTAAAAGTGTTTGATACCGTTTTATTCAGAAAAGTCTGGAAAATTTTTTGCAACCAGTCAAAAATGTCTAACTTGCATCCTTACGGCCTGATTGATGTTCAAAGTGGAAAAAAGGCTGTTTTTTTTCAAAATACAATTACTCAAAATCTCGAGCCAATTTTGAAAAACGGATATTCAGATTCATTTTCAGCAGGTCAAGATTAATCGAAATTGACTATTTTCGTTCAAAAGGCAAATTTAGTGTTGTCCAATGTTATAGCCACAAATTCTAATGTGAATTGCTTTCAACTTTCTGGGGACAATCATCAGACGTTCCTAACTTTGGACCACTTAGACAGACGAATCGTTCGCATGTACGGGTTGCGTCGCTGCCCAGTTGTTTCACATGTTCGTCGGCACATTCTCGGGACAAATTTTAATGGATCACAGTACGCAGATATCGGACGCCGTGTTAGTACCCTGATAGCCAAACCTGCAATGTCAAATTTTAGCCAAGACCTGTAACCAGAGCTTGTTGCCGAACGGGCTGCAGATTGGATGCAGGGTCTGCAATGTTTGTGTTTGTTGCCAAATTGGTGCCAAGGAGGCACCAGAACCTGCTAAGCAGATTCGTGACAGATGTCGCCTCGGTTTTGTTGCCGTACATTGTCGGCAGATTGATAGCAGAAATTGTGCAGTTCTGCGTTGCGGCCTCTGGCGGCAGATTGATAGCAAAACCATAGCAGGTTCTGTATAGCGTAATCCGATGCCAAATTGGCACCAAAAACGTGCCAAACCTTGCACATTTGAGCCTTTTAAATTTGCAGTGGACGGGCGCGTACATTGGCATATACGCGATTAAATAATCGGGGGAATCTTTACCATCGACGCACTCGCGTTGAATAAATTCCTAAAGCCCATACTACAATCAAATAAGAAATTAAAACCGCCGTAGGTGTATAGCCGTTTGTAAGTAGCACTTCTGCAGATAGACGGTTCAAACGTGGTACACAAGTGTTTGTTTTCATAATCTATCGAATGGTGCCTGACAAGATAAATTCGATTCGAGGGCAATTATGACCATTTTAAAGCGTTTCCCGGGCGATTCCTGCAAACATATAGTTCCGTCTTGCTCTCTGTTGCGCTGACCAGTCTCTACACTGCTCTACACTTCGTTCATTCCGTTTTCGCATCTTCACGTGTCGCGTCGTGGTGTTGTGTACGAAAGTGAATTAAAGTGCAAGAGTGTACAAAGAACAGGAAGATAGCAGAGAACATTGCAGTGGCTACGTGGACGTATTCCAAGAGCATGTAAGATTATGTATTACTTATATGACGTATGCCTCCCTCTGCATTTCTGCCAATATTTTCCCTCTTTTACAGGATGCAATAATATGCAACAATTTGCACATACTACTGCCCATGGGAGAACAGGAAGGCAGCAGAGAACATGCAGTGGCTGCGTGGACGTATTCCAAGAGCATGTAAGGTTATGTATTATTTAGTTGCGACAATAGTTGCAACGTATAACTTTTATATATAATAAATTACATGTATATTTTTGTATAAACAGGTTTAAACGAGAGGCAGAACGGCACAGGGTCCATTATCCTGCAGCGTTAGGAGGAATAAAATAGTAGGTATTTTATGAGAAGAAGCAGAATGCAATTGTTGCAGAATTTACATTGGAAAGCAAATATAATTGTACATTGTTTCGTAATTATTGTGTTCTCTGAAAAATTGTACATTATGTAATTAATGAATAAATACCTATTTTATTATAACAAATATTTGTATAATAGCATTTAACTTTGACCTGTATGAAATAATAGTTTGGAGGCCCTGCTACTGTTTTTGTGCCAATTCCGCGACAGGTCCTGTCAGCAGATCTGCTGCCGTTTTGGTGCCAATTTTCCAACAGGTTATGTCAGCAGATCTGTTGCGTTTTTGGTGCCGATTTGGTAACAGGTTCTGTTAGCAGATCTGCTGCGGTTTTGGTGCCAATCTGCTAACATGACCTGTGCGCAGGCTCTGCGCGCAGAACCGTAGCCAGATGCGTCAACAGACAACTATGGTTTCGCAAACAGGGCCTGTCATGTCTGCTGCCAATTTGGTGCCAATCTGCATGCAGCTGGCTATCAGGGTAGGTGTACCATAATTATAAGCCAGATTGCATAAATCATTCTTTAGTATACCGTTAGATCAATCTAACCTGATCAGTATCTTAATGCGACAAATTGAACAAAACAATTGCACTATGTGTAGTAGAGCGTTTATCCTAACAGTAAGGGAAGATCTCAAGTAGTAGTACCTATAGTAATCAGTGAGTGAGTTATCTTTGGTTTCAATGCATTTACCCAATCATACATTCATTACATTAATTATATCGGATTTTATGGTGCGGTTGCAGATATAATGGAAAGTGGTACGACCTACCTGCAGAAGTACAGAAGTTCGTTGTACTCATAATACGACGTGGTGCATATCCAACTTACTTGACCGCCGGCAAAGTTTGCGTTATGTCATTCGGCACTTTCTCCGCGGTAAATATCGATTTGAACAGCATTTTTAATGTGACACGATTATCTATGCTGTTATTATAATTTAAGATCGTGCAAACGTGGATGAGTTATTTGACGGTACTTTCCTCAGTGGAATGAACATCAGTCCAGCTGATTGTGGGGTTATGAAACAACTTCATACAAATGTACCATTTGAATTACCGCATACTGAAATACAGCACGCATAAATGTCGCTGAGTTTGATCACTGACGAATCATCTATGCACTTGAAATAGATTTCGATATGCGATTAATTACAAACTTGCCTTTCAATAGTCGTGACGCCAAATAAGGTGTCAGAAGAAAATACATAGAATCACAACTGCTCTAATCAATGAATACTGTATGTCGACATGATTTAAAACCAGCTCCTAGCGTATAGGTGTTGCATTATGAATAACGCATAATATAATTTACATTTAAGTTATAAATAACTAATATATATATATCCATATAAATATTAGATATCGAATTAAATTAATTTCTTCCGTGCCACGCGGTTTTCATACTATTGTGACTGATTTTATATCTTTCGGAGTTTTGGAAAAAGATTCCTGAATACTGATTATATTTTTCATTTTACTCTTTATTACTGTCCCGACACCGGATATGAATAAACAAACACCACTGATGATGAACAAAGTCGATTGACGTGCACGAATAATTTAATTGACTCCGCGCTCTTGCATCGCGCAGCAAATCGCAGTGCATCGAAAGAAGAATGAGACCCTGCGGGACTCATACGGAAGCACAGCTGCATCTACAATTTACCGTGACTACCGAATACAGCCAACTGGTACAGCGGAAGCGGAGACTTCGTCACCCAACTTCGTCAAAGAGTTGAATCTTTAATGAGCCTGTGTACAACATATATCCTTTCGCGTTGGCTTGACGCATAACGTATGACGGGTCTTGTTACGCCTATCATTTGCATGATGTGCCGTTGTCAGTCAAACAAGAGGACAGGACGTCGCCGGAAATTTCGCAGCCGCACCGAGGGATGTTTGCCGATTGTTTATTCAACTCCACCTGTGGTCGCGGCAGCACACATGGTCGTGTACTATGGTCAGCAGAAAGTTACCTGGTGTCGTGACAATTCGCGTCCCTGCGGATCTCTCGAACAGTCGTTACTATATTATCAACAGACGTCTGCTCTCGGTAACAGGCCAGTGGCCGTATCAAAATGCAAGCGTTAGACACCTGCTATGGACTACCTCGACCGTCATCATTATCGTCTTCTGTGGACCGCAGGTGATACGTGTGCAAGCACTTGCGTGATCGTCGAGCGTCTATTTCATTCTAGTCCGCTGTTTCAAATCTCTCTTTGTTCTAACTTGTTATCAATTTTGTGTTTCGAAGCAATAGAAGCGATGAGGAGAAAACAAACGTCCTTACAGTTTATTAACGATAATTACAGATAGCGGATTTTGTAATGTCTGAGAACAGGTTGGATAGAGGGCTTTTACTACTGCCTCAATTCCTGACCGGAACGGTTAGTTGTGTGAAACTTTATACATTCATTCTGAATTCCGTGCAGGTGAGATGAACCATTGCGCTTATGCATAGTTACATCAAATTGCATAATACCGGTTGTATTACAAAACCTGTACAGATGAAGCAGATTACTGATAAGATGATCTCGGACTGGCAAACTCACACTGCCAAGGAAGAAATTAACACAATGATGAAGTACGCAGAGCAAGGCAGATTGTATACAATTCTTTATACACGTAAGAACAGTGTCAAATATAAAAATGATTAATGCGTGCAGTCTGTAGTCGACTAGTCACACACGTAGCTACAGTTCATGCTTGTATATGTGTATGTAATGTTCTAGTCTGCGTGTCCTCAACAGCAAGCATGTTTAGTCTGATTCCCTGCGTGCCGAAGGTTCTTGACATTATATATCCCCTCAACGAGTCCCGCCCAAATATTCCCATTTATGAGGCCGAGTATTTCGTCGACCAGGACAAATTCTTTTATCAAATTTATTGCCAAGGATTTTTGACCGTTTCTGTCCTCATTTTAACTTTAATTGCGGCTGATACGATGTTCATGGTTTACGTACAACACGCTTGCTCTATGTTTGCCATTGCTGGGTAAGTAACGTTCCTTAGAAGACATTCGAATGCTGAAATAATTGTAATTATTCTGGCTGTCGTTTGTTCCTTGCTTTCGCTTGAATAATTTTCTTTACCCATCTTTCAGAAATCGCTTTCAGGCTTTGTTGCTCGGTGACAGTCGTTCGGGGACAAAAGGCAGTGCTGACAAAAACGAGAGGTTTCTTCGCGATCTGATACATTCCATCCAGGGTCATAAATACGCGATCGAGTTAGTACGATATTCAGATCTAGTACGTTGTTAGAATTTCCTCGTTAATCGAAAATTCTTCTCTCACACTTTCGTGGAGTTTTATAGGATTAGTAGATGGCACTTTTATTAACAGACACGTCTTTTCCGTTCAAGGTTTGCTGAACTCATTCAATCGTGTTATTCAATGCCGATGTTCATAGTATTGGGTATGAACGTCACTTGCCTAAGTGTCACGTTGTACCAAGTAAGTGTCCAATTAATATCTTTCTATACGTTTTAAACCTTGAATAACAGAGAGTCGGCTATATACCCTACATGACACTACAAAATACATTTGTCGAACTTTTCTCGAGACGTCCCTGCTTCTATCGGCGATGAAAATGGGCAAGGCACTGAAGAACATAGCTTTTACCATCGGCCAATTGTTTCATTTGTTTTGTCTGAGTTTCCCTGGACAGCAGCTCATAGATCACAGCGCTGACATCAAAGATAAAGCGTGAGTAAAGCGTATTGTTGAACGAGTGATAATCATGAACAAGCTACTTATTTTTAGTACGCGGAAAATGTTTGCACGCGGCAGAAAAATTTGGTTAACTCCTCGATCCTGTTTATAGTCTCAACGGACAATGGTACGGCGCTCCCGCTCGCATGCAGAAAATATTAGTGTTAGTAATGCGACGGAGTTTGGAACCATCCTGCCTGACTGCCGGAAAAGTGTTTATCTTTTGCTTGGACAGCTTTAACTCGGTAAGATGGACAACGGATGGAAATATTTCACTAACATAATCATCTGCGGGTCTTGTTTTATTCAAGGTCGTGCAGAGCTCCATGTCGTACTTCATGGTTCTACAGTCAGCGCGATAATCGTTACTGGCGAATGGGAAAACTGATGATTAATTAGTTATAATATATACATTTTTAAACTTTGCTCTTAAACTTTACATTATAATACTCTCCCCAAATACTCTTCGTTTTGCATTATTCCAAGTTACGAAGGAATACAAAAATGAGCCATCTTAATATACCGTATTGAGGATGTCCATCGTCTGAAGAAGAAGATGACTAGTTGTACGTGTAAGTGGTATAAGTTTTTATTAAATTTCTCTTTATCATTCGTTACATATATCTTGCTACCATCACTGCTTATCGTGCCGAAAATATCAATAATGCGCAACACTTAATTCCGATTGAAGTGTCTTTCCACACCGTCGTGGCAACGTTTTCGTTCCACGTTCTAACGTAATTGACAGCCTCAGTCCGCGAAGTGTTGTCATGTGTTATAAAAAATTAATATGCGGAATACACGGTAGATCGGCAACGTTGTCAAGACTTCAGTAAAGTAATATTTAGTTTGCCGAGAAGGAGCACGTATTTTCGAAACGGCCTTCGCTTGTTTCTACATCAAGATATCGTGCTGATGATGAACGGATATTATCGTCAATTGCGACCCTTGTACGACGTTGCAAAATGGCAATTAATATGTAACGATGATATAATCCGGCAGGCCCCAATAACGATCAGCGTCTGCTTCGAAAAATTGGAAGAAGATCGCGCTGTAATAGGTACATCTCACTCATCGTATTTATTTGGTACCGTCTTTCGCCTTTTCGTATGTACCTTCACGAGAGTTAGGAGTCATTATCCATTTGATATCGATTGTCCTTTTGTTCGGCATTTCACGGTGCCTACTCGAGACGAACGTATTCAGTTCGAGCGTGCAATATACCCACGACAAGACTACCTCGTCTTATCGTCCTTTTTTTTAACATAAATAGTCGAGAATACCATTAACACTATTATTAATATTAATATCAACATTCATAACAACACTATCAGTAACGCTATTATTGCTACTGTCACTACTGTCATCAACGCTTCGACTGCCCAAAAGATCTCGAAAAAACAGAAATGCATAACGAAATAGCTGCAACTGACGTAAACGAAGCTGATCTATGAGCGACATCCTTCTGCGGAAACTGTTTTTCGTCATCCATACTCGGGTGACGCGGCAGTCGAAGTGTTAATGCTATACTTGCCTTATACTTGCAAAACTCATAGCTATCATTAGTATCGTCGCTATTAGCGTTATCCGTTTATTGTTAGTCAAGACCGACTTTACCCCGACCCGAATATTTCCGGTATTTTGATCTACACTACCGATATGAGTGAAACGAACGAGCTGAACAGATCGAGCGGAACGTACGCGTCGCCGTAGCACTGTTTCCAGAAGTACGTCGACGCGGAGAACACGGCAGACAGACCGTGTCGTCTGATTGACTCTCCACGACGACTGTAAGGCATCTTCGTGCCTAGTCACCGAACTCTTCCTGAGGGCGATCGGAGATGGGACTTTATGTAACCGGTTCTGTAATCGATGACGTCGCCTGGTTGTCCTCCTTGCATTCCGTGCCTTCGTCGCGTGCTCCATCTACAAAATGCACAGCCGTCCATCTTTAAATCGACCCCCGTCGGCGCCGCGAATCAGTGGCTTTTTCAGTCTCTATCAATATCGACTGTATTCAGTCGTTTAACTAGCATGCGGACCAAAGCTTACGTGTCCGCGAAGGCATTTTCGATGAGATATTTTAAGGTCACGTGTCGCGTATGTGTGTCTTTCCGTTTACATGTACGTTTATGCTGAACTGTCATTTACATGGATCGCGTCATTTAAACGTTTGTGCTCGTTATCCGACACGTTTTGCATGATTATAGCCCGGCGTTGCTGGCACGTTCGAGGTAAATTTGAGAAGCAAAACTAGAAGCTGAAAAATGTACAGTTTCCTGATCGACTCGATTCGTTGAGACAGCAGAATGGATTTGCGAATTTGTTCGAAACCTTCGCGGACACTGTTCAGCGCCTTGGTCAAAGATCTCGTTCGCTCATTGATGCATAGGCGGCGAGAGACGGAAAGAATGAGGGACTTGGTTTGAACGAGCAAACGTTATTTATGAAAAGTGACGCAGAATTTGTTATACGCGAAAGCGTATCTCGCACGCCAAACAACGGCGATGATCTTCAGGAGAGAACATCGAGTCGCACCACTTATGTCACGATGCTTCATTCCGCAAAGAGATATGCGTATAGTATAATGCAGATACGTATATGAACGTATACGAACGTGAGAGTAACACATTCAGGAGTGCAAAAGTAAAAGGGGGCATCAAATATACCGATCGCTATAAACTACTGGTAACAATATGCAAATGGAAAGAAAATATTTTCCTGGTCGTGGAGCTTGGACTCTGTGTACACGCGCTCACGCACTCACACAGGCACACACACATACACACATCTTGCTTTTACTGCAATCTAAAATTATTTGGAGGTTTATAGCTAGAAATTTCTGTACACTGCACTTACTAACTTATGCGAGCATACATGTTAAATCGTAAGCGATCAATCGTACGAACGATGGTACGCACTAACTATGAGAATTAAAGAACAACATTATTTCTCGTGAAAAATAAAAAAAGTCTCCACGACAATCGCGTATCCGCGAAAATTCATTAACTACCATTACCGCAACGAAACCCTCGCCGACAACGCAGTCGTTCCTAGTAGCATCACGTTCATCAAACTCGTGCAAGCGCTCCGTCAACAAGAGACCGTACTTGTGCCGCGAACAGAAGTCGACGTTTTTACGCTCGCACAAAACTATCTTCTCAAAATCAACGTACGTACACGTATATCGCAACAGATAAATATACCGTACGAGCGTGTGCATCTTAATCCGACCCCACCCGCTTATTTGCTCGCGGAGTCGCGGATTACCTCCGGATCATCATCCTTACCTCACCCACCACACTATCGCGAGATCTCGCGACCAGTCCGGCAAGTTTCGCGCACGATCGTACCTGGATGCGAGTTAAGGGCAGCGACGAGCGACCGACCAGGTTGATGGTTGGCGGTATTGATGACGGTGGTCGAGGTGGAAGTCGAGGTTGAGATTGAGATCGAGGAAAGGACGCGACGCGATTGACATTCGGAATTGGCATCGTGCTCTCGAGTCACGCTCCCAACTGCCATCGTCCGGCCGGCGGCGTCGAAGTCGCCGCTGCTGTTGCGATTGCAGTTCTCGTCGTTATTGTTGTTGTTGTTGATGTTCGAAGAGGACAAGAGGCTCTGGCTGTCGCCGTGCGCCGACGTCACCCCGTAGCTCCTCAGCCGCGCCGAATGCTGAAGCTGCTGATGCTGCGGCACACTGAACGTCGCGCCCCGTTTCCTCACGAAGATCCTGTCGTTCTGCAAGAGATGCTGCTGGTTCGGATGTTGCTGCTGCTGACGCAGCGTCGCACCGGTCGTAGGAGCACTGTGTATCAACCCCGAACGGGACCCGTGAGTTTTCCTCAGTATCTGCCCTTTCGCGGCTCTCCCTGCCACCCTCTTTCCTGTCTTTCATTTTGTCTGCCTCTTTGAGATCGCTTCAGCGCGGGATGCTCACGTCCTGGTTTCATCTCCTTTTCTCTCTCTCTCTCTTTCTTTCTTTTTCACTTTTCTCCGCTTTAGACGGTATTGTAAGGGGGAGTAGATAGGGAGAGGGTGGTCTTTGAACTATCTCCTCATCCGTTTCCTTTCTTAGAAACGCGCGCGAAGGATTGATATCTTTTATAGAGAGAACGTCGGATTCGACAGGCGATAAAGCGGTCACACTCGGCGTTCGATGAATGCTTTCGGACAGTCGGTGGCTGCCTCGTGGAACGCGCGAATCGACAGCGAGAAGCGAGAAGCATGCCAGCGGGTTGCATCTCGGCGTAGACAAGACGTCATGCGCGTGAACATTAAGCTGAGCGCATATAGTAAGCACGCGGTTGCGGTCAAATGGTCGAACGGACAGAGGCATGATTCGAGTAATCGAGAAGACAAGAGGATAGGTCATGCGCCCATTGATATTGTTTCTCGCTCATCCTATACAGAAAAATCATCATTTGGACGATTTCAGACTGGTTCGTTCGCGCGGATCGTGACGTTTTGTGATGATTTTTCGGTATGACGAGGTGAGCGAGAGGCTAAGCGATGTATTTTCTTACCTCCGTACTGTGACTCATGAGGACAATGGATCCTGATTGTTGGGAAGCGAGTGATGAAGAAGTGTCGACGTCGAATTCGCACACATTCACAGTCCGCCGTCACTTTAAACCGTTAACATTGTCGGGAACGAAAGCAGATCGACACGGGAGGGGGGGTACGTTATGCTCGCGAATCAAATAAAACGGCGTGTGATCGCGGTATGCGTGTATTTCATCGTTCGATGTCTCTTCAACACCGCCTCGTGGATCGGAGTCGTTTCGAAACGAAGGAAACGCGAATTTCCGCAGAGGGTCGGTCCTGCTTCGACGTGACTTACTGGTAATTCGTCGGTCGGAAGGCAAATTTCAAGTTTGCGGTATGATTTAGCGATAGGGGGGGAATGATCGAGATTCTGTTTGCATCGGTTGGCACGAAAAAGGAACTTAAACTGATTGATCGAAGGAAGACTGTCTGAGGGACGAGCATAACTCATGCTCCAAGTGATCGCGTCAATTATTATCAGTCGCAACTACAAAATCATTCTTTTTCTCTTTATTGCTTTTTTTTTTGTTAAATTATAGCTTACACCTCTTGAATATTCCAGGTACCCTGTAAAACAATACCAGAGGCATGTCTTTAATCCCAGAATGGTGTGACACGGTTAAAACATGGGTTGCCTCTAAGTGCGAAAAAATATTTTTATCGTCATAGTAATTGTTGGATCTGCGTCGTGTTTATGCACACGAATGAATAATAAAAAGAAGTGTGTACCGTCCCAGTCGACATTTCACGTTACGGAAAGGAGAATTCACGGGCTACGTTCAAGAAATCGTTGGAACACCGCAAGCCTTTTCTTTCTCTCTTTTCTTCCCTTTTCTTTATCTATGGAGTATAACTGAACATAACAAGCACAACTAAACGGTTCATTTGCAACTGAAGTGTTACCTTTGCAATTCTTTCGAAGGACGCAAATGTGGCGTTAGTACGTTCGATCTTAGTTTGTGGCAAAGTGAGCGAATGACGTCGTGTCGTTGAGACGAACTGTAAAATTTGCTCGTATAAAACGATTCTTTGCATCAACGAAAAATTGTGCCTTTGTGAGAGAATGTAAGAAAAACGTTGCTTGACAATGAAATGATCGTATTGCTATTAGAAAATGTAACAAGACGTGAGGTGTGTCAAAGTAAGTGTAGGTCTGCACGTATAAACATGTATACGTAGTGGCACATAGATATAGGGTGGAGTACATTGAATTGGGAACAACGAAACATCGATATTGTTTATCGCCGCATCGAATTATTATTCCGGGAAGGTTATTTACAGAACAATAAAGATAATTCAGTGCTCTCACTTGAACGATCTACCTTGGATATACAGGCATCTATCAGGTCGGTGGGTAGGCGTATACATGTATATCGTGGCCAATTTAGAAGTCAAGCAGATCCTACGGAAGTGAAACTACGCGCTGCTTCTATTTTGGTGCAAAAACAAGGCAAACGAGACAGTTCTGTATCCTTGCAAGAATAATAAAAAGATTGGCACATACCGACGGGAGCGTGAGTACACGCGTATGCACGGTAACGCCTCTATATGCACATTCGCACCGGAGTACCCACGCGCACGCAAGTACAGTGCGTATGCAGAAAGGTGGTAGAATAGTTAATCGTAGTAGGGCGAATGATCAAAGAGTATCACTAATCGTAAGAAAAAGAACTAAAGGCTAAGAAGGGAATGAATTTGTCGAATTAAAGAGTGCATACCACAAGAGTCGTGATTACGTGAGTTAGAATGGATTGCATACCGACATATCTCCCTTATGTAGTCCCACCAATTGTCCGGAGACATGACGAGAAAGAAGCCGACCGCGATGAGGATCATCCCGCCAAGCTTCATGCCCATAAAGTGAGCGCCGTAGAGGACAACGTCCAAAGCTGCACGAAAATCGCACGAACGCGGAACGTTTAAAGCACGTAGCACAGAATGAAAGTTGTGCCAAGGTTAAGCATCGTTACGTCGTCTTTCATATTTCTTCGACACGTACCTGCAGACACTGGCACCGCCGTGATCAGTCCGAGCGTGATGAACAGATCGTATGTCAGCGCGATACTAAAGTTGCCGAGCATGTTTGCGACTGTAAAGCCATCGAGACAAAGGCATTTATTGTACAGCACTCGAAGTTTGCGTATCTGCCGGTCGCGGACCTACCTAGGTGAAGGATGCTGGCGGAAAGAAGCGGCGCCCATGGGAGTCGTGCCCAGTGTACGCTCTCCACGCCGGTGAAGTAAAGGGCAAGGCAGACGGGCCACAATAGGGCGGCGTTGCAGAGACCGATCAGCGAGAAGAAGAGAGACATCTGCCCGAACGTCGTCTCTCCTATCACCTTTTTGAACAGCACCTGAGTAAAAAGCGAGACAATGTTACGTACCGACCCGAACAGAACGGAAAACGACGTGAGGCGAACTAAGTACTCAGCCTACCTTGTACACGGCAGAGCCTGCTGCTGCGGATGTTGCCAGCACGACGCCGCCTAGGGTTGGACTTCCGGTTATACCATCCATGTAAGCCAGCAGCGCGATTCCGGTGTTACATAAAATCACGGCAACTATCTGGAAGCCATAACAGTGCGTTAGATCGATTCTAACTTTTGGGAATTGATTGAAACTCAATGTGTTTGTACTGACCCTTATACTGACGAATTGTTCGTGGAGAATCACCCAGGATAGTAGGTAGACGCACGAGACGTTGGTCGCGAACAGGGCCATTACGTCGGTGGCCAGAAGTATTCTGAGCGAACGGATGTACATGTAGTTGGTGACGACCCACAGTCCGCAGAACAAACTGCATCTGATCAGGAAGCGACCACCCGTGAAGCCCTTGTCGCGGAAACCTCGCAGACTTTCGGCTATTATCTCCGAAGGCGCGTGGCATTTGGTCCTTGTAGCGCGGCACAGAAAGTAGACCGGGAAATACAGTACTTCCCAGTTGGTACAGAACCACGTAGTGAAGAAGGGCGCATTGTATGGAAGCACGACCTAAAGGAAACACACTAGGCATCCGTATTCCATATTTCGTATGTGCATCAATTTAGTTCACTCCAGCGACTGTGAAAGAAGAAGAGTGAGGCTACGTGGACACCTCGGAGTACAACTCTTGAGAGATACGAAAGTTTCTAGAGTTCGAAACTCGGACATGGACGCGTGATAAGTTGTTTCTCTGATAGTGACAGCAATTTTCATGTCGAGCGTCTGCACGATTAGATGTACTCCTAAGTGTCCACGTAGCCTAAACGCTGACGATCGGTATAATTACGTGCTGGGGATGAAGTTCGGTGACTGTGGAATTGACGGAGGTCGACGCGTAACGTGGAGTTTCCGCTTTATGAAAGTACAAATATTTGATGCAGTGCGTAGCTCCCACCCACGTCGCCGTCACGCATATCGTCACGCACACTCCGAAATAAATCTGCAAACAGCGTCAGATTGCATCTTGAACAGTACCACTTGAGCCCTTTTACACTGTCCACTCTCACAAGAAATTGCTCAGAACTGACCGGATCCTCGTACCGCTCTGGCCACTGAGAGTGGACAGCCGAGCACAAAAAGCCAAACATAAACATTCTTCAACCGATGTACCTTCTTCGCAGACTCCGCGCAGCAGGACGCGTAGCAGGCGGATAAAATCTTGGGCCGGCGTCGGACGTGCGTAACCGGTGCGGGGGTGCCGACAGTCGCCATGTGCGCCTGCGTGGCTGCCGCGCCACTGACCGTCTCCACTGATCGACAGCTGGATCCCGAATCTGCACATTCACTGACCACGCTGCAGCCTTGCTGCTGCTGCGAGTGCTGCCGTTGGCGTTGCTGCTGCTGGCGTTGCCTTTGCTGCTGCGGCTGCTGCTGATGCTGTGGTGGCTGCTGCTGTTGCGGCTGTTGCTCGCATCCTGTACCACGTTCGCAGAATTAGCGGCGTCGAAACGATACTCGCAACTTCGCTGATCCCGGTCCGCTTTCAGCGAGAGCGGACGATTTCGTATACAGTTTACTTGCGAATGCATTAACAAAGGAAGCTCCCGGTGCACTCGCGCGCTTGCGTTCGAAGACCGTGCACGAGGGCACGTGGGAAATGCTCACCTGAATTGTCGAGTACGACTTGAACGGGACTAGCGAGCGTACCGTGGTTTCGCTGATCGTCACTGAGAACAATACTCGGTGCGCAGGATCGACGGGGGTGGAATATCGTCGCTACCTCTGCCCCGACGCCTACGCTACTCATGCTGAGACTCGCTCGTTGGAACATGTCGCGCATGGATCAAGGTGCTTAGTGCGAGTGTTGGCTCTACAGAAAAGCGTGAAACTCGCTTGAAGAGAGGTACCGTGCTATGCCACATGGTGCAATGATACTCACTCAAAGCAACGGCTTGCGTCCGTTAAGCTCGTTAAGAATTCGGCAGCGCTACGAAAGGCTAAATTAGCTGTCGTCGCTGCCGGAGGAACATAGAAACCTTCGACGCTCGCACGGCAGTAGAATCTGTGCCGTGACACGTACCGTTCCTATAACTCGTCGCTCGAGCCGACTATCTACACTTTCGGTAACAATTATTTGTGCTCGATTTTGTACAAAATAGCGACTGCCGTGATTCGAGCCGTCCGTCTGTCCAGTGGACCAGCCATTCTGCGGTAATCTCAGCCCAATACGATGACGTACCTTCCGTAGAATTATCCTCCACAGTCTCGCCGGGCCGAGAAGACGTTGGGTGCATCATTCATGTTTCGACAAAGTCTGCCGATCGTTAGCGGGATACATTCATCGAACGTCTCATGACACCCTTGTGCCACGTGCTTACGAAGTCTCCGTGCCTCCTCTTTCTACTTGCTATTAAGGGTGTTATGGCCGCCTATAGCAGGGTAGCGCGCGATACACTCGGAAGGTTGTACGAGAGTGTAAGTAGATACGGTAGCACGAGGTCAGATACGCTCCTGAGGCAGCGCGTTTCACGTAGAAAATCTTCGGACCATCTTCATACTTCGTTTCTGGGAGGTAGCAATTATGAGCGTGCCACCCTCAAGCGGCAAACGTGAATTCTGCCTGAATCAAGGACAGATTATGCTTGTCGCCCGCTATCGATGCCGTTTTCACCTTCACCGCCCCTACCACTCCCGCCCCTGTTTACGTTCTGCGTGTATCCCTCGCGTCACATGTAGGTCTTCGACGAAATCTGCCGATTGATTCATCGCTTCGCGTTCTCCGATGCACGATATCGCTCAACAGGATCATTTGCTACATTGCGTGCACAGCGCGTTAATTTATCCTCCGTAAAGAGGATTGACGAGTATCGTCACTTCTAGCGCGCAACTTTCACGTCTCTTCCGTGACAATTATGTCGACCGACCACCGAGAATCGTGTCACGAGTTGCCGTTGCCTCGGACGAACACCTCCGAACGTACTTTTGAGCAATTATGCATCGTCCACGCAATTGATTAGCACCGGAACGGTTTCATGACTGTCGCTCGGTTCTGTTCGCTCGCCATCGAGGGGTTGCGACTGCGCCATCGAGCCACGAGGTCGTGCACGCGAATTTCACTTGATAGGCAGACACGTAGGTGGTCGTGCGTAGCGAAGTCGTAAAAAGTGTCATGCGCAATCGGGGTATGTCGTAATACAAAACGTCGTGTCCGCTCAAAGAGGGTTGTGATTTTCATAATTTTTCTATGTGCCTATGCGTTATAGAAGTGGTGTGGTCAAAATTTAATTTTTGTACATCTTCACTTACGAATAGACTGCTTTCGTAAAGACAAGCAGATAGAGTTGCGTCATGGCGAATATTTATTTTTAGTGAAATTAAGACAAAGTAATGTAAGTGACAATTATACAAATGGCGAGTCTAGAAGGATTTTGTCGCAAGAAAATGATGGGATGTTTACCGGAGACGATGATGGATTCTGCCGATCGTATGATTAAAGAAAGAATGCTGCGTGGGTTGGTTGAAAAATCTTTTATTCCGCATTTTCTGAAATGAGAGATTCAATTAAATTTGACATGTGTCAAGACGGAGTAAGGCCGAGATTCGGCCGACTCCGTGTCGACTCTAATATAGGACTTGCGTTCGCTACCGTTTAAACGGGTAGTCGGCTGGCATCAATTTGGCAGAGTACAAGTATAAATACATGTATATAAACGATACAGTCGTACGCGAATTAGTTACGCAGTAAATGGCAGATGGTTGGATAATCGAAATGTCGTACAGAAATCGGATGTTACGCGAGAGGCGCGTGCTTAAATTTGTGTCTTTTTTTCATTTACATGTACCACTTGAGATTTTTCCTTGTCGAGCATTATCCTTCGCTCTACCCCGCTTTGTCTTTCGGTCGACAATATCTCAGGGTCTCTTCGAGGCCTTGGGAAATTGTCTATTGACAAGCGCTCGATGCAAAATTTCCATCTGTATTTACTACACTGACGAGAAACCGGAACGATTAAGTTAATTGTCGCATTGGATGTTGGATAACGGCGAGATTAACGAGATATCGCGAAGTAACGCAGACTCGCGTTATTCCGCGATAATTAATCGATCGGTGCAGGAAACGCTTCGTCTATCACATTGCGCAATAATTATGATCAACAGCTGCAATTCTGCCGACTCACATCTACAAACTACACAATATTCATAGTTAATGCAACTCTTAGAGTTGAAAGGTAGGTGTACACACACGTGCAAGTGTGAAAAACCGAAAGCCTCGTTAAAAAAATGTGTGCTCGGTTTAAGGTAAAGTTAAAACGATCATTCCTATAGTCGCTCTTATCGTGTTGATCATCTGTAAACGAAAGCACGTACATATGATACGTATGATAATTCATAAAAAAAACCGCTTCACCGAACTTGCACATGCAAAATGTTCGTAATAGAAGTTCTATAATGACTCCGTTAAAATTAAGTATTAATGTTCTCGTCGAAAAGAGGCTCGCAATAAATGTAATTTTCTCTTTATTGATTTAAATGTAACACTTACACCTCCATAGATGCTATGAGGTACCGGCAGCCCGTATATATCAAACGTTACTTTTCGAGTAAGCTAGAGTTCGTATGTACATAGTAGAATGTCGCCTCACAGTTTTTGCACGCTTCTAACGAACGCACGTATCATAATCTATTGACGATTACGCATCCATGCGTCGCTTTTCGCCGAAAAAATGGGGTTTATATATAAGCGGATATAGTAGTGTTAATCACCTGATTAAAAGTCTTAACTAAATACTACTGTATTATTAAATACAGGGAAACTGCGGATTAATCTTTAAAGGAGTGCGGTAAAAAAAAATCTTCTATATAAAACAGTGTAGAATACACGTTCCAATGGTAGCTTGTGACTGATAATACAAAATGAGCATTTTTCTCCTATACTACTCGGTGATTTATCGACAAACAAAATAATTACGCACGTCTTTTTAGTCAGTCGCGGGCTAAATGCTCCATTACGTGGAATTTGAATACGCGCACTGCCGTACGTTAAGTCGTTATTTAATTTTCGTTATGGTAAGATTTGTATCGTTCGCACTTTCTCTTGTATCACGTACATTCTTTCCTGTTCACTCTCACTCACTCCTCCTTCCACTTTCTCTCAATTTCTCCGTTTATCTCACTCCTGCTCTCTGTCTGTGTGGCTGTGTGTGCAACGTCATTTTCATTTTTCACTCTCGGTGGTCCGAAAAATGATAGCGTCGTAAAAAATACGTCTTAACAAAATTGCATTTCTCGTCGACAATATAGAGACCATTTTGTACATGTTCGGCGTCTCAGTGACATCAACTCGATTTACAAGATATACTACAAATTTGATACGAGAAAGTTTTATGTGTTTATGCAATACGTTTTCATTAACATGTATACCTATGTACAAGAATTATTTTTACAAGAGTTCCATCGACATAAAAGTATGCTTAGGTTTGCGAAAGGTGACTTTGGGATTATTAATGATCCTCGTTTATTAAATGAGCGGCTGTTGTAAATTATTTACACATACTTCAACACAACAGATGATTTAATACAATCACACGTAACCAGGTGCCTAAGCGATATTTTAACAATAAATAATTAGATACAGTTAGACGTAAAGTATAGAAATGTAAATATTATCTTGAATTGTATCATTAATATTATCATACTTTACGCTCAGAACGCAATAAGACGCTTTATATATATAACTGCTAGTGGCATCGTTATTAATTAATTTTTTAATACGCTAAACCTCCTATGCCAATACGAAAATGAGGTAAAGTAAACAACTAGTCCTTCTCCTTCCTTTCACTTCCGGTCTTCCTAGTTTCATAAAAACACTCAAAGACGCATTTGCTTTGTCCATAAAGAAAACGAGATCACGTTTACTTTACTACCAAAAATCGTAGCTTTGTTATACCTGCCATGTAGATTGTTGTCTTAATGAATTTTTGTTTTCTACCTGATACGCCACATTTTCCGTGATACTCAGGAAAATATCGAAAAGTCCGTGTATCTTGCAAAAATACACTGCCGACAGACTAAATTGTATGAGACCTACGTATTAATTGTGATTGAACAGTGAATTTCACGAAAAAATCGTATATTTACAATGGAAATGAGCACTATTTTCGCGCGTAATAATTATGTCACTGTGCCATCAATACATACTGCTTCATTAGTACCAAAGTTCTTTCTCAAAAGAACACGGCAAGTAGAATCGGCCGTAAAGGCAAAACATAGGATATAATAAAATGGTCGCGAATATTGTAATCATTCAACATCAGATGGTCGACTATCCCGCGTTAAATCCAGCTTCATCGTTATCGAATTTCGTCCGTGCCAGAACAACAAGACCGTATACTCCTGTTCGACGATCTCTCGTTCTCTTTAGTAGCAGACATTTAATACACAGGAATGCGACACAGCGTACGTGACCCCGAGGTGTTGATCGTCCAACGGTGTTACTTCTCAGTTTCATTACTCCTATTCCTTATCCACGTATTGTTCCCCGAACAGGTCACTATATCGCGTATCGTATTGTTCGTCCGGTACACACATCACGTGAACTACAGCGAATGGAAGAAAATGCGCTCAAAACGGTCTCTTCGTTTTCATCGCTCATCTTTGATCATGTATCATTGCTGTTGTGGGATGGTAAGACTGGTGACTCGTGACACCGTTGAATAGTCTGAACTTTTATATACGCGCGCTGGTTATGACTACACGTTGATAGATTATGCATTAGCAGCGCACACGATGTCACCGGAATATACGCGCAAACATTCTTCTATGTCTACAGAATGAGAGTATACGATGCTGTATGTACAATCAACTCGATGAAGACTAAATCGACACTACAAAATTTGCTCGGGATCTGTTACGGACAAATTACTTTTGTGCTTTACCTTGCGCCCTTGCCTCTTAGACGTTTTTCTCGCCGCCTTAGGCTCCCTGTTGTCTTGTGCTTGCTTGTTCAGCCCCAGTCTAAACCGAACGGGTACTTTCGAATCCAAAGGGGTCTCCTCTGTGAACAAATCGAATGGTTATTGGCACCGTGTGTGATGTTAAGATGTTGGTTCAGTCGGTGTAGGGATGGTGAACAATTTTTACCAACCTTCAGAATCGTGCAAATCGGACACTGTTCGATGAAGTACCGTGACCCGCCTAACATCCTTTTGATTGGCTGTAAACGATGAACAATGCCATTATATGTTTTGGACGTAAATCGGTTTGGCGGTAACAATTACGACCGTGTTAGACACAAAACGATTCGTATTATTTACTTACATTTTTCATCGCCCTTAATAACGTGTCTCTGATTTACTTTCGCATTATTCTTAACAACCCTAGAATTGAAGAAACGGATCAGTAAGGGGGTGTCAGAGTGTAAATTCTCGCAAAATATGTGTAGTATGTGTAAGAGAGAATAATCAGACTTAAATCGAAACATACTCATTAACAACTCCCTTGAATGCTGATTGTACCAGCCTAGCAGATTGGATCGGCACAGTCCTATTCAACCTCTCCGCACGTCTTCTGCTCAATTCTGCGCGTAGATCCCCCTCCTCATCGACGTTTATGTCCTCGAAGATCGCCTCAACGTCTTCTCGCGGATTATCCGCGGTAACAATAACGTCCTTCCGTTTCTTGCACTTTTTGTCTTTCCCTATTCGCTCCGAGAGCGGTAACTCACTCTTTAGCTTTCCAACTTGATATAATTCTTTATCACGCTTCTTTTTCTTTTTGGACGACTTATCTTTCTCCGACGGCTTGCAAACAGAAGCCGGTTCAACCGTCTCAACGCACGCAGTATCCACAGTAGTCGTAAGAGGAACGGAAGTGACGTCTTCCGCTACTTCATCGAGCTCATCTTCATCATACTCATAGCTACTAGCGTCCATAGTCAAATCTTCGTCCTCAACAACATACACATCATCTGTTTTACCAACCACAGTTGCTGCAGTGGTTCGTCTGGTCCCTCCGAGTAAAACTTCAGCCTGTCCATCAACTCCAGACGCTTTCTTGCTGGGTAGCTCCTCCTTTTTGTTCAACTTTATCTTTTTATTGGCGTTTATCGGATCGATAGGCCTGGTCGACTCAAATTTTCGCCTCCTAGCTTCTAATACTGGATCAGTCCCGACAGCACTGCTCGCAGTGACGTCGCTGGACTCGTTAGAATTAAGATTGACTGCAGATGCCGTTATTGCCGCCGACGACGATACCGTTGTCGTTGCCGATGACACCGTCGACGTCATCGACACACTTTTTTCCTCGAAGTTCTCTTGTCTCGATAAGCTTCTCGTGCTCTTCACCGGCAAAGGAGAAGAGTCTCTGTGTATACACACGTCCGGACTGTTCGAGCGAGGTCTGGGCGGCCCATGTTTCCTTGAAACTTCTTTGGGCGACCATCGCGCAGGGGATCGTCGTCTTCTCGGCGAAACTCGCGGAGAATTTCTAGGTGACGACCAGGGAGACCTACGGGACGGCGATCTACGAGATGGCGAACTAATGGACTGCGTGCTTCTTCGAGGCGGTGATCTACGTGGTGGTGGTGATCTGCGCGAAGGTGGCGACTTAGACCGATTTGTTCTAGGCGATAATTGACCCAACGGAGACCTTGATCGTCGACACGGCGATCCCCTCATGGGTGTCTTCGAACGTGGAGACCTGGAGCGTCGAGGTGTTAGCCTCGTGATTGGCGAGAATCGAGGCGATCGCGAACGCGGTGGACGGGGGGACCTCGAGCGAGGTGGTCTGGGTGATTTCGAACGGGATGATATTCTTGAGGGTGGTGGTGAGTGCCTCGGCGACCTTCCTCTTGGCGGTGATCGCCGCATGGGTGGCAGAGGTGATAACCTGAGCGGTGATCTGGGTCGCGGCGACAGTCTTGAAGGTAGCGGGGATCTTTGTCTGGGGGAGTACCGTGGCGGAGACATGCGCGGTGACCTGTACCTCGTCATCTCCCTCTGCGACTTTTTCGGTTGCCGAATCGGCGGTGATCTTCTTGGTGATCGTCTCGGCGACTTTTTTCGGGAGCGCAACTTCGGGGACAACGATCTACGCTTTTGATTGACGCGGCCGATTGCATGCGGGGATACGGACCGCCTTTCGTTTCGCGAGAACGTTGTCAACGGTGCGGACGATGTCGCGGACTCGTTGATGTCTTTCTTACCAACATCGTCAGCCCTCGGCAGTCTTTGTTCTTGAGCATTAGCTGTCGCATTCCTCTGTTGCGTAGATTCGATCTTCCCTCCTCCCTCTTTCGACTCTCGCTTGCTGGATCTTTTTTCCCGTTTCTCTGTCGGCTTGTCGACGTTCATTTCCCGTTCCATCTCGTCCATCAGTCGTTCTAGGCTGTCTTCCTCCTCAAGATCGGCCATTAAAAGGATGTCGTCGTCGTCATCGTTCGCTTCCTCTGCATCTTGTTCCTCATCCTGCTTTTGCGGACTCTCTGTCGGGGATTCTTTGTTATCCTCCGTTTCGGAAGTTCGCTCAACACCCTTCGCGATACATTCCCTCTCTCCAGATTCGTCCTTTGTCGTCACTGTGCCACTTTTATTGTTATCCTTAGCGTCTTCTTCCTCGGAACAACTACCGTTGTCTTTAAACCGATTAAACTTCGACACTTCTAAAATTATAATTGTACTACATAAATCAAGGTTTCATTGTTTTTACGTTTACAATGATTTTAACCCTTTGACTGCGGCGCGCTCTCGGACGAATCCATCAATATGGACGGCGCGTTTTTCGCTTGTCGGTCGCTGCGACTAGTTGTCCATTGACTACTGGAAACTGACAGTGACCAAAACAGTACCCGGAAATTTGATGCCATTCTTAGGGTTTCAAAAATAATAATGGCAACAAAATTAAAAATATCAATTAGTAACTTAGCTAGTAAGCTACTTTAATTTTGCTTAACTTATTGATGGATTTGTGAGGGCGTATATATACGCCTTTCGTATATATTGATGGGTTTGTGAGGGCGTATATATACGCCTTTCGTGTATATTGATTGATTTGTGAGGGCGTATATATACGCCTTTAGCAGTCAAAGGGTTAAGATACCCTTCACATACCTATTGGCTGCACTTCAATGCAAGCATCAGTCTTTTCTACCTTAGTCGGGCAAGGTAATTGCATTTGTTGAAGCACAGAATGCTCGTCCACAGGAACTATGGCTATTAAGTTTGGATTGCGAGGACTTTGATAATATAAATTCTGTAAGCAGAAAGTGCATTGTATACAGAAAATCTATGTAATCAATTTCATTAAAGATACTAATTATGATTCTTTACAATATTTTTGTATATTTGAGAGGAATTGAGCTTACGCCATTTTGTCTCTGTTGTAGCCTATTATGGAAATATCCTCTCCTCGGTGGACGCTGACCTTTGTAGGGAGGACGAGAAGTTTGCGTGTATTGCGGAACAATTTTTTGCAATTGCGTCGGTGGCTGCCTCCTAGTATGCGCAGCATCTTTTGTACGCAAAGACTGAAGAGCTGCCAATCGCAAAGCTTCAAGATCATCTTCGTCATCATCCTCATTTTTAAGTTTCTGTTGTGGTGCGACTACCATCTAAAATGTACACATAAACACACACGGTACAATAAATAAAATATCATAAAAATAGTAATCTTCAGTGTCTCTTTCAAAGATAATAACATTTTGCCTAATTGCTGCTGTTAATCTACATCCTGCATTACATTCATACATTTATAATCATTTTATGATGCACTTGTCATTTCTTATTGTCGACATATCTCGCCGCGACCCACTAACAGACAAAACTACTACTTCATCAAAATGTGCAAGCCTAACGAAAAGGATGATAAACATGTTTTTATCTGATTCGCCCAGTCGTTCGGTGCTGTAACAGCTTTAAACCTAAGATGTTTGGTCGAAATCAAGATGTGCAGTACATTTGCAGTTGCAATACTCTCGCGACAACATCGCATCCGGAGCATTGTTTTGAACGCACTCTCCGTTGCTAGATCAACAACTACGTGCGCGGAGCCCTACCTTTTGGCGATAATCCATTTTATTTGGGGTACAGTTGGAAAAAGATTTGTCGTTCTCACACTGAACACTGCGTCCCAATGTGTTCATTTAATACTTTGTTGCCGGAGCCCCGACGAGTGAGTCCTCGTTGCGCTACATTCAATCCTTCCCCATTATTTTAGTTACATCGGCACAGGCAAGCATTTTCTTTCGGACAACTTTTAACTCTAAATTCCTCGCACGATATCACACACACTTCGTTACCCCCCACCAGATATAAATAAAAATGGCGTGAGTGGTCGTGAAATCAACGACCGCGGACTATGTGAACGGTAATGGCCGCTTCTACGGTACAGTTTTCGGAACGCATTGGACGAGTGTGAGGTGCGTTTTCAATGCAATCGCCAATCGGTCCACTTCGACGAATTGAATTCGTCGAGTCCATCACGTGTTCTGAAAATCTCCCGTTCTAGAAGTTGGACAACCCTACTTGTGGCGCTAGTGCGGGACGTCAGACCAATGATGGCAGAAGCAAAGGCGAAACTGCGTCAGACAAAACTGTTTACACCGTGCGAACGAAAGACCTGATTCGACAATTTCGTACTTAGTTGTACTTAGTACGCGTATAATTAATAAAACTTATTCTTAAATTTTTCTTAAACTGAATAAAATTGTAATGCCCCAACGGTTGCAACCACATGGTCGATACAGCAGAACTGCTGTTTACCCATAAACGAAGGAAGAAGAAGAAGAAGAAGTAGTACGCGTATCATGTGTCGGGCGTAATCATGGAGAGTGTTTGTTCCTCGAGTAGTACGGTGTTGGTAAATCGTAGCGAGGTATTGCTGCCAAAGTCATAGTCAAATAAAATATCTGCACCATAAATCTGATATTGTTTACCGAAACGTTCTTAATGTTATAATACGTGATAGCGTAGGGCCACAGATAATCCTTAATCAAGTACTCCATTAGCACTGATACAATTCCCTACTCAAACAAAATCGATCCAGGTATACAATATTTCCGATACCAGCTGTTGACTGTGCTAACGATCGATAAAAACAAATTGATGTATGATGTTTTTTTAGGTAACGACGCTTGAATATGCTTACGATAAGCTGCGTGTTTAGTTTTATACTCATAGGAATGATGTTAGTAACTGGAAGGATAGTATCCCTGATGTTCATTAGGCGAAACAAAGCATTTAAAACGAATGCCCGTTCGCATCCTGCAAAGACTATGATAATTTTGGGTTCGGGTGGACATACCGCAGAAATGTTGAAAATTGTGCAGCACTTAAATGTGAACAATTACTCTCCTCGTATATATCTTCATGCCTCAACGGACAGGCTTAGTTCTAAGAAAGTACTAGAACTAGAGAGTAATAACTTTGATTATAAGATTAAGGAGATCTATCGAAGTAGAGAAGTTAGGCAATCTTATCTCACGTCTGTGTGGACTACTATTCATGCAACATTTTCATGCATTCCTCTTCTGTGGAGAGAAAGACCCGAACTGATATTATGCAATGGTCCAGGCACTTGTGTACCGCTGTGTATCATTGCCTTTCTTCTGAAAGTACTCTGTGTTCTTAGAATTAAGGTCATATTTGTAGAGAGCTTCTGTAGAGTTAAAACATTCTCCTTGACAGGGAAGATTCTATATTATATAGCTGATCATGTGATTGTCCAGTGGCCCTATTTAAGTAAGCCTGTATACCAAAGAAGCTTGCATTTGTAAGTAAAGTACTCTTTCTCCCGAGTTGAATTGCTTTTGATAATTGTCTTCCCTATGCCACTTTTAGACAATGTCTTCCGAGGTATCTGCAACCAGTATCAGAACATTGATACCGTGGAACTTGTTGCAAGATAATTTGAAATATGTCTCAAATGAATGCAGAGTCCACTTAATAGATATTATCAACGTTCTACAGACGACATTCGTCAAAGAATCGTAAATAATGACATTAAGAGATGACATAGTTCTGGTATTAGATAGGCCACTCAAAAATTGTAATTTTATTTTATAAGGAAGTTATCTGCAAAATGGGTAGAGGATGCAAATATGCGAATAGACGCGTGTTTAGATCGAACATGGGAAGCGTTGAACTCTGGACACTGGAAAGATATTTCGATAGAATTTAGGTATTCCTACACATTATGCACTTTATTGAAGGTAATTCGTAAAAATCTTTCAACGTGTAATCCACCCTTCGTAAAGAATAGCTTGTGAAACTGCAATTTTGGTCGTTTTTAATTTCAATTATTTAGGCAGTGTTACTGGAACTTCAGTCTCAAACAGATGACAAAAAGAACACAGAAGTAGAACTATTAAAGGATGCTATCAAGCTGATTGACAAGGGTATCTTGTTAGGCGCTCCACTTCCAAATGCAGCTAATTTATTAACGACAATCGCTTCGAAAATAAACGATCGCTGCAACAAAAGTGACAAAACAGATCAGCGGCTTAAAATTCCTCCTCCGCGATCTGATACTCATGAAAATATTCACGAGTCATGGCTTCCCGGGTTTGCACCAGTTAAATGTTATGACAAGCCTTCAATGGAATTATTCTATACGGATATTTTCAAACCAAAGCGTGCTGCAATATTACGTGGTAATTTACGCATATTAATAAGTCTATATTCATTGTACCAGTGATTAAGGTTTATTAGATAATTATTGCAGGCTGCATAGGGCACTGGAAGGCTTTAGAATTATGGAAGGATTTAGATTATTTGGTCAAAGTTGTCGGTAATCGAACGGTGCCAATTGAAATTGGTTCGCGATATACTGAGGATGATTGGTCGCAAAATCTTGTTATGTTTTCCGAATACGTGCAAAAACATATTTTACAGAAGGAGAATGACACGGGATATTTGGCGCAGCATGAACTCTTTGAACAGGTACTGTGAATACAATTTCAATATCAGATGTAATAATATGTGCGTTGTCATACACAATTTCAGGTGCCGGAGTTGAAGTCGGACTTTACAGTACCAGAGTATTGCAGTTTTTCGGATAATGAGGAACTAGAACAGCCTGATATAAATGCATGGTTTGGTCCTGCTGGTACAGTGTCTCCCTTACATTACGACCCAAAAAACAATTTACTTTGTCAGGTGCGACTGTAATGGAATATTTAATGATTAATTTCGCACTCGCCATTTTTTAACAGTTAGTGAATATATATTATATCGTAGATAGTCGGCTGTAAGAGAGTAATTTTATATGATCTCGACGAAACGCCAAAATTATATCCATACGAGAGCAGGTTGTTGAACAACACGGCGCAAGTGGACCCTGTTAACCCGAATTACGACGAATGGCCGAATTTTCGAAATGCTCGTGGAAGCATGTGTTATTTGAAGCCAGGAGATATGTTGTACATTCCTCCAAAATGGTGGCACCATGTTACCTCGCTCACGCAAAGTTTTTCAGCCAGTTTCTGGTGGACCTAATCTACTTCTGTAAAACTGAATTAATACAATTTAATACGATTACAAGAATTTATGTTTTTATTATGATACACCTTTTGAAATTTTATCATGATAATTCCTGTCACGTAATTTCCCGGTGTTCAAAATCTGCAACATTTTTTCGTTATTATCCGTTGTAATATAGAAAGAAATCCGGTCCAATAATCTGTGCGATATGTGCAGATTGAAAATTGGTGCGCAGGTATAAGCATAAAGCGATGAATAGGTGAGAACAAACACTGTTGGCAATCTGGTCAAATCTTCCACTCGAGTGTTTCCGTTCAAACACGTATTGCACATGCGCCGCGAATGTGGGTTCAAGGATGACTTTCATTGTGTATCATAAACGATCCCGCTTAAAAAGAGCAAAAACGAATGAGACCCGTTAGCCGGCTCAAAATTCTTCATACTATGCATTTTTCCTGCAGCATTGTACTGATTTACTTTGCGCTTTTTCTCGGAGTACAAACATAAATGACACGCACAAATGCAAATTCTCCTTAAACGTTATGTTGTTGTGTCGAGTCGCTGAGAGACTATTTTAAATATGAATTATGCAACGGAATGTGCCATCGCAGTTTAAAAATTATATATCAACGATTTTCTAAACAAAAATTCCATTCAATGTAAAGGTAGTATTGTGTCTGGCTGGTTGTATGCATTTTCAATGCAATCTATAAACCATAAACAGAAAATGTGCGCAAGATGATCATGAGAATGATACGAAAATTCTATAAATATCCGTCGACCTACGTGTTTGGCATGGTGCTTAGAAAACATACTCATACTTATAGTTATACGCATAGTTTGTCAAACGTAGTACACAGTTTATTATTTAGGGATGACGACGGAAGCCGCATATCCGCCGATCCTAAGACTCCAGGTAAAGGAACCCAAAAGAATTTAATGCCGTTGCCCGTTTGAAACTAAACATTAGAAATGAATCGTGCGAGAAACGGAACGTCTAGTTGCTAGTGTCGCGATATTTTGCAGAGTTCGTTTGCTTTTTTTTATTGTCACCCTGTTCCAACAGTTCAGCACTCAACGAACAGATTTCCTCGCCTCATTGTCAATGAAAATAATTATCGAATCAGGCTCATATGTTTTTTTTTACAAAAGTAACTAATAGCCCGTAACAGCGCGCTTCGATCATGCGGTCAGAAATGTCATGTCGATAAACGTAGCTTGAGTATATCGTTGCATATCTTGTTCATCCTTATTAACATCACTGTTTTTGCGTCAAGACGATATTGGCCATCGTCCAGTGCCTTCGATGAGCTCGAGATTATTTATAGAAAAATCTATCGAGCCGTGGACGTACGCGTGCGCGGAGATACTCGTTTAACAGACGTTAGACGGCGTTGGACAAAAATTTGGCGGCAAAGATTAACGTCATTGTTACGTTAACAAGAAATTGACAAACGGCTGTTGTTCGCGTATTTTATATACGGCCTTATTACAGTAATAGAATTGAGTTTGAGCGTATGTCGAGTAAACGTTAGTCGTTTGCGTACCAATTTGTATTCTCAGTAGTACGCGGCGGAGCAATGCCAGTGAATAAGGCCTTACGTGCTCAGACGCGTTACCTGAAAGCGCCTTTTAATTATGATGGCACCGCTTTTCAGACTTTGTAACGCCGCACGACAGTTCATTTAGACAAGGGAGAAAAATCTGCCAAATAATCGTTCATGACGTGCGAATGCTTGAAACAGATCCACGTAGTAATGATATAAAACTCAAATCATTAGCTCAATACTTGCATAGATGTGTCGGTGATTATAATCGCGGTCTAGAAGCAAAATCTAAACAAAAACACAATAATTTATAGTTCATTTCTTGTCGTATCAATCTTTACGATATAAATAACAAAATTCAATTTCTTCAGATTCTTAACTTAGACCACTTTTATGATCACCGGCAAAGTGCTTAACAATAATGAGCGTGACATTCTTATAATGTTCCTACCACCGACGCTGCATCCTAATGTTCTAGTTTCCCGACACCTGCCATTTCCTATACACCTCCTGCATTCTACTTTCGGTGCCTGCGTTTGGGACTTAAACGAATGTATTATTGATCGGCACGTGCGTTATACACCGGGTGCTGTTTTCCTGTTACACAGGTGACGCCATTAATACCTCCTTCCGTACTACTATTCAACCCCTCTCTCGATGCCGTCCCTTCGTCGCCCCTCGCGCTCTTTTAAAGGGTGATTTAGCACGCCGACGCATACGTCGCCGACATTAGCCTGACTCATTCTTCTCGTTCGAGAGTACTTGCCTTCTTTCGGCGCCGATAGCCCTTACTACTTACGTGTACTACACTTTGCGCGCGCATACGGAGCGCGTAGTAAAAGGAAGGAGAAAGAGCGCATTACGCTCAGCCGCCCAATATATTGTACCACACGCAATCGCAAACGATGAAGTACAACTGCACCGGTGATTATGAAAGCGGTCTAATTCTAAGCAAACAGAGACTGAAACAATTTACCTTCGCCACTCATTTTCCGTCGCAAGAGTATTAAAACATTAAATTCATCGTTCGATTTTTGACACCGCTTTCATAATTCCACGCGCATCACCGTGTTCCGATATTCTTAATAAAAATTGATCAGACTCTCCTATGAGTCCCGGTTCTCGCCGGAAACGTTCCTCCTTCGTGCGCCGTATAGCCGTGCACATAATCCGGCCGCGCCTCGCTGAATTCCCTGAGCGCAGGCCTCCGAAAAGCAGCTAAGGGAGCACGTGCGAACTACCCCCTCGGTCGGTATCGCAGCCCTCGAGTTACTTCCGGGCGAGTATCGGCGTGGAGCGAGACGGGCCGGGACGCGAGAAGACGAAACGGGACGGAAGTGGGGGTGGAGACTGGGGCGTGAGGGAGGGCCGCTCGGAGGGTGGTCGGAGAGAGAGAAAGAGAGGAGAGCAACCCCTGCTCCTCGGCCGTGATCGTTGCCGGTCGATTCTGCGCGGTGGGCGGCTTGCAGGGCGGCTCCTAGGAGGACAGAGTGCCCGCTTCGCCGTTACCCTCCGCCTGGAACGAATGGTCGTTTAACGCGCGTGCGATTCTTTGCGGAAAGAGAGAAGTAGTGTCGCGCGTCTGGTCGTCCCGTCGGACCGGAGAGTGCCAGGACAGTGCTCCGGAGCCAGCGCTGGAGAGCAGGGAGGATATCGTTCAGGCCCGGCGATCATCCGTGTCCACGATGGTGACGGACAACATCAGCCAGGTAGGCGAGCGGCGACATTATTTCACCGGCCAAATCAACCCTTCGAGTCGATCCGATTATATAGCCGGCGCGCTCTCTCTCTTCTTCTCTCTTTCTCACCCCCGCTCACACCGTCTCGCTCTTTCTCCGACGTTTCCCGGACCGACGACGGGCGGCCGGCTTTTTTGGGATTAATAAAGAAGCGCTGCCGGTAAGCGAGCGGCTGGCCGACTCGGAAGGTTCTATGAATCTACTGTACGCGGATGCTTTGGAGGCGCAGGGATGGGGGAGCGGATGCGGAAGGCGTTGACTCGACAGCGATTGTAATGACGGGACGGATTGTGCGGAGAAAACCTTCTTTTTGCGATTCGCTCGCGTAACGTGCATGGTGCGTCGATATAACGACCAGGACGCGGGGCACGGCGACGCGACGAACTGTCGGAGGGTGCGAAAGGGCGCAGGAGCGTGACAGGCAGGAACGAAGGTCAGGGTAATATAAGAGGGCGCGGTGCGAATTTCGCGTTCTATCACCGATTTCTCTTCGCGGAGACTGAACTTCGTTGGATGAGAATTGCTAGGTTACTATGAGGTCCTGCAACAATGCAGGCTTCCGACTCGTCGCCACTTTTGAGCGCGCGGCAATTTATTATGTCGGCTCAAGTGGGACAGGGTGGATGCGAGAAAAAGGAGTCAGGGGAGTGACGGCCTCCGCCGGTGCGGAACGGTATGCGGTTCGCTTGCCGCGTGGTCCACCGATAGAAATGACGTGCCGGTGCGACGTCATAGCGTTGCAGGGTCGCAAACGACGCGACGCAGCAGCGCCGCGACGTCGACGACCACGATGTTACGAGGAAACATTTTGTCGAGCCCGATTGAAAGATAAGCGGGGCCGATAGGTGGACGCGGACAGTTATGCTAATGAGCACTCCAGAGTCAGCGCTTAATAACCGGCACTTACTTAGGGCGGATCGATCGTAATCGCTGGTCGGACGGGATTCAAATTGCGCGTCTCACGATTGTCTGTGAATCGAGTTAGGATAAGCACGGACGTCGATTGACAATAAAGTCCCGTTTGTTCCTCGAGTATACTCTGCGCGCTCTTCAGATATTGGGAAATAATGGTAACGATCGTTGTGTGTGTGTGTACTTTGAACGGATGAACGTTGAACGGTACTGCGTATCGATTAAAGAGTCGCAAGCGCCGCGCGATTTTTTTTTTCCTTTCTTCGGCGTTTCTTTGATTCCGAAAAATTAAAGTCTCAAAAAACGATATCTGTCGCACGCAGGCCGATGACACGACAGCATTTCTGCGCGCTGCACGGTCTGGAAATCTCGGGAAGGTTTTCGAATTCCTTGACACAGATTTGGACATCAATACAGCGAATTCGGTAAGTGTAAGAGAGGTAGTTACTGTGACGATGCGTTCAATAAATTGATTGCGACCGGGGGACCGATTCTGAGTGTGCATTTTCAGAATGGATTGAACGCGTTACACTTAGCATCGAAGGATGGACATGTCGAGATAGTAACTGAACTCTTGAAAAGAGGCGCCAAGGTCGATGCGGCAACGAAGAAGGGAAATACGGCGTTACACATTGCCTCGTTAGGTATGTCACCGAATTGCATCGGCCGAATCCATATTTTCTCACACGTCTCCGCCTACAAACTCCGAAATTTCATTCAACTATTCTCAACCAATTTCTGATTTCAATCGAATCCTTAATAATGCTTAAACAATTCCCATTGACTGATTGACAATGTTTATGTGCTCGGCCTCTTCGTTTAGCTGGGCAATACGAAATAGTCAATATTCTGATTCAATATGGTGCCGCGGTCAATATACAATCGCAAAATGGGTTTACGCCGTTGTATATGGCCGCTCAAGAAAATCACGACCAGGTTGTCAAATTGTTGCTCAGCAACGGAGCAAATCAAAGTCTCGCAACCGAGGTAAGGATGAAAGGTGTACCTATTATGATCAGCGTTAGGGTGAACGCCGATGCGTTCTCCCCCATGGGCTAAAAAAATAACGTTCCACATAATCTTCCCCAGGACGGCTTCACACCTCTCGCTGTGGCAATGCAGCAAGGACACGACAAAGTGGTTAGCGTATTATTGGAAAACGACTCGAAAGGAAAGGTCAGACTACCGGCACTGCATATAGCCGCCAAAAAGGATGATTGCAAGGCCGCGGACCTACTACTCCAGGTAACGTAACGCATCGAATTCGGATGCACCGCATTCTACGTTCGAATGTAAAAATGCGACTCAAAGCAAACTTTTAGAACGATCACAAACCTGACGTCACATCGAAAAGTGGCTTCACGCCACTTCACATCGCCGCACATTACGGAAACGAGGAAATAGCACGTCTCTTAATAAAGAGAGGCGCAGATGTTAATTACCTAGCAAAGGTTCGGAGATTCATAAGAATTATCCAGAAGCATTCTTTCTCCACTGTAAACTTCCAGTCATACGTCTCGTATTCAACAGCACAACATTAGTCCGCTTCACGTGGCCGCCAAGTGGGGGAAGAACAACATGGTGAAGATACTCCTGGAGAATTCGGCGCAGATCGACGCGAAAACTCGCGACGGTCTCACCCCATTGCATTGTGCAGCACGATCTGGGCACGAGCAAGTCGTCACAACGCTTCTCGAGAATTCAGCGCCGATCAGTGCGCGGACCAAAGTATGTTTTGAATTTTTGAAACAACCGATAGCGACTGAGACGAGTTGAGCAGTGAACAAAATTGACTAAATTTCATGTTCTAGAATGGTCTTGCACCACTGCACATGGCGTCCCAAGGCGACCACGTTGACGCGGCGAGAGTTTTACTGTATCATCGAGCACCGGTCGACGAAGTGACCATCGATTACCTGACGTCTCTCCACGTCGCCGCTCATTGCGGCCACGTTAGAGTCGCGAAGTTGTTGCTCGACAGGAAAGCCGATCCCAATGCACGCGCCCTGAATGGTTTTACTCCGCTTCACATCGCTTGTAAAAAGAACCGCATAAAGGTCGTCGAGCTTTTGCTTAAGCATGGCGCATCCATAGAGTCCACCACTGAGGTAATTCATTTCTCATCACTTCGGCCCTGCCTACTATAGGCCTCTTAGTAGAGTTCTGTGGAAAGTACTAGTCGTAGTCGTGTAACGTCTAGGTAAGCGACACTTTCGAAATAGCTTGCAAAAAAGAGACAAAAAACAAAACACGTATGAAAGCCCTTAACCGTCGTCGCTGCCATTCTTGCCAACATTCTTGCCATTGCCTCTGTATCGATCACCGAAAGACTCGGTGACGAAGTTGACAGTCGGTGCCAACGAACAGAGAGAAAGGAACAGTAGACTGGTTAACGGCTCGTGCATCGTCGGACCCGAAGCTCTCCCGAAAGATCGAGAATTTAGTCCACGCCAAAAAGTGACTCGTTTCCATCGAGTGAGCATGTCGTTTGCTCGAGCCAGGATGCCGAGCAAGTGACGTCCGACCCGAGACGAGGAAATGTCTCCTTCTCTCACGTTAACAGGAAACGCATGTATATATTTTACAGTCCGGACTGACACCGTTGCACGTGGCCAGTTTTATGGGGTGTATGAATATCGTGATATTCCTACTGCAGCACGAAGCCAATCCCGACGTGCCGACCGTTAGGGGCGAGACACCTCTCCACCTAGCGGCCAGAGCCAATCAAACAGACATTATTCGAATTTTACTAAGAAACGGAGCCAAAGTCGATGCTCGCGCAAGGGTAAGTAAAAAAGATCTCGCCTCTCGTTCACTCTCGCCAATCAAATAGTCAATCGAATGCGTCCGTCGTTACCGTCCTCAAATCGTACGTCTCTCATTGACCTGCGCGTCTTTCATATACTTAAAATGCATGAACCATTAACCAGTCTCGTTCCGCGGCGTACGTCCTTCTTTCAAACTTCCGCAAGGTCTACGGTTGCAGTGGATGCTTGCTCCGACGAACTTTCGAAGAATCTGAATGAATTCGACAGCGAAAGTGGTCAGAGTATACGTGTAGTTCTTCGGATGTTGCACGAATCCGTCAGCAGAAATTGACCGTTCAAACGAGCTTGCTCGTTCACCCCGAATTTGTCATCAGTTCGTTCGTCAGAGTATGCATCCACCGTAAGCGTGGCCTGAGCGAGTATTTCGTGTGCGTCATTTTCGCCGGTTGTGCACGGTCTGTACTCGTTTTATTCCGTCTCGCAGGAGCAGCAAACGCCACTTCACATTGCCTCGCGCTTGGGAAATATAGATATTGTAATGTTACTGTTGCAACACGGCGCCGCGGTGGACACGACCACCAAAGACATGTACACGGCACTTCACATCGCCGCGAAGGAAGGTCAAGAGGAGGTAAAGTACAATGAAATAGGGAAAATAGCGGATCACATCGATAAGCAAAATCGGATATTTCTGTACTGGAGCAGGCACCGCGAGTACCTCATGTAGCACGCAGCATCCGCTCATCGATGCGAACTTATGTTTCTTTTTTCCACACTCAGTACGCTCACTCGTTATCACGCACACGTCATCCGCCTATCTTCATTCTTATGTAATTACAGCATTTTGTTTATGTTCGTTGCACGCCTGTATAGGATGTTAATAAAATTTTTCGTTACATTCGTTACACGCACCACCTTTTAAGTTTCCTTATTTCCCTTATGGCTGCGTCGTTCCACCCGTGCTTGCACGGCAGGAACGACTTTGATGAGTTATGAGTTTTATGTAAAAATGTAAATCGTCGTTTATTAGCCGTAGGCGCTTGTGTAATTTATGAGTTTCGTAAATTGTAACTCGCCAAATGCTTGGTTTGGCGCACTGGAAAGTGTTAGTGGCGTATATCTGTATTAATTGTATCAGGATCACAGGCTTTTCTAAGCTTCGGCGAGATCTTCGAAACAGCGATGCTAAGAAATTGCGATTATGTAGACGAATATATCGACATTTGCATTCGTTGTTCTTACAACATCTTGCGTTACTTCGTTGTTTGTGCATTGCGTGTAGAGAGCATATTAACCTTTACCGTCCGAAGTGAAATGCACAATGTAAATGAAGGAATTTGCATCACGAAAATTATAAATACTGTTGTCAGCGTAGCAGGAATTTCGACATGCACCGTGTGCCCTGAATATTGACCGCATTACTTGAATCGTCGCTTGTACCCTGATAATACACTAATATATTAATCCATCTGACACATAAATTCGCGCCGTCATGCCGGTCGACGGTAAAGGTTATATTAATATCGGCTAGACATCAATGAGTAAAAGAAAAATACCTCCCAAACGTATAGGTAGCTGCGATTCTCGTGGATAACAATGCCTCGCTCAAGGCCGCTACGAAAAATGGCTTTACGCCGTTACATATTGCAGCAAAATATGGTAACATGAACGTGGCGAAGATTCTATTACAAAAGGACAGCAAGCTCGACGCCCAGGGAAAGGTTCGTGCCTTTTCCATCTTTAATAATATTCCACTGTCACAGCCATTCATACCTGTAAACGCTTCACTTTTTTCCGCAGGTAATTACATGAACGTGAACAAGATGAACTATAGAAATTTTGTATGCAACTATTCTCGTACGGGACTGCGATGATAGTACCGCGCCGAATAATTGCAGCGTCTTTTGCATAAGAAGTATCTCATTAATGGAAAAGCGAATTTAGGCTGCTGTCGCTATTGATTTCTCGGCCACGACGTATATTCTGTGTCATTTAGGTAGCAAGGCTACATGGACATCTGGGTGGCAAAGTCTCGAGAGTACTCTCAGATGCATGTTCACAAAATCTTTGTGACTCTCGAGAAGTACTCCCGAGATTTCAACTCTCAGATCCATCTCCAAGTCAACCCTAAGACATTTTGATATAACCGTAATCGTCATCGATCCGTACTGACGACACGTGTCCCACTACATGCTGGATGGCAAGCCAACAGCGTACCATTAAAAGTTTCCATTTCAGAACGACATTTCCCCGTTGCATCTGGCATGTCATTACGATCATCCGAATGTCGCTAATCTCTTGTTAGAGAAAGGCGCCTCTGCGCATCTGGCGTCGCAGAACGGCCACACACCGCTGCACATTGCGGCTCGCAAGAATCAGGTAAACGTCCCGACACTTTTTTCCGCACAAATCAGATCCCAATTCTCCGTTAACCGTAAATTCTATAACCCGTCCACCTGACAAAAATCGGATGTCAAATTATCGGCTTCCCGACAAGACCAAAATCATGTACTCTCGTCGTTCTCAGATGGACATTGCATCTACTCTTTTGGAAAACGGAGCGAATGCAAATGCCGAGTCGAAGGCCGGATTCACGCCGTTACATCTGAGCGCGCAGAAAGGTCACTACGACATGACGAATCTGTTGATCGAGCACGGAGCCGACCCTAACCACAAGGCTAAGGTACCCTCTTGCTGATCATATTTGGCGCGCATAATTGCGCGAAGGTAGAATAAATTGCGATCGCGGTTATTTTTAGAACGGCCTCACCGCTCTACACTTGTGCGCCCAAGAAGACTTCATAAGGGTGGCTTCGATTCTGGTGAAGAACGCGGCCGACGTCGAGAGCGAAACTGAGACTGGCTACCGTCCGATTCACGTGGCGGCGCACTTCGGCAATCTCTCGATGATTCGGTTCCTGTTGAAGCATAACGCTCAGATTGACGTGCGAACGAAGCAGAACTACACGCCGCTGCATCAGGCTGCTCAGCAGGGCCACGCGCACATCGCCACGGCCTTGTTAGAAGGCAACGCTTCGCACAAGGCGCGCACGAATGTGAGTGGCCGTTAATTCGAGTTACGACGAACCTTGCGTGTTATATACTTAACGATACGAATTTGTTGGTGGTTACTCGCAGGATGGTTTGACCGCGTTGAACATAGCTCAAAAGTTAGGATACATTTCGGTGATGGAAGTTCTGAAGGGGCTGTCCTACGATAGTCTCACCCCGGACAATAAGAATTGGGAAGAGAAGTACAAAGTGATAGCACCGGAGAGCCTGCAGGAAACTAGTTTTATGTCCGACTCCGATGACGAAGGTGGTGCGTAGGGCAGTGATTAGAAATTATAGGCTTCCTCTCGATTTTTCTGCATGGTCAATTTCTGTTCTCTTAGGATCGGATGCCTTGATCAGCGAGCAACCGTATCGATACTTGACGGCGGACTTGATGAAGAGCCTGAGAGACGATTCCTTGCCTATCGATGTAACAAGAGACGATCCTATCCTTAGACAGGGCAACCGAATTTACTTCCGAGAAAAGCAAGAATTCGTGCAAAGCAACAACTATTGTCTAGCGGAGAACTTCGATAGCAATGATGCACTCAACCTGGGGTACGTTAATAAGCGGATCACGAGCGAATATTCTAACGAGTGCGACTACAGTACACCACGCTTCTATCACCCACGCACCCGACGACAAACAACAGCTTTACATAAACACCAACCTACATCACAATGCATCGACGTATCAATTCAATCGGCTTAGTAAATACGAATCCTTTCATTTTTAGGAGACTTCACTTCAGATCGTAAGTATGAGAGGACAGATTCTCGCTGACATTGTCAACGGGATACGATGAAATACGTGCGCGTAGAGGACGCGCCGGTTGCTGAGATAAGTGGGGAGTTGACTATGGGGAGGAATTTGTAAATTTGCAGATTTTTGGTAAGTTTCCTGGTCGACGCCCGCGGCGGTGCGATGAAGGGCTGCAGGCACAGCGGCATTCGAATCATCGTTCCACCACGAAGAGCGACCATGCCGATTCGCGTCACCTGCAGACTGGTGAAGCCGAGCAAGGTTCCAAATCCACCCCCGTTAATGGAGGGAGAGGCCCTCGCAACGCGTATCATAGAAATGGGCCCGGTCGGCGCGACGTTCTTAGGGTAAAATTCAACATCCTTTAGCACTCACCCTCGCAATCCAGAAAAAAAAGCGTTAGGACAGCTGAAACCCAAAAGACACGTTTCCAGGCCCGTGCTCATCGATATACCGCACTTCGCTTCGATCCGCGGGAAAGAACGGGAGATCGTTATTCTGAGAAGCGAGAACGGCGAGACATGGAAGGAGCATGACAATTTGGCTGACAACGACGATACATTGATAAACACGCCTCACGGTATTGGAGAGACTAAATGGACGCAGACGTGCGCCGCTTAACGTCCGCGCGACGTCCTGAGAAAAAGGATGATAAGCAGTCTTTACGAACATAGGGAAGCTACATCGGATACTTTATACAAAAATGTTTCCTTCCGACGTATATACAGATCGGACGTTAAGCGGCGCACGGGTGTGAAAAAAAAAAAATAACAGCGCCACGTTTATCTTTCTGACGCCGTACGATGTCGATCTTGCAGATCCGCAGATGAGCGCCAGTCACTCGGGACGGATAACTCGCATAATAACGACCGATTTCCCGCAGTACTTCGCGATCGTCACGAGAATCAAGCAGGAAGTGCAGGTGATCGGCGCGGAGGGCGAAATTCTCGTATCGAGCGTCGCGAGCCACGTGCAGGCCGTCTTTCCGCCGGGCGCACTGACCAAGAAGATCAAAGTCGGTCTGCAGGCATGTGTCGACGTCACTGGCGAGACCGCTCACGGCACCGTCGCGCCGGCTTCAAACTCATTGGCTTCGATGTTATTTTGCAGGCGCATGTCATACCCACGGAACTGACCGCGAAACTGCTCGGCAATTGTGTCGCCGTATCGCCGGTAATAACGATTGAGCCGAGACGGCGCAAATTTCACAAACCGATAACCTTAACGATACCAGTGCCACAGGCAGCGAACAAAGGCATGATTAATCAATACGGCGGAGAGACCCCGACATTGAGATTACTGTGCAGCATAGCCGGTAGGCTGACATTTATATTTGTTTACTTTGTACGAAAAATGTGATATGACGGTAAAATGCGATTTTGTCATTTCGAAAGAATTCAAGCATTTCGCGTATATTTCCAACAATACTCCGGGAAATGTTGGAGCTGTTCATTCGAATCCTAACATATGTACAGGTGGAACCAGCGAAGCGCAATGGGAGGACGTAACTGGCTCGACACCGTTGAAGTTCATGAACGATAGAGTTTCCTTTACGACAACGGTGTCCGCGCGATTCTGGCTTATGGACTGCCGAAACATTAGCGAGGTACCAAAGATGGCGACGGAACTGTACAAGGAATCCCTCTTTGTGCCCTACGTTACCAAGTAAGTGCGACTAAATGGTTCTAATTAGGATATAGCAGGTCGAAAGACACGTTCGCTCACCAAATAACATGCACCGTGGATTTCGGCTCGATTGCTGTCCAGCTTCGTGATATACTCGAAGAGAATGGACCTGCTCGAAGCGACCCTCAGAATATTGTGCATGACCGACGGCAAGGAGGGCATGCACACGCTGGAGCGGCAAGAAGAATTCCTAGAAATCGTCAAGAGTCGTGACGTCGAGGTACGCGCCAGTCTGCCACGACCACTAAACAGCCGCGTATCGAATTATCAAATTATCGAATTAAGGTAATCGCCTTTCTCTTTCAGGCCCTCGACGGCAAAGATCTTTATATTGAGTTCAGCGGTAATCTGGTGCCGGTGACGAAGTCGGGCGTTCAGCTGAAATTCACCTTCAAGGCGTTCCGACAGAATCGTCTGTCGTTCCACGTGAAGGTGAAAGATCCGCTGCTAGACCCCGTGGCCAGAATGCTGTTCATGCGCGAGCCTAAAGTCGCCAAGGGCGAACCGCCCCAACAACCGGTCTGTGTTCTGAACATTGTCCTGCCAGAAATGGTCACGAAAGCCGAGCTGCGGGACAAGATGAAAGGTAGGCAAGCGTCTGTTATGTCTAACGCGAAGTATGGGAGACCGGGGCAAAATGGTATAGCGGGGCATAATGGGACCGGGGCAAAATGGGACCGGGGCAAAACGGGTTTGGGGCAAAATGGAATATTGAAAATCAACACTGCTGGTCATTGGGGCAAAACGGGATCGGGGCAAAATGGGACCCAAGAAACTTCATTTTTTGCTATCCCATTATGCCCCGATCCCATTATGCCCCAGTGCCGTTTTGCCCCGGTACCGTTTTGCCCCGCTATACCATTTTGCCCCGGTCTCCCCTATCGTGGACGAAGAATAAAGGGCATGATGGTTGAATAAATGCTCGAATCGCGTGGCGTTCGTTACAGATTACGAGGATTCGAACATCATCGATCAGAAAATGGATTCCTACGCGTCGAGGTACAAACTCGATCAGAAGGAAAAGTGCGACGAGCCGAAGGAGACTTCGCCGTCGGAAAAAAAATTCATTACCGATACCTTGCAGAAAGAGCAAACAGGTACGGCACTGGCATTTTAGTAACAATTCTTTTAACTAAGAGAGTCGTTAGGGGACTCGTTGCTCCAGGATGATTTTCGTGAATATTTCGTGGAGAGAGAGAGAGAGAGAGAGAGAGGGGGCGAGAGAAAGAAACCTTTATCGTTCACATGGCAGAACACCCTGCTAAGTAGCACAATCGGTTGTGTTCGACCGTCGTGCCATCGGCACGGCAATGCAAAGCATCATATGCGCAAGGTGAAAAGTGCAAAAAGCCGTCGATTGGGGGCCAACGCTTATAACGCACGCACGCCATCGCATCCAGTTCCATGGCGTTCGATGGAATATCGCAAGCGGGCGACCGAAGGAACGTTGGCACGTGCGACAAGTAGCTCCTCACTGTGAATTCCATCATCGTGCTTCTATTTTCGTTTAAGGGGAGAGAGAGTCAATCCGCTTATGGCTTGAGGGCCGCGTGAGGCTTCGTTAATTCAATTGTGCATAACAGCATCAACAAATGCACGAACGTGCCGCCGCCAGCAACGCTGCCGTCTCGTCGTCGCTGCCATCGGTGGTGGACTTCCTTTTAGTTTGATCCGTAGACAGCCCTGAGAGGCTCCAGACCGCAGAGCGCCGCATCGCTTCTCCTTCTCTCTTCTCTTCTATTCTTCTCTTCTTAAACGACACTTCCTCCTTTTGCTCGCTCGAACCTGTCATCCGTGCCTGTCATCTGCACCACGGACAAACGTGAGTTTACTACTTTGACTGTTTAGCACTTTTACGCTTTCACCCTTCTCGTTCGACGATCGCCGTCATCCCGATCATTCGCATGCAGAGCGTCCGCCGACGTCTCTCTTCACCGAATGATTAGACATCCATGACGAGATCAAACTCTCGCTTCATTCGTCCGGTCGCTCACAATTCATCACCGCATATTCCGTCGACCGTCATTCCGCACACGCATCATAGATTTCACATGTTCCTCCCGTTCCGGCTTCTCGTTAATTTGCTCCCTTATACGATTTTCGGTTTCAGGCTTTTTTAAGTTCTTTAATAGTTTGCACTCGCGGCACGCACGCTGAAAACAGACGTACGAGCAAAGAGACCGTCGAACGGCCGAGAGCGAAGGGGACGGTCCGAGAAGAGAAAGAGTGCAGAGTATCGTTGGCTCGTCAGCTCGAACGACGATGACGGAGGTGTCGGTCGCGCAGGAAGAGAAGATCGAGGGCGCGCCGAGTGTGATAGTCGAAAATTGCACGGCGAGCAGTGGCCAAGAGCAGGCTAAGCAGTCCATTCAGTGCTCGGCGACCGGCGAGAAGGCCGACGACAATGCGAGCCCCTGCGCGTCGCCCAAGGCGACTGGCACGAAGGTCAAGCGGAAAATACGATCGACCAGAAGACGACTGAACGCTTTAATGAACAACGCGTCGCTGCACTTCTCAGACACCGACTCCGAGGGCGAGCTCACCATGGTGATGCCGCTGCCGGCCGTCAGCGCTCATCAGACCCTCAGCGTGGCTCCCGTCATCTCAGTGACCTTGAGCGACGACGACGGCAGGGCACTGAGCGACCGACCGAGCACGGCGTCCACCAGACGCGGCAGCTTCGTCGAGAATCTCACGGACGTCGACGAGATCTACGCCAGCGACCCGGAGACCGAGTCCAAGCCCCTCAAGCGTACCAGTCTCAAGGTCGACGAGGACAACCGCGCGGGCGAGACCGATCTCGAGGATTTCTCGAACGAGGAGGACGACGACGATGATTATCAGGCGACGGTCTACGTGACGCCCAGGTCCGACATACTGTGCGACTTTAGTGGCGAGATGATCACGACGAAGGAGGGCGACGGACCGTTCTCCGTTGAAATACGGAACAGGATGTCGGAGGAGGCGGCTGCTTTCAAGGACGCCAAGGCCGGTGGTTCGCGCGACAATCCGGAGATCGTCGTCATGCCGAACACCGACAGCGAGGACATGGACGTGTCCGACGAGGATGACCTTCAGGAGGCCTCGTGCAGCCGTCGTGACTATCCCGAGGACTTGGACGTTCTCACGGCCTCGCAAATCGTCATGACGAACGTCAGCAAAACGGATAACACGCTCTCCGTCCAGGACAATGCCGAGGAGGCAGGAGTCAGTGAATCTCATACGGACGTCGAGGACGTCGAGGACGTCGAGTGAAGTCGACGCCGACGTCTCCTTGTCCGCACTCGATCGATCTTACTAGCCAGAGATGTACAACAGTCGTTCACACTACTCTTTGCACTCCCATTTTAGCCTGGCCACTGATAGCAAACTCACCACTTCCTTCGATTTTTGTTTTCTCTCTTCATTTTCCGTTCTCCCTCAGCGACGCATTCGACACGATGCTCTTCTTGCGAAAGTTTCGTAGACGTTCGAGGTGTGAGGAGGTGGGGGCGAGTGGCAAGATCGGTTTTCAAAATCTTCGTACCGTTTGTTCACGTCTACATCCGTGACCACACGTCCGCTGTCACGTGAACAATGTGTCAAAGAAATGATTTCTCGCAGAGTGCACTTTGTTCGCCGCTCACTTCGTTGGTCGAGTGTTCGGTGACGATACTGTTTCGCAAGACTCCGTCGGCGAGATCTCGTCGAGCAATGAACGATCCAAAAATATCTCTCCCGAAAAATTCACCAGACAAAATCATTAGTAGCTGATTATCGGTAATGTTACGGAAGTCGCTTAATAGAGCCATCTGTAATCAACGTACTTGCACACAGAACTGCCATTCTCGATGTTCTCGTAGATAATTGTGTAGGGTCTTAACAGAAACATCCCGTAGATCCACGAACTAACAGAATCTGTCATACGTTACTCACACTCGTCTCATATTCACACACAGAAACACACAAACACACACAGTTACCAGCAGTATCCTACTAGAGTCTAATCTTTGATCGTTACAGAGTTTACTATAGTTACGCGTAGCACGGTAGAATATAAACGTGACAAAATGACTGTCGCACACGACCGTCGTTAGAGCAAAAAGCGCGAGAGAGTTTCAAACCCCGTCACACACATACACACAGTATCCAAGAGAGACACGGAATATTCGAATGGACAAAAAACAGAAAAACACACACAGAGTGGGCGGGTGATCTAGAGAAAGGAGCGAAATTGGTATAAAAGAGGGAGAAAGGGCAGACGAACGTGAAGTACGAACGAAATGTAATTACGTAATCATAAGGAACGTTCGAAATAAAAAGTAATATGAGTATAATTATTCTTGGTTGTTCTAGATGCCGCTACTATCCACCACGAATCCCTTGCACAAAAAGCGGCTTGTCCCCTAGAATCCGTAGATGCTAGTTATCCCCGTAACATAGTCGACGACCAGGACGAAGAGAGATACGAGGACGCGGCAGCGGGCATAGGTACAGCGACAGGAACATTTACGGAGACCTTGACGACAATGACGGTGACCGCGACGACAGTTGCCGCCGAGAAACAGACGTACTCGGAGAAGCGGAAGTTCTGGGAAGACATATCGAAGAAGCGGGAGAGCTACCAGCGCTCGGAGTCTGAGGTGTCGCGAACGTCACAGTTGACGATCAACGAGAGTGACAGCGAGTACCTGCAGAACGCGGCGTCGGAGGACGAGGACGAGGACGAGAGCGAGGTGACAGGCGAAATGGTGGAAGGAATGGAAAGGGACGTCACGGAAGAGATCTGCGAGCCCGTCGACGACCCGAACCTGCCGGACATATCGGAGTGCTCGGTCGCGGAGAAGGCGCACTATTTCGAGGAACAGATTCAGAAGGAGACGGCGGCGAAGCTGCAGCAGCAGGACTCTGTGAAGGAGAAGGACAAGTCGATGAGATCGTCGAAAGTGTGCGATGAGGAGAGGACGATTGAAGGGGACGAGAGAGGTGACGCGGATGCAAGCGAATCGGAGGGTGAGGATGAGAAACATGTGACTGAGCTGACGCAAGCGGAGAAGGACGTTTCTGAGGTGCCGGTGGCGTCTCGGAAGGAGGGCGAGGAGACGGAGGAAATTAAGGAGGTTGACTCTCAAGAGATCGAAGAGATGGAGAAATTGGAGAAGACTGTTCAGGTGACGAGATTGATCAGTAAGGTGGAGCGGGAAGGAGAGGTGGTGAAAGTGGATAAGGGTGATGTGGAAGAGAAACGTGTCGATGAGGCGGTGAAAGAAGAAAAGGTGGAAGAGGTACAGACGGTAGAAAGAAAAGTTGTCGAGGAAGATTCGAAGCGGGAGGAGGTTATCGAGATCTCGAAAATGATTCTGAAGACCGACGAGACGGAAGAGAGGGCGAGCGAGCGGAAGGAAGAAGAGAAAGAAAAGGAAAAAGAAACGAAAGCCGTGGAAGAAACCGAAGCCGTACATGTCGACATGACGGACGAGCCGCAAGACAGAGCTGAGAAGGGATTAGAAGAGAAGACGGAGAAAATAGAGACACAAGAATATACTGAAAAGGGCGTGGAGGATCAGCTGGAAAAGACTGTGGACGAGACGCCGGACGAGGCAGACGTAACGCGTGTCGAACGAGACAAGGAACAATCTTCGGAAGCAGTCTCTGGGAGACAAACGATCGAAACCGTAGAAACGGTCACGATACACGAAGCAAAAGAGGTCAGACGCGACTCGCAGGAGGAAAAAGAACAAGACGAGAGTAAGCCTGCGGAGGAAGCGAAAGACATTGAACACGTACAATCTACAATTCACGAGAAAGTTATCATAACTAAAGAGAAGCCAAGCGAAAAAGTATTAAGAGAGGACGTGACAACGGAAGTGATGCGGCAGGTGGACGAACAGAAGAGAGTGGAGCCTCCCACCAAGGAAACCAAGGTCGAGCATCGTCAAGAGGCGCGTTTCCTTGAGAGAGAGGATTCTTTCGAGAGACGAAGAATCGGCGGTCGTCGAGTAATAAAGGAGGAGACTACGATCATTTACAAAGTTCAGGAGGACGGGTCGTTGGTACAGGAACGAGTGCTCAAGTCGGTGGAGATTCAAGGGGCGCAGGGCGAACCAGTGATACAAGTTCCCGAGGTTAGTCTCGACACACATATGTACGACACGGTGCTTCCGGACACCGTGTACGAGGCAGGGTATGACAGGCACACACCGCCGATCGTCGACGGTAGAAGTGAACCTTCTTCTGTGATCGATATCAAGACGACCGTGGAACAGCTGCTTCACGGAGACAGAACAATTCCCGGCGAGGATCTGCAGGCAGACGAGCAGAAGCAAGACTCCACGAGCCAGGCACCGGACACGACGGGAGTAGACGCGAGAATGAGCGAAGCTCCTGCTACAGAATCGGTAGGAAAAGAGATCAGGCTAATTAAGAAAGAATTCGAGTCACGCATTCCGATTTCTACAGCCAAACTCGACAAAGAGAGGAAGGAAGCGAAGAGCAAAATATCGCCGGAAGTGAAGACGGTTCAGATCGTCGACAAGTCCCCGTCGAGTCCAGAGATGCCAACTTCCGGTCCTGAAAGAGCGACGGTGAAGAAAGAGTTCGAGTCTCGGATCCCGAAGCGCAGAGCAGACGCGACGACCGTGACCACGGTGACGAAGCAAGTACCTGAAAAGGATAGGAAGAAGGAGACGTACGCGTCGAAGCAAGAGACTGAAACTGTCACGGTGACCGAGAAGTCGAGCGCGGAGATAACGTCGAAGCAATACGAAGAGCACTCCTCGACCACGAAGAAGAGCGAGACGTTCACCAAGACGTTCGTTGATCCTCAGGAAGCGTTCAAAGCGTTCGAGGATATGACCACGGCCAAGGACAAGCCCGAGTTCTCGACGGTGAAGGTCGATCATAAGGAGTCGAGGAAGGTGGAGAAGAAGGAAGTGGTCTCCTCCGAAATTTCCAGCGGCGCGGACAAGCTGATCACGCACGAGGAGAAGGAGCAGGTGGAGAGGAAGAAATCGTCGGAGTCGAAGACGATCACGGAAGCGCCTTTCGAGACGACGGAGGAGAAGAAGAGCAAGAGCGAGGAGCTGGACAGAGTGGCCGTGCAGAAGATGTCGATGAACGTGTCCGATGGGAAGCAGCTGATAGACGCAAGCGCGTCCGAATCGCTGGCCGAGACGAAGAAGGAAAGATTGTTCAAGACGGTCGAAGACACGGAGGGAATGTCTACCAGAGACGCTGGTAGCAGTAGTGTAAGGGAGAGTGACGTCGGTGTCGCTGTTAAAATCAAGAAAGACAGCACTGACAGCGGCGTCGATGATACAGGAAAGGTGAAGGAGAAGCCCGGCGAGGATTTGGGGGAAATTGAAAAATTCATCAAGGAGGAAAGTCATAAGGAGAGTAGAGACAGCTTTGATGTGCAGGAGTTCGTGCCGAGCGAAAGGACGGACAAGCTGAGGAAGGATGACGTCTCGAAGGATTTGGAGGAGGTGGGTAGCAAAGCACCCGCGACGCAAGCGCAAACGCTTGAGGAAAGGCAGAGGCAAGTGGCGAAGGAAACGGAAGCCCGTGGCATCGCTGAGATTCTAGTGCAATCGATTGAGCAGGAAATCGAGAAGAGATCGTTGGATCGAGGGAAGCCCCAAATGTTGGGCAGCGAGTATCTTGAACGAGCTATGACAGATGGTACGATGAGCGAGCACGAAAGATTGGCCGATGACCTAACGCGGCAGTTCGAGAGTATAATGAGGAAGTCGGCGTCCGATGATCGAGGTAGTACGAAGGACAGATCGTCGATGCACGAGGATATGTACGAAAAGGGATCGACGAGAGACAGTATTAGTGTGAGTGAAGACCTGACGAGGGACGAGGAGTCCTCGCCTCAGGATCGGGACGAAAGCTTCCCTCTGTCCTCGTCCCAAATCATCAAACTGCAAGAACGAGACATCACCATCAGTCCCAGCAGCATTTCCGATCAAATCGAGCTCGAAGAAACGATGGACGTCGACACTGAACTTCTCGACGACGCTTCAAGGCGAACGTCGACCCGATCGAACATCCAGCCGGACGCCGATTTGGACGGCGAGCAATTCCAAAGGGACAAGATGGTGTCAGAGATATCAGGCGCGCGGGTTTTAGAAATACTCGAGCCCGGCGTCGATGGTCAGTCCAGGCAAGATTCGATGGACGTTTCGTCGCTGGAGATGGACGAGCAGAGATTCTCTTTGGAAGACATCAGAGACACGAGCTCTCTGCATAAGAGCGCCGCGGTCGATTCGCTGGACAAAATTTACCAAAATCGTGACATCACGATCAGTCCGAGCACTGTGTCGGAGGACACGACTAACGCGGACTCTTCACTGGTTCAGGAGCAGCCTTCTGCACCTGCCGCAATGGAAATCGTTGCAGACACTGTCGCAGACATCGTCGCCGAACCGCCCGCGGAAATTCCAGAAGCAATCGAAGTCGAAAGTAAAAGAGTCGACAGCTTCGAGATTGACAGTCCGCCTCTTATTTCTCCGCGAACAAAGGTCCAGGAGCTAGAAATCAAACCGGTTACATGGATGATCGGCGACGAGAAGATTGAAATATCAGAGACTCTTCAACCGTCCCAAGTATTCAATCAGGAGCTCGAGGAGTACGAGATGAAACAAAAATCGATCGACCGTTCGACATCGCGGGACGAAGCTGTGGATGTCGAACAGGAAGCAGGTACGAAATCTTCCGAAGATACCAGCGTCATTGAAACGTCTGTTCAGGAGACTGTCCAAGACACCCACGACGGAACCATCACCACGATCATCACTACAACGACCACGAAATTTACGGTGGTGCCAGTAAGTGAATCGGATTTCGAGAGCGAACTCATAGAAAATAAACTCGATATAAGTTGCCAGGAATTAGTCGACACGCTTCAACGGGAGTATGACGCAAAGACGCCAACGGACGATTACTCTGTAAGTATGCGGAAAGCTTTGAGCGAACCTCAGAATATGCTGCTAGAAAGTGGGGACGAGTCGGAAGGACAAAAGGAGAAGGAAGCGAAAGTCGAAGGCAGTGAAGTAATCGTAGAAAATGCGCCTTCCAAAATAATCACCGTAGAAGAAAGCGGTGGTAAAGACTTGCATCTTGAAATTATTAAGAATAAGCACGAAGAGATCGCAGTAAAGACTGCTCCAGAGCAGACTGCTGCTGTGGAGAGGACTGAGGAAGAAACCGAATCTGAATCAACGAAGCCCGACGACTCTATCGTAGACGTCATTGAGCAAAAAGAAAAACTGCTTCCTTTAGACAAAGGAGACGGCGAAACGAAGAAGAAACCGAAGACAACGGAAAGTGTTACTAAGAAAGAACCGGAGGAAGTAGTCGAAAGGAAGGAAACTATTGTGCGTCTAACTCATGTTGCTAAGGAACGATCAGAGCCCTACTTGATGAAAGTGAAGTCTTCCGTAGACGAGTATAAGATACACATGGAGAAGACCGGCGACAAGCACGAGAAGCACGAGAAGCACGAGAAGCGATTATCATCCTCCACGCCCTCCGACACTTGTGCCTTCAAGATTAAGAAAGACGAGCCGCCGTCTAGTGTCGATCTAAGCGCACGCTACGCCATCACCGTTCTCGATCAAGTGGTTAATAAGGAGATCGCCGAGGTAAAAGAATCCTTGGAAGCAGCGAAGCAGGATTTAATAGAGGAGCTGAACGAGCAGAGCGAGACGGCGATTCAGATTAAGGACTCTCCGTCCGAGTTTCAATTTATGCTCCAACCGGAATCAATTCCGAACGACTTGCCATTTTTATACAAACCACCGTCCCTGGAGCGAATCACAACTACCACGAGCACTGGTGACGCGGCAGCTGTAAGAAGCGAACTGATCGAACATGAAGCGTTGCCTCGAGAAGACGTAGAGGAGGTGCAAGAAGAAACAGAACACAGTACTGAGACCGTTACAGAGACTGAACAGCCAGATACGCATTACGTCACCACTGAGCAGGACCAGCAAGACACATCTGAATACGATCCCGAAGGAGCATCCGAGGACAAAGAATTGAGCGATCAGGAACAAGAAGTGATAATTGTGCGAGAAGAGGAAGCGGACGATGACGACAGACAGCTGGAATACGAAGACGCTCAGCGGTACAGTCCGTTGGCGATAAGTCGATCGAGTCCTGACGCCGACATAAAAGACGAAAGCTCGAGCAGTGCTCTCCTGCCACCGCCTCAGCCAGTGCCTCGCAGACGGCAGAAGCCCGCCAGGGCTTCGAAGAAAGTCACGTCAGAGAGTGAAGCAGACATTGGTTCGAGTTCCGGTGAAAGTAGCAACTATCAATCGTGCGACTATGAAATCGGGAGCGGCAGCAGGCCTAGTTCATCAGACGTAGACGCGCTTCAGTCCGCAGCCGGTACCGTTCCTTCCGGTACAGCTTCGGAGTACGAAACAGCGCTCATGTCCATGGAACACTCCAGCGGCTCCCGGCCAACCTCTCAAGATTATCATACCGCTGTAAGTACCTTGAGCTCACGCGAATCAATCAAGTCTCTGAACTCTTTAAGTTCGGGACATCTAGGAAGCATCGATAGCACAAGCGAACTCTCTGAAACGCTTGTACCCTCTGAACCAGAAATGGACAAAGATGAGATAGAAGAGAGCCTCGAGTCCGCATTAGACGATACCGACGTCGACAAAGACCACGACGACGACGAGGCGGACATCGATGCGCACGGCATCGAGCAGACGGACTCTTCCAGCAGCGACATTCCCGTCGACGAGACGATAGATAAGATCGACAGTAGTATACCGTGCCGAATGAAACGATCCTCGGAAATGATATTTGAACAAGTTCTCGAGGACACCGCCGCTGATGCTCACGAAGGTGCTGGCGACGAAGAGATCGTCGAGAAAGAGAGTAAAGGGGTCGATTCCGCAACTTCTGCCTTCGTCGTTGGTCCTGGCACACTTGAGTCGGTGGACATAATGACGTCTCGCGTTACCGAGGACGGTGTCCAAAGCGTTTGCACGCAAGTTATCTCGACGCAAGCGACCCCTACGACAGTCTCCACCATGGAATCGGTAATCACGGATTCGGTGGCCGAAATCGCGGCAACAGTGACAGCAACCACGGAAACAGTGCTCGCGGAAGCTGAAGTCGCAGAACCTGATGGCGAGAAAGAAACGATAGAGTTGGACTCGTTAGAGCCGAAATCCGTTGCGACAACGACGGCGGACGAGAGTACGGAGACGACGATGCAGACGTCTGCACAGCACTCGATGATGCAACAGCAGGCGAGTATGTCGACATCTTCGGCATCGGCTATCTCCATTGACACAGTCGTCGATAGGGACAAATCTGACCGTCACTCGCCCGATAGCGACTCCTTCGAGCTCGTCGACAAGCCGGACATAATCGACGACTTCGTTGTGATCGAAGAAGTGGGTCGCGAAGCAGAAGAGTACGACTCCGAAGGCAAAAGCATACGGATCAGTACCATGCCGCAGGTGTCCGGCAAGAATTACGATCGCGATCTCGAGAACTTAATAAGCGAGACGAAGGAAGAAACTGGAGCGTTGACCTCGACCAGTCAAGCGTCGCGTAACAATGATCTATTCGACTTCGAGTCCGAAGAGAGTCCGCCTCAAGCGTCGAACGACGATCAGTATTCCCAGCAGTCGTACTCCGACGACGAGCAATTCGAAGCAGGTAGCGCTGGTAGCGGAAGTGGTGGTGGCAGTGGGGGCGGCAAGAAATGGATCGAGATGCAGTTTCAAGCTGACGCTCGACTCTACGACATCGAATACGACCGCGGACCGTTGGAAGATATCAAGGAGGAAGAAATCACGGACTTCGAAGCGGGTAGCAGTAGATTCGGCAGTTTGGGCAGCCACAAGGAGTCGATAGGCAGTGTCGGGAGTATGCGCGGCAGCTTTGGAAGCACCCCTGATTACGATGTTCTCGCCGGCAAAAAGACGTTCGGCAAGCCAACCGAGCACGATAACGTGTCTCTGAGCTCGCTTCAGGAATTCGAGCACCTTGAGAGCGCGGTAGCGGCTGAAAACTCGAAACGACTTCAGCAGTGTGGTTCACAGGATTCGATAAACAACGGAAGCCTACCGAAACGATACGTGGCGAGTCGGTCGGGTCATGGCGACGATGTTTCCCTTTCTTCGCTCAAAGATTTCGAGGGCCTCGAGAAGGCGTGTCGCGAAGCACATCTTATCGAGTTGCGGGCTAGAGAAGAAGAGGACCTTCTCGAGCACGAGAGCCCTGAGAATAAGTATAGACTGGAAAATCTACCACGAGGCACGACGACTGTGGTGTCAACAGTGATGGGCACCACGGTAACGACATCGATAACGGTGTCAGGTATGACAACGAGGTCGGAGACAGCACGAATCGAGTCGTTGAGTTCAGCTGGATCCATAAACATAAGTACTTCCGGATCCGACGACTACGAGAAGAGGATAAAAGAGATCGACGAGATCATACGAATTGCCCAGTCGAACGTCGAGAGAATGGACCGACAGGACGACACCACGGAGGACATTTCGCAGATCACCGACATCGAGAGAATCATAACTACCAGTGGCAACGTTGGGCCCACCGTGACTCAATACGTCCAACACCAGACCATGGACCCCGACGCAGCGCCCGGCGACGAGCCTCCCCACGAGCACAGACACGAGGAAGAGGAGGAGGTCGAAGAGACTCCTCGCAAAGAGACTAACATCATGGAAACGAGCACGGACTCCCTGGAGCTGGAAGAGAACGTCGACAAGAAGCACAACCCGCTCTGTCGTAGTTCCGATTCTCTCGAAATGAAGACCACCCTAGACTTTCCCTCTCTGAGCTCCGACTCGTTGAACAACGTGAGAGATCCAAGAGAGGGTCAGGCTGACGCCATGGAACAGTTCAGCAGCACTAGACGCATCTCTTCGGATTCGCTGGAGATGCCCATGTTGCCGGACCAACAGGACACTCCCGACGAGAGACTCTGTCCAGAAGGCAACGGCACGCATCCCGACAAGTTCTCGCAGCAGCTTCAGCATCAGCATCCGCACCAGCACCCGCACCACGATCTGCACCAGCAAGAGCTGCAGCAACGCGATCAAGGTGAATCGTCGCCAGCGCAGACCTCGTCGACCGACACGAGCGTGGCAAAAAGTGAAAAGGGGCAAGACAATATCGTCGCCCAGTAGTGGTACATAGACAAATAACGATTCTGGGTAAGTACGGATCGTGCTCCGACGTTGCACGAGTCACGACTGAGCCACGGGACGCTTCCAAACGGGACAGATTCTAACGACCGATCATCAACCTTGCGGACGTAACGCTGTCGTTTCTTACGTACGAGCGAATACGATTCGAAACTGATAGACCGATCGCCGCAGGCAGCCAATACGGATTCCACCCGCCCGACATCGCATCTTTATTGTCTTGAACGTCACCGTGCATATTATACACGTTACAGACATTCTGTTCCTTCATTGATCTGATTAACAGACAGCACGCTGCGGAGCGCTTGCAATGCCGAGCTCAATTTTTTGAACAAGAAAAAAACAAGAACGGACAAACGCCCTATTTATATGACGATCGACATTTACACTTTATCACGTACGTTTTATTATCTGCTTCGTTACAGATAGAGAGGACCATCAAGGTGAATTTAAACAAGACTTCGTAAATGTATTACCGAATGAATTCATGAAGCTTTTCACGTAAATCAACAAAAAAAAAAACATGATACTAAAAGTTTTGATGTACCAAAGAACTTGCGCATTGTGGATGAGTATATGTATATATACAATATATATATGAATATATATGTATACACACAGATATATTTATATATGTAATGTAATACTATGCTCTTATCTTTGTTCTTTTTGCAGTGTCTTCTGAAAAACATTTATATATTACTATACGCTTAAGTAAGATAGTTGTAACCTTTGAGATATAATGTTGTTGCGCAAATGAGATAGGAGAATTGAAAATGCTCGCTCGTTTATCAATAAAATTCATCTTGACATGCTCTTAATTGTTCTTTGTGTGCTCATTTTAGAAACAACGCACTGACGTCTTGCTTCAATGTTTTGAAATCTTTACATAAGTTACGTTGCTTTTTGTAAATTTATACTTTAATGGTATTTATACGTTCTACTTGTATTATAATAGCGTTGTATGAAACTGGCATATTTTATAAGCATTTTGAATGTAAAGATGTTGTTTTTATAGCTCTATTACTAAAGGAATTTAAGACAGTAAATCTAATGCGTTTCTTAGGCCTGGTGTTACTGTCATTACATTGATTGGATACAAGAAACATGTGACTAAGTAGACCCAATTGATTTGGAAAATACAGATAATTAACATTTAAGAGTAAATCTCTTAATACGGGGAGGTATTTGTATCCAAAATTCTATAGAATTGTACTATGCTTGACGTACATTGACTGCCAAGTCTATATTATAAAATATCGCATTGCAACTAAAAACATACACAAAGAAACTTTGGTGGTTGCAAATGCTGAAATGTATAGGAAACATAAGGCAAGTGTACTTACATTGCATTCTTGGGTATACCACGTGGTTAGCCCTTCAGGAATTTTCGTCCACAGATCACTAATTCAGTTCCTTCACTTGTAATGCAGTCTTAAACTAGTGGCACGTTTACGTGTACCATACATTCGTTTAACCAAACGTACATTTAGCACTTAATATTAATACTTTGAAGTGTTTGTTACCGGTAACAAATTGACGCGACTCGCACACACTGTGGACTATGAAGAATAATTTTGAATAGTACTGATCACGTGACACTATGAATAATTTGCTAACGGAAATGGTGACTCCATCTTGTGCGATTCGTAAGAGTTACGTGTCGATCGGTATGCATTCATTGAGAGCTATGAATTATTAAACGTGATTTTTATGCAAATGATAATGACAGAATGATGCATAGATCGAGAATATTGAAACACAAGGGAAACGAATGGTACTGTATAATAATATTTAAGCACAGTCCATGCAATATATGAGTACCGATAAATTTGAAAAGTTTGACAGTTTTTGAGCACAGGTACGCTGTTGAACTATGCAGTTACCCCTCAATACAAATCAGCAGTTAAACCATGGTGTAGGAACGGTAAGTCTTTAACGCGAAGAAGTTTACATAAGACAGAAAATTATTTGTGATTACTTAGGCATGAAGGAAATAGCGTCTATGCATTGCATTGGTAGTATAGTTAGTTATTCATACCTTTATATAAAAGTTCAATTATATGCAACATGAAACTGCCAACGAATCGTGCGCAGTGGAACGTGAAACACGATCAAGCTGTATGAACTATTGTGCTTTTAAAGTATTCCTACTAATACATATAATTGTTGTTTAATAAATAAATGACTTAAAAATTGATGGTTAGAAAGGCAACTTATTGACGTGAATTAGCACGTGTACCTAAACTTGCACGGCGCGTATGGGCACGTTTGAGTTATGAATCATAATTATGGGTTATGAACGTAAGGGACGTCGAGGTTAGGCAGAATACATAAAAATTGACTAAGCTGATTGTCAGACAAACATTGCAGGTTCATCTTGTTTATGTTCTAATTAGTTATTATCATTGCCATCCCGGCGAGATCAACTGTGTTCTTAATTTATTTATCATTTTTTAATAGTGCATCGTTTATTGATGGCGTTTAACATCCGGCTCGTGACTCGAAATTAAGATACACTTGATACAAACTATTTCGCTAATAGTTATTTAATTATGTGAAGTTTAGCGGATGAACACAAACTGACGCGCTCGCATAAATGTTTTCGACAAAGAAAAACAGAGCTTGGAACGAGGTGGCGATAGAAACGGGGAGTATTTGATAGGAAGAGAACACAGACAAAGAGTAGTTCTACATAAACACGTAGTAAATAAATTAATTTTATCTCAGGGAAGATATAATTCAACGGTATACGAAACATTGGCGGCGACTTATTATCTACGAATTTATCATTTACAAACACAACGGGAACAATTTTCTGTTAACGGATTCTCCCCTCTTTTTTTTCAGCGCGTCACATTATTCCGACTTAACGTGATCTTCGAAACAACGTGAACGATCCAAAAGCAGCCAGAGGCGACATATATGTACCACATTAAATTGTCCAGTGTGGAGTCGGCATTTCGTGCGAGAATTAAACATGAGACGCATCGACTGACCTCAACGAAGGGAGCGTATGTCGTTTTGTCGAGCAACAAGCCGATTGCCGTCAGGGCCAATAAGTTACTGACGATCATCGGTCCCATCGAGAAATTCTTCAAATCCTAAAAGACGAATGTCAACCTTCGTAAACGCGAATTTCCGTTCGATCACGACGTCGACAGTGTCGGCATACATATCAGTATCGGACCAACGATAAGTCACCGACTGCAACTTGTCCAATGCAACTTATTTACACTATCACTTACCTGTGATTCGTCAGACAAACGAAAGTGGTTGGTCAAAACCATGAGAAAGTGTAAAATGATATAAATGTTTTGCCATCTTGGTACGGATGGGTCATACTTGATCCTGGACGTCACCTAACGCATAATAGAAAACGATCGTTTTTTTAACGTTTCCTTAAGTGTGCCAAGAGATCCCCTTCTAAAACGAAACTGGTTTACTCGACCGAATGGACAACTAACCGACCACTCATTATTACGCTCATATTCGTTGTTGCTACATATCAATTACGTAAAGTACATTTATATTCATAGGTACGTACGGATGTGGAATATTTACAAGATGCCAAGAATTGTTGGATTATACATGTTAGAAAAACGTCGATAACCTCGCTTAATTCGAAAGCGACCAAGTTATCTGTAATGACTGAGACAAATTTGTTGTGGTGTCTCTGATTATCGGGATACGTGTTTTACGAAAGTGGCAGCTACCGATTGCGTCTCCGATTTTATGACGTGTAGTTGAAACATTGTTGTCGACCAGTTTGTTTCACATATAAGACGCGATCGACGGAATACTTACGTTTATCTTGAATTCGTCAAGGCCAAGACGGGGACCACCCGGAAACCAGCTAGGCCCTTTCCAGATAACGCCCAGTTTATCCTTAATCGTCTTCATGCCAAAGCACTTGTCCGTCATTAGCTTCATGTAAAACGTCTGTAACGATACGCGATGAGATGTAGTAATACGATGGAGGGTAATCAATTTCAACATTTGCGTTTTACGACAGCAAATAAGATGAAAGAAATCTTCTTTTGCTATCGCGAAACGAAAGACCCACAGTTCCGTACCTGCAAATATAGAGGATTGAAGGTTCGCGGGCTAACGACTAAACCATAAATGATCTCGTTCTCCTTCTTCTCCTCCATAAAGGTGCCAAACAGTCTGTCCCATATTATCAGCACCCCACCGTAGTTCTTATCCAAGCAGTACAGATTGCATCCTGAAAAAGAGAGAACGGCCTTGGCGAGCTGCTATCTCGAAAAGTTTAACAACCCGAACACATTTTAATGGATGTCCAGTTGAAAAAAACTAATGACATAGACAAGTACCGTGATGTACCCGATGGTGTTTCGGCGTATTAAGTACTAACTCGAGCGGTCCGAGGTCATCGATGACTGTCGTGTGTATCCAAAGCTGATAAATCAAATTAAATTGATTGTGAGCGATGAAGTGTGATGGAGGTATGAAAAACGCGAGCGGTAAGTAGAAGATCTGCAAAGAAAAATCCGCGCACGTTTAGCTACCAATTACGACAACGTTCGTGCGAAACTCAACGACATTCGGTCGAATACTAACGAAGTTAGACCAATGCTGAATGACGGATTGTCGCAGACCGACGGCTAGGTTGAATTCCTCGCTACTATGATGCACTTGATGGTGGGCCCACAAGAAGTGCACTTCTACAAACGAACAGAGAATGTCTACTTGGTTTCGACGTTTGGCGGAATCGAGTACTATAAACGAACGAGCGGATAGACACAATTGAATGAACTAGAGAAAAATAGTTAGAACGGATTGCACGGTGGTTGACAAAATTGGGGGATGCTGGGAGTTTAACCATGGTTGCTGCGGTGCACCCAGTAGTAAGAGAAGTCCACGGCCAGGGCGGTGATGTACCACGTCCACGGCGAATCCCAGGGAAGTTTCCACCATTGAAACCGATCGTGAATCGCGATATAAGCCCAATACTCGGCTCCACGGAAAAAAATACTAGAATGGAAGCAAAAAGGGTATCAACGTTTCGACATGTCGAACGAATAGTGTCTGAGTTAGGCGACCAATTGATTTGTATTAAAAACAATTTTGCAGACTGTGACGATCTATCACAAGGATCGATTGAGAAAAATGAAAAATGGAGAAAAAAAAATTAAGGAGTAAAACGTTACCTATGCTTACCGGCCAGACTCTTGGAGTAACCAGTGAGATAGCGACGTCACCTGGTCGTTCAAGCGGAAACCACCTTTCTCTTTTGTAGATAATATGACATGTTCCAAAACGATGAGGATGAAGAAAGGTAACCAGACCTAAGTGCCATCAATTTCTGTCAACGAACAATCTGTGCCATTTAAATCGCAAGGTGTCATTTTCACGACCACGAAGAAGAGACATTCGGAAAGGCTCGAAAATAGTTTACACGCTTAGCCATTACTCTACCCTCGCGACACGTTACAATTTTACGATTTAGCTGAAATGGTATGAGATAATGGTAATTTCAAACATGCTCTGATTGGGAATTGGCACGTGACGGGTCATTTAATTACGAGCACACACTCTATTCGTCCGCTCTACGGAGAGTACATTTTATCGTCCAAGACGAAAATAGCGTTGTTCGAAAGTATCCCCTGTACGCCCGGTAGAACGTGAATATTCAGTTACCGGGTCACGTGTACATCGTGTAACACATCATTATCGTCGAGCGTCTAAATATTCATTAACCGGACGCACAGTCGGTTTCTCGTGTATTAAACAGAAAAACACCCACTCTTCATGCTTATGACAAACGAAAAACAATCAAGTCAGCCATCGCCGTGTTACCTGCTGCTGATAGTCCGGCACCTCGTGCGGAAATTCGAAGGTGGTTTCGCGAGGGTTGACGAGGTATAAAAACTTTCCGACATTTTTCAGCAGATCAGTGTAGTGAATGTCCGTACCGTTCATCGTCGCAGCATCCACCTGTAAGGTATCCATTCGACGAATGCGTAAGTTTCAATTGAACAGAGAGCGAGCGAGACAACAGAGACCAGCGACTGGGTAAGAAGAGCAAGAGCGAGGAATGATAGAAGAAGAGGGCTGTAATAAGAGAGATAGAAAGAGAGAGGAAGAGAGGTAGAGAGAGTGTGTGTATGAGAAAGAGAGAGAGAGAGAGAGAGAGAGAAAGAGAGCGAGAAATCCTGAGCTACGCCGTCGGCCGGTACTGTTTAGTCGTCGAACCGCGTACACGCATCGTTTATATAAGTTCGTGGCACACGGTCAGAGGCACACCGACAGGAACGAGGAGGAGACGCGAGTGCCGTGGTGTCGCGGTACCACGACATCAAAGCGGAACGGAGCCTCACCGCTAGTGAAACCCGCGAAAATGTTATAGAAATGAGTTAGACTAACTTAGAGTTATCAGCGAACACGTCGACGTGCCTGTACTTCTGTCCCTAATAGCGTGCGCGCGCGCGAACTAACACGGACGCATGTTTCAACGTTGAATGCGGGCACATGCTACCGCTGACGTTATTGCGAGTTAGGCGAGGCGCGTCGAATACGAATTTCGTGACGCTCGGCTAACTCTCGAGTAGCGCAGAAGATTGCGTTCAAAACCCGCGTGCCCTCTCGGCAATAGTCACTGGAGACGATCGATAGATAGATCGACCAGCGGATACAGTTTCGGCGCCCAACTTCGACAAGTGCATAGCGTTTGATCGTCGAACGACAAGAGAGAATCGCACAGCAATAGCGTGACCGTCGTTAAATATCCACTCGCTAAACTTACCGTTCCCGGTGATCACTGTTCCGAACCAGTTACAAGGGAGCCAGGTAAGAGCCCTCCGAGTAATGACGATACACGGTTTCCGATGCACACTGCGCAAACCACTCTCTGTGTCGAACCAGCCAACTAGCCAGACCACGGTGCAAGTGTCGTGCACTTTTGCACTGGGTTTCAGGCGCGAGCAGATGCGGGCTTTCATAACGCGCATTAATTACCCGCGTACAAGTCAGCAAAAGATGCTGTTACGTACGAATGACAACCAACTGCCGCCGGTCAACGACGTTATCGCGCCAAACGAAGCTGCCGTGCCTCGCATTTTTCGACGCCACCGCGCAACAAAGAAGCGCCTGCGAATGCCAGGAAACCCCGATAGTCGTGAGTTTCAATTTCTGCGCGGATGGAACTCGGCGTTAGAAGCTCTCGCAGTACCGACAGCACCGACGGCGTGACGCTCGAAGGTAAACATAGAAAAATAGCGTTAAATACGATCCGCGCGTCGTCCTTGTCAGTTATCGCGACAATTGACGTTCGAGGGCTATAAAAGCTTCATGATTCTTACCTAGATGTGCGGTAGAAAGATAACAGCGACGAGAACGGCAACGACAACGGCAGGCAAGAGTGACGATAGAGCGTGGAGTAATTTACTGACAGCGCGCACGAAGTGAAAAGTCCAGGGAGAGAAAGGGGCAATGAAGAACGAGAAAACGGAAGAAGCGTGAAAAGGAACGAGAGATGCTGCTTGCTCCCCTACGAGCACCCGCGCGGACACTGAAGCACACGCCCGCGTTCAAGCTGCTGTCTCGCGAGTCAGATAAGGCCTCTTTTCTTTCAGGCGAATTTATTGGGACACACGATTAGCAACGCCGGACCTCGCTCGGTACTCTGCGCGCCAGTCTTCGAGTTTTCTCATGGACGTCGAACGCTTAGTACCTAGGTACCGTACATGCTGACACCAAGAACAAGGACACGCGCGTCGGACTTTGAATACAAAGGTTTCGTGAATGAAGACGCGCAGAACGCGACGGGAGCAATGACGAAGCGGACCGCCGTAGCGCGCTTTTTTTCGTAAATAATACTCGTTGCGTGGGTCGTATGCGAGTGTGACCGTCCTCCTATCATGCCGAGAATCGTTAAGTAAGAAATATGATTCCAAAAGACCGCAGCCCCGCCTCCGCATTAGTGTCGCAAATACCTCAAAAAATCTGGCAACACTGTGTCGGATCGTGTAAACAAACTGCAACCGGGAGACTCGTTCCTAAATTATCAGCGATAGGTCTACGCTCGTTATAGTACATCCAGTCTCTTTATTCCAGTCAGCGGACGCTTTTGGTTCAATTGACAAATTTCCGCCGTCTCACGACATTAGCGCGCCAAGATGACGATACGCATTCACAGATAACGTACCGTATCATCGGGTAAGAGCTTAATTGTGCGTGTAATTTATGTAATGTCAGCCTGCTCCGTTTCTTGATGCTTAAGATGAGCGATAAGAAAAGCAGCCGACGGCACACACTAAGAACGCACTTCGTTATTTCTACACTTGACGCCCCGCCACATAAGTCAAGACTGACAAATGACTGATAAATCGAGGTTGTACGTTGTTTGTTTATCGTTTGAAAGAAATAAAAGTAATCTTTCCGCAGAGGGGACCGCAAAAAACTGCGTACCATGCTGAGCGCGCTGATTAACTAGCTTAATATAAAAACGACAAAAGGACGGAGATATATTGTACGCATTGAACTTTAACTACCTGGAATGAGTACATTGATCTGTAGAGATGCAATTAAGATGGGCCGAGTGGTACAGTTCGAAGTGAGGTATATTTATCCTTTGTTAGCTGTACTACCCTTTCGTAAATATTGGGTATAGACGTAAGATGTAAGGAGGAACTCTTTCCCAACCGAAGAGATCAATGTAAAACTTTGCTTTTTCAGAAACCCATAGTGGTCCAGGTAGTCAATAACTTATCCAACGTTTACAGCGAGCTTGGAACTGCAAGCTGTCCTGATACTTACCTTTGTCCGCTTCGACGGAATACTTATCATGTGCGGGCGTATAATCGATCGTCAAAATCCTTATAAGCTTATTAGTAGACTAATCTTTATAATTGATAATGGCATGGTGCGTTTGTTCCGGAATAAAAAAACTTGTAATTAGATCTTCTGGACGTTGACGTGTGCTTTGGTGATTTTACATATTTTTAAATTTCCCGCGTCATGATAATTGCTTTGATATGGTGGCGCCAACCTTAGCGGAGAAACGCTCAAACTACTCATTGGACGCCAGTCGGTATTCTAGATGACTGCGTCCTCTATTTGGTGGCGCCATCTAACACATACGGGTATGAACTATTCGACGGAGTGCAGTTTTCGAGATTACCGACTGCTGTCCAATGAGTAGTTTGAGCATTTCTCCGCTTCGGGTGGCGCCACCGTATCAAAGAAATTAGGTATGGCGGGAAATCCAAAAACATACGTAAACAACAAAATATACGTCGACAGGCAGAAGATTGTTGGCTACTCTGCCCTTTCGTAAATATTGGGAATCGACACGTTCAGCTAGCCACCGACTCGAAAAAGAAATTCTTTTCAGACCGCCCACGTCAATGTTGAACTTTGCCTAGAACGTGCATGCAATTATATGTTCATAAGATAACTATTTGTATAAAAGCGAAACAAAGACACCTCATTTGTAAACGTCCCCTCTTTAACACCGCATTCCGTTTTCTGATACTCACAGCTCACAGAGTACTCATCCAAAGAATTTTATCGAACATCGTTGCTCGTTGGTAAGGTTGAACACTTCGTCGTCGCCCTCCACTTACATTTCGTTTTGGTAGTACGCGCTATTTTACGACCACGTGGTCGATGTGTCTTGCGTTCCATTGCACAAAAACACATGGAAATTTGAACCTTTAACGTGAAAAACCGTTACGCTTTGTTTTGCAGTTATAATTTGGTGAGGAGACAGAAGCACTTTATCGTCGTTTTTGTTAATTCCGACGGATTTGAGAAGAAATTGAACATCTGTATACGTGAAGTTAACCTCACATCTATACTGCTATTTGTATTCATCTGCGTTATACTTACTTTGATTTCATTGTAATTATCAATATCTGAAAATATACAGCATGCGCGATACGTGCGTACAGGATTTGTGAAATGTTTTATACGGGTGTAACATTATTTCTTCGATCTACAACTTACATTACTGTCATACTCTTTCCGACTATGAGAAATTTATCACAATATCCACTTGAATACAATGAAATTTTGGATTATTGATAATGTATCATGGTTTTCTATTAAAATATTTTAGAGTTTGAGACAATGAAGATAAAGAAGAACAAGAAACTTGCCAAAGGGTCAGGTAAACTCTTGGCTATGAAAAAGAAAAAGAAATGCCTGTCCAAAGTATCCACAGATGAATTTTTTGACCAAGATTTTAATTGTGATGACTATGACTCTGATGATGTCAATACAGGAAAAGTTGTTTCTGTACCTTTGAAAGATTATAACAGTGATGCAGGCAGTGAGAGTGGTGAAAGCGATTTAGATCCTGGAGAACATAAAAAGTCATTGAAGAAATTACGAGAAACAGATCCAGAATTTTATTCATTCTTGAAACAGAATGATAAGAACCTATTGAATTTCAACGTATCGGATGATGAAGATGACGAAGATAAACTTTCTGGCAGTGACACAGAATCTAAGCATGTTCCCCGCAATAATTTGGAGGTATTATAAAAGTTCATACACCCGTTAATTAAAAAACAATATTAATGAAATAATAGATTCATTACTGTTTATTTAAATAAACTTATAGGTAGCCAGTGATGAAAGTGACTTTGAACCTGAAGATGGTGTTAAAGTGGCATCTGGTGGCCCAACTAAAATCACACTCCAACTTTTGAAACAGTGGCAAAATGAAATACAGCAGGACAAGTAACTAGATATTCAGAACATTTATAATCTAGCTTTATTGCTTATATGTATTGTAACTGTCTTTTTACAGATCATCAAAAACTATAAAATATGCTGTTGATGCTTTTCATGCAGCATTACTTACTGTCACTGATTCTGAAGATGATAAACCCATACAGTTTAAAGTAGACGGAAGTGCAGGTGGGCTAAATTATTTCAAATGTTGACTGTATAAACGCTTAGTACCTCCTACATTATCGATATGGTCATGTTTCAGTGTTTAATGGAGTTGTACAGTTATGTATACTTTATTTGCCTGATGCATTTAAACGGTTTTTAAAACTTGAAAGTGCGTCTCGTGTTGAGGCCCACAAGACAAAGAGGTTTGCTAAAATAAAGGGGGTATTGAAGGGGTACTTGGCTGATTTAATTAAAGTAAGTGGAGAATTTTTCCAAACAAATGCAATGCTGTCAAATTACCAAAAGTCATTTCTCATGCTTATCTCAATACTGTGCAATTTACTTTCAGATTCTACAATCGGTAACGTCGGCCAATATTTTGACGATACTTCTTAAGCATGTTCATCAAATGCTACCTTATGCTCAGTCGTACTCATCCCTGGTAAAACCGCTGTTGAAGATATTGTTAACGTTGTGGTCTAGCAGTGAAGAGACAGTCCGCGTTATTGCATTTTTATGTATTCTACGTATAGCAACTAGTCACACTGAATCTGTCTTAGAAACATTACTAAAGGTAGAAATTCAGCACTGATACTTAATATGTTATGATTTTAATGGGTGACGTCACACGACTTTTTCTCTTTCCGTTTTAGACGATGTACATTAAATATGTGGAAAATGCAAAGTTTGTGTCTCCGACCACGTTGCCTGGGATTAACTTCATGAGACACTCGCTGGTAGAAATTTATTCGCTAGATACGAACGCCTCGTATAATCATGCATTCCTGTATATCAGACAGCTTGCCATTCATTTAAGAAACGGTATAGTGTTAAAGAAGAAGGTATGCGCGTTTTTTCCGCGAGTGTAGATATTTTACGAAAAAAATAATATAAAAAACATATATTTTACAGGAAAACTTTCAGGCTGTATATAATTGGCAATATGTAAATTCGCTACGGTTTTGGGCAGACCTGCTGTCTGTGTCGGGTAACCAATCGATGTTACGTTCTCTTTTATATCCACTTATACAGGTACAAATGTGTGACTCAACTTATAAACGAGGATATATATGACGTATTCATAAAAATAATTAACCTCGTGGAATGATTTATTTGCAGATCATTATAGGAACAATAAAAATGATACCTACTGTGCAATATTACCCATTACGGTTTCATTGTGTAAGTATGTTAATCAACATTTCGAAGGAAACAGGAGTATATGTACCTATCATGCCATTTTTGTTAGAGGTATGTACTTTGATTCGTTACCACATTATTATTGACAAATTAGCACAAGAATACACGATCTCGATTTTGTAGGTTTTAAATTCATATAATTTCGACAAGAAGCATAAAGTTGTTTCGATGAAACCGGTGTCGCTTATGTGTATATTAAGAATTTCCAAAACGCAATTACAAGAGAACGGGTTCAAAGATAGTATTATTGAAGCAATCTACGAACTTATGCTAGAAAATGCTGCAAAAGACAGCCATACGATATACTTCCCTGACTTATACGTACCTTGTGTAATAGAGGTAAGTGCCCTATTATATTCTTTTTCACTCAGTCTTAAATTACTTATTACTATTTTTCTACAGCTGAAAGCGTTCTTGAAGAAGTGTCACATTGCAAACTACTGCAGAAAGATTAAGCAACTTTTAGACAAAGTAGAGGAGAACCGAAAGTTCATTGAGAATGAGCGTTCTAAGCAAGTCTTTGACTTACAGAAGACGCAAGAGATTGCTAATTGGGAGAAACAGATACAGAACGATGGAACTACCCTGGCGAAGTTTTATGACTCTTGGATCAAAATCCATCGATCGCAAAAGCTGAAATTATTGACAATGAATGACAAGGAGGCGGAATATAATTTACCGACGATACGAAAATCTAAGAAGCAAAAGTTAGATGCAAGAAATGCGACAGACAGCGAAGACGAAAGTGATTTTGAATTGCGAATAAAAGGAGACACAGCGCGGCAAGAGGAACTTACCGCTACCGCGAAAAGGGGGAAGAGAGGCGGAAAGAAGAAGAATGCAAATGGCATAACGGCGATAATGGAAGATGGAACGACAGCAGAAAGTACAGATATCATAACAGATATGACGAGCGGCGATTGGGATTAAAAGTCTCTTATCAATCACAAGTCAATGATGTGAGACAATACCTAAGAGAAAGAACGAATTCCATTGAGGTAACTTCAGTATGTATATACCTTGGTACGATACATGTTAAACCATGCAATTTACCTGTCAAACGTGCACTTGCTACGATGTACGCGGCAACACGTATTTCAATATCAAGTACGATCAGTTATTAAAAAATATATCACTTACTCTCCTTTTATAAAAACCTAGCGTTTCTTTCGCCAATATCTTAATCAGCACAAGCCGTTCCCATTACGCCTCCTATCTTTGACCAACCTTTAAAAAAAATGTTCATTCATAAGCTGGAGAAGATGCCAGAATCTTCCTCGATCCGTCTGGTCATAAGATGTGACGCGGGCATCGCCGATTCTTAAGGTGTCGCTTTCCGAACGTGATCTATTTTTACCACGAGTGCGACCCAAGGCAGTTGGGAAGTCAGCGCCGGTATAGCGACGAGGTTTGCCCTCTGCAATAAAACGCACGGTCGCCTGCTTATCGTGGTGCGTAGCGTGGAAAAGCTCGACTTCAATCGATAAATCGGTTCAAATTGAAGCAGCCACCGTGGAGGAAGAAGCTCGTACCGAAGTGCGACGCTCCCATTGAGCCACAACAATTCCGCCATCCAAGAGCGGCCAATTCTCACGTACGTAGGTGAGACGGGACGGAGCGGAACGCGGAAAAGATCTTTCGAACAACTCTTCCGATTCCTCAAACTTCAGATCGTTCCATGACGTTCGAAATGCTCTCGTGTACAGTCAGATCAGCAACGCATCGTGGTCGATCAGAGCGATACTCGCTGCTCCGCTCGATGTAAAAATAAATCCCACCGCTCTCCTTCCCAGTTCCTCTCTTCCTCTCGTCTCTTTCCTTTCTGACTTCGTCTCCCACCCGTTATCAACTTATTCGAGAAGCTTGCATACGCTTAGTATCCTCTGCTCTTGCTTTTCTTTTAGCGCACGAGCGATTCTTTGCAACCGTGCCCGTTAACGAAGCAACTATCTGTTAGAGGATGCTCCATGACAATTATGCCATTTCTCTGTATCACTCCCCTTTACCCGAATTCGAAGGGACGAACGTGCGATCCCGTCGATTTCATATCTGCGGTTGCTCGCCGCAAAATGCCGCCGATGATTTCTTCTCTCCCGCTCCGAGCTGTGAGGCTGTCCCCCTCAAGCGAGGACGAGCGTGGAGGTGCGTGCCAGAAAATATTTTGCAAGATGCGAAATCCCTGCTTGGCTGTGAACAAGGGAGTCCTCTCGTCGTGAAGACGTCGTGCGGACATCGACGACCACTTCTTGTCGAGAGTGCGTAGGCCAACCGAAAGAGTGTGAGTTACGCAAAGTCACCGTAAAATTGCACGGAAAGCGATATAGTACGGGGGACAAGTGCCGACCCTGTGCATCGAGACGTCGGGATGAGGAGGGCACCGTTCGATAAGTAATGCTCGATTACAGCGGCAAACGAAAGACATTAAAGAGGAGAGAGCGAGAGAGAAAGAAAGCGAGAAAGTGGGTGTGTGTGCGGGCATGAGTGAAATAGAGAAATACTCGATACATTCTTACGTAGACATATCACACGCATTCTTACAAATCCGCAAGTAGACTACCATGTCAGTGTCGATAGAGGAGTGCACAACAAAACTAATGCCGAAACATCTACTAACGCAGATAAGCAGGCAGTACGGCAGTACGTGCAGCTGCGAAGAATGAAAGACGGGTGGGAGGCGAGAGAGGCAAACGCTTTTTGCAAAATGTTATTTACTAACAAGTAAAACCCAAATTGCGCCATTCAGTTATTTGCCGATCCGATCGATTCCCGCTGCAAAACGAAATTGGAGAACACGCTTCGGTGAACGAAACTCCTGCTTCAAACTCGTGCATGGGTTCGGAACGGACAAACCAGAACTTAAGCTGTCTATTTAAAGCGTCCTATCGATCAGCCTCTGGGGGATCATAAATTAGGTGCGCCGAATTGTTGTTAGCACGGTCCGTTATTTCATGCAAGACAACCGAAACGCAGGCACCTTCTTCCTCACGACAGACAGCAAGTTGCAAATCTCTGTTAGATCGCCGTTAACGTCCGACGGATATCGGTTGACGTCAAAATCGAACGAACGATATATTCCGTCGGGTTTGAATCCTGTCTAAATGTCCGCTCGGAGGCAATATTGGCACGTCACCGCGGCGATAAGTAAATACACTGCTGGCCCCGCGCCCTGAGAGCAGGGGCGTGTGCGTGTGCGTGCGGTTACCACGTATTACGTTACAACGGATAAATTTAGCGTTTCTTTTGCACGGAACCTCGTTGTACCCATGCCAATACCGTAACGCTGAATTAATTGGCCGCTTGGATGGTAACCAATTCTTATCCTTTCTTCCCCCTTTTTTCCATCTGTCTGCTCCACCTCCATCCCGACATTTGTCGTCGCAAGAAGATCTCGACGGCCTCGTATGTACTGAGATCATGGAACGATCGCGCGGGTCTTGAACGCGGCGCACTTTGTCTCCGAAAACTTTCCGGCCAACCGTCGCATGTTCGTCGCACGCACGGAAGTTCGACAGGCTCGCTTGCTCCTAATATAGATCATCTCTATACCGTGCCCTTCTATTCTTCGGTCCGATTAGAGTGGCAGTTCGCGAGAGGAATCAAGAGACAGAGTGCGAGAGCGATCGGCAACGATACTGAGAAACGCACGCCGCCCGTTCTTCAATATAACGCTTTGAGGGCGGCTCGAGAGTGCTTTTTGGTTTTCGCAGAAGCCGCATTAGCGAAAGTTCGTTTTTGATTCTTCGGCTAATTACGTTACACGCCGCATTCGTCAGAACACTGTTAATTCCATCGGCAGCTACAACGACGCTGGGGCGAAGACGAAGGATGCTGAGTACCGATACAGTTTGAACTGCATTGAGCACCATCAAGAGAAGAGCTATCTTCAACGCAGTGTCTCTGCGGACAATGTTGTAATCCGTTCGCGAGGTTACAAGCCGTCGGATAGGCACGACCCGGTTAAGAGGAGCTTTCTTGAGAATCTCACTTCGAAAATTCTGCACATTGACGTGGTGAGAAGTTGTTAGCCGTTTACCTGCGGACATCCGTCTTGTGATTTATCAGTGAGAGCATCTACGATATTTTACGAAATTCCAGATGGAAAGCGGCGAGACAACTCCGATCAACTTGCAGAAGCTGCTTACGCCGGCTTCTGATTCGCCGGTTCTCACGCAGTCTAAGAACAGTACGTCATGATTAAGATATACGAGGAATGATGAAGAGCATAGCACCGCTAAATGGTTGTTGAACTTTCAGAGAAGATGTTTGCTTCTTCATATTTTTACGCACCGACTCATCCGACTGTCGAGGACCAGGTTGAGCTTGCTCGTCGAATTTCCCACTCACTGAGCGACGCAAAGAACGTGAAAAGCAAGGGACAATCGATGTACGTCAATAGGAAAAAGCGATCCGTTAAATGGATTCACGATGGAAATGGTAAGAAAAAGTTACATTCCACGGTCGGGCATAATAGACCACCAACACGGTCTTCGATACATGATGAACTTCTGCGGTTATTGTTCCATGACAATCGCGATATATTTAATTATTACCGTACCAATAATGTAGGATCATTTTATAGGTATCGAAGACGAGGAAGAGGCCTCTACATCAATATATAAGGTAACTATTCACAAACAAAATGGTGAAAGAATTGATAATGCATTTGTATCATCCATGATGACTTGGGAGAGATTTCCACTATATAACGAGAAACTACATAGTCAATATGCGAATAGGACAAATTACCTCTGAAGTGCGTAATGAACCCGAATGGAAAGGTACTGGACATTCTTGGGATTCAGGCGTTGGGAGAGGAAGTCAACATCGAATCCACGCCCTCGCATCCTGAGAAACTCTTCGACATTGTTCGAGATCTGAATAATCAGAGAGGTCGTGGTAAGTTCATAATGGTATGTTATCCTTACACTTCTGTAACGAGCATTTATTTAATTCCTTGTAAATGCTGATAGGCGCAGAGATATTCGCAAAACGTAGGAAAAGGTCAGAGAAATGGGTAGTGGACAAAGATTACCAATCGCAAGCACCTAGTACTCCGGGTGTGTCGAAGGGAACGTCGATGTATCCGCCAAAAATGGTAGGTGCATCACTCCTAAAGTTCCCTACATTGGCATGATGTTTTTCTCCGATACTCCAGGAAACAAACGGCATCTCAAACTTCTCAAGTCAAACCGCGTTCGCGCCTGTTACACCGATGTCGAACATGGAGAAGCCATTTTACAATCCCTTCACCGTGGATCTTTCTTTGGATAATCCGAATGCACCTGGCACAGGTACGTACTGTGTTCGTGTAGGAATGATGAAACATTACGCATCCTAGGCTTCTGTAACACATAGATATCGTTTGGCAAACGTTACTCGCTTGGCATCGCTGCATGCGCATTGTTATCCTCGTTGTCATTACGGTATTTCAAGCGCGAGGGACAAAACATTGTAATATTTCGAGCTTACAAAATCTTTCGCAGTAATCAAACAGGTCGCACCCCCACTCGCTCGCATTTTAGAATAAACATGACGGTACAGAATTTTTATGCATCCGTTTGCCCGTACTACTTCATCCACCGTTGATACTGGATCGATTTCAAATTCTTTCTCAGTGCCCAAGTTGCTCGTACATTACGACTTTGATTGATGCCGCAATCGCGCGTTATCGGCATTACTCGATCGACACATCGTTGATCCCTGTTAATCAGTCTTTCTATCCTTCTTCTACCTTCGTCAGCTACACCTTTCCCGTTTCTTCTTATCTAAGCCAACAAATTACTTTTGCTACGATTACCACAAACCGTCGACGGATCTGTCAACGTAGATTGTGTTCACCTATCACTTCCGATGTAATCCATCATTTCAGGCAAGAAACATTCGCGACGTAGCGAGCGTCTGGTGAAAAAGATTTACTTGAGGGAAGTGGCTGTGGGCACGGACGCCGACTTTCCTGCCAATAACATGCGATCGGGGCCGTCAAACGAATTGCTCCCTAACGCTAAGCGGCAGACTAATAAATCGCTAAAACCGCACAAATCTAAACCTACCCGCAATTCTCAAAATGCCGCCGCTACTAATACTCACTCGTCCCGAGTGCGAGAAAACGGTACTACGTGCCGAGATAACGCGATCGAGACGATGAATGTGAGGAACGGGAAGCAAGCCGCGCCAATTGTTACAAACGAAGAAAACGGCTACACCCCCGTACCGGTGAAACAGTTGATACAGGAATTCGAGAAGACTTGCAGACCCGTACTCCAATACAAACAGATCTGCGCAAAGGTCATTCCTACCATACAAGCATGTTCGGTTGACAGCGGCATCGCGCGCTTTTTCGACACCAACCGGAGCCAGACTAAGCGCACGGAATCGCAGAGAGTGCGAGAAATGAACGGAAAGCAGGAGCCGAAGCGATTCGAGCAGGTTGAAGAAGACGAGGACGAGAACGAAGAAGACGAGGAGAGCGAGGACGAAGTTGTTCGGTGAGGTGGCAGTAAACGTCCTCTTGATCCCGCACGTTTTCCCTATATCAGCGAGATAACACTTACGTTTACAAGAAAACAAAATTATTGTATGCACAATGTCGTTATGGTATCATCTCCGTACTTCCGGGTCGGTAAATTATTTACTTTTTCTTTCGAACGGAATGTGACCTAGCTTCATACGGTGATTAACCGCCCATAGAGTTCCGAGGCGGATGGAATACGAAGAGTCCAACAGGCAGGTCGTCGAAGAGCGACAGTATCATGAAAGCAACGGTTACGCGTCCATTGACGAGAGTGACTACACAACAGATGACACTGATACGTCGGCTCCAATTGACAGTTTTGGCGAAGACCGGACGCCGTATCGATTGTCGTATCGACCGACCTTCTACCAGAGCGAAATGCAACAGCCTAGTATCACGAACGGCGTCCCTAGGGAGTATTCGATGTATCACGAGGAATACTCGCGTCGGCGAGAATCCATCACGTCCCAGGAACTGGAGTCCCTTTACAGGAATATTGAGCAAAACGCTGATGCCAACATCGATCCAAAGTACATCGATACGGAGGCTGATGTCCCGATCCAGGCAAAATCGTTGCTCCTGTCAATGGTGGCGTCGCAGGAGAACATCCTTGAAACGATTAAGAATTTGCGCGGTACACCGGTGCTCGATAATTTGCTGTCCGGCACATCGCCAGACTGCAATTTCGCTGATCTGTACCCAGACGTAGGCAAGTTAACGAGCATGCGCTTTTAATTGGATATATCCTTCATCGCTTTGCTTTGCAGCTTTTTCGGTCTATTTCGTCATTAGCCTGGCTCATATAGTAGCTCGAAGAAGACATCGATAATGATAGATTTGTTTAAATAGAACCTTATTTTAAATCCCCCGATGGGCTGTTCGCGAATACAGCTGTCTTGCGTCGTTCACAGGAAAGAAGCTTTACGAAAGCGAAAGCGCTCCGTACAACGGTCCGAAAATCGGTAGCGTCCAAAACTTGATGAATTATAACACCGCACCCCGTGGCTGGGACCAATCGTTCACAGTCTACAGGCCGATCAAATTCGAGAAGCCGCAGGAGACGATGGTATATTCCGACTTCTAGGTCTGACGTCGTGTTGTTATTTGTGCTCGTGGCTCGTGGCATCGATTCTGCCCGCGTTTCGTCTGCGGTAAGTTTATTGTACGTACCACTATCCAGTGAAGAGAACGCAATGAAACGAGCATGTTTTGCTTTGCAGGAAAGAGACGACACCAGCGATAAAACCCATTGTTGGGTAGCTTCGGTCAAAGGTATCTGAAATCGCCATTCTCACAAGACAATCAACTAAAGTTTCTTCATTCTCGTCCAGCTATCGAGTTAACAGTAATCGCACGATTCGTCATCATCAACGAAGAGTACGACGACTACGCTACGATTCATGCTACGATCCATGCCGTGGTTTGAGCTTCATTTTGCTTGTTGCACCTACTACTTCTCTTCTTCACTTTGTCTCTATCCTTCTCTGTCACTCCTTCTTTTTCTTCATGCCAAAACGTTTATCATTGTTTATGCCTTTGACAGTGTTATCATTGTTGCATTTTACTTTATTATTATATCGTTCGAATAAACGTTGTTTTCGTAATACCCTCTCTCATAATTCTTCTTACACATGGTCAACCGAAAATTTGAAACTATCGACTGGAGGCGGTTCGAGTACTGACCGCAAAACAGATCGTACAGTGGGTTCTATACCTTCCAGATATTGAAATAGCTATCGACCGTTTTGATCAGCATCAGCGTCCGATCTGCCGGACTCCGAGTATCATCAAGATAGTGTAAATAAATAACCCTTGTTTTTGTGCTGGCACTTATCTATCCGTAATCCGTACACAAACGATACACGACGATTTAGATATTCCAGCACAGATTTAAGTCTTCCCCGATAACCCACTCTCTTTACCCCCCTAAAGCAAGACGCCAACAGCCGAACAAAGTTGTTTAACCATGCGCAAACTGGAACGATTTCCGTTACCCTCTCGAAAAACAAGCACAAATTCGTTTCACGATCGGAGAAGATTTGTCGACATGCGACATCGATCGATTTCGACAAGAGTCGATCGACGAATTATCATGCTGGTTCAATGGCCGGTTCACGTCCTTCCGTTATGACGCTTACTTACAGTATTTAAAGTGAGCAAAGTTTCCGTTTCTCTCTGTCCTATACTTCCCTCCTTCCCTGCCTTACCGCGGATCGCGGATCCCTTCGCCATTAGTTCGCCCACTCTCTACGTAGCCGGAACCCCTACTCTTTCCTATCTCTCGGCCGGCAGCGTTCAATATAATCGCGGCATGTCGCGTCACTGAGAAGCAGTATAAGTATGAGACAGTGGTCAGCATTATCTCATTAGTTACATCTGACGCATTGAACGCCACGAGCTTTGCCATGTCGAAGATCAGCTCGCTGCTCTTCCTCACTGTCGGCCTGTTGGTCTTTTTTGGAATAGGCCGAGCGGCCCGTATACCAAAGCACCTGCCAGAAACAACACCGAATGTGCGCACCTGCGGATATCAGGTAATGCGAGTTCAATGTTTCTCCTTACGCGACGTTTGGCTTGTCAGGCGTGCGTCTTGAATGAAAAAATAGAAACTACGATGTATGAGTTTTACATTGCATTCCTGACGGACTTTCGGCGTACCGAAAAAGCGGGCGAGAGCAAATTTTTTCTCTCGAGGTTACCGATAGAAATGCTGACGCGCATGCGAAAGTCTTGGGGCGGTGCTTCCGTCCCGGGCAACTCCAATTTCTTACCTATTGAACCCCTTTGACGCAAAAATTCAAATTAGCTGTTGAACTGCTTAAATTGTTTTAAGAGAATGGACAGAGTGAGTTATTCGAAATGAATATGATTAATTGCAGTCATGCCCGGCAGCCCATCCGAACAAACTAAACATTCATCTAATAGCGCATACTCACGACGATGTCGGCTGGTTAAAGACTGTCGACCAATACTATTTCGGAAGTAAGTAAACATTAGCTTACGCTTTTTTAAGAAAATAATTGTGTCACTTTATCTAATCGTGAGTACTTTTTTGTTTCGTTAAGGTCGCACGCGGATACAAAAAGCCGGAGTTCAGTACATTCTTGACAGCGTTATTCAGGCCTTGAAGAATCATCCGGACCGAAGGTAGTCGTTCGTTCTAATAAATTGCGGTGCATTGTATGATTGCACTGACCATATTCTAAGCACATTTCTTTTTCGGGCCAAGGTTTATCTACGTCGAAACTGCTTTCCTTTGGAAATGGTGGTTGCGACAGAATGAGGAAGTAAGAAACGATGTGAAAAAACTCATCGACGAAGGTCGCTTAGAGATTATAGGAGGAGCATGGAGCATGAACGATGAAGCGGCTACTCATTACCACTCCATCGTCGATCAGTTCACCTGGGGATTTAGGTACACCTACACCAAAAATGGCTCCATACATTGATAGAATAATAGCACTTACACATGATTATATTTAAGTTACGTTTACTTACAATTAGACGTTTGAACGACACCTTTGGCGAGTGTGCAAGGCCTCGTGTCGGATGGCAGATAGATCCATTCGGTCACTCGAGAGAACAAGCTTCCCTTTTTGCTCAAATGGGATTTGACGGTATGCTCTTTGGCCGAATCGATTATCAGGACAAGTCACAGCGTCTTAAGGATAAGACTATGGAGTTCATTTGGAAGTCGAGCCCCAGCTTAGGTGAGATAATGGTGCACTTTGAGATTGATGCATCAACAGCACTGTTTACATGATTCTGTGATATTTCCAGGTGATCGCGCAAATTTGTTTACAACCGCGATGTACAATACGTACAGCCCACCCCCGGGCTTCTGTTTCGATGTACTTTGTGACGATGAACCGATTATCGACGATCCCGATAGTCCGGATAACAATATCGCTGAGAAGGTACCTTTTCGCTTTTGTTACAACTGAGAGACTGTCGTGTCCCTTCACCTTTTTGTCTCTCACCCATCAGATGTATTTTCACTCTCTCACTCGCTCACTCTTTGTCGGCCTTTGTATTACGTATTTGGTCAGTCAGTTATAAGATAACTCTGCACTTCTTATCTCGGACCTAACTTACACGGCAAAAACGCATTTCTGTACCAGATAGATTCATTTCTGAAATACGCGCACGAGCAGGCTCGTCATTATCGCACGAACAATGTGATACTGACGATGGGAGAAGATTTTAATTACCAACACGCGGATATGTGGTATACGAACCTGGACAAGTTGATAAGGTATTGATATCGAATAGCAAACAGTTCATTATGGGAAGGTCATCTGCATGCAAAAGGGGTTGGGACTAACAAGCTGTAGAAGCATTGCACTTAGTACTCGTAGCAAAGCATGTTTTTCATGATTGCATAGTGTAATGTCGAGCGAAGAGGAGTACCGTTCAACAAATACCACCCACCTTTCGATAGATTCACACTGTTGTTCCGCCTAATTGGATCGTACCTTTTCTGTGTGTTCAGATCGGTGCTTTTCTCAAATATGCCCTCGCACAAGCGCACTATTATCGCACGAACAATGTAATATTGACCATGGGAGGAGATTTCACTTATCAACAAGCTGAAATGTGGTACACGAATTTGGACAAACTAATAAGGTACTGCTCCGAGCTTGAAGCCTGTTCTTTTGATATTATATCATCTTGCTTGCCCGTTGACAAAGTAGAATGCGTAGCGAGTGATAGGGACAATGGTGATCAGATTGAGCGCAAAATCTAAATTCTATTACCTTTGAACTGAAAAATATCGTGCTGTAAATGAAAGAAAGAATTTGTGCTGACTTTGACCGTGTCATCATTGTCTTCTCGTCGCCTCGGTAGTGTAGCTGCATTCAATTGCTTCGTTTACCTGAAAAAAAATGTAGTATTAGAGAATATGAAGGCAAAGGGAGAGGGAGAGCGAGCGACTTACCATCTATCGTGCATATTTGTGGTAAGTAAAAAAAAGGGCCTCGCACCTTCCCTCGACAGATCGAGCTTTTCCTGGCGTACGCACAAATTCAGTCGAGAGCCTACAGAACGAATAACGTTATTGTCACCATGGGCGACGACTTTAATTATCAGGAGGCTAACATGTGGTTTTCTAATTTGGATAAGCTTATCAGGTAAAGTGAAGGTAAACCGCTACCGATGAGATAACCGCGGTGGCATCCACAAAACCGCCGCATATATACTAATGCTCTTACAAATGCGGATAAAGGTATGTTATACGTTGATGTACCAACTCAAGTGTTCTCGAAAATAATTTCCAGATACGCGAACGAACGAAACAAAGACACAGTTAACTTGTTCTACTCGACGCCATCGTGCTACCTAAATGCCTTGCACGATACGAATCGTGACTGGCCAACTAAATCCGATGACTTCTTCCCTTACGCGAGTGATCCTCATGCATACTGGACGGGCTATTTTTCATCGAGGCCGACACAAAAATTCTTTGAAAGAATGGGCAATAATCTTTTGCAAGTGAGAGAAATTGAACGAGTTTTTATGTCACTTTCTATGCTCTGTATAGAGTAGTGGTATTAAGTTGAAATGTGCTTGACATTCAGGTAAGCAAGCAACTCGTCGCTATGACTGGCCTGAAGGGTTACGACCCTCATTTGGAACACTTCCGCGAATCGATGGGCATGATGCAACATCACGACGCTGTCACTGGCACAGAAAAGCAGTTAGTTGCGAATGATTACGCAAGAATACTTTATGAGAGCATACACAATGGCCAAACCATGATCGCCGAGGCTATAAGGTGATGAATCTTATCTCTTATTCTGACATGTACAGACAAGGCATTATGATTTTTACCTGATCTCTTATGTTTTCTATAGAAAATGGACAGTAGACGGTCAAAAATCATCCGAGCACCTTGAACGGGCCGGATTACATTCCTGTTTAGAGCTGAACATCAGCGCTTGCGTTTATACGGAGCAAAATGACAATTTTATCGTCACGGTGTACAATCCTCTGAGCAGACCTTCGAGCACATTCGTGCAACTTCCGGTCGCAGGGGATAACTATGATGTTTATGATTATGCTGGTAAGCAATGTCGTTTCACCGTAGAGTGGATCACGAAAATATGCATTAGCAACCACAAATATCTCAATGTTAAAATATGCTTTCTTACATAGGAGTCACTCACTTAGTCTCGCAAGTTGTCCCAATCTCCGCTTCTGTGTTGAATATTCCTGGTCGCACAAGCAGTGCAACGAGTAACTTAGTCTTCCGTGCCAGCCACGTACCCGCTTTGGGATTCAAAAGTTACGCAGTGGTTCGTCTTCCACCGACGATTCCAAACGAAGAGAAAGCCGAGTCTGACTCTGAGGTGTCATCCATCAGTGACGACGTAAGTATTCATGTATTAAATGTAACATTTATCGATTTATCGGTTTTAATGTCTTTTATTCTATTACATTTCAGCTCTACGATATTTCTGTCAATGAGGCTGGTCACGTTGTCGTACACTACAAGAAAGAGAAGAACATGGATGTCATCCAGGCATTCCATTATTACGAGGGAGCAGAAGGCGACAATCGAGTGTTTGAAAATCGTTCATCCGGAGCTTACATTTTTCGGCCAAAACAAGCCTTCTTCCACAACTTCACACGGAATGGACCTTATCACATCGTTAGAGGTAATGTTGGTGTATTGCGAACGTCTTTCTATGTAATACTGATTTGCTTACGTTCTGAGTTCAGGCCCGTTGGTGGAAGAAATTCATCAGCAAGTGAACGAGTGGATTAGCCAAGTTGTTCGACTTTACAAAGGGGAAGATCGCGTTGAGTTTGACTGGCTTGTCGGGCCGATTCCAGTCGCGTAAGATTATTAGTACTAGCATGAAGTTTTGAACGGTTACTTGTGACAGACATCGATGTGGATTACATCATTAACGTTTAATCTATAGGGACAAAGTTGGTAAAGAAATTGTATCGGCTTTCTCGAGTAATCTTAAAACGGACGGAATCTTTTACACGGACAGCAATGGCAGAGAGATGCTTAAGCGAATAAGAAATTACCGGCCAACGTGGGAATTGGATTTGCACGAACCCATATCCGGAAACTATTATCCGATTACGAGTAAGATCTCGCTCAAGGATCAGGATAAGTTGCTTAGACTCAGCATTTTAACTGATCGATCCCAAGGTGGTACAAGTATGCATGATGGTGAAGCAGAACTTATGGTAGGTTTTGATACTCATATTTAGTACTCACTGTAAACCAATAGATTTTCTATTAGAAGCTTGGTTCTTTCTCACGTCGCTGATACGTATTTGCAGGCTGACGTGAAATTCATGTTTAATTTTTTCAGCTTCACCGAAGATTACTTAAGGATGACGCATTTGGCGTTGCAGAAGCTCTTAACGAGTCTGCCTTCGGGGAAGGTCTTGTAGTAAGAGGTTCTCATTGTCTTGTTGGGGGTAGCGCCAAGAATTTAGACGCCATCATACTGAAGGAGAAAGAATACGCGTTGGAAATGGCTTTGCGTCCATTTATTCTTATTTCTCCTGTTGCTGGCGATATTCCTCTCCCAGTTCCACCAGTTCCTGGCGTAAGTCCATACTAATATTAGTGTATTCAATACAACTTTTATCCAGGACCAATAGAATATAATACTGTACACTGATTATTGATGTAGATACTTTTATTCTTGTACAGGTCTCAGGACTCTCGAAACCGTTGCCAGTGAACGTTCATATTCTTACTTTGGAACCATGGAAAGACGATACTATTCTGCTAAGGCTCGAGCACTTATTCGAAGTTGGGGAGGCGACGCAGCTCTCGCAACCAGTTGATGTTAACATCCAGGTGCGTTGTCATTACTTTTAATCATACTTTGTTACACTCTTGTCATAGTATTTCTTCTTGTTCAACTATGTTATGAATTTTTGTTATTTTACCAGGACCTATTTACCACGTTCGACATTATATCGATTGACGAAACAACGCTCGGAGGCAATCAATGGATGAAGGACGCAAATCGTTTCAAATGGCAAGCTGAGACGAACGATATCTTAAGCGCAGAGACTCCGACTGATTTCATGCCGATAAAACGGTCAGTCGACTCGGATGTGATCAATGTTCACCTCAAGCCTATGGAAATACGAACATTCATTCTCAAAGTGACGCCGAGACATCTTTAAGAAGCGAACTTGCATCGAGCTGTCCTATGTTACAAGATAGTTTCTATTTTTTTACTTCTTGCTATGTGTGTATTGGTATTATTAATAAATGCGAATCAATGAAACTAGCGGGAGAAAGGCAGAAGAGAAGAGAACTGTGATTTGTCGACAAGAAACGGTTAAGAATAAGAACAATTTTTTCCCCGTACAATTCGTTACAATAATATGGTCATAAAGCTTCAGGACGATTTCAAGCGTTCGTGTTCAACTGTTCCGAATTATGTTGCAAATTCGACAGTGGTCACTGTGTTGGGTTAATCTTCTATTTTGACGGCAGTAAAAGCACGTTACAAAAAGAAATCTTGAATGTAAGTTTGTACGCCCTAACGAGTGCTTTGTTCATACATTGACCACCAAGAGTTCGTGCAAAATTAAGAAGCCTAGGCTCTAGTAAAACTATGCACTGTACGTGACATCATATGTATGTACATATATATACAATACTCAACATTAGGTTATAAGTGAACTATGGTATGATAGCCAAGAAAATATAATAACTCGTATCCCCTTTTTCCATTAGCAACATACTGCCAAAGACAGTTCTGTCCATATGTAATCCGTGAACTCGTGAAGCCACAACGAACAGAATATAAATGTGAAATTCATTTGACTCTAATGACAAATAAACGAGTTGGATGAACGTGCAAAGATAGTTCGAAAACAAGATTTGTAACATTACAACGAACTTTTAACATACGTATTTAGGTATTAATGCCATTTGAGATTTAACGAAAGACGAAAATTAACTGTTCTATGAACTGAATAAATATAGCTTTATACAAATGTCGGAGAGTGAAGCGGAAAAATGGGTGCAGACCATGATCGCTATCACGCCGGAAGACGACGCCGTCCTCCGCGAGATAGCACCGTACACCGAAATTTCTGCAGAAGGCGATGTACCGTTGGATCTGAGCCCCGATAACGTTGTCAGGAGACGACCGTTGAGTTACAAGTACGTGATGACCGTGCAACAATTAGAAGAAACTACAAAGGATGCCCAAAATCAGACCTACCTACAGGGTGTTCCCGTGATCGACATTGCAATTTTAAAACAAGACGCTGCCATACAGACCATGTACATGCGTGGGCCATGTTTACCCCTCAAAGAACAGAAGGATATTATGAGTAAATTATTAGCTACGGGTATTATTACTCGACAATTTTTGCCAATTCGGATAATGTAATATTATCTACATGTTTGTCGGATTTGTGAAGTTGTTTTACGCAATTTCAAGTAATTTTGGGAATCCGCAGGTGGTAGGAGTAACTTTTGCTCCGCGAATACGGGCCTACATAGCTTTATACTATTACGCATTAAGATCATCACACATTCGATGAATCCTTTCAGCGTCGATGAACGATGAGCCGATGCCTACGTTGAAGACGCCCAGACACGTTCAAACGTTCATCTCGATTGAACCAGAAGTATCGCTGGATCTGGCGGTTCAATCGCTATCGGAAACAATCGATGATTTAGAAGTTCCTATTGGAGATGAGAGAGATGACGCCGACTCAGAGGCAAGTGGAATGCTTGGACTGATTATAAATCGCTCATTGTGGATAGCTGAACCTTTCGTCAGGGAACTTCAAGACGAGACTGATATACTCAAAGATGAGGAAACACAGACGTACTTGAAATTCAACGTGTCCTATGGTTGTTATGGACGAGTAGTAATGGACAATGTAACCCAGACGGGACTGAGTTGCGGGCCGAAACAGTCTAACACAGCGCTTCTTTCTGACTATGAAGCAAGCATCCCACATTCCATATATTCTATGTTACGCTTACGGCAGAGCGGTTGCTGTAACTTGATAAGTCTCTTTTCTTTCCATCTGTGACAATACCAAGGAAACGAAGGGATTCGTGAAGGATATTCTGAACGAATGCTTCCACAAAGGAATTCTGCCACTTCTCGTGGCACTTGATGTGATCGATGAAATTGTGACTCAGTGTGCAGCCAGAATCAGATACCCGATGAATGATCAAGCGACACAAACAGTAGCTAGTTACAAGACCTATGCATTGAGGGACGAGGAACTAATGCAGAAGTTAAGACGGTCGGTAATCGTTGATCCCTTTGAAGCATCCATCGTTGTTGTTCCTTTGATGAACGATTTACTGTGTGACGTGTGCGAACAAGTTGCTGAGGATGCTCAGCTTGTCGTCAAGGATATCACTTTGTTTACCGTGTGTAGAGCAGTATTTATCGGCACAAAACTCGCTGAAATACGGAAAGAAGCTGAACGTTAGTGTCTTAGCTTTTTTACTTTTTGTTCTTATAAACCCGTCATCTTTTTACTGTAATTTTTCGGTGTAATAATATCTGTGCAGCAAAATCTATGGATCACGTGTTCGAGCAAAGACGAAAGAAGCTCATTGACTCGATGCTCAAGAAAGAAACAGAGACGGTTTCGATGCAAACCGATATCGGTGGCGTAAAGGAGCTAATAAAAATGACAGAACTAAAGCAGAGACTTTGTACTGTTTGTCGGAGACCCTCTATTTGTGGCCCTTGCTGCCATCAATCAGAACAGGACATGATAGACGAAGAAACAGACAGCACCACGGAAGTAGCATGGAAGCCAGGACGAATGCTCCGTACACAGGACATCTTGCTGGCTTACAAGCCTTGTTACGTCATTATGACAGAACCCGGTCAAGATTTGAACGCGCCGGACCAGCTTCTTCATTCACCGCCGGAGCAACAAACATGTTGCCAACCAACATGCTCAGTCCATCCGCTTAATGCAAAAGCCGACGGATCGGATGAATCCAGTAATACGATTGATGTGCTTCTACAGCCTCGAAAGCAGTCCACTCATGCAGACTCTGTTACTGGATGGTCTAATGCGATTGAAGTTTCCTTGACAAAGCCTTGGTCCGTTCGAGGTAAGCGAGGACAGTACTGTTTTCTTCTGTGCGTCCATCGTCTATATCCTTTCTATTTACTTGCCTTATCTTGTGCTTATTCTTCTCGTGCCTCGTTGCATCTTGAAGGATCTAAGAGCTCGATGAGCAGAGCCACCACTGATGGCCACCGCAAATCGACGTCGAGGTTATCCAGTAGTAGTCCCGCAAAGTCCCACAGCAGTGGACTCGTGCTTCAAACTGCACAGGCACTACAAATACTGAAAAATACGTTTTGCCACCAGGAGCATTGTGCTCAGGTAAAACCAAAAGCCAAGCCGATGCGCATAGAACGCAAAGCTCCTAAGACTGTGCGTCCCATCTGCGTGACCCGCAAGGACGGAACAAACGGAAAAAATCAACTTATTATACGGGAAAATTCTGCAGCTGGTACTAACACTTCTAGCATGTGCGACTGTTTTCCGGAAAGTTGTCCCGCTTTTTGCAGAACAAAATCTTCCACTTTAAAGCAGAACAGTCGTTCAATAAACGTGCTTCAACGATCAAATACTGATAAACTGCAAGATGAATATTTTAAACTCATTCCTGTACAGTGTTTGTCAGATTCGGACTCATAAAACGTTTTCCACTGTTCTCGCTTTATTCGTCCGTTTGTCTGCCGTTTACGCGATAATTGAGTAGACTAAACATTAAACCTCCAATAAATCTGTATATAGTAATACAATTTAATGTAATATCGTGTTAGCGTACACATATTATACATACATACAAACACACACGCACATACGTACATACATTGTGCCGCATAATTTCCGCGAACACTTACGCGGATACGTTCAATGCTTGCTTTCGTACACGGAGACACGGATCCGAGTAAAAATCACACATTCTGGCAAGACTAGGAAGGAAGGAACGTTCACGATAGTAAATGTAGTGCCATAATACCAATAGTACCGGTATAATAATAATTATTGCTTTCTTACGCGTTGTCATTTACTAAAAGACTTCCCTCCTTCCCACAACTTTCCGAAGGTGTCTTCGTTATGGCGTAAAAACGTATTACGAATAAAAGTGTCTGTCGAGAATCATGGTTACGAGTATATCGTAAGTACAACCACAATAATTGCAAAGTTAACGCTAAAACATTCTGTACCCGGTACACATCGTATCACGGTCAATTATTATTTTACTCAAACATAAATATAATCATGAGGTATAGTCCGGTAAAAAGTCAACTGATGCACGCTGCTGGTGGGTCAATTAACTTTTTCACCAGATAACTTCCTGTCAAACGTGAATGCCCTGACTGAATACCCTCACGCAACTGAAGACAGTTTATGCAAATCGCCACGAAGATGGCAGACCCGGCACAGTATATTAGTGTTAATTTTAAAAAATGAGTATAAATTACAAAATAGGCACGCACGCGGAAATGTTGCGCGAGCTACTTACAAGAAAATATCTTCGTGGAAATATCGTGCACTAATAGACTCAGGATGACAATGAGAAAAAAAAGTTAACGTCGCGTCGATCGTGCACGTCGCACGTTTCCGGCGCTGTAATTGTCCATAGAAAAAAAAACAATGTTTTGTACGAAAAATATAACTGCTTTCGTATTCGTCCTACATAAGATCTAGAAAAACGGAACAAAAGTTGAGGCGCAATTACTGACCCACGTATTTGTGCGCATGGGTGGTGGAAGTGCAATTTTCCTTACACTTCCACATTGTTCAGTAAATTGAGAATTGCGTTAAGACGCGAAACATGTATTTCGACAAGTATCATAGCAAATATGCAACCCTATAACATGGGTAAAAATGCCGATGAAATGCATTTTTACTTACTTAGACGCCTAGTCTGTGAACCGTGGACACTGGCGCGCGTTTTATCCAATTAGAATCCTATAATCGCTCACTTTCCTCGTCTTCTTCGCTCTGAAGCTCCTTCGGCGCTACCTCGGTCGTCATCTGCTTCTCTTCTTCAGACATAGTTGTTACCGGTTCCTGCTTCGCGTCATTCCATGATTGTATTTCCGCGGAGCCAAACAACCAGAAAAGTACTGTCGCCGACAAGAATACGGCCGCTGAGATCCAGAACATGATGCGCCACTCATCAACGCCATTCTGCAATTGAAAAAAATAACATTAACATAGAATAATATTAATATACGTACACAGTACAATAAGTGTCAAACGTACCCTTTCGTTAGTCAGAGCACCAATGATGGGAGGAATAATGAACCCGGGGAAACTACCGAACGTGTTCATGATTCCGTAAAGAGAACCAGCATAATTGGGTGCGAGGTCTTGATGATTTTGTAAGCTGGTTTGACACGCAGCTCCGTTGAAGGCGAGTGCAAGGATTAACATAACAATGGCGGTAGTGGCATCACAACCAACGTACGTCATTGCGACTAAACAAATCGCTGGGCCCACGTGCGCTATAACAAATAAAATCTCTCATAAACGATTCCGATCTGACGTCTCAAAATGTTCCTACTCTATGTATACGTACAGAAAAGCATGAAAATTCGACGAATCCAGCCAAGAGACAGGATATTCTTTCTTCGTACATAATCTCCTGCTGCAGCGAATAACACGCCAGCACCGAGTCGGGCTATATACGGCAGCCCTGTGATAGACCCACCCTAAATGCAAAACATATTGTCAATAGAGTTGAGCATCAGTAGACAGGTAAACTGAAATATCGATCAAACTCACGGATTTCATGTTAAAGCCAAGAACTTCCAGGGTGTACTTTGGTCCGTTAGTGGCTATAAAGTATATGCCCCACATGTTCGCGAAGTGTGCCCATAATAAGACCAAGAACGGTGCTGACGTTGCCACTTGTTTAATGGGAAGTTTCACCTACGTCATTCCTCAAATTAATTTCCTTCGCCGAGATTACGATCAGCTTTCTTTTTAGTTCGTTACCTTTTGCTTGGAGACTGTATTGCCAATCTGTTCCCTGATGTACGTTTTCTCCTTCTCCGTGATTCCAGGGTGATTATCTGGTGTATCATATACGAGGAACACCCAGAGAGCGTAGAATACTAACATGAGAGCACTTGTAACGTAGTATGCCGCTTTCCAGCCGAAAGCGCTGATCACTTGTCCGCAGAGAGCAAATGTTACAACCGTACCAAATGGACCGCCTGCCAAAGGATGAATATTATTCTTGCGTCAAGAAGCAAAACGAGAATGCCACGTGCACACTAAACGGATATACCTTGCATGGTCCACACAAATATGCCTTTCTCACTTGGCGGTACCCATCTGGCAATCATTGCGTGAAGAGCGGGATAAACGGCACCCTAAACAAACGTAATCGGACATTGATTAGGAAATAAAAGATGTTATCAACAATGAATCTAAACTGATACTTACCCCGAAGAATCCCATGAAGAAACGAAGCACGAAAACGAAGCCATAATGAAGATGCGCCGCCCAAGGCATTAATAAATTCAACACTGCAGGAATTAAGGTGGCGAATCTGCAGTGTCAAGTAAATATGACCGGCATAAATTTTCTTGTTTCCACGGCAAGGTAAGGTTTAACTATACATAAGGTGAAAGTAGGAAAGAAAAAGACGCTACTTACGCGACAACCTTTGAACCTCCGTATTTCTCGGCCAAAAGGCCAGCTGGTACACTAGCTGGCAGAACTCCATAGAAGTAGCCGGACAGCAAGAGACCTTGAATGTGTTGATTCCATTCAAACCGTTCGCCGTACTGAACCAAACAAAATTATCAACAAGATCAACCACCCACGCACAAGACATTCTTCTCCATTTTGAAAACTTGGCTCACACTTTCTTAAGATCGTACATAACGATAAAAATAAAAGTTGCATTTATTTGAATAAAATGCATGCATGTGGACTAGATTAACATACTCACATCCTTGATTTCGACGGTGCTATTGCTACGTATATCTGACGATTGACAAGCCGGACCCACAGCTCCATCCTTGCTGGTAGTGTTCACCATTGCCACGATGGTTATCGACAAATTCGTTCGAATGACGTACGAGAACATGCAGGCCAGGAACATCATTGCCCCCAGGATACCCCTTCGAGGTATCCTCTCTGTAATGATCCAACAGTTCAGATACTTTGCTCAACATTGGAAATGCTTACAATTAAATCAAATGCAGAAGTCACGCCCCCAATGGCATTGAATTAATAATGCGGGTTTACCTTGCATTCTTCTCATTTTCCCGTACACATACTATTACAAACATTCAGAAAAGTATCCGAGAGACAAATTACGCGTAGACTATATATGTCGATCACGTAATGCAAAGTAATTTACATCCGATCACGACATTGTTGTTAACGTATGCTTAGATGGCAGAAATATGTATACGAAAGGTGATGATAACTCGTATTCTGCACGATTATCTTCTCGAATACGAGTAAACAATGATTTGAAACATCACACAAACTTTCGAGTCCGAGAGTATTATATATGTAGCACAGGAAGTGGAACATTAGCAAACTGTATTATATAACATGTACTACTTCGGGAAATAAAAAGAGGGATCTTTGACTGGTATCGTAGCAATGTTTCGTGCTTTTGGTGCTGAATTCTTCACTCGGGCTGGAAGAAATTCAACATTGACCAACGTATTATGTAACGTAACATGCATTGCAAGGAAAAGAAACATGTAAGTTGTTGATATCGCAATATCTATTTTTTAGTGCTTCAATCTTTACAACTGATTGTGGCTAGTATATGATACGTTTAGAAGAGATGATGTTTGACCATGACCCTGCAGGCCTGCGCACCGATACCGTTGCTTCACCCCGACCTATTCACATAAAATCATTTCCGAAAGATTCGACGACAAGGGCGGCAAAAACTATGTTGTGCGTGTATGATACGGCAAGCATATCTCCGGTTGCACGTATGTCCATGCGATGCTTGATGAATGAGAACGCGAAACGGCGTAACTTGTGCCAATTGTTTGACCTTTGGGATCACGCTCGACTTTCAATAAGTTTTAATAGCGAACGCATCATGCGCGCGCTTGCATCTTCGAACAGATAAAGGCATCATATACAACGCATACTTCCCGCGGAATATTTCGAAAATGTGCGTGAAAACAAGCATCATTAGGTGTTTCGACAGTTGTCATCGAAACGTGTAATTAAAAGTAGTTTGTAGTAACGTAGATGTAATGTAATACTGATGATTAAGAAGAATGGATGTGATAGAGCAATCGCGCTGCATAGATATGTTTACAGTTCGTCGATTGAGGCACGATTAAATGGAAGAAACTACGAGTCGCAGATAGCCGACTGTTAAATATAATAACACCGCTCTTTATCGCGCCGATCGCGCGTAATATATTACGTTACGTCGTAAACTTTGAACAGCAAAGCTGCCGATGTGTTTTCGGATGCGTGTGCCGGAACCCCTGTTTTACCAAGAGCATTGCGCGGGACAGGATGTCGAAAGGTCAATCACAATAATTCGTCGGATACGTATCTGCACGCGAAACATTACAATTGCGCTTACAATGGTTTCCTTCGAAGAATCGAAATAATGATAGCGATATTAGGTGGTCACATCTATACAGTATATTCGACTTTTTACCACCATGAATATTTGCGCTCTACTTCTGGAATTTGTCGTACAGATAATATCGTGATACATATTTGTCATTATGTGCACACTTGATCATAAGTTCAACCGACATTTTTTGCCGTATTTAGTGAGAAGTAGAAAAAGAATCACACAGTTTATCCCTTTCACGCGATTTTTCATTGCAACTTTTCTCTCGCATGTGTCAAAGCCTGCAGTGGCATAGATCAACGTTTCGGTTAATATGTATAGATTTAACATGTAAATATATGATAATATCGAACGAGATAGCCTTGGTGAAAATGCCTTGGAGCTCGACATGTGTGTTCCGCGTTCTATTTCTGCGTCGCTTTTAACGTGCGAAGAACTCTCTGATAAAACGGTTTCAGATTACGAGTATTGCTTACAGAAATTCTCATTGGAGATAAAAGCCAAGTAGAAAATGCGAATTGTCCTAGCCGCAAGTTACTCCGAACAATACAGTCTCCAGAATATTCTGTCGGGTACGCAGCACAGTCGGGAAGAATAAGAAAACCGCGTGACTACCACAATCTTTATTTCGGACATGAGCACTTTTTTCGTTATTTTTATCAGACGTTTCAGACTCAAAATAGATTGCAATATTACGTAAAAGTAGTAGTTCCGTACAATGAAATGCTTTATCGTCTCCAACAACGATAAAAATATGTTCGTAAATTATAACTAGCTCGTCCAAAATTATGTGTATGCCTATTAAACATGTGTTTAATAACAAAGTAAGCATAACGCTTTGAAGAACCTCTGTTGAACACGTAAATTAACATAATTAGAGAACGTTTTAAATTACCAGTTCACGTATTACACATGTATTATTAAATATCGAAAAACAAGCAGTGTCGTAAATAATTCCAGGCTCGGTAAATTATTGTCAGGGCAACAAATTGCTCAACGTTCTAAGCATCCTCGGCGATATGGTTATGGTATCAACGAAAGCGTGATGAGACGGCACTATGACACTTACCAAGCTTAGAACAATTTGAATGATCAATTTGTTATCCCCTTTGAATAATTAAATAATCTCTACAACGAACATGCAAAAATTCCTTAATCACATTCAGCACCATATCTCGAAGCAGTCGATATGCAATAATCGATCGAGTCAATTGAAATTTCATCGAATTAAAAACTAATCAGACCCCGTCGTTGCGTCATAACTACGAAACAGCACATGCGCATCATAATTACTCACCGTTAAATTTCCGGAAGAGGGCCATCTCGTTCTTTTATCCGATTAACCAAGGCAGCACCCAAGTAATAGATTGCAAGCCCGAAGGTCTATTATTTCACCTAATAACGACTGTAATATCCGCTACTATCTGCTTTGCAGTGCGTATCTCATCCGCGTTCGTTCAAAAATGGCGCCTACCCGGCTAACTGTCGCACACTGCGCGTTGTTCACATGGACTTCGGCGTCTGTTTGCCAATTTAATCGTTGCGAGTTTCCGTTCTCCCGAACGGTCAATCAATCCGTGGATTCTCTCGTTAACTTATTTGCTTGCGTCATGCTTTTGTGGCCTCTCTCCTCGCCAATTTTCTATCTCTCTCTCTGTTCGAGTTCCTCGCCGGGGACTATATTCTTCTTTCGTGCGAAGTCAATGACGTCCACTCGTTCACTCCCGAGAGTCTCGAAGAATCATATGTTGCCCACGTCCTCCTCGTTTTTCGTTCTATAGCTGTAAAATACACACGTTTCTTGGTCTATAGCTGTAAAATACAGATACACAGGCGCTGAGCACCGTCACCGTTGTATATTCAAATTCTATATTTAATCCAGCATTGCATTATTAGAATTGTCCTGTGTTACGCAATATTGTGTGTCGACCGATCGTCGATGAGCAAGGAATCTCTTTTTTGAACTTATTACTCGTTAATGGGGGTTGTCGAACAAGCATCGCGACGAGACGTATATAAGTGGCTTTTAATAAGATTTGGTCGTTCTTCGAACTATGCATGTATATATACGTATATATGTACCGTTGATATTAGCAAAACCGGCCTAAAATGATGGGTACAGATTATGCTACATGCATTTAGCGCGTTTCGTGTAACACGAGAAAATCGAATTTCGATTTTATGTATTTGGAGATGAACTATTTGGAACGAGACAGCCTTGGGCGTTCTCTTACGAACTCGATTTCCCGCGTGTGTGCAATCGATTCGCGATTCGATCACAGGTGGGCCATATCGGTTGTATTTTGACAACGATGCAAACCTCACGTTCCTGATAACGCGGACACATGTCTGTCATTAACGTGCTAATGAAAAACGTTGCTAGTTCATGATCAGATCAGAATCGTTGCTAATTATGATAAATAAAATCTCTACGAATCTATGAATGGCAGCCTCCTGTGAAAACTTTTCGTCGCCCAGATATGGACGACGCTGTGACGGTGAAAATGCTAATGCATGTTAAGTCAGCGTACAATGCACATAAAGCCTACAACGCTTAATGGATAATGGATGGACGTAAATACAAGATCTTTAAAAATTATCGACAGGTCAATATCGATCGATACGAGCATGACTCGATATGCATTAACGCGCAGCTGTCAATACGTCAAGTATCTGATAAAAACAGACGTTCCAAAATTGCCAGGCACGTCGATTAAAAGCGCACTTGTGAAGACGATCGTTATCATTACATGAGGTTTTTTTTTTCTTCACTTACATTTGCCCAACGAGACTTGTTCGTTCACAATACGCCGCGCTAGTTCATGACCCTATTTAGACTCACATGACACCATACTTTGATAATACTACTGTCATGTCCGTGAGAGAATGAAGTCATATATATATGACGAGAGAAGGAATCCAACACGTGGGATGACTAACGCCAATATCCAACTTTGTCGTACATATAGAACGGAAAAACTTACGAGTTGCCGAACACACTGACCTCTATTGTCACGTTTCTTATGCACCCTCCCGTTCTGTACCATGGGCACTGCCGTGGAGAATACTCTCGCGGTAGCGACCTGGCCGATCAATAACGAAAAAAGATCAGTCGTTACGCTACTCAATTGACCGAATCGAAACGGCACGTCGTTCGCTAAATAATACCGACGCACGTGCAGTCCGAGCCCGTAGCAATTATCTCTTTGACGAGTGATTTACTGGCAAGGTTGGCTGACTATTTCAACGGAACAGGATTTACATACATCAATTATCAATATTTTACGCCGCTAACACGCTACGAAATGCTGTCAGCACGACCACGCTCACGGAGTGCCTCGACCAAACTGAACGTAGCGGCCTTTCAAGTCCCGCTTCTTTCCTTCTCACGCAATCCTCTCCCACTGCTCGACGCATCACCGTTAATCTTTTCCCACGGCATACACGAACGCCTGGCCATTCACATGCGCACACACAAGCGGGGGGTAAGTTTAGCGTTTAGCCAC